>OX451736.1:87462293-88144696 GCA_948472305.1 Vicia faba
TTCAATGCCTTCAAAAGGTTCATGGTGCTAGTTGATAAGCATGAAGGAAAACAACTTAAGGTACTAAAAAGTGGTGTAGATCGAGAGTAAACATTCAATAAGCCGTTGACTAATTTGCCTTTTTTATTTAGTATATATATATATATATATATATATATATATATATATATATATATATATATATATAATATATATATATATATATATATATATATAATATATATATATATATATATATATATATATATATATATATATATATATATATATATATATATATATATATATATATATATATATATATATATATATATAGTATAATTACTTAAAAACTCATTAAATTAATTATTATTAATTTATCGATAAATTAATAATTCTCAATTAATAAATTTCTCATGTCTTGATATTATTAATTTAAAGAATTTCTAATAGATAAAAGATTAAGTTTTCAATGCCTTCAAAAGGTTCATGGTGCTAGTTGATAAACATGAAGGAAAACAACTTAAGGTACTAAAAAGTGGTGTAGATTGAGATTAAACATCCAATAATTTTAAAAATTTATCTGATGAGATAAGAATTCAACATGAGATTACCCTATCATACACACCATACCATAATGGTTTAACTAAGAAGATGAACATGACCATTATAAACATGAAAAGATGTGTGTTTAAAGAGAATAATTTATCACGTAGCTTATAGCGTGAGCTAGTGTCTGCAACATGCTATGTGCTAAATTGAATTCCCACAAAAAGATTAGATAATGTATTTGAAGCAATATAGTTATATAAGATACCATTTGCCAATAACTTTAGGATTTTTGGATCATTGTGTTTTAGACAAATTCAATATCAAATAATAAATGATATTGATAATCCTTGTAGGCTATCACAATTCAGGATCATATAAGTTGTATAATGCATTCACAAAGAATATTACACTATTATAAAATATACCTCACATAACATGCTATTACCACAACTATTAAATCAATTAAGATAATAGCTCTCATTTATATGCATGCTTTATTAAAATATTTTTCCAGTCCATAATAACAATCATACTATATGTTAAGGCTTACAAAATTTGATTTTCAACACTAATCATTTTTTATTTTTTTTTGGTTTATAATATAAGCGTGTCACTTATAATTTTAATATTTATATTAAAAAATAAAATATCTTTCAATACGGTCTAAATTATCAACTTTTATGAAAAATACCTACATATTATCATGGTCGTTTTAAGCAACCATGGTGAAACGTGTAACATATATTTAAGCGAGAGTTCGTTCTTTCTAGATAGAATAGCCGTCTCTTTTAAAACGAAAACCCTAACACTATCTCATGCCTTTTCCTTATACTATGAAAGGTCTATACCACTTCTTCCCAAGACTCTAACATATCTTGTTCATCTATTATGTATCAAGGAAATGTGTTACACAAAACTCATTTCTTTCACTTCCTCTTCACATTTCAGGTACGTGAGACTTTTCCATATTTTATGTTATTGTTGATTTTGCTTTTGTTGTTATCACTACTTCGGAAAATGCGTTCAACAACGGTTGAGAAAGATAAATAATCACACGGGACCATACATTGTTATGTAGCGTGTGGTTGTATATGTGTTACTTACAATCATGATCCAGTGACCGTTGTAGAAAACCTAAAAGTGTGCCTCCTATCACAACGGTTGAGCCAAAGAACCATTGTGATATACATAAAGGTCCTAGGTTCGATTCTCAATAGCACCGTTTTGGTATTTATATTATTCTGGACAGCGCGTGAGACATTACAACGGTTGTGTTATTTAACCGTTGTGAAACTTTCTGCTGAAGTAATAAATTTAATCATGCTTTTATAATTTTCCTCATTTTAACCTGTATTTTGGTGGATCATATCACAGCAGAACAAACAATCACAACAAAACAGACAATTTGCATTTGTGATATAGTTACTATAATAATAATAATAATTGTATCATAATAACAATAAAAATTAGAATAATAACCAAAAATTATATATTACTTCAAAACCAAAATGTCACAAAACAACCTACAATTTACACATTACATGACATCACATAATTATATCTTGGTGTTTTGGTTTCTTGTCTCTAGGTGTCTTGTCTCTTGGTATCTTGTCTCTTGGTGTCTTGCCATATAAAGGCCTATGATTTCAAATAATTATACTTAAGTAGAACTTATAATAAATATTAATATATTATGAATAAATAATAAAATACTTACTTGTTAATTTTATCATATGTCTTCTTCATGATCAATTCGAATAGCATGCACAACATCTCCATTAACTTCATCATATGAGGTAGGAAGTTGTGTTGGGTAAGAAGGAGTGGACAGAATATTAAGACTTTCATCACTAAGAGGAATTTGTTTTACTTGGAGAACAATTGACCATTTCCCCGATATGTCCGAAGAGTCGGTTACATGAAAAACTTGTTTTACTTGAGAAGCCATGATGAATGATTCAGTCATAAAAGATGCCTTGCCAAGGTCAACAGTGTGAATCCTAAGTCATCAATGTGTACATCATTACTATTATTGGAAACCCACTTACATTTAAATAAAGGAACTTTGAAAATAACATAATCAATCTCCTAAATCTCCTCAATGACACCATAGAATGCGGTAGTTGCCTATTGTGATACGGTAGGAAAACTGATTGTTATATTGGTTTTGCATTTTGCATTCATAAATGTCGCGGTAAACAAGAGTCGTCACCGACTTTTCTTTTATCCAACAAAAGAAAGGGTGAAAATAACAAAAAATACCTTTTTCGAGATTTTCTGAGTAAGGGGGGTAGATTATGGAAAGGGAAGGTGTTAGCACACTTTCCATCCGTGGTTTTCCATGGGCTCTTAGGTACTTGCTCATTTTTGAAAATTGCTTTCGTGTTTGTGTGTTTTAAAAAGACTTGTTTGCTTTATGATAACTCTTGTATCAATCCTCAAGAGTGTTGATAAAATATTTTTTGAAAAGGGTTTTGAAAGTGTAGTGTGAAAAGGTTATTTTTGAGCAAGTACTTAACAGTTATCTACCTACTTAAAAAAGGTGTTCTTTTCCTTCTTTTCTTTAGATAGTGCTATCCTACTATTAGTGAGTAGGTATCCTTATCGTTTGGATGTTGAGGGACTACCGAATGGACCTTTACGGTCACTAAGGCAACTGGGCAAGAATTTTTAGTAATTGTTCTAAAGTTCTAAGATCACTTTTTAACCAAGGCGGCGCCGAAAGGGTCATCGTGGGACTTGCGATCTCTTGAACTAAAGGACAACCACTAAAAATTCTCACGTTTCGAGAATTGTGACTGTTTCCGAAGGCAACCGAAGTAGGAGATACCCTAAGGGTGAGTATGTGCAAGTGTATTGATTCAGTTCATTTATCTTACAATTTAGGGTTATCTAATCGTTTTAATTTACAATATTTCAATGAAAACCTAATTACTAGCAGTTAATAGTGTGGAAAGTAAAAACAGGAAGATAAAGTCCTATGCTATTACAGGGCCTCGGGGAGGGGGATTTACAAGTTCAACAATTGGGAGAATAAACAGTAAATAAACCCTAATTTTAAACTATTATAAACTGTGTACATATACATTAATTAAAAAATAATAGTACGAAAAATAACAATGCGCAAAAGTTAAGACGGAAATATGCTTGACAAAGCCTAAAAATCTAATTGTTTAATAAAAATATTTTTGGTATTTTATATGAAAAAGATTTGAGATTTAACCTAATTTCTAATTAATTTTAAATTAAAGAAAAAAAGTTAAAATCAATTAAATTAAATTAATTTGCAAGAGTTAATTTTAATAACAAAAAAAAACCTAAGTCTATTTTTTTGTGATTTTTGTTGATTTTATGATTAAAATAAAAATGAATTTAAATACATAAAATAATTAAAAATAAAATAAAGTAAATTAAAAAAAGAATGAAATTGGCCTGGTGTATGAAACAGTTTGGGGGGGGGGGGGTATGATGCTGGAAATTGCTAGGCCCAGATGTGTTGGCCCAACGCCAGCCTGATCATACGTTGCTGATTCTCTAGAGGTCCATCCTAGGGAAGCACTCCAGGAGCTCTGGATCTGGATCAATGAAGATCCGATGGCTAGATCTGAGGGTGAAAGGTATACGCGTTGGGTGGCAATGCGTTGGATCTGAAACAAATTTGTTAGAAAATAAAAAATATAGGATTATGGGATCGAACCCAGATCCTTCTTCTCACACACCTTATGCCTTTACCATATGCGCTGACAATTCATTTATAATTACAATAACTTAACAATATTATATGTAAAACAATGATCAAATCCGCGTCATCAAAAACGCGCGCGTCAGCAATTCAAATGGACCAATCAAATTATATGATATTGCCACGCAAGATCTTCGCCTGGGTCAGAGGAGTCAACGACGCCGGAGCTGCACTCTGGTCGTCTTCTCCGACCAAACAAATATTCAAACCTGCAAAAACGTTAGGATTAAAATGCATAAGGTACCCTACCCCCCTTGAAATTTTCCCAGGAATCCAAATATGTGGTTAGTTTGGTCTGAAGGTCCCTAAATTAGGAGTTTCGCAAGCTTTAGTTCGTGATGACCTAACAATGGCATCACATTATTTAAGCCTCGAAGCTCTCATGTGAAACATCCAACATGCCCTAACTGATGTCCTGAACATAAATCAAATCATTAAAACCATCAACAATGCATAAATTTCCAATTTTAATTTTGTCAAACCTTGTTAACCAATGGTACTTGATCGCGATGATTTGGTATGCTGTGAGCTTTGAGGATGATAGGAATGGACTCCTAAGATCTCTAGGAGGCTGATAGAGTGCTTAGATCTGGGGAGGACTGGATGAATCGTGTGAAACAAATTTCACTTCTTTGGAATTTTTTTGAAACTTTTAGGGTGTTGTTTTGATGTAGTTGCGCCTCCTCCTTGACTTCTGAATGGTTGTTTATATATATGAGACACATTAGGTCAACAAATATAGAGAGATATCAATGCCTTCATGAGAAAATATTTGATTTCCAATTATGTGAATATTTGACTTTTTTGGACCAAATCATATATTTTGCCTCTCTCCACGAAATCCCCTTGTCATAAACTGAATATATGTTCATTCTTTAATTGGAAACCAATCCCATGCAATCTTTAAATATTTGTATAACATTTATTCAATTTAAATTGGATTTTTAATGATTAAAAATAAAAATAAGTAAAATAAATGGCCAAATAAGGCATGGATGGGTTTAGAGGTCGTGGACCATGTTAGAAACAAGTTTGGATCACAAAAGGATAGGCCCATTTGAAAAAAAATCCAAGTTTGATCAATATTTCCTTCATGCACTTCTTCAAAATTGGTCAACTTTAGCAATGCACATCTCTTTCAATTTTAAAACTATTAGGGTGTTCTTTGACTTTTTAGAGATATTAAGATGTCCTCTAAACAACCCTTTTGGTTTCATCTCAATTGGATCTTCCATGTTCATATACCAAGCTTTGACCCAAAAGGTGTTTTTGTTGACTTTTTGAAAGGACCCATAATGTCTGAGCTTGTATCTTTCAATTGGTGCATTTCTTGAACTTGAGGGATGAAGAGAAGTTATAGGGAATTGGATTCTCTTCAAAATGAGCCTTGGTGGAAAACTTTCTGATAAAGTATGCGAAAATTATGTCTGTTCAAAGTTTAGATGACTTTTCCTCAAACTCTTGTTTTCCATTAAAAGCCTTGTGCAATCTGTAGTATGGATGATTTGGTCTTAGAAATTTTTGATGCCCAAGGTAAATAGTCTTTTACATTTTCTAATTTGTGGAAGCATGTATCATCTTCACATATAGGACACACTTTATGTACCTTGACGTTGTATCCAGACAAATTATCATATGCTGAAAAGTCATTAATTGTGCAAAAAAACATAGCATGCAACTTAAAGTTATCCTATGTATATACATCATTAACATCAACTCCTTCCTCCTGAAAAATTATTAAATCTTCAATCAATGGTGTTAAATAAACATCTATGTCTTTCCCTGGTTGTTTTGGACCCGAAATCATCATTGATAACATCATATGTTTGCGCTTCATGCACAACCACAAAGATAGGTTGCAAATTATGAGAAGAACATGCCACGAAGTATGGTTAGTACTCAAATTACCAAATATGTTCATTTTGTCAGTGGCAAGTCCATGCCTAAATTTCCATAGTTCAAGGGAAAAATCTAGAAACAACGAATCAATTTTCTTCCATTGCAATGAATTAGCTACGTTGTGAATTTTTCCATCACATAATCTTTCATTTGCATGCCACATAGTATTATTTGAGTAAATTATATTAGCAAACAATCTATTTAACCTTTGAATTATATGTATGTACCACATCACCTTGGAAGGAACATCCTTCATAGTTACACCATCATCATCTTTATCACCATTTTCCTTCGACTTGTAGCGTGTACCTCAAACACTCCTTCAACTTTTCATACTTTTTCCTATATAATGTTCAATCATTAAGACATTATTGTATTTTGATATAGTCCAAACCTATTGGACACAATATCTTCTTGGCCTCATAACTACGGTTCGACAACATGTTACCTAATAAAAGCATTTATTGTAACAATTCAAGAAATTCAATGAAACTCTTATCCGTCCACACACCTATTGCCTTAAGATTAAATAGTCTTAATACAACTGAGAATATTGTAAAAGAATTGCATCCCGAATATAACAACTCTTCAAGGTCTCTTTGCAAAGTATCTTCCACACGAGCTTTCTTAAAAGCATTTATTCCAATATCACGATTCATATCTTCTAGAGTATCATCATAAATTCATCATCTTCAACTCTATATGATGTAGGTATTTTTTGTCACTTTACCATGACTTACTCATTTAGTGTAGTTTTTAATAATTCCATCACAAACTAAATGATTGAATATAACATCTGTTGCATGATTTTGTGTATTTCGACAATTTTCACAAGGACACTAAAAAATCTCATTATCGTTAGGAAGGTTTTTTCTGTGAATTCAAGAAATGGAATAACTCCATTCTTATACTCTTTACTTAATCTATTGGATTTCATGTAACTTCGATCCATAATCACATACAACTTTTGAAAATACTTGAACATTCCATCTCAATAAAACAACAATAACAACAAACAACCACAACTGAAAATACCTGAATAACAACACGACATTATACCTTAAGTCTCATAAACCATAACAGTAACAATAACAACGACGACGACAATAACGACAACATCAACGAAGACAACAATGTTCATGGAGAACTCTTACACACTGAAAATGTGTTGGTTTGAGGTTCGAACTTCCTTCCTCCATGACAACAAATAACGCTTTTCATGATGAAGATTTCACAACGAATAAAAAAAAGTGTGGTTACATGTGAACGAAGCGCTTTGTTTTATTTAAAAAATAAATAATCTTATTACCTCATCTTTTAATAAACCCGACATATTAAATGCTCAGAGTTTGAGGTGCGATTCCTAGCTACTTCTATTTAGTGCTTTACATGGAACCAAAAAGGTGCCATTATGTTTTGAAAATTTTACGTCGGATATGTTACCTCAGTTGTTTCCAAAACCAAGATAAAAACTCCCTAACTTTTTATTCTTTTGGCAAACAAAAAGGCGCCTCTTTTTTATGTATTTTACATAAGTTATTCTACCTCGGTTTTTTAGTTTAGCCGATATAAAGTTTTTATATATTTTTGATTCCCCTAATTCATTTTTCGATCCCTAATGAAAGAAAACTACTTCTCCAGTCAACGAAAAAACACTTCTTCTCCAAGGAGCTTAGCCAACAAAATAACACTTCTTCTCCAAGGAGCTTAACCAATGAAAGAACACTTTTAACCAAGGAGCTCCTCGATATGTTCTTGTTGTTCTCCATTATTGTTGTTCTTCGCGCATTGTTTTGTTGTTGTTATTGTTAAGAAGTTTTATTTTTGTACTATTTTTTATTTTATTTTCAGAAGCTTTATGTGATTATGGATCGTAGTTGGATGAAAGCCAATAGATTAAGTAGCGAGTATGAGAATGGATTGAAACAGTTTCTTTATTTTGCGGGAAAAAACCTTCCTAACAACAATGACATTTTTTGGTGTCCTTATATAAAATGCTATAATATGAATAATCATTCAAGGGATGTTATATTCAATCATTGTGGTTGTGATGGAATTATTCAAACTTACACGAAATGGGTATATGTCATTGTGAAGGGACAAAAAAGAGACCTTTGTCACAAACATTTGAAGATGATGAATGTATGACTGATAATCTAGAAGACATCATTCGTGATATTGGAGTAAATGCTTTCAAGAAAGTTAGTATGGTAGATACTTTGCGAAAAGACATGGAAGATTCATTGTACCCGGGATGTAAAGGTTTTAAAAGATTTTCTATTGTGTTAAGACTATTTAATCTTAAAGCGAGAGGTGGGTGAACGGATAAAAGTTTCACTGAATTGCTTGAATTGTTGAACGAAATGCTTCCTAAAGGTAACACGTTGCCAAAAACCGTACTTATAAGGCCAAGAAGATTTTATGTCCAATGGGTTTGGATTATGTAAAAATACATGCTTGTCATAATGATTGCATATTATATATGAAAGAGTTTGAAAACTTGAAGGAGTTCCCGAGGTGTGGGGTGTCGCGCTATAAACAGAAGGACAATAGTGTTGATGACGATGATGGTCCAACTAGAAAGGGTGTTCCTTTCAAGGTGATATAGTACCTACCAATGATTACAAGTTTCAAGAGATTGTTTGCTAATTTTAGTTATGCAAAGAATACTAGATGGCATGCAGATGAAAGAGTGTGTGATGGAAAAGTTTGCCATATGGCTTATTCATTACAATGAAACAAAGTTGATTCATTATTTCTAGATTTTTCCCTTGAACTTAGGAACCTTAGGCTTGGACTTTGCACCGATGGAATGAAACCTTTTGGTAATATGAGTACTAACCATACGCCATGGCTTGTTCTTATTTTAATTTATAACCTATCTCCATGGGTGTGCATGAAGCGCAAGTATATAATGCTATCAATGATGATTTTGGGTCAAAAATAACCAGGGAACGACATAGATGTTTATTTATCGCCATTGATTGAAGATTTAAGACTTTTGTGGGAGGAAGTTGTTGAAGTTGATGATGCGTATACAAGTGATAACTTTAAGTTGCGTGCCATATTATTTTGCACAATCAATGACTTTTTTCCATACAGTAATTTTTCTGAGTACATCGTCAAGGGTCATAAAGTGTGTCATATATGTTAAGGTATTACATGGCACCACCAATTACCAAAAGGAAAAAAGACAGTTGATCTGGGGCATCAAAGATTTTAAGAGCTAATCATTTGTATCGTAGATTGCACAAGGATTTCAATGGAGAACAAGAACTTCGTATCGATCCAAAACCCTTAACCGGGAAGGAAGTTTATAAAAAACAACACATTAAAGTTGTCTTTGGAAAGAAACAAAAAAATTCTATGGAGAAAAGTTCTTGGAAAAAGAGATCGGTGTTCTTCGATCTTCCATACTGGTCTAGTCTTGATGTAAGACATTATCTTGATGTGATGCACATGGAGACAAATTTATGTGATAATTTGATTGGAACACTTCTCAACATTAAAGGTGTGACAAAAGATACTAAGAAATCCCGCAAAAATATTGTTGTGATGGGCATGCGGCAAGAATTATCCCCAAAGGAAGTAGGAAATATAACCTATTTTCCCCTAACATGTCACACTCTGTCTAAAAAAGAAGAAAAAAAGTTTCTGCGATTGTTTTCAGGGTATCAAATTTCCCCAATGGTACTCATCAAATGTGAATAAACTTGTGTCAGAGAATGATCACAAATTAATTGGCTTAAAATATCATGATTGTCATGTCTTAATACAACAACTTCTACCAGTGGCTATCTGTGACATCTTACCAAGAAATGTAAGGGTGACTATAACTAGATTGTGCTTCTTCTTCAATGCTATATATAGTAAATTTATAGATCCTAGAAATTTAGATGTTTTGGAACACAAAGCTGCAATTATCTTGTGCCAGTTAGAGATGTTTTTCCCTCCATCATTCTTTGACATTATGGTTCACTTAGTTGTTCATCTAGTAAGGGAGATTAGAATTTGTGGTCTAGTTTATTTGCGGTGGATGTATCCGGTAGAGAGTTGCATGAAGATTTTCAAAAGGTATATTAAGAATCATCATCGTCCAGAAGCTTTGATCGTATAAAGGTACATCTAAGAAGAAGCTATTGAGTTTTGTACAAACTATTTGTCAGATGTGAACTTTATAGGAGTTCCCGAGTCTCGCCATGATGGATTTAATGATGGTAGAGGTATTCAAGGTTTAACTGGTAAGAAATTAAGCCGAGAAGTAGTTTTTCAAGCATATTTATATATATTTAATAACCTTAGTGAAGTTGATCCTTACTTGACCGTGCACAAAGCTCTTATAAAGGAAAAATACCCCCGGATGAATGAAAAAAGGTTATTGATGGAGCATAACAGAACTTTCATAGATTGGTTTAATGAAAGTAGTTCTAATGAGAGTGGTGCGTCAGATAATTGCAAATGGTTGTCACGTTTGACTAAGTTTAATGTAATTACTTGGAGTGCATATGACATTAGAAATTTTTTGTTCTATACAAAATCAAAGGATGATTGTAGCACCATGCCAAATAGTGGTGTTATGGTTGATGATGAATCCATGTACTTTTCTAGTTCTAAAGATAATAATACATTACTAGCATCTAGAGGGTTCTTTAGGATCATTGAGGAGATTTTGGAGATTGACTATATTTCTTTTAAAGTGCCTTTATTTAAGTGCAGGTGGATTGGCAGTAAAATTGGAGTAGAAATCGATGAATAATGATTCACAAGGGTTGATCTACGAAAGGAAACTTACAAGAACAAACCATTTATCATGGCAAACCAAGACAAATAAGTTTTTTAAGTCACTGATCCATCTAACACTAGATGATCAATTGTTCTTCAAGGAAAACATCTTCCTGATAGTACTGATGAAGATAAAGATTTTAACTATGAGACTCGTTGTTTAGAAACACGTGTAAGTCAATCATATGAAGAAAATGACTTAGATGATGTGCATGTTATTCATCTTGATCATGAATAGGGCATATTGGAAAACTAGTAAGTAAATGGCTTATTTCTTTTGTTTCTTAATCATTTGTTTTAGTTTTGATGTAAAATTATAAAGTGTGTGCCATTTTGGGATATGCATAAGGTGTAATCAATGAATATTTCTGTTTCAGATTGAGGAATGGGCGCGCCATTTTTGGTTTTCATTGTATTAGACGATGGCACTTATCTAGAGGGGGTGAATAGAGGTGTAAAAATTTGTTGTAGACACAAATCTAGAATTTAATTGTTTTCAAAACTTTTTGATGCGGAAGCAATTAACTAGATAAGTCGTCTAAAAACAACTTATTGAAAACTCGAATATACAAATTATGAAAGATAAATCTATGAGATAAAATTGAGTAAATGACCAAAACAAACTCAAATCAACAATCCACTTATTTATTATTTGAATACAGTCACTTTACAATGCTATTTCCGAGGCTAAGTAATAAAAGAACTAACTTGATCGATTTATAAAACACTTGGCATGCAAGTGAATATTTATAATTTCTCTTTGAGTAGTGTTGATATGAAAAACCACTTATAATAAAAATTTATTATAAGTTATATCCATACTGTTGCACCCCAAAATTTGCCCTCCCATATTCTCCAAGATTTGTCAAGTCAAAGTCACAAAATTCCCCAAGGGTTATGCAGTTCAACTGTCTCCTATATAGTCAAAACTAGGGTTTGTGTTCTGATCAAAGAAAGGAAGTTTTCAAGGACCCAATCAAGTCTCATATGCCTACAAAGATGGTCAAGTGTCTTCATATCAAGTTTCAAGGTATTCAGCTCAAGATTGCACAGTCAAAACCCTAAATTGCACTACAGTCAACTGTAGGGGCAAAATGGTCATTTGGCAGTCAAAAGTTCAAATTTTTGGTCAATATATCATTTTGAAGCCACAAACATCATTTGATCAATGCTTGATCATGATTCTCAAAATTTGGCTCAGAAATCATCAAAGATGCAAAAGTTGCTATATTTGGACAGGTGGAAAAGTCAACTGAAATTGACCAGGGCATAACTTTCACATGGATTATCAGAAAAATTCCATCCAAAGCTCATTTGGAAGAGAAGGACATTTCCTACAACTCATATTCATATTCCAAGTCCAAGAAATGCTCTCACAAAAAGTTATCAATTTCAACATTATAGGTCATTTTCAAAAGTCAACAAAAAGGGACTTTAAGTCAAAGGCCATAACTTGAGATTGGTAAATCAAAATGACATGGGACCAAAGGCATTGGTTAAAGGACTCAAAGACCTTTCCAAAATGTCCAAGAACATGTGAAAAGCTTAAAAATTGAGCAAGTTATGCCTTGTGGAAGTTGGGAAATTTTTGGAAATTTTTGAAAGTCAACTTTACTTCAAATGATCCAAAAATGCAAATGGGCCCATTTTTCTTCCAAGTTTATTCATGCCAAGCCTATGCACGACCATTAGGCCCAAAAGGATGTTTTTCTCCATTTTTATTTATTTATTTGGATTATTTGTCATTTATAATTCATTTAATTAAATAAAATGCACAAAAAATACAAACCTAATGAAAACAAATCTTTTTATGTAGGTTTGGACTCAATATTTCGTGTAAGTACTAAAGGGGAAAGTTTTGGTGTGATTTGAGCTGATTGAACACAAAATGCACATGGAAAAGATTTGGAAAAGATATGAAGAAATCAAATATGTGAAATCATCAATGCAATGGATTTTGTCTAGTTTTCTTGACCTAAATTGTTCTATACATATTCAAGATCAGAAACCTAATGCCTGGACACTCAAAGCTGCGCCCAAAAAAGCTATTGCATATTGAAATTTTTCCATAAAAATACAAAACTGATTTCAAGGTTAGTGGTGGTTTTAAGCTCTAATTCTTATACCAAAAGCTTCCTTAGACACTCCTGATCAAATTCCAATCAAGAACATCAACCAAAACACAAAGAAGTGGTATCAAGAACTCTCACGGCATCAAGAATTTTTTGAAATCATATACCATAAATCATACATCTTTTGCATTTTTTGTTTATGAATTCTTGTTTAGCATGAAGTTTCTAAGCTGACCATTACCTTTAATTGCGTTTTTATTGACCATATGAGATTATGCCATGCTTAAGATTCTAGGGTTACAGGCCTTCAGAATTGGGGTTTTTGCATAGAGGTAAAATTAGCCCTCACGACCACCATAGTTGCATTCAGCGCATGGAGACGAAGAAGAAACATCGGTCGCGATTAATTTATGGATCGTATAGCGCTAGTCGCTATTTTCTCTAAAGTAGCCTAAAACCACACCTGGAAAACCGTTGCCAATTTGTTCTATTTTGCAGGGATGGTGAGGAAGAAGAAGGCGTGTCAAACAATGATTGATCCATTCAAATTTCGCGCGAATTTCCAAAGTCATTAACCTTTTCTTTTATAATACTTATTGACTATTATATATTAATTGAAATCAAAGTGGTTCAGTGGCAGGTGGAAGCGTTTGCAAGGCACAAGACCTGGGTTCGAGTCCCAGGTCTGAGTAATCTCCATATTATTTTTCCATTGGTAATTGCATGCAGGCCTAACATTAAGACTCACCATGCACACTCAAAATTCATCGCCCACGCGTCCCAGGAGATCTAATCAAGGGTTCAGATTGAAGACATACCAGGGATGTAAGTCAACGTGTCACACATAATCCAAAAAGTCAGCGAACGTCAAAGCTTAATGGGCCAAAATTCTTAAGCCTGTACCTCCTAAATTGGGGTTACCCCCCCCCTGGTTTGCATTTTTCTATTTTTCTCCTTATATTTTATTTTGCTATTTCATTTATTTTCTTTGTTTTAACATAATTAATTTATTTTCATAAAAATATAAAAAACATTCAAAAATCAGAAAAGACCAAAAAATAATAAATAGTTATATTATAATTATTTTCATAAATAAATGCTTGTAATTATTTAGTTTAAATTAGGTTACAAATTTAATTCTTTTAATAACAAGAATCCAAAAAAATGTAGAATTAGGTTAATTGATGATTTTTATATCTTTTTTAATTTTTCCTTTTTCTCACAATATTATTTATTTATTATTTTATTTTTATAATTAAATGTACATGAATAAAAATTAGGGTTTAATTTAGGTTTTAATTTAATTCTTTCATAATAAATAAAGAAAACATTAGAATTAGGGTTTAGACATTTTACTTTAATTATAATTAATCCTTTTTCTTATTTAATCTAAAAAATACAAAAATACCAAAAAAAAGCATTCCTTTTAAATCTTTAATTTTAATTCCTCCTTAATTAATTCATTAACTTTAAATATTTTTGTAAAAGGGTCCAACGCCCATTGTTTTAATTTAATTGCGCATATTTACTTTATGTCGTTCATTATAATTATGTAAATCTCCCAAAGCCATGTAATTTTACTTTTCGCACTTTTATTTATTCGCTTTATTCATTTTTTTCAGTCAAATCGGGTCCGGTTTAATTTTGGCGATGTGGACCCGCGCCATTGGTAATAACCTTAGATTTATTTTCCCGCAAACTTATAACTGTTAAAAAGCATGCAAGAATGAATGCCCTAATTAAAATCAAGCGTAGATCACAAATAAACATGACAAGACAAATAACTGAAACATGACACACAATTCGCACACACCACCCCTAGGGTACGCCTCACTGTTGCCTTTCGAAAGGTGATCGTCGAGTAGAGGACGTCTTAGTAAGTCCTCATGATCCGGGAACCTGGCATGAGGGTAGCTTCTAAGGTGTCTTCCCATTGCTCCGGTGGTCACCATGTCCCTACAAAACTCGAATTGACCCGAACACCTCCAACGGTGGTGCTACCTACCTCTCAATGGTGGGATGGCACTACTTTAAAGGACTCTTACACAGACGAATTCCTTAGGGTAGGTAGGTTCTCGTGGATACTTGCTCTAAATCTCAAACAAAATTCAAAAATACTTTTCACACCAACACATTTTCAAAAGCTTTCAAAACAAACTTTTCAAACACTCTGACGTATGAGTCGAACTGAAATTTTTCAAAGAAACTTTTTTAAACCCACATTGAAAAGCAAACAATTTTGAAAACACATTGAGCAAGTATCTAAGAGCCCATGGATAACCATGGATAGAAAGGGTGCTAACACCTTCCCTTTCTATAATCTATCTCCCGAACCGAGAGCAATCTCTTTAAGGAATTTTTCTGTGCTTTTGTCCTTTCCATTTGGAGAAAATAAAAGACGGTGGCGACTCTTGCTTCCGCGACATTTCGCGAACCAGCGTTAAACAGTCAGTTCCAGATCCACCGATCACAGAACTGGCGACTCTGCTGGGGAGAACTTAAAGTGAGGTGTACCTTAGGGCTAGCTCATAACCATGTTTTCAATTGTCTTCATTGCTTGCTTTATTATTGTGGGTTGCTTGGGAGTTCTATAGATCCTAAACCCGGATCTGGGGGATACCTTCTTAGAAAGTAGCAACAAGACTGTGAGGGAACTGTGCGGGGTATACCGACATGGTTGAAACAGTCTGCTACGTTGATGTGGCACTTTGGTGTGTACCGGTAACCCTTGAGTTCAGTCAAGGAGAGTACGGGGCCTCCGCGTGGTGTCGAGAAGCATCAACAGACCTTAGGAACCTTAATTGAACTATCTTGGCCTCTTTAGGGTAGTGAGATAACTGACTTTGGTGCAGTCCGAGGTTGGTTGATACTCGATACTACACTCAATTGAGGGTTGCTTTCCTGGAATATTTCGGTCGCCAGTTCAGTGGCTAAATCGAAACGATGAACAATGAAAGCAATCCCGTGATATTGGGAACCTTAGAACCCGGTTACTTTGATTAGGACAGGTTGAACCCACCAACTTCAAGAGGGTACTACCCAGACCCCATGCTGGCCTAAACCCTAAGGGCTTCTCTTATGTGACTTGCGTGCCTTCGTACTTGACTACTTGCATGCTTGTTATCTGACCCTTGATGTCTCGCAGGTTTTGTTCATAGTCCTTAATTGGGACTTATAACAGGGTGTACTAACCACTTGCAGGTTCTGTTTATAGTCCTTAATTGGGACTCATGACAGGTTTTACTTAGGTTTCTTGCAGGTCTTGTTTATAGTCCTTAATTGGGACTCATAACAGGGTACTAAGTTTCTTGCAGGTCTTGTTTATAGTCCTTAATTGGGACTCATAACAGGGTACTAAGTTTCTTGCAGGTCTTGTTTATAGTCCTTAACTAGGATTCATGACAGGGTTTACCAAATTTCTTGCAGGTGTTGTTTATAGTCCTTAATTGGGACTCATAACAAAGTATACTGAATTTCTTGCAGGGTCTGTTTATAGTCCTTAATTGGGACTCATAACAGGGTTTACCTACATCACCCCATGCATAGCATGACATCATACCATTGCATACCATTGCATACATCCTAACCCGTTTCAAGGATCTCAAGGGCTTGTGATGCAGGTCATGATAAACCAATTACCCAGCAAGGGGCAAAGAGGATTTATTTTCCTCTAGCCAAGGGTGTCAGGGGCTATGACCCACTGGATATGGTGAGCCTTTGACCCTTGGAGAAGAATTCTCAACAACATGGGTTTCTTTCCATCAAGCTACAAATTCAAATGCTAACAAATTTTCTTGTTTACCCCGCGAGGTCCTTGAAATCATTGCATGCATATCATACATCTCATTGCATTGCAGGTATCCCTTTGACAGGTTGCTTACCCTTCCTCGCTGTTTATTTCAGCCGATCGCCATGAATCCTGAATCATCAGCCGAGCAGTCCATCAAGGCCCTCCAGGCTCAGAACGCCCAGTTCCAAGAGCTGATCCTGAATTTGACCCAGGGGCAACAAGATCTGAAGGCCTTGCTTTTGAAGAAAGAAAAGAAGAAGAAGAGGACTGTCTTGTTCAGCCCTAGACGCAGATCTGGGAATACACCGCAAATAGAAACTGAAAGGACAACCCCATCCGTGGGAAAAAGCAGTCATCCAGAGGAAAGGGTGCCCAGTCCAGAGGTCTCCGACAACGAGACAGATTTCGATGACGAACAATACCCTCCGGCTGAGGACAAGTACAAACAGTTGGAGGATAGGTTGAAGGCTATGGAGGTTCAACAGGTACCTGGGCTGGACTTCGGAGATCTGGGTTTGTCAACTGGTGTGGTTATTCCCCGGAAGTTCAAAGCACCATCCTTTACTAAGTATGACGGGGCATCTTGCCCCAAGCTGCATCTAAGGTCCTATGTTCGGAAGATCCAGCCATATACGGTGGACAAGAATTTATGGATCCACTTCTTCCAGGAGAGTCTTTCAGGGACTCATCTCGAATGGTTCTATCAGCTGGATGGGACCAAGGTTCGTAACTGGGAGGAGTTGGCTACTGCTTTCTACAAGCAGTATCAGTATAATGCCGACCTTGCCCCTACGCGTACCCAACTCCAGGGTATGTCGTTAGGATCAAGTGAAGGTTTTAAAGAATATGCGCAAAAATGGAGGGACCTTGCTGGAAGGGTACAACCACCTCTGACTGATCGGGAACTTGTGGACATGTTCTTGGGGACCTTGTCTGGTCCATTTTATAACCACCTGATTGGGAATTCATCTGCTGGATTCACAGACCTTATCTTGACTGGAGAGCGAATAGAAGCTGGTATCCGGTCTGGGAAAATTCAAGAGGCTGCACCTTCTGATAAAAAGCCTCATCATGGAAAGAAAGAATCCAATGATGTGCACGGTAAAAAGAGCCGTCATGAGGCAGGGGCAATCCAGATCTCCAATCCCGGACCTGCTCAACAAGGACAGGGGCAGCAGCGAAAGGAGAAACGACAGTATACCAAACTCAACATGTCGCTGGACCAAGCACTGCAACAAATGTTGAAGGCAGGGCTGATCACTTTAAGGGCTCCTCTCCGGAATCCGAACACTTCTGCACCCAACTATCATCCCAACGATAGGTGCGCATATCATTCAGATAGCCCGGGGCATACTACGGACAGCTGCTGGCCTCTTAAGAACAAAATCCAAGATATGATCGACGCTGGAGAGATTCAGTTTGAAGTGTCTGAGACTCCGAACATAATCACTGCTCCGTTGCCCAATCATTGAAGACCTTTTGTTTATTTGAATTTTTGAGTTGTATTTTTCTTTGCTTATACAAACAATTAATGTCATAGCAAACTCTTTTATTCTATCAATGCATCGCATATGTCTGTTTTGGGGAATTAATACAATTATTTTTGTTATATTCTTTTCATATTTTTTCTGATGTCAACTCTCGGTTAATAACTCTGAGCCTCTTGAGGGAGGATGACGAAAACGATACCGCAATCAGTACAGTATGCTTTTGAACAGACCCCGCTGATGAGGTACAGGCATTGTTTCAATCCCTAAACACTGGAGTTATAAGGAAGATAATCCCTCGTCAACCCCTCTGAGCCAAAGAAGTAGGAGTTTTTCTTTTCGAAATTTAAAACCCTTAATCATAACCTGGGGCAGGGTAGTCTCTCAGTTGATCCAAGTGCATAACGAATGGCACCAAAGAGATCCTTACAAAAAAGATAGTGATGGTTCCGAATATTCAATAAAGAAAGGCAGTCATTACCTCTCAAATTAAAAACCCATTAAGTCAAAACCTATGAAGGAGACTTACAAAACTGGGGCATCCCGCTGACTGTAATTCCAAAAAGAAACAGTTCAGGCAAAAAAAATAGGGATAAACAAAATCAAAAAAGAAAGAGGTCTTATAAACCCTCAACAATAACAAAAAGGAATGACTGTCTATCCAACATAAACGTTCAGTATCCGACCATCACTGGAAAATCAGAGCAAAGACTCAAACAAGGTCTAATGTATGATCAGCTGAGTTTAGGTTTGGAGAACATCACGAAGAGCGGGTGGGTACAAATAATTTGAGCCTTTATCCTTTGTTTCTTAAACCGTGAACCAGGCCACGTTATAACTGAAGGGGTGAAAAACACAAGAAGGGGGGGGTTGAATTGTAAAACTGGAAACTTAAAGCAAATGACAAGATATTTTTATCCTGGTTCGTTTGATCTCAAACTACTCCAGTCCACCCGTTCAAGGTGATTTCGCCTCTCTCCAACGAGGTCTTAATTCACTATATTCAACTGAATACAAATCTGCTTTAGCAACTGCTAAAACCTTCTTGATTCAAACCACAATCCGGTTTGTCAAGGCAACACTTTCTTACAAAGGAATGAACAAGTGTGTATGAATGTTTTCTACAAAAACTATATCACAACTGTGATGTTTACACAAATGAAGCTTAGAATACTAAGATGCTAAACGCTAATAAAGTATCAGAGTTTGGAGGTTTAGCAAAACTTGTAGAGTGAAGATTACTGTTCAGCTTTGTGCGTGTAGAGAGTTTGGAAGCATTAGCCGTGATAATCTTCAAAGCTTGGTTTATATAGCACTTTGAGAAGATGAACGTTGAAGCAAATATTCTTGATTCAATGCTATTAACAAGCTTTCCTTTTTGAGCAGATCTTGTCTTAGAATGATGCCGTTGGTATTGATTAGCTTTCAATGCACAGTACCGTTGCTTCTTCAATGCACGATCTGGCTTGGCTCATTCTGATTCTGCTTCGCTGCTGATGAACTAATTTGTTTCTGTATCAGAGTGTTTTACGCGCAGTTCTGTTCATCAAGCTTCAGCATGTGCAAGCGTTGATCATCTGATCTTGACGTTCTGATTCAGCAACTTCTGATGCTGATGTGCAAACTCATATTCTGATGCTGAAAGCGTTATCTTGCTTATTTTAATCAGCATATCTGCAAGTCAGAGCATAGTAATTTTAGGCAGCATATAATTCAATCATAAAATATTTAACTACTATATCTTTTCACTTTGTTATCATCAAAACTTAAATATAGGGTACTAGATTCAAACATTGTTCTAACAATCTCCCCCTTTTTGATGATGACAAAAACTAGATATTTTAAATAAAAAATAACGTGAAAAGTTATCAGATCTATGTATCAGAATAAGAAGTACGGAGAAGTCAGAGTTAAGAGATACTCCCCCTGAGTTTGTTACTTCCCTTTGATATGTGTGTTCTTCAGAGTCAGATCTTTTTCTATCTTTGAGCATCAGATTATAAGTCTTTGACTTATCAGAGAGCAGAGCTTCAAAGCTTTTCCTGTCAGAGCTTTGCTTCGGATCAGAGTGTTAGGTCGATCAGAGCTTCATATATCAGAACTTCATATTTGATCAGAGCAACATGAGCTTCTACATTTTGATCAGAGCTTCTAGTCTTCATTGTGCCTGTAGACTTAAAGACAAAACAGAAAAACATTTCAAGTAATAGAGTTAGAATGTTTGAGAATTTCTGTCTAGTTAGCCGTTATTGATTTTAAATATCATTCTTGTTCTCCCCCTTTTTGTCAGCAATCAAAAAGTGCTGGTGATGTGCTAAAATGATTTAGATCAGAAAAACTAATAATATTAAAGATAGTTCAGAATCAGAGCAAAATAGCATTACAAACCATAGTCAAAACAGTCAAAAGTACATCAAAAAATGAAGAAAATATAGAGAATGTCATGCATGAAAAAAATTCTTAAGGGATTATGAATAAGCGTAAAGAATAAACATGAAGAGTAATGTGCTTAAATAGAATTTTCAAAAATTATTTTGAAAAATAAAACGTTTTTTAAGAGAGAGAAAAATATAATGATTGCCATTAACAAGCGTGATTACTTTTGCATTTAATGCTTGCTGATTTTGGGGGATTTGAGAAAGATACTTAAAAACGGTTACCAGACATGTGTCTCAATGCACCCAATCAGCGCTTTGCCTTCTCAGAAACGTGCACGCGTTCTGCTTCAGGGATTTGCTGATGATTGGATGACACTTGTTTGATGTAGTGATCAGCACGTCTGTATTTGAGATTAGACTCTCAGATCTTTAGACTTGCCTCTGATACAATCTGCATGTTCTTACTTTCTGAAAGAAGATTGATCAGAAGTTCACAGTAATATAAATACATTCTGAAGGATAAAAATATGGAATTAAAGCATTTTCATTCTGGGCATACTTTCATGCTGAGATGTTTCAGAATGAAATTAAACCTATCTTCTGAAAGGGGTTTAGTAAAGATATCAGCCCATTGATGGTCTGTATCTATAAATTTCAAGTTTAAAATGCCTTTCTGAATATAGTCCCTAATGAAATGATGTTTTATTTCTATATGCTTAGCTCTAGAATGTAAAATAGGATTCTTACTTAAGCAAATAGCAGAAGTATTATCACAAAGAATAGGAATGTTACTCTCAAAAATCTGGAAGTCTTCAAGCTGACTTTTCATCCAGAGCATCTGTGTGCTACATCCAGCTGCTGCTATGTACTCAGCTTCTGCTGTTGACAGAGCAATAGTTGATTGCCTTTTGCTGGACCACGAGATCAGATTTTCTCCCAGAAACTGGCAGCTTCCAGAAGTACTTTTGCGTTCCACTCTGTCTCCAGCAAAATCAGCGTCGCAGTAGCCTACTAAACTGTAATCACTAGATTTTCTATAAAACAAACCCAGATTAGTAGTACCTTTCAGATACTTGAAAATTCGCTTAACAGCTGTTAAGTGAGATTCTCTAGGATCTGATTGGAATCTAGCACAAATACATACGCTGAATAGAATATCAGGTCTTGAAGCAGTCAGATAAAGGAGAGAACCAATCATACCTCTGTAGACCTTCTGTTCTACGCTTTTGCTTACCTCTTCTCTTTCCAGAATGCACGTGGGATGCATTGGAATCTTTGATGGCTTACATTCTGAGAGGTCAAATTTCTTCAGAAGATCTCTGATGTATTTGCTCTGATGAATGTAAGTTCCCTCTGGAGTTTGATTAATCTGAATTCCTAAAAAGAACTTCAGTTCCCCCATGAGGCTCATCTCAAATTCTGCCTGCATACACTTAGCAAATTTTCTTCCAAGAGAAGGATTAGTAGAACCAAAGATTATATCATCAACATAAATTTGACAGACTAAAATGTCACTCTTAACTGTTTTACAGAATAGAGTGGTGTCCACTTTCCCTCTGGTGAACTCATTTTCAAGCAGAAAGTTACTTAGCCTTTCATACCAAGCTCTGGGAGCTTGTTTCAGACCATACAGTGACTTTTTCAGTTTGAAAACATGTTCTGGATGTTTTGTATTTTCAAAACCTGGGGGTTGGTGAACATACACTTCTTCTTCTATATAACCATTTAAGAATGCACTTTTGACATCCATCTGATACAGAGTGATGCCTCTATTAACAGCAAATGAGATTAAGAGTCTGATAGATTCTAACCTGGCGACTGGGACAAAGGTTTCTGTATAGTCTATCCCCTCTTGCTGACTATAACCTTGTGCAACCAGTCGTGCCTTGTTTCTGATGACTTCACCCTGTTCATTGAGCTTGTTTCTGAACACCCATCTTGTTCCAATGACGTTGAATCCTTTTGGTCTTGGAACGAGATCCCAAACGTCGTTTCTGGTGAATTGATTCAGCTCTTCTTGCATTGCCAGAATCCAGTCATTGTCCAGAAGTGCTTCATCAATAGAAGAAGGTTCAATCAGAGACACAAGTCCCATCAGAGTTTCTTCAGAGTTTCTGAAGCTTGCTCTTGTTCTGATTGGATCTTCCTTTCTTCCTAGGATAGTCTCTTCTGGGTGATCCAAACTGCTTCTGGGTAATCTCTTCTGAGGTTGATCAGCAGCAGTTGTAGGATTTCTAGCATTGCTTCTTTCAGACGTTGAAGGAGTGTCTGTGTTGAGAGCTTCTGATGACCTGTCTTCAGAACCTGCAAATTCAATTTCTATACCTGCAAGATTTTCATTCTGCTTTGACTTTTCAGAGTCAAGCTTGTCATCAAAACGAACACTGATTGATTCTTCCACAATCTGTGTTTCTGTATTGTATACTCTGTACCCTCTTGAGCGTTCAGAGTATCCTAACATAATACACTTCTGTGCCTTAGAATCAAACTTGTTCAAATAATTCTTAGTGTTTAACATATAGCAAGTACATCCAAATGGATGAAAATACGAAATGTTGGGCTTTCTGTTCTTCCACAATTCATATGGAGTCTTTTCCAGAATAGGTCTTATTGAGATTCTATTCTGAATGTAGCACGCTGTGTTTATTGCCTCTGCCCAGAAAGTCTTAGCAACGTTTGTCTCGTTGATCATGGTTCTGGCCATTTCTTGCAATGTTCTGTTCTTTCGTTCTACAACTCCATTTTGTTGGGGAGTTCTAGGACAAGAGAAATCATGCAGAATGCCTTTGTCATTAAAGAATGACTCAAAATCTTTATTTTCAAATTCTCCACCATGATCACTTCTGACTTTAACGATTCTAAGATCTTTTTCATTCTGAACTTGGTTACAGAAGGTAACAAACACAGAGTGTGACTCGTCCTTGTGTCTTAAGAACTTTACCCATGTCCATCTGCTATAGTCATCTACGATTACTAACCCATACTTCTTGCCACTGACAGAAGCAGTTTTAACTGGTCCAAATAAGTCAATGTGCAGAAGTTCTAATGGCTTAGAGGTAGAAACAACACTTTTGGATTTAAAAGAGGGTTTTGCAAATTTGCCTTTCTGACATGCTTCACACAGAGCATCTGAATTGAACTTCAAATTTGGAAGTCCTCTGACCAGATTGAGTTTGTTAATCTGAGATATTCTTCTCATACTAACATGTCCCAATCTTCTGTGCCAGATCCATTGCTCGTTGTTAACAGACAGAAGACATTTTACGTTCTGACTCTTAAGTTCAGAAAGTTTGATTTTGTAAATGTTGTTTTTCCTCTTACCATTAAATAGGATAGTCCCATCTTTCTGACTAACAGCTTTACATGATTTTTGATTAAAGATTATATCATAACCGTTATCACTTAATTGACTTATGGATAACAGGTTATGCATCAATCCATCAACAAGCAGAACATTATTAATAGAGGGAAGATTTCCGTTACCTACAGTTCCAGAGCCAATTATCTTTCCCCTCTGATTGCCTCCAAAGCCAACGTGGCCTCCAGGCTTAAGTTCCAGGCTTTGGAACATATGCCTTCTTCCCGTCATGTGACGTGAGCAGCCAGAGTCCAGGTACCATGACTGGTGTTTCTGACTTGCTGCTAAAGATATCTGCAACATGTATTATTTTATCCTTAGGTACCCAGATCTTCTTGGGTCCTGATTTGTTAGTTTTACCAAAACTCTGGTTGAATTTTGGTTTCACAAAGTGATTACTACTAGTATATTTGATGTCATGTGTGTGACCATACACAAAGTGTGAATTTAGAGGAGTGTGTTTAACAACTAAATCCATGACATTTTTAGGTGTAGGAACCTTACCTAGGTATCCTATTCCTTTCCTGCCGTTTCCGCTAACTCCATAGATCATTGAAGCCATTCTGCTTCTATCTATGCTTTTAGCAAGGAACTTCTGGAAACTATGATCATACTCCTTGATGATCTCATCAGCGTTGCTGGGAGTTTCAGAAATTGGTACCTTCTGAGAGTTTTGTAAAGAGTTTTCTAATTTTAAAATTTTATCTCTCAGTTCAGAGTTTTCCAATTTGAGACTCTCAGACTTATTAGAGTCAGATTCAAGAGTCCTTTTCAGGTCTCTGAATTTAGCTCTAATCTGCTGATAACGTTCCAGAATTTCATTGAGGCTTTCAGCAAGTTCAGCCTTTGTAAAATTAACAGCGAAGTTTGGGAATACCTCTTCTGTGTCTGATTCTGAGTCTGAGTCAGAAGCTTCACTGTCATCTGGAATGTTAGCCATAAGCGCTATGTTCGCCCTTTCATCATCTGATTCTGAGTCAGCTTCAGACGAGTCAGAGTCATCCCATGTGGCCATGAGACTTTTCTTCTTCTCTCTTCCAAACTTCCTTTTTGGCTTTTCCCTCTGAAGCTTTGGACAGTCACTCTTGTAGTGACCTTGCTCATTGCACTCGTAGCAGATGATGTCTTTTGTATTTGGCTTCTTGCTACCTGAGGAGCCTTCAGATCTTCTGTATCCAGAGGAAGAATCTGTTCTTCTGTATCTGGAAGAAGACTCGTTCTGATCAGATCTTCTGGGATTCCTGAATTTCTTTTGTCTTTGCTTCCACAGTTGATTTACTCTTCTGGAGAGAAGAGAAAGCTCGTCTTCTTCTGATGAGGATCCATCAGATGTTTCTTCAACTGCCTGCAAAACTTTAGATTCAGATTTTCTGTTAGATTTTAAAGCTATAGGCTTACCTTGCTTCTGAGGCTCGTCAGCTTCCAGCTCTATCTCATGACTTCTGAGGGAGCTTATAAGTTCCTCCAGAGTGATTTTGTTGAGATCTTTCGCCAGCTTCAGAGCAGTAACCATGGGCCTCCACTGCTTGGGTAAACTTCTGATTATCTTCTTGACATGGTCAGCAGTAGAGTACCCCTTGTCCAGAACTTTGAGACCAGCTACCAGAATCTGGAATCTGGAGAACATAGTTTCAATGGATTCAGATTCTTCCATTTTAAACGCCTCATACTTCTGAATGAGCGCCAGAGCCTTTGTTTCCTTGACTTGGACGTTGCCCTCATGCGTCATTCTGAGAGAATCAAAGATGTTTTTAGCTGTGTCTCTGTTGGAGATCTTCTCATACTCAGTATAGGAGATAGCACTGAGGAGGATGGTTCTGGCCTTATGGTGATTCTTGAAATCACGCTTTTGTTGATCAGTCATTGATTTTCTATCAATCTTCTGACCAGTTGCATTAACAGGGTGCGTGTATCCATCTGTCACCATATCCCACAGATCAGCATCATGTGCTAGAAAGAAGCTTTCAATTCTGTCTTTCCAGTAGTCAAAGTTTTCTCCATCAAAGACTGGAGGTTTGCCGCTGAATCTGTCTCTATCCTCATTGTTGTCATTGCTGAAATGAGAGTTGTTTCCTGCCATAGTGTTTTTCTGACGCTGGATCTTTTACTGACACGGTTAAGTGTTTTAGCTCAGAACCAGGCGCTCTGATGCCAATTGAAGGGGTGAAAAACACAAGAAGGGGGGGGGGGTTGAATTGTAAAACTGGAAACTTAAAGCAAATGACAAGATATTTTTATCCTGGTTCGTTTGATCTCAAACTACTCCAGTCCACCCGTTCAAGGTGATTTCGCCTCTCTCCAACGAGGTCTTAATTCACTATATTCAACTGAATACAAATCTGCTTTAGCAACTGCTAAAACCTTCTTGATTCAAACCACAATCCGGTTTGTCAAGGCAACACTTTCTTACAAAGGAATGAACAAGTGTGTATGAATGTTTTCTACAAAAACTATATCACAACTGTGATGTTTACACAAATGAAGCTTAGAATACTAAGATGCTAAACGCTAATAAAGTATCAGAGTTTGGAGGTTTAGCAAAACTTGTAGAGTGAAGATTACTGTTCAGCTTTGTGCGTGTAGAGAGTTTGGAAGCATTAGCCGTGATAATCTTCAAAGCTTGGTTTATATAGCACTTTGAGAAGATGAACGTTGAAGCAAATATTCTTGATTCAATGCTATTAACAAGCTTTCCTTTTTGAGCAGATCTTGTCTTAGAATGATGCCGTTGGTATTGATTAGCTTTCAATGCACAGTACCGTTGCTTCTTCAATGCACGATCTGGCTTGGCTCATTCTGATTCTGCTTCGCTGCTGATGAACTAATTTGTTTCTGTATCAGAGTGTTTTACGCGCAGTTCTGTTCATCAAGCTTCAGCATGTGCAAGCGTTGATCATCTGATCTTGACGTTCTGATTCAGCAACTTCTGATGCTGATGTGCAAACTCATATTCTGATGCTGAAAGCGTTATCTTGCTTATTTTAATCAGCATATCTGCAAGTCAGAGCATAGTAATTTTAGGCAGCATATAATTCAATCATAAAATATTTAACTACTATATCTTTTCACTTTGTTATCATCAAAACTTAAATATAGGGTACTAGATTCAAACATTGTTCTAACAATAACCCCTAAAAGTCCTAGCTGAAGCATGGGTTAGTTCGAAAGCATATTGTACGAAAGGTATCCTGACTCCTTAAGGCTTACTATAAAGAAGGAGTTGACATCACGTTTTACAAACATTCATTTGTTTTATGAAAAAAGAATGCATTTTCAAAATCTTCAAGACAGACATAAGCTTTGCATTTTTAACATAACTTTGTTTGCATATGAATTTTTGTTTGAACCGCAGGGAAATTCGCACGATGAATACCTAGTGAACAAAAGCACTTCCAACCAAGGGGCAGACATGATCATGGTCCATCATCTGGGGCAATCCAGTCAAGATTCGGAGAATCTCTCAAAGGCAAAAATGGCCTGGGGCAAATCTCCGCCTGAGTCACTTGGGACATTTCAATAACGAATCTTGCCGGATCAAACATCTTCTGGTGACAAAGCACTTCTAAACAGGGGCAACTCCCTACATTCTGAGAGCATGGACATAGTCGGGAAAAATACTACGCAAAATCAAAGACCCGCCAGGTTGATACACCTAGGCAAAAATAAGGGCTTCCCAGCGAACCAAAAGGGTTCGGGCAAAATGAAGGGATGAAATGAAAAAATCTGTACACCCGGCAAGTCGAAAACCTGAAAAGGCGGCTTGAGCAAAAATGGGTATCCCGGTGGACTGAAAACCCGAAAGGGCGGTCCAGGCAAAAGTTAGGGATTAAAGCGTACGACTATGTCCTGCCAGAAGAAGGTTTGACCCTCAACAATTATCAGCATCCCACGGGTGCCTCCCCCATAGAAACAGGGGCAATAAAGAGTGGTCTAAGAAATCCAATTGTTCTGTCCCCCAAGGTATCAGGGTAGGTTCCATTGAAGAACATAACCAATACAGTTCAATACTCCCCCAGGAGAGTCCAATCCAGATTCCCCAGGAAAGTTGGAATTTATCTCCCCAAGCAATAAGTTCACCCCCAGTAGATTCTGGAAGCTTACCCTCCCCGCAAAGCACGAACGCGTCGCCCGGCTTTATTTAAAGAGTTATTTCCGTAACAGGATATAACTGGGTTATCCTCAGCCAAAAGCCACGGAAAGATCGTCGTCGACACAGTCTTCTTACCCCAGCGAAGTCCATCAACGCTTCCAACAACAAGGATATCCTCAGCAAATTATTATCAACACTCAGCAAGGCATCCCTCTTCCCACAGAGTATTGCTTCCCAGCATGGTCACTAGAGTATCTTTTCTCCCCGCAGAATCCGTCATTTGCCAACGGAGTCATCTTCTCCTACCGGTATTCTTGCAGTTATCATCCCCAGTGGAAGCAAAATCTATTCCTCAACATCAACCCAGGAGTGACTTCCCGGCACCCGTCAAGGATTTACTTTCCTAGACAAAAAAATACATTCATAAACATCACATCTTCATACGTTATAGCATGCATATGCATCATACTACACGAATCTCATTAATTTTAAAGACATGCAGTTCATGCATCACGATCTTGCATACAACTAATGCTTTACCTTTCAGGAAAGGTCAATACAAAGATGATTACAATCAACTATCGTAACTCTCTCTAGATATAGTTCAGATGTGAACCAGATATGGCGACGTTCTGATACTGCTTCCAGATTTCTTTCTAGATATAGTTCAGATGTGAACCAGATATGGCGACGTTCTGATACTGCTTCCAGATTTCTTTCTAGATATAGTTCAGATGTGAACCAGATATGGCGACGTTCTGATACTGCATCCAGATTTCCTTCTAGATATAGTTCAGATGTGAACCAGATATGGCGATGTTCTGATACTGCTTCCAGATTTCCTTCTAGATATAGTTCAGATGTGAACCAGATATGGCGACGTTCTGATACTGCTTCCAGATTTCT
The DNA here is from genome assembly GCA_948472305.1 of Vicia faba. NCBI lineage: Eukaryota > Viridiplantae > Streptophyta > Magnoliopsida > Fabales > Fabaceae > Vicia > Vicia faba. The sequence goes on from OX451736.1 coordinate 87,491,329, forward strand.
TTCTAGATATAGTTCAGATGTGAACCAGATATGGCGACGTTCTGATACTGCATCCAGATTTCCTTCTAGATATAGTTCAGATGTGAACCAGATATGGCGATGTTCTGATACTGCTTCCAGATTTCCTTCTAGATATAGTTCAGATGTGAACCAGATATGGCGACGTTCTGATACTGCTTCCAGAATTCCTTCTAGATATAGTTTCAGATGTAAACCCAGCGATGGTGACGTTCTGATACTGCTTCCAGATTTCCTTCCAGATATAGTTTCAGATGTAAACCCAGCGATGGTGACGTTCTGATACTGCTTCCAGATTTCCTTCTAGATATATTTTCAGATGTAAACCCAGCGATGGTGACGTTCTGATACTGCTTCCAGATCTCCTTCCAGATATAGTTTCAGATGTAAACCAGACATGGTGACGTTCTGATGCTGCTTCCAGAAGCCCTTTTTTAGATGGTTCCCTCTCCAGCGGTGTGTGAGGTAGTAATCCCTTTTTTAGACGTTTCCCTCTCTGACGATGAGTGTGAGGTGATATTCTCCCTATGGTTCCCTCTCCAGCGGTGTGTGAGGTAGTAATCCCTTTTTTCAGATGTTTCCCTCTCCGACGATGAGTGTGAGGTGATATTCTATTCTCCTATGGTTCCCTCTCTGACGGCGTGTGAGGTAGTAATTCCTTTTTCATATGGTCCCCTCTCCGGCAAGTGCGTGAGGTGGTAAGTCCTTTTCAGATGTTTCCCTCTCCAACGTTGAGTGAGGTGATCATTCCTTTCAGATTGTAATTGCCTATGGTTCTCTTCCTGATGTTGCAAAGATGGTAATTCCCGCCAAGATTTTTCTCAACGAGCGTTGTTGAGATTAAAGTCACCCAAGGTTCTCTTATCATTCATGCTAAGGCAGTAACCGTTCCTGGTTCATTCATCAGCGTTTGAAGCTCCAGACTCAGCTCCTGTAACCAGTCAGGACATATCTATACCAAGCATCTAAAATCAGCTCCAGCAACGTGTCAGGTATTCTTTCTTCTTTTGCAGGTATGCAGGTTCTCGCTAAGGAATCTCCACCGCAATCAACATCCAGATGGCATCTATAAGCCCATCACCCTATCCAGCAACCTCTAAATGGCATCTATAAGCCCATTCCATCGTCACTGCTACTATGTGAGCGCAAATTTCTGGGCACTCTAGTGTCCAATCATCTTCTACCCTCGGATTACGAAAGGCATATCAGCCAATCTGCATCCTCAGGTCTAAGAAGATTGAACAGGGGCAACTGTTGCACCCCAAAATTTGCCCTCCCATATTCTCCAAGATTTGTCAAGTCAAAGTCACAAAATTCCCCAAGGGTTATGCAGTTCAACTGTCTCCTATATAGTCAAAACTAGGGTTTGTGTTCTGATCAAAGAAAGGAAGTTTTCAAGGACCCAATCAAGTCTCATATGCCTACAAAGATGGTCAAGTGTCTTCATATCAAGTTTCAAGGTATTCAGCTCAAGATTGCACAGTCAAAACCCTAAATTGCACTACAGTCAACTGTAGGGGCAAAATGGTCATTTGGCAGTCAAAAGTTCAAATTTTTGGTCAATATATCATTTTGAAGCCACAAACATCATTTGATCAATGCTTGATCATGATTCTCAAAATTTGGCTCAGAAATCATCAAAGATGCAAAAGTTGCTATATTTGGACAGCTGGAAAAGTCAACTGAAATTGACCAGGGCATAACTTTCACATGGATTATCAGAAAAATTCCATCCAAAGCTCATTTGGAAGAGAAAGACATTTCCTACAACTCATATTCATATTCCAAGTCCAAGAAATGCTCTCACAAAAAGTTATCAATTTCAACATTATAGGTCATTTTCAAAAGTCAACAAAAAGGGACTTTAAGTCAAAGGCCATAACTTGAGATTGGTAAATCAAAATGACATGGGACCAAAGGCATTGGTTAAAGGACTCAAAGACCTTTCCAAAATGTCCAAGAACATGTGAAAAGCTTAAAAATTGAGCAAGTTATGCCTTGTGGAAGTTGGGAAATTTTTGGAAATTTTTGAAAGTCAACTTTACTTCAAATGATCCAAAAATGCAAATGGGCCCATTTTTCTTCCAAGTTTATTCATGCCAAGCCTATGCACGACCATTAGGCCCAAAAGGATGTTTTTCTCCATTTTTATTTATTTATTTGGATTATTTATCATTTATAATTCATTTAATTAAATAAAATGCACAAAAAATACAAACCTAATGAAAACAAATCTTTTTATGTAGGTTTGGACTCAATATTTCGTGTAAGTACTAAAGGGGAAAGTTTTGGTGTGATTTGAGCTGATTGAACACAAAATGCACATGGAAAAGATTTGGAAAAGATATGAAGAAATCAAATATGTGAAATCATCAATGCAATGGATTTTGTCTAGTTTTCTTGACCTAAATTGTTCTATACATATTCAAGATCAGAAACCTAATGCCTGGACACTCAAAGCTGCGCCCAAAAAAGCTATTGCATATTGAAATTTTTCCATAAAAATACAAAACTGATTTCAAGGTTAGTGGTGGTTTTAAGCTCTAATTCTTATACCAAAAGCTTCCTTAGACACTCCTGATCAAATTCCAATCAAGAACATCAACCAAAACACAAAGAAGTGGTATCAAGAACTCTCACGGCATCAAGAATTTTTTGAAATCATATACCATAAATCATACATCTTTTGCATTTTTTGTTTATGAATTCTTGTTTAGCATGAAGTTTCTAAGCTGACCATTACCTTTAATTGCGTTTTTATTGACCATATGAGATTATGCCATGCTTAAGATTCTAGGGTTACAGGCCTTCAGAATTGGGGTTTTTGCATAGAGGTAAAATTAGCCCTCACGACCACCATAGTTGCATTCAGCGCATGGAGACGAAGAAGAAACATCGGTCGCGATTAATTTATGGATCGTATAGCGCTAGTCGCTATTTTCTCTAAAGTAGCCTAAAACCACACCTGGAAAACCGTTGCCAATTTGTTCTATTTTGCAGGGATGGTGAGGAAGAAGAAGGCGTGTCAAACAATGATTGATCCATTCAAATTTCGCGCGAATTTCCAAAGTCATTAACCTTTTCTTTTATAATACTTATTGACTATTATATATTAATTGAAATCAAAGTGGTTCAGTGGCAGGTGGAAGCGTTTGCAAGGCACAAGACCTGGGTTCGAGTCCCAGGTCTGAGTAATCTCCATATTATTTTTCCATTGGTAATTGCATGCAGGCCTAACATTAAGACTCACCATGCACACTCAAAATTCATCGCCCACGCGTCCCAGGAGATCTAATCAAGGGTTCAGATTGAAGACATACCAGGGATGTAAGTCAACGTGTCACACATAATCCAAAAAGTCAGCGAACGTCAAAGCTTAATGGGCCAAAATTCTTAAGCCTGTACCTCCTAAATTGGGGTTACCCCCCCCCCCCCCCCCCCCTGGTTTGCATTTTTCTATTTTTCTCCTTATATTTTATTTTGCTATTTCATTTATTTTCTTTGTTTTAACATAATTAATTTATTTTCATAAAAATATAAAAAACATTCAAAAATCAGAAAAGACCAAAAAATAATAAATAGTTATATTATAATTATTTTCATAAATAAATGCTTGTAATTATTTAGTTTAAATTAGGTTACAAATTTAATTCTTTTAATAACAAGAATCCAAAAAAATGTAGAATTAGGTTAATTGATGATTTTTATATCTTTTTTAATTTTTCCTTTTTCTCACAATATTATTTATTTATTATTTTATTTTTATAATTAAATGTACATGAATAAAAATTAGGGTTTAATTTAGGTTTTAATTTAATTCTTTCATAATAAATAAAGAAAACATTAGAATTAGGGTTTAGACATTTTACTTTAATTATAATTAATCCTTTTTCTTATTTAATCTAAAAAATACAAAAATACCAAAAAAAAGCATTCCTTTTAAATCTTTAATTTTAATTCCTCCTTAATTAATTCATTAACTTTAAATATTTTTGTAAAAGGGTCCAACGCCCATTGTTTTAATTTAATTGCGCATATTTACTTTATGTCGTTCATTATAATTATGTAAATCTCCCAAAGCCATGTAATTTTACTTTTCGCACTTTTATTTATTCGCTTTATTCATTTTTTTCAGTCAAATCGGGTCCGGTTTAATTTTGGCGATGTGGACCCGCGCCATTGGTAATAACCTTAGATTTATTTTCCCGCAAACTTATAACTGTTAAAAAGCATGCAAGAATGAATGCCCTAATTAAAATCAAGCGTAGATCACAAATAAACATGACAAGACAAATAACTGAAACATGACACACAATTCGCACACACCACCCCTAGGGTACGCCTCACTGTTGCCTTTCGAAAGGTGATCGTCGAGTAGAGGACGTCTTAGTAAGTCCTCATGATCCGGGAACCTGGCATGAGGGTAGCTTCTAAGGTGTCTTCCCATTGCTCCGGTGGTCACCATGTCCCTACAAAACTCGAATTGACCCGAACACCTCCAACGGTGGTGCTACCTACCTCTCAATGGTGGGATGGCACTACTTTAAAGGACTCTTACACAGACGAATTCCTTAGGGTAGGTAGGTTCTCGTGGATACTTGCTCTAAATCTCAAACAAAATTCAAAAATACTTTTCACACCAACACATTTTCAAAAGCTTTCAAAACAAACTTTTCAAACACTCTGACGTATGAGTCGAACTGAAATTTTTCAAAGAAACTTTTTTAAACCCACATTGAAAAGCAAACAATTTTGAAAACACATTGAGCAAGTATCTAAGAGCCCATGGATAACCATGGATAGAAAGGGTGCTAACACCTTCCCTTTCTATAATCTACCTCCCGAACCGAGAGCAATCTCTTTAAGGAATTTTTCTGTGCTTTTGTCCTTTCCATTTGGAGAAAATAAAAGACGGTGGCGACTCTTGCTTCTGCGACATTTCGCGAACCAGCGTTAAACAGTCAGTTCCAGATCCACCGATCACACATACCTATTTCAAAAACAGATTTTGAAAGAAAAATTATTACAATTCAATGACTGTCACAATGACATTTGATAAAAAGATTGATGAAATTGAAAGCAAGTAAAAGCGGAAAAGTAAAAACACACAAGGAATTTGCCTACATAGTTCCCCACTGCCGTCCTCACGTGTGGATATGTCTGCACCTAATTCCAATGGAACTAGGATAACTCTTATATGAAAAATGTTTAATACAATGGAAGAGTTAGAAACAACAATACAAAATTCTCCAATTTGGTATTGATGCTCCTTCTTCCAATATTTGATCTTAAGAAAGATCAAATCAACTGATAGATGCAACATATTCGCCGCTTAAGTTACTTCCTTAAAAGGATTTCAAACTCCCCAAGGTTGGAAAATATTTCAACCACTCTAATGGATTTTTCACTCGAGTAAATATGATTGAACACTATCAATACAAGATCACCGATTCTATCATCCAATTATTGCTACTTCCTTAAAAAGATTTCAACCATTTTACAGTTCCTTGAAAAGATTTCAAATACTCCAAGGGATTTTTTACATGGACGATTCCTTCTCACATGATCTTGCACGAAAACTCCCAATTCAACAAATGATTTTAGAGGATAAACCTGATGGTTTTTCCGGATGAAGACCCCTATAAGAACTCAACCCAAACCAATTGGAAATATTCAATTCTTCGTCTAGATGGAACCCCGACAGAACATCATCATAATGTAATGTTGGTGTGTATGCATAGATTGGAAGGTTGAAGATGAAGATAAAAAGTAGGCTAATTTTATAGTATCGTCAAGTTAGAAATGATGCATGAATGGGTATTTATAGTTTGGAAAAGTTTAGGGTAAAAAGGACAAATTCAGAATAAAAGAAAATGAAAATTTGACCAAAATAGAATTTATGTGTCGACCTCAAACTCGTATGTGTTGACACATACTATATAAAAAAGTTGCATGTGTCGACCTGAAGGACTCTAAGTGTTGACCTGATCAAGTCAGTAGCTACAAGTTTTAAAACGTGAGTAAATGTGTCGACCTGAAATATGAATGTGTCGACACTTAAAATAAGAATTTCTTCAATTTTAGAAATCTTTCAGTAAGTGTCGACCTGTATGATGCAAGTGTCGACATGTGACTTACAGAAGCTCACAGGCTTTAAAACATAGTTACATATGTCGACCTGAAACTCAAATGTGTCGACACATGTAAGATAAAAATTTGCAGAAAATGTTTTTCAATGAGTTTGGTTAATTGCAAAGTGCTTTTTGATGATTTCTAAGACCTATAATGCAGAGGAGTGCCATAAGACAAAGAGATGTAATGAATTTTACCGTCGTGCCATATTTTTCGGTTTTGACATCATGCAAAACACTGTATATTGAAGTTATAGTCACAAACTCCCCCTTTTTGATGGTGAAACTTTCGACGATGCATTACAAAGGTTCCCCATATCTTTATACTTCCTATCTTCATCACGCATATGCTTCTCCCCCTTTGACAACATCAAAAATAAGATAGTAACCGATTAGAAGTATCAAAGTTTCCAAACAATTAGCAAATACCAAACAGACGCAAATTTTGCATATAAGAGCAACAATTACATATCCCCATATATATATATATATATATATATATATATATATATATATATATATATATAATGATGCAAACTTTTAAATAACGGGAAGCACACATCACAACAAATGTAATGTAATGCAAAAGCAATGAAAGTTACTTTGAGCGTCATGATTTTGTAACATTTCATAATGGAACTCCCGACGTTGCACACGCATGTGCCAACCATAACAACAATATAATATCACTACTAACACCAAAATGAAAATGTTTATTTAAACAAAGTAATTATGACAACATGAATAATACATTGCAAAATAAGGTAAGGGAAATAACCACAACAGACGCTTGCATATTGAGAAAAATCTATACAAATATGAAAGAATTAGTACAAGAAGTCATTGTAAGTATATAAAATAAGAACAGATAATGGTTGTTGAACAAAAAATTTTGGAATTGAACATTCATGGTTTTCATCATTTGAAAGTATATGAAGCATTTTTGAAAGAAGCCTAGGAATATGCATTAAGGAAAAACTTACATTCAAGGAGAAATTGAAACAATATTACCTCATTCTTGAAGGATTAGAAGTTGCACTCACCAAACATAACACACTCAAACACAAAGTTAGAGTGAATACTTGAAGTGCAATTAATGAGAGAGAACTAGGCAACATTTGAGATATCAATTATCCCCAATTCTTCGCGTATGTTGACAAAAGATTCGGTTGCGAGTGGTTTAGTGAAAATATTGGCAAGTTGATTTTTACTATCAACATGCTCAAATGCAACATCCCCCTTTTTAACATGATAACAAAGAAAGTGGTGACGTATCGCAATGTGTTTAGTCCTTGAATGTAGCACTGGATTTTTGGTTAGATTTATGGCAGTAGTATTGTTGCACATGATAGGAATACATGATAGTTTAATATCAAAGTCCAACAATTGTTGTTTGAGCAACAATATTTGTGCATAACAACTACCGGCTACCACGTATTCTGCCTCGGTAGTTGATAAAGCTACATAAACTTGGTTTTTACTATACTAACTTAACAAGTATTTGTAAACAAGTGACAAGTTCCACTAGTGATTTTCCTATCCAATTTGCAACCGAAAAAATCGGAATCAGAGTAACCAACCAAATTACAATTGTTTCCCTTGGAATACCAAAGCCCGAATTTTGAGGTACCAATGAGGTATCTAAAGATTTGTTTTACGACCTTTAAATGAGATTCCTTGGGAACCTCTTGATATCGTGCACGCATACAAACACTAAACATAATATCAGGATGAGATATTGTAAGATAAAGAAGAGGATCGATCATACCTCTATACCTTTTTACCTCAACATCCTTACCTTTCTCATCCTTGTCTAGATTGTCGTTTGTTGCCATGGGAGTGTCAATCTCCTTAGCACTGTCCATTTTGAATCTCTTAAGTAATTCAATACAATACTTGGTTTGACATACAAACATTCCTTTATTGAGTTGTTTAATTTTCAGCCAGAGAAAGTAGTTCAACTCCCCCATTAGGCTCATTTCAAACTCTCCTTGCATAAGCTTAGAGAACTCCTTCACAACATGCATATTAGTAGATCCAAAAATGATATCCCCTACATGAATTTGAACTAATAAAATATGTTTTCCTTGACGTTTAATAAAGAGATTAGTGTCAATTTTCTCTTTAGAGTATCTTTGTTCAAGCAAAAATTTGCTAAGTCTATCATACCATGCCCTAGGGGCTTGTTTAAGACTGTATAATGCATATTTAAGCTTAAAAATATGATTAGGAAACTCATCATTTTCAAAACCAGGAGGTTGAGAAACATACACATCTTCACTTATGTATCCATTAAGGAATGCACTTTTTACGTCCATTTGAAATAATTTGAAGTTATTAGAGCAAGCATTAACTAATAAAAGGCGTATAGCCTCAAGTCGGGCCACCAGAGCATAAGTCTCCTCATGTTCAATGCCCTCCTCTTGGTTATATCCTTGAGCCACAAGACGGACCTTATTTCTTATTATCACACCATATTTGTCAAGCTTATTCCTAAATACCCATCGAGTGCCTATGATTTGATGATTTATAGGACGATGGACAAGATCCCAAATGTCATTTCTTTCAAATTGGTTCAATTCTTCTTGCATGGAAATAAGCCAATACTCATCAAATAAGGAATTGTTAGTGTTTTTAGGTTCAACTTGTGATACATAAGCATGATGGCAACAAAGACTACTTATTTTAGAGCGAGTTTTTACCCCCTTTTTGATATCACCTATAATATTGTCAAGAGGATGATCTTTGGATGTTCTCCATTCCAAAGGAAGACCATCATTTTCGTCATGACCTTCATCATCTTTCTTTTCTTAGGTGTTATCTCCATCCTCCTTAATCTCCACAATTTTAGGTTGATCAACTCTTTCATCGGTGACTTTGAGTATATCTTTCGTGGATGCCCTTACACTATGAAAAGAGCTACCTTTCCAAACACTATTTGGGGAAGTCTCTTCAAAAGTTACATGAAAAGACTCTTCAACAATAAGTAAACTCTTGTTATAAACTCTATATGATTTACTAGATTGAGAGTATCTGAGAAAAATACCTTCATCGACTTTCGCGTCAAATTTTCCAAGATTGTCTTTTCCATTATTTAAAACAAAACATTTACATCCAAAGACATAAAGATGAGATAAATTTGGTTTTCTACTTTTCAAAATTCATAAGGAGTTTTGTCAAGAATTGGATGAATAATTATGCTATTCAAGACATAACATGTCATGCTAATAACATCGGTCCAAAAATATTTTGGTAGACCATAATCATTGAGCATTGTTCTTGCCAACTCCGCTAAAATACAATTTTTCCTCTCAACAACACCATTTTGTTGTGGAGTTCTAGGAGCTGAAAAATTATGTTCAATACCAAATTTATTACAATATTCTTCAAAGAGGTGGTTGTCAAATTCACCTTCATGATCCACTACGCCAAAAAAGACCTAAGAAAGCGCTTTTTTTCCCTTTAGCAGCACTTAAAAGGGCTGCCTATGGTGGCACTGTCGTAGGTATAAACAACATTTTTTTTTACGCAAAAGCGCTGCCATATGTATTCTTTAGCAACGCTTTTCCCTGGAAAAGCGCTTTCTAAGGTAGGCCTCTAGCAGCGCTTTTTCCTGAAAAAATGCTTTCTATTGACCCCCTTTAGACAACGCTTTCAAAAGCGCTGTCTAATGTATTTTTTAAGGCATCTTTAGGCAGCACTTTTCTAGGAAAAGCGCTTTCTAAAGTAGGCATTTAGCAGCGCTTTTTCCTAAAAAGCGTTTTCGTTGCTTCACGTAAATTTAAGCATTTTTTATGTAAAAACGTTGCGTATTCTTTCTTTTTTAGAAGGCATATTTTTGGGAATAATCCCATAAACCTGTACTTCAAGCCTTACATTTCAACGACCCTTTATTTCAACAAAGAAGTCATTACATAAAAAAAAGGCATTATATACCATTATAATACCATTATATACCATTATATAACAAAATATAAACACCATTATAATTCAATTCACATGTTTGCTACTAAGTAGGAGGAGGATGCACTATAATAAGGACAAATTTATGACTATTTCGAACAACAAACTCCAAGAATTTCGTATAAAGGTGATAGTAATCAAGTACAACAAAACCTTCTATTCGAATCAGCTTATATATGATATGTGCCAAATTCGTTTCAGCCTGAAATCGCCAAAAGCCGACGAGTGACGGTCCTGGTCCTGCAAATAAGGTATGAACAAAACAACACGGTCAATTAAACTAACTTGGGTCCAACACAATTAAAAATTTTCATAACACTTTTCAACTTCCAATACCTTATATGATTCTTTTCTGAATAAAGTATTCACACAATTTTTCCTTGATTTATTCCTATTGATTTTTCGTGTAATGAGCACACTTGCATTCATCAAAGTACTACATAACAAAACATAATATGCATGATTTAGTTAAAAGTAATAAATTATATGAAATATCTAATAAATATTACAATAAATCCTAAGTTATAAATCCATACCGTGATTGGAATCTCTATTCGATTCAAAAGAAGGATTTCTTTCATAAACCTCAAAACAAAGTATCCGCAATCTGTACTGTTACGCTGTTGAGCACACTACATAAAAAAACAAATAAGAATGTACAGTTGTCTTGTTTTATCAAGTAGCATCACTATTATAAGCAAAATTTTGAAAATTAATGTACCTCCACTTTGATCCATGTAATGTTGCTTGATCTAGACCGTGATACTCGAGCTTCTCTTTGAGAGCGGAATACTTGTATTGATCTAACAAAATAAAAACATATATTTAGAGAAATCTCATAGAAATAATTAAATATAAAAATACAGATGAATATTTAGAACAATCTCACTTACGTATAAATCATTAACTTCATATATGGATAATTTGTCCATTCACCATCTACCGAATTCAGATAATACACCACTTCTTTGAAAGGATCAATAGCAACCAACAACCAGTGATGTCTATAAATTAAAACAAAAGTTTACATGAAAATCTTCAACACGAAAGATACAAAGATTAGAATGAACTTAGAATGAAGTACTAACCCCACAGGAATCGTATTATACGATAAAAGATACAAGCTTTCTGTACTGCTGGCCATGAATCTCTCAACTAAGTGATTTCTTATTGAATCTAGATCATGAACAATTGGCGCTCCGTTGACACGGGAGGCAGACACAAAATGGAATCTGTTTGACAATTGATTCCCGCGCATCAATTTTTCATACAAGAACCTTAAATAAAAGCATAATAAACATTAGACTATTTTCATTGAAATGTGTAAATAAATTGTTTGACTAATTAAATAATATATTGATCGCATTACCAGATGTATGAGTGTACAACACCGATGCCTAATTCTGTATGTTGAAAAATTTGTTCCATTTCCTCTTTTGCAATTGTTTCGAAGTAAGAAAAACCAAATATACCTTCCTCCATATCCATTTGACGAATAACACCATTCATCAAATCTGATGTTCCCACAAGTGTTTCAAGACACATCTGGAATCGAGGTACAAAAGGTTTTCTTGCCCAGGTTCTTGGAAGATCATTTTTCTTGTTGGGTACGCTACTTAATTTCTGCCTCACTTGTTGTGACCGTTGAGCAGGTACCTAAAAATCATATAACTTAGGTAAATTATAAAATCATGCATTTTTTGAATTCGGATCATATAATTAACACTTTAAATGTACCTCTTTTTGTGATGCAATAGACTCGTTGTGCCGCAAAATCTCTTTATCCTTAGATGTGGGTTTTGTAGGAGTATGAAATTAACATGTAATAAAAATGTACGTAATGGTTCAGAATTGAAAATTGAATACTAAAAGATTCATAATGGTTTTCAACATACCTCATCATCTATGAAAATGAGGTCCGACGGCCATGCAACAAATGATCTTATTGCATCTCGTAGCAATGTTGTCTCTGAAATAATGTCAGGTACCGGTAGCAACACATCCAGATCTAATGCAACATCAACCGATAATTTCAGATATCCATCAGGGAGCAGTCTATGGTGAAGTAAATCTCCCAAAGTGTTATGCACTTTTCCCTTGCCAACTAAGCGATACGTCGGTAATGATAAGTATAGCTGACAAGATGAAATGCCCTAAACCAATAATAAATATGTTACTGTTAATGTGTATATATGTCCATTAAAATAAATGTGCTAGTTTAATTTCATAATAACATATATAATTACCTCGCAAAATTTATTTTGAAAATTGATACTAGCTTTGTCACTAGTTTCTTTCGCCTCTGAACTGCACTTTTGCTCCATATATCTCTCTCTATCCTGTTGCAATTCACGGTCTTGCGCCTTTAATTCCTCCAACGTTTGCATCACTTCTTGATTGCTAGGATTTCTTTTCCTTGGATGCTTATATAAGGAAGATGGAGTCACACCATGTCCTTTACCCCTCACCCGACCGGTACACTCAGCAACATTTAGTGCACGACTAAATGCGCTCCTGTTATCCTGGTCCTCATCTGTGGTTACCGATTGAGATAAAGTCTCCTGAAATTCATTTACATATATATCGAAAATTATTAGTGGAGATAAAAAATAAGTATATACTAATAAACTTTTGATTTACTTAAAGACACAATGTTATACTTACACATTCATCATAAATATGTTGAACATCTTCCCTAACAACTCCATCCTTGCCCACACGAGCTTCCTTCCACAAAACATGCGTCAGAAGTGATGTTTCGTCACTTTTCGTCTCCTCTAACTACGCATTGACACAAATCATAAGATCATCAATTATAACACATTGAGACAATTAATAAAATCGTAGCATTTATATATACTTACAATTTTTTGTTGTAAGCGTGCATATCCCAAACGCCCTTTTCTGTATGGATACGTGGGTGTTGATGCTCTCTCGCGATTTGTGTCACTGACTTTCTTGAATTTCTCATTTTCTATTAGTTTGGATACAAATTCATCCCATTCTTCGGGTCTAATGAAGTTGCTATACTTCATTGGACAATCCGTTTTAACAAGATTTCCTTGCTCATCCTTAAGAAATTTGTTTGTTAAAAAAGTTCTCCACCCTATGTGTCTTTTTCCGGCCACTTGAAGACAATACTTTTTCGGTTATCTTCAATGTTGAAAGACCTCTACGAAAAAACATACGCATTATAGTGTGTTAGTATAAGTAATTTAAAGACATTACCATGTGAGCTTGATTAAGGGAACAAATATTAAGCATACATATAAGACATTCCCAAGCCTTACTTAGTTAGGGACTAAAATAAGAATAACATTATACTTTAAAGCTAAATTATATGGTACCTGTATATCAGTCAAAATTTTGTCTTTGTAGGAATCTAAATATTTATTAGTCCATTTATCAAAGGTGATTGGAACGTGCATACGAGCAAGTGTACCAATGTAGCTTGTCAACTTTGCACCATTAAGATCGATTAGTTGGTTATCATCATTCCAATGTACATCATATTTTACTCCTTTATCTCTATCAAGAATGATTTTTCTCATAATAGTGATGCCTCGTGTAATTTCTCCCTCTGATGTCTTATCTGGAGCATTTGTATCTTGTGAGTTTTCTTGATTACTAGCCATTGACCTGTAATAAAGAAAAAAATAAAAATGAAATGACAAATATAAAAATTCACTAAGGAAATATAAAAAAAATGAAATGTCCATCCATCATAGCAGTTCATTTAAATGGTTTTATACTAATTAAGCTAAACAAAAACGTTAACTTCAACTTCTTAACAAACTTCTTAACAACAAGAACAACAGTAAGAACAATGTAGAAAACAACAACAATAACAACAAAAATGTAGAAAACAACAACAATGTACAACAAGAACAATGTTACAACAGCAAGAATGACGTACCTGAACTACGGAAGTCTACGGCGGTCAACAACTTCTTCGTTTTCGTCAAGCAACTTCTTCGTTTTCGTCAGCAAGAACAATGTTACAACTTTTTCGTTTTCGTCGGAGAAGAAACAATCAGAGAAGCAACGATTATGAACGGTCGGAGAAGAATCGGTCGGAGAAAAAATGGTCGCGAAGAAGAAGACAACGATTAGAAATGAATGAATAGGGTTCTGAAAATTTTATATTTTAATTTTATAATTTGACCTAAGATAGTGCTTTTTAAAAGCACTTTCTATCATACAAAATCTACCAGCGCTTTCATGAGAAAGCGCTTTCTTAAATGGGGAAATTTTATAATTTGACCTAGGCCAGCGCTTTTTAAAAGCGCTTTCTATCATACAAGATTTACCAGCGCTTTCACGAGAAAGCGCTTTCTTAAGTGGGGCAAATTTAAGGCCTTTAGCAGTGCTTTTTAAAAGTGCTTTCTAAAGGCTGCCTGTAGCAGCGCTTTTTTTTAGAGAATTTTTTAAAAGACCTACAACAGTGTTTTCTCATTAAAGCGCTTTCTAAGGTAGGGCATTTAGCAACACTTTTTAAAAGTGATTTCTAAAGGCTGTCTGTAGCAGCGCTTTTTTTTAACGAATTTTTTAAAAGACCTACAACAGCGTTTTCTCATTAAAGCGCTGTGTTTTTGGTGATGCCAAAAGTCAATTTTGGCATAGTGATCGCTTCGAATGACAACTATCTTTAAGTTCATTTTATTTTGAGCAATCTTGGAAAAACGTGTGAAAGCAATGAATGTTTCATCTTTTCTACTTAAGAATAAAGTCCAATAAAATCTAGAGTCATCGTCTATAATCACTAAACCATAATAATTTCCACCTATGCTTTTAGTCCGTGAGGGACCAAAAAAATCCATGTGAAGGAGCTCAAGTGTCCTTGATGTAGAAATAAGTTTCTTAGATTAAAAGAAGCATTTGTTTGCTTATCCTTTTGACATTCATCACATAGGTGGTCTTTAGAAAATTTTATTATTGGTAGACCGGTCACTAAATCTTTTGACACTATTTTATTAAGTAAGTCAAAGTTGACATGAGCTAAACGTTTATGCCATAGCCAAGAGTCTTCACTCAATATAACAAGACATTAAGCATTATTCAGGGGAATCTCTCTTAAGTTAAGCATATAAATGATACTAACCCTCAAATAATTTACTAATACTATGAAGATTATGTTTAAGACCTTCAACTAATATAACATTTGAGATAGTAATAGATGAGGGATTATCTATATTACATTTTCCAAGTATTTCACCTTTGTTGTGATCCTATAGGACACAAATCGTTTCTTCTTCGCTACAAAGTCGGAGAAGAGCAATATGTCTCCCTTCATATATCTTGAACATCCACTATCGAGAATCCACTTTCCCGTTATAGCATTAAGACATTCAACCAACAAAAATCAAACAAGGGTGGTAGGTACCCAATTCTCAGTGGATACTTGAGAGTGAGTTAAATAAATGTTGCATTTGGGCAACCATTAAAAATCAATCTTAGGATTCAAAAAAGTCCTAAACTTTCAATTTTCAGTCGTGTGACCCTTTTTGCAACATTAGTGATAAAATATGCTACGATGAGAAATAATAATGCTATTAGGTTCTTTCTTAATCAAAGAGTATTTTTTTATGAGGCTTTTCAACCTTCAAGGACCTAATAGGCATGTTCGCAATGGGATGGTGTATATTATCTAATTTGGTAGCAAGAGTACTCACTTCTTGTTGCCGGATTTGATATGTGATACAACCATGCTTGTAATAAGGCTCATCCCCTTTTTCATGATTTTAACTATCTACAATAAGATATTTTAATACTTCTAACTCATCATTGGTTTCATCAACCTTAGCCTCTAAAAATGTGAAGACTTTTTCTTGGAAGGAAAATCTTTTGTTAGAATTTAAAAACTCTAATTGTAGTTTTTCAAATTCTCTTTTTAACGCATTATAAGACAAAGAGAAAATGTTAGGTTATTTAGAACTTACATACTTTTTCTTGCCTTGTCAATGATTTTCCATGAAACAATAATTTGCCTCTTCATCACTCTCACTTGAGCTTTCATTGCTTGAGGATTCACTTTCACTTTCTCAAGCAACATAGGCTTGTCTAGGCTTGTTTCTTTAGCCTTTTCCTTTCTTTTTGGCAAGATATGGACAATCTGGTTTATAGTGACCGAGCTTACCACATTTGTAGCAAATAAAATTTTCTTTGTCCTTTTTGTTGTTTTCTTCTTTGAGAGAGGAGGATTGCCTTCTAAACTTCATGAGATTATTGTCGAAATGTTTAACTCCATTTTTATGAATATACCTATTATATTTCTTCATAAATAGTCTCATTTCTTCATCATTCGAAATCTCATCATCACTAGAGTCACTATCCTTACTTTGCTCTTATTTTAAGGATTTAGAACTAGAAGACTTAAGAGCTTTGGACTTCATAACTTCCTCCTTGTGATTTTCCTTATTCTTCTTTTTCTTCTCAAGATTATTTTAATATTTATCCAAGCTTGAGTTCTTGTTCGTATTCTTCAAGCTTACCAAAAACTGCGGTGAGATCAAGTGTTTCAAGATTATTAGCTTCCTTGACCACAGTTATCTTAGGATGCCAATACCTAGTAAGACATCTCAAAACTTTATTAGTAGCAATAGCATTGGAAATAGGATTATCTAGTAAGTTCAAACGATTAATAAGATGAGAGAATCTCTTTTGCATTTACCCAATGGTTTCACCATTTTTCATGTGAAAGAGTTCAAACTCTTGAGTGAGTGTATTAATCCTAGCTTGTTTGATCTCATTGGTTCCCTTATGGGAAACTTGTAGAGTCTCCCACATAGCCTTAGCGGTTTGACAATGGAAAATGTGATATAACTCATCAACACCAAGTGCAGATACAATGATATTCTTAGCTTTCCAATTAAGACCATTTTTTATTATCATTTTCATCTCATACATTTTCCGGCATTGGCATAGTAATACCATCAACATCATATGTCACCATTGTTGGACCATTTTGAATAGCTTTCCAAACACCTTTGTCATATGATTTGATATGAATTTGCATACAAGTTTTCCGATAAGTATAATTTTCTCCCGCAAAAATTGGAGCTCTCTTATGACCCCCTTAGGTTCATAAGCCATTTTCTAAAGAGTGTTCTTAAGTTGGAATCAACCGGGCTCTTGATGCCACTTTTTAGACGACGACACGTATCTGGAGGGGTGGTGAATAGAGGCGCAAAGATTTATTCTAGACACAAATCTAGAATTTAATTTTTTTCAAAATTTTTTGATGCGAAAGCAATTACTGGATAAGTAGTCTAAAAAACAACTTATTGGAAACTCATATATACAAATTATGAAAGAAAAATCTATGAGATAAAATTGAGTAATTGATCAATACAAACTCAAGTCAACAATCCACTTAATTATTGTTTGAACACAATCACTTTGCAATGTTATTTCCAAGGCTAAATAATCAAAGAACTAACTTAATCGTTTTATCAAACACTTGACGTGCAAGTGAATTTTTAGAATTTCTCTTTGAGTAGTGTTGATATACAAAACCACTTATAATTAAAATTGATTATAAGTTATACCCACACCTAATTCAAAAAGAGATTTTGAGTGAAAAATTCTTATAATTCAATTACTATCACAATGTTATTTGATAAAAAGATCGATGAAATTGAAATCAAGTAAAAGCGAAAAAGTAAAAACACACAAGGAATTTGTCTACACAATTTCCCATTGTCGTCCTCGCGTGTGGATATGTCTGCGCCTAATTCCAATAAAACTAGGATAATTATCATATGTAAAAAATTTAATACAATGGAAGAGTTAGAAACAACAATACGAAATTCTCCAATGTGGTGTTGATGCTCCTTCTTTCAATCTTTGATCTTAAGCAAGATCAAATCAACCGATAGATGTAACATATTCGCCGCTTAAGCTACTTCCTTAAAAGGATTTCAAACACTCCAAGGTTCCTTGCAAAGATTTCAACCACTCCAATAGATTTTTCACTCGAGTAAATCCGATTGCACATTATCAACACAAGATCACTGATTTTATCATCCAACTCTTGATACTTCCTTAAAAAGATTTCAACCACTCTAAGGTTCCTTGAAAAGATTTCAAACACTCCAAGAGATTTTTCACATGGAATATTCCTTCTCACACGATCTTGCATGAAAACTCCAATTCAACAAATGATGTTGGAGGACAAACTCGATGGTTTTTCGGGATGAAGACCCCTACAATAACTCAACCCAAACCAATTGGAAATCTTCAATTCTTCATCTAAATGGAACTCTGACGAAATATCATCACAATGTAATATTGGTGCGTATGGATAGATTGGAAGATTGAAGATGAAGAGGAAAAGTAGGCTAATTTTATGGTATCATCAAGTTAGAAATGATGCATGAGTGGGTATTTATAGTTTGGAAAATTTTAGGGCAAAAAAGACAAATTCGGAATAAAATAAAATGAAAATTTGACAAAAACATAATTTATGTGTTGACCTCAAACTTGTATGTGTCGATACATACTGTATAAAAAAGTTGCATGTGTCGACCTGAAGGACTCTATGTGTCGACTTGAGCAAGTCAATAGCTACAGACTTTAAAACGTGAGTAAATGTGTCGACCTGAAATATGGATTTTTCGACACATAAAATAAGAATTTCTTCAATTTCAAAAATCTTTTAGTATGTGTCGACCTCTATGATGTATGTGTCGACACATACAAGATAAAAATGTGCAGAAAATGTTTTTCAATGAGTTTGGTCAATTTCAAAGTGTTTTTTGATGATTCTTAAGACCTATAATACAGAGGAGTGTCAAAAGACAAAGAGATGCATTGAATTTTGTCGACGGACCATCTTTTTTGGTTTTGACATCATACAAAACACCGTATATTAAAGTTGTACTCACACATTGGTTCTATATTTTGTATTATGTATTTTGTGGTTTGTATTTTGTAATTTAGGTGCAGACGACAGTAGAAAAAAATTATAGCCCCTCGGTTTCCCAAACAAGCCGAAGTAATAATATTGATATATTACATCGGTTCATCAAAAAACCGAGTGTTAATAATTGACGCGCCATCAAGTAATGAAAAAAATAAAAATGCAGATGATGGGAATCGAATCCACGTGCAGTTAACGTAAATCCTCAGCGTTTTAATACCTAAGGTGATAAGGGATAACCTTTAATGACACTCTTATTTACCTCAATTTTGTAATCGACATCAAATGCATTTCGCGTCTGACGTTAGATGTGTTTTTTGTAGTAGTACTCCTAGGAGAACATTGAGAAGTTGGAGAAGATTGGTGTTCTTTTCGTTCGTTGGAGAAGACTAGTGTTTCCTTCGTTGCTAGGACGTAAAAAGTGAATGAGACTTAACATTCTGATGAAAGAATAAAATATTGTTTAGAATTTACATCTCGATTTTTGAAAAAATCCTATATCCGAAGTAAAAATTGTGTTCAATTTAATTAAATAAAATATTAATCAATATTTCATATCGATATTATATAAAATCAAGGGATAATATGACTTATAAAATAAAGACGCCTTTTTGGCAAAATAATTTGTACTGGAAATCGAAGCTCAAATCCTAAGCAATATTTCATGTCTGTTTTGAGCAAAACAAAGGTATAAGATTTGTTTTTTTATAAAAACAACGGCACGTGTCATGTCCTTTGACCTCATAGTTTTAATAGTTGAGGTGAAAGTTTTGTCATGAAATATATTATTTCTAGTGGGTTAAGTATCATATCGATTAGAAATAGAAGAAATATTAGATAAATAATAGAAATGACGCATACTCTCATTGTCTTAAAGTTTTAGATGAATATACGTTAAGATCTCTTAGAATCCTAAACGTTTAACTCATTAACACTTCCGTCGCTCTTCGAACTCCTCGACTGTGGTAATTAATTTCACTTTAAATATTAATATATAAAATAAAAAACATTAGTTTTTTTTTTAATTAGGAATTAATATTGTTGCTTAAGGACTAATATATTTTTTGCAATAATTGTATTTTTACATATTGATCATGGGTGTGAATCTTGTGATGAAATCTTTACTCTTTATAGTTTTTAGTGACTCAATTGTAGAAGTTGAAGTTATGATCTATTAAAGAACACTGGCATTGAAGACCTTTCCTTTCAACTGTAATACAGACTACAAACATTAATGAACTATGCCATACATCTCCTCTCCCTCCCTTTGCTCACCGACTTTCAACCATAAGTACCAAATTAATTTATAGCATGACATGAACAAGCCAAATTTAATTTAATTTATATCAGTCTTCTGCTTTTGTTTTGTTGTGCTACAAATGTATAGTAGTAGTTCAAATGTTGTTGCCAATGACATATAAATGTATAATTTCACACGTTGTAAATCAAAATATCACATGTAGTTTAAAGTTGACATATAACTATAAGCAAAATTGGAAAATTAGACATGGCTCACACTAATTGTAGTAGATTTCAAATATTTAGAGAAGAAAATATAATTAGATGATAGTTTATGATATAATTAAAACATAATTTTAATTTATAGTAAGATCATTGCTCAAAAAACTTGCATATATTTTAATATTTAAGTATTTTCTCATAAATATATTTTAACATATACTTATTTTTCATATTTTCATCCGGTCCCTCCTGGTAAAGAAGTACTTCAGATATGAAAACATGTACCCGTCCATTTTTCACTACTACCCTCCCAAACCTATACATTAAACTCAACAATAATTTCAAACTAATTAAGAATGATATGTTAACTCCATATAATAATTTTTATCATAAAAAAATAGGTTTATTTTCTTTGTCTAACTATCCTTTTCAACATTTAATTATGACATATTTTAAATAACAATATTAATTATATTTTAAAATTTTAAAATTTTAAAATTAAATTTAAAATGTACTAGAAGAATAAAATACCAAATATCGAAAGTCTAATCAATATATAAATATAGAAGTTTAATATAGGTAGGTGAATGCGTTTGTGTACTATGAAAAATTAGCCACTTGGATGACACATCATATAATAATAATAAAATAATAATAAAATAATAATAATAAATATCCAAAATTTCCACTACTATATAACCACCTAAAACTCATCAAACATTTCACTACTACTACAACACAAAGAAATTAAAGAAGCTATGGTTTCACTTCACCAAGCACTAACCATGACTCCAAAAAAAGAATCTCCTACAGATTTTGAAGCTTCTCAAAAAAAGAGAAAATGGGATCATTCACTTTCTCATCATGAATTCTTCAAGGATCAACAAACTCATGATCATCCTAAAACAAAATCCATCTTTGATATTGAACTTCATCTCAATACACCTTTGCCTTCTGATAAATGGCAACAATATCTCACCCTTCAGGTACATATACATGAATATATAATTTTTCTATCACTTTTTGGTATTGACGTCTAGCCTACTAATATCGGTTTCTGCTATTTGAATTAGTAGTTTGTATGATATTAATATATTTTTTTTATCTAACATATTTTTTATTTTCTCATGCAGTCATTGTGTAACACAAAAATGAATATGAAAACACAAGAATCAAAGAGAGATTGGCTTTTACCTGAAAACTCATCAATGGGTCAAATAAGCTTAGACCTAGAGCTTAATTTGACAAGTGAAACATTGAAGAAAAAAGAAGAAACTAATTACGAGAATTTCGAGAAGAAGAAAAAGGATTCAACAACAACTCCTTCATGGTTATCCTCATCAGATTCAGATGGAGATTACAAAGAAATGATAGCAACAGTTTGTATGAGGTGTCACATGTTGGTAATGCTTTGCAAATTGTCACCTTCTTGCCCTAATTGCAAATTCATGCATCCACCACCAGATCAGAATCCTTCTAAATTCTTGAAGAGAACAAGGTTTAGTTTCTTGTCATAAATCACAATCGTCAACAACAACAACAAAAAAAAAACTACCTCTCTTTGCTCCAATTAATTAATAAGCCTATGTTGTTATCTTTTATTTTTAGATTATTATTACTATTATTATATAATTCAAAAACAAAGGGTAGTAGTGTTTAATCTACCTCTTAGTAGTTTATTAAATTTGACTGTTAGAAAGTCAATGTGTGACTTATTAGAAACTAACCTAGTGTATTGTATCATATTTATGTATATATAAGAGTGTTGTTCTTCAATTTCATCATCTTTAATTTATCCATGTTTCTTAATGTTGTAACAAAATGTTCTATATTATGATTTTTTTCTAGTAATGAAAAGTTATATAGTATAGTAGAAATAAAAAAATTGAGTATTTTAAAAATTAAATTTAGTTAAAAATTTAACATTAATCAAAATATAATACCCATTCATTTTGTCCCATGCCCTACATAGAACAATAAAAAAAAAGTTTAATTATAAGAAAAATAAAGGACATAACAATATAGTAAAAAATGTAAATTAAATACTTGAAAACTAATACTAGTATATGGTAATCCTTACGTTTAAAATTAAGTAATATATTTGTAAAGAGCAAGATGATTACTTCATCTGAGTATATAATTAATGAAGATTAAAAAGATTGAAATTGCATTAATTAGGTTACGTCGGTTATAGTACTACATTAAATGCTATATTGAGCGTTAAGGTGTTGCGTCATGTTCATTGCTCCATAAATTCGAGAGGGTGAAGCAATAAATAGATAAACCTTACTACAAATTTCCACATTAAATAGCCACAATATATAACCATCTATGTTACACAATTGTGGAAAAAAGGTTATCTTAAATTATTTTCTAGATTTTCATCTTATAATAGTGTTATTCATAAAATTTTATAAACTTTTTTTAGGATGTATGAACTACCAAAGAAGCTACATTTATTGAGTGCTTCATCCTCTGTGGTGACGGATAAATTTATGGTGCAGTTAAGTATCATTTTCTTTAGAATTGCTTTTTCTTTGGGCCAAGGGTGTTGTAATTAATTATGAAGCTACTACTAATTAATCAGTTAATGTTGCTGAAACATGTGGGACGAGTCTAACTCTGAAACTAGAGCAGTTAGGCATCATTGATGGTGTTGGTTTCGAGTTGGAACATCGTTGTTCTTGCATCAATACTACTATCAATCTTTCAAACTTTATAGTGCCTTAAGATATTGAATAAAAAATGTGATATTTTAGGTTGGTGTTATAAGTTTCTATAACTAAATATAATTTCTAAGGATACTACTAGTCATTGTTAATTTATTTTATTAGAGGGTGTTTATTTCATGGATACAAATTGTATTCTCACGAATGTGAGGTTAAGAATCCTATATTTTTATCTTTGTTTCAAGTTTTAATAAATTATTTTCAAAAACTTTTTATTTCAAAAAATATCATTTATTCATGAAAGTTTAAATATTTATTCTCATGATAAAGGGTGAGAATCTTATATTTTTATGAGAATAAAAAATAACCACCTATAACTACTTACTTCTATATTATTTTAACATATTTCTTTTTATATTTTAAAATTTTAAAATTATAAATAAAATAAAACTTAAAAATATTCCTAAAAACCTTAATAACTTACCAAACAAATGAATGTGAATGAAATTCCAAGCATTGATATTCCTAAGAACGAGATTTGTGAGTTTGTAATTTTAATCCATCAAACAAACACACCCTTAATGTTAGAGATTTGGGTGGGAGGGTTAAAAAAAATAAGGCGGGGAAGTTTATTTTGGATACATGTTTAGATTTTATGACCGAGGTTTATAATCTCTTTTGTTTTTCTTGTGCGATTTTTTTTGATGTGATTGGAGTTTCACTCCATCCGTTGGTAGTAGTGGTGGTCTTCTCTCTATTTAGTGTAATTCAAATGGTAGGTCATTTTTCTCTTTCTCAGATCATGGTTTTCTCGGTGTTGGTTTGAAATGGGGATGTTTTGAAAACTATTTGTTATTTTCAAAATTAGTATATATTATCTCTCGGTTTATCTAGAAAACTGAGGAATAAGATTTTTTTTTTAATTATTATATTGTTTATCTAGAATATTACATTGTTTTCATATAATATTAAAATAAAAATCAAATTCTCTAAAGATCTAGATATAAATCAAATTCTCAGAAGATTTAGATTTTAGATCTTCGAATTATTGAATGTTGCATGCATTTATTTCTGATAAAAAAGGGTAAGATAATTAAAATCAATATTCAAATATGATTTTAGGTTCAAATAAATATTTAAGAAAACAAACCTTAAACTCAGATGATTTTCTGCTCTTGCAATCCATCATAGAAAATTTTTCCAAGTATTTTTAGGTTTCAAGCGCTTCATATTTCATTTAGGTTGGAAATGTTAATAATTAACATACTTCTATAATGGATGTCTTTTAGGTTTCACGCGGATCATTAATGGCAGAGTCTTGAGTGTTGATAATAATTAAATAGATGGCAAAGATTTATTTAAGGCCGGTGAAAATCCTAAAAAACGCTTAACATATCCCTCGGTTCAAAACAAACACCAAGGTGATAAGCTTCTTTTTTTTGTATTACTATTTACACAGAATATTAAAATACATTGTTTACAATAAATCTTTCGTGAAATCTAAATTTTGTTGTATACCTATATGGTGCGTCTTGGCATTATACCTCAGTTTTTTTTGCTGAGGTGAAAGCTTCATCGTCAAATGTATTATTTATAGTAGTGATATCTCCCTCTTAGGTAGGAAGTTCACTTGGTTTCAGTTCAATGATGGTGTCGTTATTAAGTTGTGAACTTTTGGAACTTGCAACACATGTTAATACCGGTGACCCAACATCAGAACACAATATCAAGACAGATGTTCTAACATTTGTTACTGATATAGAATAATATCAAACTAAAAAATAAATTGCAGAATAATAAATAACATAACATATTGTTAACCCAGTTCGGTGCAACGTCACCTACTCTGGGGGCTACCAAGCCATGAAGGAAATTCATTATGATAGTACTAGTTCAAAGCCTAAACAGTCCCAGTTTAGAACTTTTCTCCTAATCACTACCTTGTACAACTTCTACCTACAAATCACCATCTAGATATGAGATGTCTCTCTCACTTCCAATCACCGCAGTGACACCTACAACCACAAACCTCGTGACTAGAATAAGAACCAGAACAAAAGAATGCACTTCATATACAATACTTAGCCAAGACTCTTAACTAAGAATAATACTTAGTTTTACTTAAAAGCTTCAACCAAGAACAATACTAAACTCTTTGTTTAAAAGCTCATGAGTGAGAATAATAAATTGATAAATAATCAAGTAACAAACTGTCTACCTTACTGTATAAAAAGATACGTGAGTGAGTTACAAATAACACTAGAGACTCTCATAAACCTAAGACTTAGACTTCCCACAATTTTACAGTTATGAAAAGTTAAAATACATTAGGTTAGGTCTTCTCTTTTAATACAACTCAATAGTCTATGAGCTTCAAAATATTCACCAAAATATTCCTTGATCCACAAGTTGAGGGTTGCACTAATTATGTGGAAAAAATCTCCTTAAATCTTGGAACAAATCTTCAAGTTTTCTAAATTATCTCAACATTCAATTTTAAAAACTTTAATATTGTTGAAGATTTGATTCACTTGTTCCAGATTAAATACTTTTGACCAGCGCAAATCATTGAGATATATCCAAAGAGATATCACAAAATAAAATCAAATCTATCAAGATTTAAAATAACTTGTACTGCTGTTCTGGTACATCATGTCACAACACCTGACAAAACATTTGTCTTTAGTGTAACCTTCAAACTATGTTGTAGCAGTTACATCAAGATGTTATGAAATCTTTCTTAGCATCTCTCATGAACTATGTTTTAGCAAAATTGTTGTCAATCCTAAAACCATAGATCTAACAATCTCCTCCTTTGGCAAATTTTGGCTAAAACAACCAAATCATGATAAACCTAGAGATATGAATAAAACCACAAACAAAAACACAAGATACATGTTAAAAACATGAGACTTTGTACATGAGAAAGAAGATAACATGTTATTTCAAATTTATCCAAGTTACTCTCCCTAAAACACATAACCAATTATTGTCACAGAGGAATAAATCTTTCCCTCAAGAAGAAGCAGAAGCTCTTTCCGAAACACAAGAAAACCAGGCTGAACTCAACCTTGAATTATCAGAGTTCAAGACATTAGAAGAACATTCAGCAGAAACATCACACATAACTCAGAGCATAAGACACAATAACACTCATAACTCATAACACAAGACACAACAAACATGTTGTTAGAACATCCAGTAGAACATCCTGCACATACCCATATCAGAAGTAACAACAGAAGTAGAAACAAAATAGACTCAAGACTCACATGAAAGACAGTCATGAAACCCCTAAAATGTTGCATATATCAAGCAACAACACTTTACTTAGACCTATACCTACTGACACTTCTTTCCCTCTTTTTAGCCAAAAATTGACAAAAACTGAGTAGAAAGAAATTGAAACAAGAAGAGACTCAAACAACAGAAGGAAACAAAACACAACAAGACTCAAAAGACACAAACAGACTTAACTAGCAAAGGACAAAATACAGACACAAATTGACCTACCCAAAAAGACAAAAACTTGGACTCACCCAAAGAGACAAAAACTAAGACCCAAATAAAATGGACACAAAACACATAAAAACAATAGACTCAACTTAAAACAAATAAACAGACTCAAACAAAAGACTCTTTTTTATAAAAGATAGCATACAGTAGCTATCCAGCTCTACCTCCTGAGTTAATGAAATTGACCCAATCTTCATCAACATCTGAGTCTAAATCAAGTATTTTATCATGCTTTTTCTTGAGGGACTTCATCTTTGTTACATATGTTTTCTCAGTTATGGATGTTTCAGTAGATGTTCCAACATCTGTTACAATGTTGGACACTACTTTCTTTGAACCAGAAGACACTTCCTTCTTGGTTTTCTGTAGAAGAACCCTCTCTGCATCAACATTTTTGGAAGATTTTCTCATGTTGAAATGGAGTTTGTGAGGATGGTGAGGTTGTAAGGCCCTTAAATACAAATAAGGTTACCTAGTTTGTAATGAAACCTTTCTTGTAATGATAGTCCAGTCAATGTGAGCGTTTTTGAAAAAAGATAAAATCACCCTTAGTAACAACACACCACTCACCATAAGAGAGAGACACGTTCTTGTTCAACTTTTCTCTCTTTCAAAGCTTTGACTGCTGGAAAATGTTACAACATTTGAAAGGACATTCTCTATGCCATTGAAAAATGATTCTTCTGAGATTGCACACTCCACTAAGTGAAGGAATATAGTTGGAAGACCGTTCAAACAGTTACTACTATAATTCTTCAGTAGTGTAATTCCAAAATTACCCCTCTATTCTCAATGTAACTTGCACCTTAAGTTATGATGGAAATACTTTTCTAAAGCTTCTCATCCATACCAAGCCTAGGAGTGTCAATATTTTCCTGTAGCAAGACCCCTAACATAATGATGACATAATCAATGACTTTGTTCTGCAAGCATAATAAAATTCTTGTACCTTGATTGCAGTAGCAAGTTAGACTACAATGTCATGACATCCAGTTTGACATTGTACTCTTTTATTAATCAACCCAATTTAGAATACATCTTCCTTCAACAATGTACCTAGACTTAAAGATATACCAGGATTCAATTGATTCTAATCTAAGAAACCATAATGTTTCTCAAAACAAGAATATCCTCAAATAATATTATCTTCTTTAGACTTGGCCAAAATATTTTACTCCAAGACTCACCAACATTATATATTTCATCTCTAAACCTATTGATGATCATATAGTAAAATAAACTCCAAATAATGAACTCCCTTTTAGACAAAATTTTGTTTTCTTGAGAGATTTCTTACTAGTGCTTGCTAGCCCTTTAAGTTCTTTCACAATTTCTGGAGTATCAGACAGCTAAGATGATGTTGCAACATCTGGTAGAACATCAATCTCTTTCTCATTGAACAAATCATGAAGTTAACATTACAAAAAGTACTTCTCTCAGTATAGTAACTTATAAGCATACCTTGTTCTCTTTTTAAGGAATATATAGTAATATTTGAAGACTTCACAAATAAGAAATTTTTCTTTGCTATAGATCACAAAAGAAAATGATATATATATATATATATATATATATATATATATATATATATATGTGTGTGTGTGTGTGTGTGTGTGTGTGTGTGTGTGTGCGTGTGTGCGTGTGTGTGTGTGTGTGTGTTTCTATCCATCCGGACACTCATCTTGCATTGGACTAATCAAATTCATAGAATAGATTCTGGAGCTTTTGCAATGTCTGATGTTGCACCTTCTGGTGTGGCATCTTGACTTCATATTCCTTGAACATCAAGCAAGAGGATAATCAATTAAATACTTGTGGAATTCACAAATAGAAATTTTTTTAAATCCTCATAAGAACTTCACACATCTCATTAAATACAAAACTTATTCCTTGATGACATATACCTTTAGACCTTGATCACACAACAGACTTATGTTTATCATAATAGTCATCAGTCCTTTATTAAGAAGATCATTACCAAAATTTAGAGAAATCATCCTTTATTCTTTAGTTACCTAATACCCTTAGTCATTCTGTGATACGGTGGCAGAATCGACTGTTAATACTGGTTTGCGTTTTTTGTTCGCAAATGTTGCGGTAAGCAAGAGTCGCCACCGACTTTTATTTCATCCAACAAAGGAAAAGGAAAAAGAAAAGAAAAAACCTTTTTCGAGATGTTTCTGAGTACGGGGGGTAGATTATAGAAGGGGGAGGTGTTAGCACCATTTCTATGTATGGTTTTCCATGGGATCTTAGGTACTTGCTCATTTTGAAAACTGCTTGGGTGTGCTTTGTTTTGAAAAGTCTTGTTTTACTTCGTTTTAACCCTTGTTTCTGTCCTAAAGAGTGTTATGAAGTTGTTTTTTGAAAACTTGTTTGAAAAGTGTTGGTGTGAAAAAGTTTTTGTTTGTTTGAGCAAGTACCTAACAGTTATCTACCTACTCGAAAAAAGTCTGTTCGTTTTCCTTTTAGACAATGCTATCCCATTATTGAGAAATAGGTAGCATCGTCGTTGGATTTTTTAAGGGACGTTCGAAAGGGACAAATACAGTCACTAAAGCAATGACTAGGAAACCTTAGTAATTACCCTAAATTCCTAAAGATCTTTTCGAGGCAACATTCGAATGGGTCATTTTTTATCTTTTAGATTGGAGGGCAACCACTAAAATTCCCCATGCTTAGTGATTGTTTACTGAAGGCAACCGAAGTGAGGCAAACCCTAGGAGTGAACATGTGCATGTGTTTATGTTTCAGTTAATTTAGTCTTTGCACAATTAGGACCTGGGATCGAACCCAGGTCCTCTACCTTTCCAAACACACACTTCACCACTTGGCCACCTGTTCTTGTTTGTTATAATATTAAAACGAAAACAATATAATGCAAATTAGTCACAAGCTTCAGAAAATGCGCGAATATTTAAATTTCCCGATGGGGTGATGACAAATCACCCTCTTCTTCCTTCTGTCCGTCGTCTTAGGTATGTGACTTATACCTACGGACAAATATTGGTAGCCATAGCCCTGCAAACTTCCAAAATCATCAAAACACATGATAAATACATTCTAATTACATGGTTCAATTTGTCTTGAACCCACGAACATCATAGTATCCTTTTTGTTGGCCAATTTAACCTGTATGGAGAAGCCCTAAAATGAACTCAAACCCTAGTAATGGAAAATGCATATGTAAGCATCAAAAATTCAATTAAACCATTCAGTCATGTTGCAAACATATCAACAATCACAAATATAACATTCAAATGTGTTAATGGTGCAAGAATTACTGTAATCGATTTTGAAAAAGAGGGAAAATCGTATGAGGTCTAGGGAGTGATTCTGGGCGCGAGAGTGCTTTCTAATGATGGAGATACGTTCCTGAGATGTCAAGCAATCTATTGGCAACGTTAGAATGGCTTGAATTGGCCTCCAAGCTTGAAACCGATTCACTACTTTTTTGCAAAAAATTGAGTTTGTTCTTTGTGCTTTCCACGACCGCTAGCCCTTGTTTTCATGCCTGACCTTGCTCAATATATATCCCTGAATGAATTAGGGTTATAAAAACTACATGTATCTTTGAAAATTTTGAAGATTTGATCTCATTCCTTCCTTGTATGATTTGTTTCCAAATTAGGCCTAATCATACCATTCTTGTGCCAGTCCACCTTGATTCGATTTGATCTTGATATATCAACATAATTAGCTTGTGATCCTGTCCAAAAATCAGATCAAAACAAATCTTTGCTATTAGTTGTCATTTATTTGATTTAATTCAATTTTTAATTAATAAAAAATCAAAATAAAATGAAAAATGAAAAAAACAATGTGTGGGTAAATATTTGGGTCGTGGACCATGTTATGAGTAAGGTGCAAGCATAAAAAGTTAGGCCCATTTGGCAAAAAATGCATCTTTGAGCATATTTAACTTTTGGCAATTTTGAAAAAATGGTCAACTTTGACAAGGCATATCTCTTCCAATTTTAACCCTAGAGAGGTTTTCTTTGACATTTTAGAAATATTAGGATGTCCCCTAAGCTACCCTTTTGGTCTCATCTCAATTGGGTCTTCCATGCTCATGTAAAAAGCTTTGACCCAAAAGGTATTTTTGTTGACTTTTTAAAAGGACCTATAATGTAGAAATTCATATCTTTTGATGAGTGCATATTTTGATCTTGAGTGATGAAGATGGGTTGTAGAGAATTGCATCCTCTTCAAAATTATATTTGGATGGAAAATGTCAGATAAAGTATGAAGAAGTTATGCTTGGTCAAAGTTTGGTTGAGTTTCCCTGAGAAACCCTAATTTAGCAACTTTTGGGTTTTGATGAATTTGGGGAATTCCTTGGGGAATCATGATCAAACCTTGATCAAATTATGAATATCACTTCAAAATGTTGATGTTGACCAAAAATCTTGAATTTTGACTGTATGTGGGCCACAATTGACTTTTGACCTAGTACAGTTGATTTTCAGGCATCTGAGCAATTGACTGAGAAAACTTCTTGTGCAAGGCATAAAACTTGACATGTATGATATTGAGAAAATATTGGGACCATGGAAAGCATTTGGGACCTTTGGAGCTCCCACACCCTGATGAAGATGGAAACCCTAATTTGAGGTACATTGCCTTAGAAGGGAGTTTGTCTGATCAACTCTTGGGCATCCTTGAGCAACTTGAGGACCTCAATGAGCATGTGTTGAGTAAAATGAGAGGCCAAATTTTGGGGTACAACAATTGCCCCTGTTCAATATTCTTAAACATGAAGATGTAGATTGACTTGTCTGCCTTTCGTAATCTGAAGGTGGAGGATGATTGAACACTAAGTGCCCAGAAATTTGCACTCGTATGAGATTGTGCGGGATTGTGCAGGTAGTGTCAGGAATGGGCTTACATATGCAATTTGGAGGAGACGACGGAAGGTCACTGGAGATGGGCTTAAATATTCCATCTGGAAGATATGATAGAGAACCGTCGGGGATGGGCTTAAATATTCCATCCAGCAGAGGTGACGACGAAGCGTCGGAGATGGGCTTAAAGATGCCATCCAGAATAATATTGATTTTGTGAGATATTCCTTCGATGAGGATTCCTGTTCATGTTGTTGAGGTGGGATCTGCTGAGGAATGTCGGTCTCTGTCTTGGGAGAAGTAGAATTTTGGGAGCTTCAGTTGTCCGTTACTCTACTTGGGAATCATCTCTTAGTCGAGGAGGTGAAAGTGAACTACTATCTGGTCGTGCTCCAGGCTTTGCAATTTCTCAATTCTTATCTGGCCGTGTTCAATGCTTCAGAAGGAATTAAGTGGTTATTCGGTCGCGTCCAGGTTTCAACTTGAATTTAAGGCATACTAATATCCGGTCGATTTCCAGGCTTCATAGTAATTGGCCGAGTAAACTGCTGATTGGTCAAATTCCAAGCTTCGCAATACCTCATACTGTTATCTGGTCATGTTCCAGGCTTCACAGTGTCTCTTGCTGCTATCTGGTCGTGCTCCAACCTTCACAACGTCTTATACCATTATCTGGTCGTGCACCAGGCTTCACGGTGTCTTATACCACTATCTGGTCGATTCCAGGCTTCATAGTATCTTATACTGTTATCCGGTTAATTTCCAGGCTTCACAATAACTTGTTAGGGATTAATCTGTTTTCCGGTCGATTTCCGGGCTTCATAGCTTGAACTTGAGATATACCACTATCTGGTCGATTCCAGGCTTCATAGTATCTTGGAGAAATCAAGATATTATCCAGTCGATTTCCGGGCTTCATAGATTGAACTGGAATAGAAATCATAGTATCAATTTGACTGAACCAGGGAAAACTTATGAGAACTTCGACTAGGAGAGAAATCTTAGTGTCGATTTGACTGATTCCGGGGGAGGTCTCAGATTAACTTTGACTGGCATAGAAATCAGGGGAATCGTAGCGAGGATTCGGATGACCCAGACGAAAGTCTTAAAACATCTTCAACTAGAATAGAAACCTTAGTGTTGGTTTGACTGAACCAGAGAAAACTTGTGAGAACTTCAACTAGGAGAGAAATCTTAGTATCGGTTTGACCGATCCCGGGAGAGGTCTCAGATTAACTTTGACTGGCATAGAAATCAGGGGAATCTTAGCGGCGATTCGGCTGACCCAGACAAAAGTCTTAAAACGTCTTCAACTAGAATAGAAACCTTAGTGTCAGTTTGACTGAACTAGAGAAAACTTGTGAGAACTTCAACTAGGAGAGAAATCTTAGTATCAATTTGACTGATCCCGGGAGCGGCCTCAGATTAACTTTGACTGGCGTAGAAATCACGGGAATCTTAGCGGCGATTCGGCTGACCCAGACGAAAGTCCTAAAACGTCTTCAACTAGAATAGAAACCTTAGTGTCGGTTTAACTGAACCAGAGAAAACTTGTGAGAACTTCAACTGGGAGATAAATCTTAGTATCGATTTTACTGATCCCGGGAGAGGTCTCAGATTAACTTTGACTGGCATAGAAATCAGGGGAATCTTAGCAGCGATTTGGATGACCCAGACGAAAGTCTTAAAACATCTTAAACTAGAATAGAAACCTTAGTGTTGGCTTTACTGAACCAGAGAAAAATGTTGGAATATCTGCAACTGGAATAGAAACCTTGGTGTCGGTTTGACTGAACCAGAGAGAACTCGTGAGAACTTGATTGCATCTTTCCCTGAAAGGTAAAGAGTTAGTCGTATGTAATGTCATGATGTATGCAATGTATTGAGTAATTATGTTCTCAAAATAAATGAGATCATGCTGTATAATATGTATGCATATGCCATGATGTATGGATATGCAATGCTATTGTGATATTCTCTAGCTGGGGAAAATAAATCATGGACTGCTGCTGTAGAGTATAAGGAGTTGAGTTCTTCGTTTCCACTAGGGATAGTGAACGAAGATGATTAACTGGAGATTTACATCCATTCTGCTTGAGAATATCCTTCCGGGAGAGACTTGTCTGAGAATAATCCTGCGGAGGGAATGACTCTGTGGGGGAAGAGAGGTACTTTGTTAGAAGATCTACAGATTTGGATAAATAAACTCAGCTGAGGATGAACTTCCATTGTCGGAGAGAAAAGCTCAGTTGGAGATTGAGCTTCCGCTGTCAGAGAAATAAACTTTGCTCAGGAGAGAAACTTTATAAACTGTTTATGGTTATACAACTCGGCTGGGGAATACAGATATTAACTTTCTGAAAGAAACCGTTGGGGAAATGATTCTTGCTTGGGAACCTGGAGATCAGACTTTGGTTGTCTCGGCTCAGCGGGGAGTATAGGTATCACTGGCTTATATGTGATAGTGACTTCGCTTCCAACTGTCTCTTTCCCTTGTACCATGACGAATGGGGTAACTGTCGGCATTTAGGTTTTGCACCAGTTTCTTTGAGTTCTTAGTAACTGTCTTTCTGTTTTATATGCAGATATTTGTGAACAGTAATCATATTCAAATGCATATGTCAAGAATAAAACATTAGACATTTTTGCAAACACACAGTTTTTTGTACTTAAAAGACGCTTTGTATTGATTTGAAATTTGCCTATTACAGGCATTTTTTTACAAGGAGGCTAACGCTCTAGTAAGAGAACACCGACGTAAAAATGGAAATCATTACAGGAATTGGGTACAAAAAGAAAACAACTATGTGTAGTGATCCCATTGAGTTTCAATTCTGCTA
Source organism: Vicia faba (assembly GCA_948472305.1). NCBI lineage: Eukaryota > Viridiplantae > Streptophyta > Magnoliopsida > Fabales > Fabaceae > Vicia > Vicia faba. The sequence goes on from OX451736.1 coordinate 87,525,691, forward strand.
TTGCCCCTATGTCTTCGAGCATCTCATCACTTTGCTACTTGTCCAAAGCTGACTGGTTTGATCGGTACTGTTTGAGCTTGATTACTGATCACTGAGGTCTGATCGCAAGGTGATCCAATGGGACATAGTGATACGCTTTAATACCTAACTTTTGCCTGGACTGCCCTTTCAGGTTTTTAGTCCACCGGGATACCCTTTTTTTTCCCAAGCCTCCTTTTCAGGTTTTCGACTTGCCGGGTGTAAACATTTTTCATTTTTATCCCTAATTTTTTCCCGAACCCTTTTGGTTCGCTGGGATGCTCTTATTTTTGCCTAGGTATGTCAACCTAGCGGGTCTTCATTATGCGTAGTATTTTTTACTATGTCCGCATTAACAGGGTGTAGGAGGTCGGCACCATCCATGGTGGTTAGAATCATGGATCCACCAGAATATATGTTCTTGACTATAAATGGTCCCTCATAGGTGGGAGTCCATTTGCCCCTGGGATCACCTTGTGGCAGTATGATGCGCTTGATTACCAGATCCCCTACTTGATAAGCTTGTTGTCTAACTTTTTTGTTGAAGGCCTTGATCATCCGTTTCTGATACATTTGACCATGGCAGACAACAATAAGTCTTTTCTCGTCGATTAAGTTCAATTGATCAAGTCGAGTCTGGTAACATCTTGTGCCAGTCTTTGTATGTCACTGTCATCTTCTGTATGATCTTTTTGATATTCTTGTTAGCAGCTTCAACAACCCCATTCATCTTCGGTCGATAAGGAGAAGAGTTGTGATGCTGAATCTTAAACTGTTTAAAGAGTTCAATGATCATCGAGTTGTTGAGATTGGTACCGTTGTTTGTGATGATTCTCTCAGGGATACCATAACAACAAAACAAGTTATGCTTGATGAACCGTGCCACCATGTTCTTAGTAACCGTAGAAAAGGAGGCAACCTCAACCCACTTCGTAAAGTAATCAATGGCCACTAGGATGAAGCGATGCCCATTGGACGCGGTAGGCCTGATCTCGCCGATCATGTCAATTCCCCATGTTGCAAAAGGCCAAGGAGCCGTCAAAACATTCAAATGAACTAGAGGTACATGCACCTTATCAGCATAGATTTGGCACTTATGACAGGTTCGAGAATGCTGATAACAGTCGACTTCCATAGTGGACCAATAATATCCTGCCCGTAGGATTTTCTTTGCCATGGTATGTCCACTGGAATGAGTGCCAAAGTTACCTTCTTGTAGGTCTGCCATGATCCTCTCTGCTTCGCTCTTGTCTACACACCACAATAAGGTAGAGTCATGATTGCGCTTATAGAGGACTTCATTGCTGAGGAAGAACTTTGCAGCGAACCTTCTCAGAAATTTCTTGTCATTGACAAATGCCTCCTCGGGGTATTATTGAGCCTTGAGATATCTTTTTACCACATGAAAACAAGGTTTGTCGGCTACCTCCTCAGTATCGATCTCACAGCAGTATGCCGGTGTGATACGGTGGGAGAACTGACTTGAGGTTTTGCGTTTGTTTTCGCAAATGTTTCGGTTGAGCAAGAGTCACCACCGACTTTTTATTTTATCCTAAGGAAAGGTTAAAAAGCACAGGAAAAAACTTTGAGATGTTTTCTTGGGTTCGGGGAGTAGATTATAGAAAGGGAAGGTATTAGCACCCTTTCTATCCATGGTTATCCATGGGCTCTTAGTTACTTGCTTAGATCACTTGCTTTGCATTTCAATTGTTTGAAATGGTGCTTTGTGTGTGTGGTTTTGAAAGATGTTTTGAAAAGAGTCCATTGTTGTGGAAACCTTTGTAATGATCCATGTTTGAATGTATACAAAGGTGTATTGTCTTTTGAAAAGTTTTTTCAATGTTTTGAAAGTTGTTTTTGAAATTGTGTTTTGAGGTGTGTTTTGAAAAATAGCAAGGATTGTTTTACAAGTTTGGTCAAGTAACCAAGAGCTATCTACCCTAAATTTCTCAAAGATCTTTCTCATGTTTTAACCCTTTTAACAGTGTTGTTTCACCATTGTATTTGGTGAACAACCTTGTGTTAGGATGTTAACGGGACGGGCGCGGGTCATCGTTTAGACCATGAATGCAATAGTGCCAAGTGTCTTTGGCAATTTTCTTGAGGGACTTGATCATTTTGTTTAGGCAACTTGATAGCGTCATCGAGGGACTATGATCATTTTGATTTGCTTTTGTATTGCCAAAGACACTTAACATGCAACCATGGCCCATTTTTAAAGGCAACAAGTGGAGTAACCCTAAGGGTGCAAGTGTGCATTGTTTGTTTTTCATGCATGTTTATCTTGAATTAGGTCAAGCTATTTGTTGATTGATTTTTGCATACAAACCCTAAGTCTATCATGGCATAATTCAGAAACATTTAAATGTGCGAGAATTTAAAGTCCTAAATTATTACAACATGATTATTGGGATGGGGATACAAGTTTGGATTAGGGGATATTTGACAAGGAAATAAAACCTAAATTATTACAACCATATCGAATATACAAATGTTTAATTATACAATATTTAAGTAAATACAATAAATAAATAAGAATGTATTATGCACAAAATGATTTTTTATGTATGTGAAAGTATTTTTCAATGTGAAATATAAACAAAAATAAAAAGTATATTGTAAAAAAAAAGTGTGAATATTTTGGTCATTTAGGGCAAAACCCTAGTTTTTAAATAAATGTTAATATTTATTAATTATATACAATATATATTAATTTATACAAAAATAAAAAGTATATTGTAAAAAAAAAGTATTTTTAGTGTCATATATTAATAAAAATAAAAATGTATTATTTCCCTATTTTTGTCCTAAATATTTAATAAAATATGTATATGTATATTTATATATATTTAATATGCTAAATATGTACAAAAAATAAAATTTTAATTATTTACAAAAAAATGTATATTTTAGAAAATGTTTTCAAAATAAAAAATAATGACTAAAAATAAATATTTTTGTATTATTTTTTAGGGTTTCAAATAAAAGGTTTTTATATTATTTACATATATGTACTAATTAAAATGAAACAAATGCCAAATAAATATAAAAAAAATATGGGAAAATATTTTTTATGTTTTTTATGTTTGGACAAAAATATCAAGTCAGAATAAAAAATAAAAAGTCAAAAATGATAAATATTTCACACAATGGGCCAGGGGGGTGCAAATGGAAAAAAGGGATGCAAAGAGCAAAACAGACTCAGGCCCAGCCCAAGTCAACCTTCTTCAACCTCCAGCTTCTGTTTCAAAATCGCGCGCCTTCTTGTTCATCATACTAACTTCTGATTCTTTGATCCTTTGACAAATCTTAAAACATGAAACTTGTAGAGCTTGAAGCCACGATTTCAACCATATAAAACATTAAATCTAACTCTAAGAAACCAGGGAGAATTTCATCACCCCCAATTTCTGACCTAACTTTTTTCAAATGTTCATGGTTAAAATTCTCACATCATGCTTAATATAAATGAAAAGTGGACACATGTATGGCTTCAGGGCTATGAGTAGAGCATGTTTCATTCACAAACCTAAGCCTAACTCTTCCTAGATTGAGAGATAGAAGTTCATAGATTACCTGTTTCAGCTTGAATCGTGTACAACAATGTGGCCACCTTCAATGGAGTTTGAGCTTTTGTACAGCTTGCCTGAAGTCCAAGGAAGCTTCTCTAACACCTATCTTGCTTTGAATCACTCTGAATCGTGCTATGGAAGTTCACCTGCAAAACTGAAAAATGAAAATGGCAGCTGAGGTTAGGGGTGTTACAGCTGGTGTTTATGTCTTGGAATAGTTTCAATGGATGGTATGGAATGTGTTTGCAAGATTTTTAGCCAAAGTGCACGAGTGGATTGAGTTGTGGACCTCAATCTGCAGCAGGTACCCTGTTTTGGCAACAAGATGGTGTTTTTGTGTATGAGGAGGTATGAGGGGTAGTTCAGTCGTGCCTTAGGTTAGTTGGGATGTATGGAAGAGGAGAACAAAGTTTGTGTTTGGCTGTGTTGACAGGAAATGGAAGTTGACTTCAGTTTGCAAGGTTTCTTCAAATGTAAGCAAGAAAGTGTAAGTTGACAATGCAGGCCTGTACCACCCTCTATGTATGCTGCATATCTTGCTCTTGAGACTTGTAACTTATATATTTGATTTGGCTTCAGAGATATGACCCCATGCCTCTTGGATTTTGAATTTGACATAAAGCACCACTTTATCAAAATGGCAATTCACCTTTTTCCAATTAAGGATTAGTTCTATGTGCAATGCCCAAAGGGAAGAAATAACACCTTAACACAATTGTTAGGCATTTAATTATTGAGTGTGAAGAGGTTTAGAGTCCTGAAAGATAGCATAAACCAGCTGATTTGAAAAATGCCAATGTTATGAACATGCTTTGGTCAAGAACAAAAGTGAGTTTTGGCCAACTTTGCAAATTCGATTCTCTCTAACCACAAGGGTGTTTGAGAAGTTCTTGGACAATTTGGAAAGCTTGGAATATGTAATATAATCCAAATTTGTAATGCAAATTGAAACTCCAAGTGGAACCATGTGAAAAATGGCCAAGAAGTTGGACAAAAATCCTGCCTAGAATAGGTCAAAATTTCTCTAAGTTAAAAATGTTTTTGCATCCTTGTTCCAAAAATCATATCTTGAGATACAAGCTTCCTTTGAGAAAACTTTGTGAATAAAAGTTGTAGATTTTGAAATGTACTACAACTTTCACGTTTCAAGTTTTGTTTGAATCCATTTGCATCTTGGTGAAAAAATGGGACAAAGTTAGGAAAAAATAAGGGAATTTCATAACTTAGAAAAATTCTAAGTTATGAAATTTTTCTCATTTTAAACCCTAATTTGCAATTTTGGGTTTCTTGATGAACAAGTTTCATAATTTGACATGTCTTGATGAAAAATGAATCTTGGCACTTGATTTTGACCAAAAAGTCAAAGTTTGACTTTTCAGTATACAGTCAAATTTTGATCAGTGGACTGAAAAATTCATCTGTCAATCCTATGCATTTGAGATCTTTTGAACTTGTTGAATGTGTCAAGACAATTCCATTGAGTCCTTGAGTCCATATGTGAGCTTGGTTTGCCGTTGGTTAGGTCAAACAGTCAAAAATTGCCTTTGTGCAGTCAAAACCCTAAAAATGACCATTTTGCCCTTTTGGTGATCTGATCAAATTTCTTGTGGAATTGTGATCCAAACTTGACCAAATGGTTCATGTGAGTTCATTATGTTGATATGGGTCAAAAATCATGAGTTTTGACTGTCAATTGGCCATAGTTGACTTTTTCCCCAATACAGCTGATCTCTTGGTCAACTGTCCAATTGACTGGGCAAATATTGGAATCAAGGCTTGAAACTTGGTATGGATAAACTTGTAAGTCCAACATGAAGCATGAAAGTCACTTTGGGAATTTTAGGTCAAAACATCCCTGTGCAAACTCAAACCCTAATTTGGGTCAACTGTGCAAGGAGGGGTCTTGAGCAGAGCAAACCTTATCTTGATCTTGAATTCCAAGAGTCTTGTGATGAAAAAATGTTGATGAAAAGGGAGGGCAAATTTTGGGGTACAACAGTTGCCCCTGTTCAATCTTCTTCCACCTGAAGAGTTAGATTGGCAGGTTTGCCTTTCGCGACTCGAGGGTAAAAGGAGATTGGACGCTAGAGTGCCCAAAAAATTTGCACTCGTCCAAGCGTAATTGAGGGAATGGACTTAAAGATGCCATCTGGAGATGTGACAGAATCTTGTCGGGGGATGGGCTTAAAGATGCCATCTGGAATGTTTGTTGAACCGTAATGTGATAGGTCAGAAGAATGAGGATCAAAATGGTATCCGTGTCTGGAATGCATTTGAACTGTATCTGGAGACTGAGTTTGTATGAGAAAAATAATGGCCTCTGTGTCTGGGGCGTATCTGAGCTGTGACTGTGTTTGAATGTAGAATGAATATCAGAATGACTACCGTGTCTGGAGTGTATTTGTACTGTATCTGGGTAATAGAGAAATATCTGTGTATGGAGCAGCTGCGTGCTGGGGATAAATTCTGAATGAGTGACAGAATGGCAACCGTGTCTGGAGCGTATCTAGACTGTATCTGAAGTTGAGATTTGTATGAGTAGCAGGATGACTTCCGTGTCTGGAGTATATCTGAAACTGTAACCGGAATCTGAATAAATGACAGAATGACTTCCGTGGCGAATGCACTAGGGGGAATCAAACTGTTGCTGTAAGGGTCAGAATGGTATCCGTGTTTGGAATGCATTTGAACCTTGAGGTTGATAAATGAATCTGAATGAGAGATATAATGGTTGCCGTGTCTGGAGCGTATCTAGTCTGTATCTGATTGTTATAGTCGGAATGAGTAGTAGAATGACCACCGTGTCTGGGGTGTATCTGTACTGTATCTAACTTGAAATTCTGAATGAGTAATAGAATGACCGCCGTGTCTGGGGTGTATCTGTACTGTATCTGAATAATTGTTAACGATAGCCTTTTAATCTTATCCTGAAAAGGATGAAATGTTAGCTAAAACACAAAGTTATGTTGCATGATATGTATGATGCAATATATATGTTATATCAATGTTTATGATATATGAATGTAATGAATGCGTATGTAAGCTGATGAGCTGTCTTGCTGAGGATAGATGAATCCTGGATAGCCAGAGATAATAGAATCTTGACTGCTGTCGGGGAAAGTGAATCCTTGACTGCTGCAGGGGATTGCAGGAATCTTTGATTGTTGAAGCTGAGACATCCTTGTTGACTGCTGACTGCTTGGGGAACAAGATCTTCAGTTGTTGAGGGATCTTAGGACCACTGTCGGGGATTGAAAAATCCTTGGTGACTTGTGGGGAATGAGAATTCTGATGATCTCTACTGGGGAGTTCAGAACTTGGTAGACTTATGCTGGAGAAGTAAGACTGAGAATTTTCAATCTGATGGGAAGTATCTCTGTGGGGAGAATGTTCACTAATCTGGTTCCACTGGGGATTAATAGTTGGAAGTTTTAGCTCCGCTGGGGATCTTGAAACTTAACTCTGAGGGGAATTAGATTCTGGAAGGCTCTCTGGCTGGGGAAATCGACTTTGAGAAAGCTTTTGTTCTGCTGAGGATCCTGAAGTTTTAACTCTGTTTGGGGAATTAAGTTCTGGATTTTAACTTTGTTGAGGAATTTGGAATTTTAATTCCGCTAGGGATTCTTTCTGAAAGGGCATCAAGATATCTATCTGTACCTTCATCCTATCAGCAATCATCTTTCTTGATTTGTAAGAAAATGATTATGTTCAAATGCATATGCCTATTTAACAAAACATTGGACGTTTCTCAAATAAAACATAAGTGTGAAAAAGAAAAAGAGGACAAAGCAAATTCCTGTATTTGTAAAGGTATTTGTATTAACTTTTTATGAGTATCTTTGTACAAAGGAGACATACATCCTAGTAAGAGGATGTTGTCGTAAAAAAATGAAAATTTTATACAAAAGAAAGATGGCTATGTGTAACAATTCCATGGGATTCCATTCTGTTATAGCCTTCACAACTCTGAATATCTTGTCCATTCAATGCTTCATTTGCCGATGACTGGATTGATCAGAAGCTTGGAGCTTGTTGATGAAGAGATTGTTCTTTAAAGTGATCCGACGAGACATAGTCATACGCTTTAATTCCCTAACTTTTGCCTGGATCGCCCTTTCGGGTTTTCGATCCACCGAGAAACCCTTTTTTTCCCAAGTCGCCCTTTCGGGTTTTCAACTTGCCGGGTGTACAGATTTTTTTTTGTTTTATCCCTAATTTTTGCCTGAACCGCCCTTTCGGGTTTTCGGTTCACCGGGATGCCCATTTTTGCCCAAGTCGCCCATTCGGGTTTTCGACTTGTCGGGTCGTTTTATGCGTAGTATCTTTTGACTATGTCCGCGTTCGCAGGGTGTGGCAAATCGTCGCCGTCCATGGTGGTCAAAATCATTGCACCACCAGAAAATATGCTCTTGATCACAAATTGTCCTTCGTAAGTAGGAGTCCATTTGCCCCTGGGATCACTTTGCGGCAAGATGATCCGCTTGATTATAAGATCTCTGACTTGATATACTTGACGTCTGACTTTCTTGTTGAAAGCCTTGATCATCCGTTTTTGGTACTTCTAGCCATGGCAAACAGCAGTGAGTCGCTTCTCATCGATCAAATTGAGTTGATCAAGTCGGGTTTGAATCCAATCGTCTTCATTCAAACCAACGTCTTTCATAATCCTTAAAGAAGGAATCTGAACCTCCATGGGTAGGACAACTTCCATGCCATATACCAAAGAAAATTGGGTTGCCCCTGTTGAAGTACGTGCCGTGGTACGGTATCCATGCAGAGCAAACGGTAACATCTCATGCCAGTCCTTGTAGGTAACTGTCATTTTCTGAATGATCTTCTTGATGTTTTTGTTTGCAGCTTCAACAGCACCGTTCATCTTCGGCCGATAGGGAGATGAATTGTGATGATAAATCTTGAACTGTTCGCATAGAGCGGTGATCATAGTATTGTTTAGATTTGTACCTTTGTCTGTGATGATCCTGTCGGGGACACCATACCGACATATGAGGTTCTACTTGATGAAGCGGGCAACCACATTTTTTGTAACAGAGGCAAAGGAAGCTGCTTCAACCCACTTAGTAAAATAATCAATGGCGACCAGGATGAAGCGATGTCCGTTGGATGCCGTGGGCTTGATCTCTCCAATCATGTCAATGCCCGACATTGCGAATGGACAAGGAGCTGTCAGAACGTTGAGAGGAACAAGAGGAATATGAACCTTGTCGGCGTAGACTTGACATTTGTGGCAAGTACGGGAATGTTGATGGCAATCAACTTCCATGGTAGACCAGTAATAGCCTGCCCTTAGAATCTTCTTAGCCATCGTATGTCCGCTCAAGTGGGTGCCAAATGTGCCGCTGTGTATCTCAGTCATGATCAACTCTGCTTCAGCTTTGTCCACACAACGAAGTAAAACACAATCATGGCTGCGCTTGTAAAGGATGCCATTGCTTAGGAAGAACTTGGCCGCAAATCTCCTTAAGAACTTCTTGTCATTTACGGAAGCTCCTTCAGGATACTCTCTAGTCTGGAGATACCTTTTGATTTCATGGAACCAGGGTTGTTCCACTACTTCTTCGGTATTAATCTCATGACAATGCGCAGGTTCATCCATTCGCTCGATGGTGATTTGGGGAGCCTCGTTATCCCAGTTGAGTTTAAACATGGAAGACATTGTAGCCAGAGCATCTGCTAGCTGAGTTTCTTCTCGCGGGAAATGCTTGAAAGTAATCTGCTTGAAATGAGGCAGCAATGTCAGGACATGTTCTTTGTATGGGATAAGATTAGGATGTTTGGTGTCCCACTCTCCTTTGATTTGACTGATAACCAAAGCCGAGTCCCTAAATACAACCAAAGATTTGATCCCCAAGTCTATAGCAGCCTTGAGACCAAAGATGCAAGCTTCATATTCGACCATGTTGTTGGTACAGCTGAAACAAAGTCGGGCCGTGAAAGGGGTATGGCAACCTTCTGGGGAAATGAGTACCGCACCGATACCGTTTCCAAGTGTATTTGAAGCACCATCAAAGTACAGGATCCATCGGGATCCATTTTCAGGTCTGTCATACGGTTCGTTACCTTCAATGTTGTCCAATGTCATGATGTCCTCGTCTGGGAAGTCAAATCTCATAGATTGATAATCTTCAATAGCTTGATGAGCTAGATGGTCAGCTAGTACACTCCCTTTTATAGATTTTTGGGTAGTATACTGGATGTCATACTCAGTCAGGATCATTTGCCATCTAGCGATTCTTCCAGATAAAGCAGGCTTCTCGAAAATATACTTGATCGGGTCCATTTTGGAAATCAACAAAGTGGTATGAGTCAACATATACTGCCTTAGTCGGCGAGCAGCCCATACCAAAGCGCAGCAAGTTTTATCGAGCAGTGAGTAGCGAGTCTCACAGTCGGTAAACTTTTTGCTAAGGTAATAAATGGCATGCTCTTTTCGACCAGACTCGTCATGCTGGCCCAGTACGCACCCCATTGAGTTGTCCAAAACAGTCATATACAAGATCAGCGGCCTTCCTTCGAAGGGTGGCATCAGAATAGGAGGTTCTAGCAAATACTCCTTGATCTTATCAAAAGCAATTTGACAATCATTGTTCCATTCGACTACCTGATCTTTCTTCAATAGTTTGAAAATTGGCTCACAGGTAGACGTCAGATGAGAGATGAATCTGGAAATATAGTTCAAGCGCCCTAAGAATCCTCTAACCTCCTTTTCAGTACGGGGGGCAGGCATTTCTTGTATAGCCTTTACTTTTGCTGGATCGACCTCAATGCCTTTGTTGCTAACAATAAACCCCAGAAGTTTACCAGACCTAACTCCAAAAGTGCACTTACTTGGATTCAGCCTGAGTTTGTACTCCTTCAACCTGGCAAACAGCTTTTGCAAATGTTCAAGGTGTTCCTCCTCTGTTTGTGATCGAGCTATCATGTCGTCTACGTAAACTTCGATCTCATGATGTATCATATCATGAAACAAAGCTACCATGGCGCGTTGATAAGTTGCCCCTGCGTTCTTCAGTCCGAACGACATCACCTTGTAGCAGAAGGTACCCCATTATGTAACAAAAGTCGTTTTCTCCATGTCCTCGGGGGCCATTTTAATCTGGTTGTAGCCCGAGAATCCGTCCATGAAGGAAAACACCTTGTGCTGAGCCGTGTTGTCAATCAAAATGTCGATATGCGGTAGCGGAAAATCATCTTTAGGGCTGACCCTGTTCAAATCCCAGTAGTCCACACACATTCTGACCTTGCCGTCTTTTTTGGAAACGGGCACAATGTTAGCAACTCATTGCGGATAGGATGTAACAGCCAGAAAGCCAGCGTTGAATTGCTTCATTACTTCAGCTTTAATCTTCTCAGACATGTCGGGCCTTATTCGGCGGACTTTTTGCTTGATCGGTGGACAATCCTCTCTTGTAGGGAGACGGTGAACCACAATGTCTATGTCTAACCCTGGCATGTCTTCATAAGACCAGGCGAATATTTCAACGTATTCATTTAACAGCTGTATTAAGCGCTCCTTGACACTTCGTTCCAGATTGGCACCCACTTGTACTTCTTTCCTGTCTTCCTCTGTTCCTAAGTTGACTGTTTCCAACAACTCTTCATGAGGTAAGATAGCCCTCTCTTCTTGTTGTAGAAGTCTGGCTAGCTCTCCCGGTACTTCACAATCTTCGTCGTCTTCGTACTCAGCCTGATTGATCAAATCTTCAGAGTTATTGAAGGATACATCAGAATAGTCACCCATGAAATCCGGAGTGGATGGGTACATGCATTTGTGAGTGTGGGTGTGTGTAAGGGATAGCCATCCTTAAACAAAAATGCAAAAGGAAAGAAAAGGAACACAACAGTTTATAAATGAAAAACGTCCAATGATTCATTAAACATGGCATATGATTTATGAAGAGAATCAAAACCCTTACAAATAGACCTACATGCCCCGGGCAAGGCATGAGGTGAAAAATAGTGTGCAGATTGTTTAAGAGTAATTATTACAGACCAACAGGAAATGTTCGAAAGATAAATTACTGATTGATGAAAGTAATGGGAACGAAGTCTTTCGCCTCCCAGTTGTGTAGTCCCCCTTCAATGGTTGGGAAGATCCAATCTTCAATGTTACCCTTTTCGTCTTCGTCTTCCAAAGCATTGATTCCATGAGGAGAAATCTTGATGGGTGCCTTTTCAATTTTTGAGCGACGCATAGCCTTTTGCCCCGCAGCGGTAAACCCTAACCCAAACCTGTCTGTCTTGTGAGGAAAGTCAGGCAACTGTCCCCATGTTGAGCTCTTTCCCTCTTTCATTGCAGCCTTTGCGTATTTCACAGATGCCATCCTGGCCACCTGCTTGGGTACCTCAGCTACTGCCTTTGCTACTGCCACCTCGGGAGAAACTTCCTCAAAGTGTTGAAAGGGTGTTTCGATGAATTCGCCATCCACTTCCACATACCGAAAGGAGTTCAGATGACTGATCATGTACTCCTCCTCACCGTGTACAGTTATGATTTTTCCCTTAACAGGGTATTTCAGCATCTGATGTAGAGAAGAAGTGACTGCCCCAGCATTATGTATCCACGGCCTTCCTAGCAAGCAAGAGTATGATGGGAGGATGTCCATCACATAGAATGTGGAGTGAAACACCTCAGTTCCTACCTTGATGGGAATGTCGACCTCCCCATGCACCATTCTTTTAGACCCGTCAAAGGCCCTGACAATGATATTACTTGGTTTCAGTTCCAAGCCTTCATAATCCAACCGATCCAGAGCTTTCTTAGGCAACACATTTAGGGAGGAACCAGTATCGACCAAGACATAGGCGAGAGTAGTTCCTCGGCATTCAACTAACACATGCAGTGCGTCATTGTGCTTTCTTCCCTTCGGAGTCAGGTCAGCATCAGAGAAACCCAGGCCATTGTCGGCAGTGAGGCTGGCTACACAATCCTGGAATTGATCGGCTGAGGTTTCTTGGGGCACATGGGATGTCTTCAAAAACCTTATCAAGGCTTTGGCATGAGCCTCCGAACAAAGCAGCAAAGCTAACATGGAGATCTTTGAGGTGGTTTGCCCCAGTTGTTCTACCACATCGTAATCACTCTTCTTTATTATTTTCAGAATCTCCTCCATTTCTTTCTTAGAGGTCTCAGGGATGACCAATGGCTGAGCCCTCATCCTGACGAGCTCTTCTTGGATCCCTTTCCCCTTATCAGCAGCAGCAGGAGGGAAAACCACAAGAGTAACAACTTCTTCAATTATTGGCGTTCTTGCAGATAGTTTTACCGGTGCAGGAGTAACCTTGGGAGCAGCTGAGGGTCCAAAGATTGCCTTTGGAGGGGCAATCTCTGTAGAGAAAATTCTTCCACTTCGGGTAAATTTGCTCGTACCGGCAATGTTTCCAATGTCGGCAGTTTCTTCGTCAGAGCTCTCTTCAGTTATCTCAATTTGTTTAACACCGTGGTAGTAGATTTCTCCACCATAATTCCACGATATCGATTTGTCAGATTTGTATGGGACGGGCCCGGGCATGGTTATCTTCAAGGGTATAATCTTCGGAGCGGATGTAATCTTAACAGGCCTTTTGGGGACCTTGGAAATATTGGCGGAAATGGTTATTATTGAAACTTCATTGATTGGAGTTGGAGTAACAGGAGTCTTTTCAAAAAGAATTTGTTGGTTGTCCATTAGGCGTTGGATGCCTATCTTCAGCAATGGACAATCGGTTGGTAGGGAGGAACAAAGGTAGCAGTCTTCTTTACAACCTGGGAAAATCCCAGCCTTCAACAGATTCAATTTGATTTTCAGTAGTGGGGTTATCAGATCATCAACAACATAAACAAACAGATCCTCTTCAACAGCATGAACATTGTGACCATGCTTTGGCATTGGAGCGGAAATTACATTTGGCTTCTCAGGGGCGTCGAACTCAACCTCTTTAGAATCTATCAAGTCTTGAATTTTATTCTTCAACGCCCAACAATTGTTGGTGTCATGCCCGACGCTGTCAGAATGATAGGCACATTTAGCATTGGCATGATAGTATGGAGATGTGGTGTTAGGGTTTTTCGGCGCCTCCTTTAAACCAGTCAGATTCAACTTCAAAAAATGGGGAAGAACTTGTGCAGGCGTCATGTTGATGCAGGTGAATTTCCATTGTGGCCGTTCTACCCGTTGCTGGTTAGGTCTAGACTAATTGTTACGAGGCTGATCATTTGACAAATTTTGAATCATCACGGCCCCTACAGTCGGCCGGCGCTCAGTTCTTCCCAATCCTTTCTGAGAGTACACAACAGCTGCTTCCTTCTTGGCCAGAAATGGTTTTTTAACAGTTGTGGATGCAGAGGCATCCCTTTGAATCTTTCCGCTCTTAATACCAGCTTCCACCCGTTCGCTAGTCAGAATCAATTCAGTAAACCCCGCGGAAGAGCTCCCAATCAAATGGTTGAAGAAAGGGCCAGATAGGGTCCCCAAGAACATATCAACTAGCTCCCTATCTAAAAGTGGTGGTTGTACTCTTCCGGCCAAGTCACGCCATTTCTGGGCGTACTTTTTGAATCCCTCATTTGAGGCCATCCCCATACTTTGTAACTGAGTACGGGTTGGCGCCAAGTCAGCATTATATTGATACTGGCGATAAAAGGAAGCTGCCAAGTCCTCCCAACTATGCACTTCTGACCTCTCAAGCTGGTAAAACCAGTCTAGCTGTGTACCAGACAGGCTATCCTGGAAGAAGTGTACCCAAAGATTTCTATCGGATGAATGAGGTTGAATTTTTCTGACATACGACCTTAGGTGCATCTTCGGGCAAGACAGACCATCGTATTTTGCAAAAGTTGGCACTTTAAACTTTGGAGGGATCACTATCCCAGCAATCAATCCCAATTCTTCAAAATCTAACCCGGGAACCCTTTGCAGCTCCATAGCTGCCAGTCTATCCTCCAGGTTTTTGTATTTGTCGTCCGCTGGCGGGTATTGCTGCTCTGAGTAGTCTTCGTCTTCCTCAACCTCTTCTTCTTCAGCCTCGGACTCAGAGGGTAATGCAGCCCCTTTTCCCTTACCGGTCCCCTCATCAGATGTGGAGGGGAATTCAAGAACTCTCCTAGCTTCATTCTCAAATCTTCTTCCCAGTGTAGCTACCCCTACTCTTTTCTTTTTCTTTTTTCCTTTTTCTTGCTCTTTATTCCCTAACAGTGCTTTAAGATACTCCCGACCCTTTGCCAAGGTCATAAGGAGCTGTTGAAACTGCGAGTTTTGTGCCTGCAGATCTTTGACCGTCTGTTCAAGATCCATCTTACTGAAATAAACAGCAGAAAGATAAGGAAACCTGGTGTGAAAACTTGTTTATGCATATGATGAATGATATGTTTATTCATGAAATGCATTCAAGGATTTAGAAATTCAAAGTTGTTGCAAACAAAAAGAACACACTTCATATTAATAAGAAGAAATTTTGTCAGTACATAAATTCCCCATGGGCCAAATATTACAAAAACTTCTTAAGGTAAAAAGACGTTGCACATCCTCTTTGGTGCGATGTAGGTGTTAAGGGTATCCTCCTCGTGAAGTCGGCGAGTAAGCTCCAAAACCTTCTTCTCACTGGCGTAGAAGCTGGCTTCAAAAGTATTCCTTTCTTCCTTGAGTTGGATCCAACTCTTCTGCATTTCCTCCCATGATGTTGGCATGTCAGGATGTAGGATGGTGTATGGAACCTCTCCTTCCTTAACAGGTTCTTTAATCAAAGGGAGAATATAAGGGTAAGGAATCATAAGACTCTGGGCTCGAGTTCGTACCCACTTGAGGTAAGGCTCAAGTGGGATGGAATTCTTGTGTCCCGGTGTCTTGCTATCTACCTTGTTAGGCATCCTCCAAGCTCTGATGAATCTTTGGTGAAGTCGTTGCGCATCATTGTCAAAGTCCTTGCGCATCGTTGTCGAAGTCAAAAACTAGGTCAGGAATCAGCATGTCATGAGGGCCATCCCTCTGTGCATATCCAAATTGTCTCAAAGCTAGACAAGGGTTGTAGGTAATGCCTCCCCTAATGCCAAGTAATGGAACATTAGGGAACTCACCACAGCGATCGATGATGATGACATTTTCTCTGGACCGAGAACACCAATGTACATCAGAATGTGTGAGGGTCATCAATCGTTGTGACCACCTTGAACCTTGCTCATTCTTCAAAACAGATTGTGGAAGGTGAGAAATAAACCACCTTGCAAGGAGAGGAGTACAGCACATGAGAACACCTCTCTTCCTCATTGTTCATGTGTAAAATGAGTAGAGGATGTCCCCAAGCAATGTAGGTATGGGATTCCTGGATAGGAAAATCTTGACAGCATTCACATCTATAAGTTGGTCAGGATTTGGGAACAAGACCAACCCATAAATGAGGAGTGCCACAATCTCTTCAAAGGCTTGCAGACCCAAAGAATTCCAACACTCTTGTGCTTTCTCAAACAAGAATTTTTCCAAGAAGCCTTTGACACCACTTCTAGTTTCCCAATGCCCCTTGATGTCAGATGGTTGCAAGTGTAGTGCTTGAGCAACATCTTCAGGCTTTGGTTCTTTTTCCGTACCGTTGTAGGGTAGTTGATTAAGAATAGGAATTCTCAGGAGTTGAGAAAATTCCTCTAAAGTGGGCACCAATTGGTAGTCGGGGAATATAAAACAGTGGTGAAGGGGGTCAAAGAACTGGAATAGCACTTTCACCATGTCTTCTTCAATGTTGGTGTTGACTAGGCTGAGCAGTCTACCATGTCTTTCACTGAAGAGAGAGCTTTCTGGAATTCTGGATGTAAGCTCCTTGAGTTGAGGAGGGATTCTCACAAGGTTGACTTGGATAGTTTTCCTGCGAAGAATTTCCATGACCTACAAAACAAGAACAAAGATGAAGATCCAAACCCTTGAAATGGTTAGTGGATGCATATGATGCTTTATGATGTTCATGATGTATGCACAAACACATGTACAAGCAAGTCACATAAAACCCTAGTTTCAGGCTCGCATGGGGTTTCATAGGTAAGTACCCTCTTGAGTGTAGTTGGCTTAAAAACCTGTCCTATAAATAGTAACCGGGTTCTAAGGAGCTCAATATCATTGGATTGTTTTCTATGTTCATTGTTTTGGTTTAGCCACTTAAATAGCGACCAAAATATTCCAAGAAAACAACCCTCAATGAGTGTAGTATCGAGTATCTACCAACTTCAGACTGCACCAAAGCCGGTCATCTCACTACCCCTAATAAAAGGCCAAGATGGTCAAGTAAGGTTCTAGGTCATTAGTGCTTAGTGACATCACTCAGCGGCCCCGTACTCTCCTTGATTGAACTCAAGGGTTACCGGTACTCACAAATATGTCGCACTAATATAGCTATTGCTTCAACCGTGTCGGTATACCCCGCACAGTTTCCACAATGTATTCCTATCTATGAATGTTTCCCAAATCCGGGTGTAGGATTTCAAGCCCAAACAAGAGAACCAAAATGTAAAGCAATCAAAGCAAACAATTAGTCATGCAAAAGGGTGATCTAAGCCCTAAGGTTACTCCACTTTTAAAGTTATTCCTCAGCAGAGTCGCCAGTTCTGTGATACGGTGGGAGAACTGACTTGAGGTTTTGCGTTTGTTTTCGCAAATGTTTCGGTTGAGCAAGAGTCGCCACCGAATTTTTATTTTATCCTAAGGAAAGGTTAAAAAGCACAGGAAAAATCTTTGAGATGTTTTCTTGGGTTCGGGGAGTATATTATAGAAAGGGAAGGTAATAGCACCCTTTCTATCCATGGTTATCCATGGGCTCTTAGTTACTTGCTTAGATCACTTGCTTTGCATTTTCAATTGTTTGAAATGGTTCTTTGTGTGTGTGGTTTTGAAAGATGTTTTGAAAAGAGTCCATTGTTGTGGCAACCTTTGTAATGATCCATGTTTGAATGTATACAAAGGTGTATTGTCTTTTGAAAAGTTTTTTCAATGTTTTGAAAGTTGATTTTGAAATTGTGTTTTGAGGTGTGTTTTGAAAAATAGCAAGGATTGTTTTGCAAGTTTGGTCAAGTAACCAAGAGCTATCTACCCTAAATTTCTCAAAGATCTTTCTCATGTTTTAACCCTTTTAACAGTGTTGTTTCACCATTGTATTTGGTGAACAACCTTGTGTTAGGATGTTAACGGGACGGGCGCGGGTCATCGTTTAGACCATGAATGCAATAGTGCCAAGTGTCTTTGGCAATTTTCTTGAGGGACTTGATCATTTTGTTTAGGCAACTTGATAGCGTCATCGAGGGACTATGATCATTTTGATTTGCTTTTGTATTGCCAAAGACACTTAACATGCAACCATGGCCCATTTTTGAAGGCAACAAGTGGAGTAACCCTAAGGGTGCAAGTGTGCATTGTTTGTTTTTCATGCATGTTTATCTTGAATTAGGTCAAGCTATTTGTTGATTGATTTTTGCATACAAACCCTAAGTCTATCATGGCATAATTCAGAAACATTTAAATGTGCGAGAATTTAAAGTCCTAAATTATTACAACATGATTATGGGGATGGGGATACAAGTTTGGATTAGGGGATATTTGACAAGGAAATAAAACCTAAATTATTACAACCATATCGAATATACAAATGTTTAATTGTACAATATTTAAGTAAATACAATAAATAAATAAGAATGTATTATGCACAAAATGATTTTTTATGTATGTGAAAGTATTTTTCAATGTGAAATATAAACAAAAATAAAAAGGTCAAATTTTGAATATTTTGGTCATTTAGGGCAAAACCCTAGTTTTTAAATAAATGGTAATATTTATTAATTATATACAATATATATTAATTTATACAAAAATAAAAAGTATATTGTAAAAAAAAAGTATTTCTGGTGCCATATATTAATAAAAATAAAAATGTATTATTTCCCTATTTTTGTCCTAAATATTTAATAAAATATGTATATGTATATTTATATATATTTAATATGCTAAATATGTACAAAAAATAAAATATTAATTATTTACAAAAAAATGTATATTTTAGAAAATGTTTCCAAAATAAAAAATAATGACTAAAAATAAATATTTTTGTATTATTTTTTAGGGTTTTAAATAAAAGGTTTTTATATTATTTACATATATGTACTAATTAAAATGAAACAAATGCCAAATAAATATAAAAAAATGTGGGAAAATATTTTTAATGTTTTTTATGTTTGGACAAAAATATCAAGTCAGAATAAAAAATAAAAAGTCAAAAATGATAAATATTTCACACAATGGGCCAGGGGGGTGCAAATGGAAAAAAGGGGTGCAAAGAGCAAAACAGACTCAGGCCCAGCCCAAGTCAACCTTCTTCAACCTCCAGCTTCTGTTTCAAAAACGCGCGCCTTCTTGTTCATCATACTAACTTCTGATTCTTTGATCCTTTGACAAATCTTAAAACATGAAACTTGTAGAGCTTGAAGCCACGATTTCAACCATATAAAGCATTAAATCTAACTCTAAGAAACCAGGGAGAATTTCATCACCCCCAATTTCTGACCTAACTTTTTTCAAATGTTCATGGTTAAAATTCTCACAGCATGCTTAATATAAATGAAAAGTGGACACATGTATGGCTTCAGGGCTATGAGTAGAGCATGTTTCATTCACAAACCTAAGCCTAAATCTTCCTAGATTGAGAGATAGAAGTTCATAGATTACCTGTTTCAGCTTGAATCGTGTACAACAATGTGGCCACCTTCAATGGAGTTTGAGCTTTTGTACAGCTTGCCTGAAGTCCAAGGAAGCTTCTCTAACACCTAGCTTGCTTTGAATCACTCTGAATCGTGCTATGGAAGTTCACCTGCAAAACTGAAAAATGAAAATGGCAGCTGAGATTAGGGGTGTTACAGCTGGTGTTTAGGGCTTGGAATAGTTTCAATGGATGGTATGGAATGTGTTTGCAAGGTTTTTAGCCAAAGTGCACGAGTGGATTGAGTTGTGGACCTCAATCTGCAGCAGGTACCCTGTTTTGGCAACAAGATGGTGTTTTTGTGTATGAGGAGGTATGAGGGGTAGTTCAGTCGTGCCTTAGGTTAGTTGGGATGTATGGAAGAGGAGAACAAAGTTTGTGTTTGGCTGTGTTGACAGGAAATGGAAGTTGGCTTCAGTTTGCAAGGTTTCTTCAAATGTAAGCAAGAAAGTGTAAGTTGACAATGCAGGCCTGTACCACCCTCTATGTATGCTGCATATCTTGCTCTTGAGACTTGTAACTTGTAGATTTGATTTGGCTTCATAGATATGACCCCATGCCTCTTGGATTTTGAATTTGACATAAAGCACCACTTTATCAAAATGGCAATTCACCTTTTTCCAATTAAGGATTAGTTCTATGTGCAATGCCCAAAGGGAAGAAATAACACCTTAACACAATGGTTAGGAATTTAATTATTGAGTGTGAATAGGTTTAGAGGCCTGCAAGATAGCATAAACCAGCTGATTTGAAAAATGCCAATGTTATGAACATGCTTTGGTCAAGAACAAAAGTGAGTTTTGGCCAACTTTGCAAATTCGATTCTCTCTAACCACAAGGGTGTTTGAGAAATTCTTGGACAATTTAGAAACTTGGAATTTGTATTATAATCCATCTTTGTAATGCAAATTGAAACTCCAAGTGGAACCATGTGAAAAATGGCCAAGAAGTTGGACAAAAATCCTGCCTAGAATAGGTCAAAATTTCTCTAAGTTAAAAATGTTTTGCATCCTTGTTCCAAAAATCATATCTTGAGATACAAGCTTCCTTTGAGAAAACTTTGTGAATCAAAGTTGTAGATTTTGAAATGTACTACAACTTTCACGTTTCAAGTTTTGTTTGAATCCATTTGCATCTTGGTGAAAAAATGGGACAAAGTTAGGAAAAAATAAGGGAATTTCATAACTTAGAAAAATTCTAAGTTATGAAATTTTTCTCATTTTAAACCCTAATTTGCAATTTTGGGTTTCTTGATGAACAAGTTTCATAATTTGACATGTCTTGATGAAAAATGAATCTTGGCACTTGATTTTGACCAAAAAGTCAAAGTTTGACTTTTCAGTATACAGTCAAATTTTGATCAGTGGACTGAAAAATTCATCTGTCAATCCTATGCATTTGAGATCTTTTGAACTTTTTGAATGTGTCAAGACAATTCCATTGAGTCCTTGAGTCCATATGTGAGTTTGGTTTGCCGTTGGTTAGGTCAAACAGTCAAAAATTGCCTTTGTGCAGTCAAAACCCTAAAAATGACCATTTTGCCCTTTTGGTGATCTGATCAAATTTCTTGTGGAATTGTGATCCAAACTTGACCAAATGGTTCATGTGAGTTCATTATGTTGATATGGGTCAAAAATCATGAGGTTTGACTGTCAATTGGCCATAGTTGACTTTTTCCCCAATACAGCTGATCTCTTGGTCAACTGTCCAATTGACTGGGCAAATATTGGAATCAAGGCTTGAAACTTGGTATGGATAAACTTGTAAGTCCAACATGAAGCATGAAAGTCACTTTGGGAATTTTAGGTCAAAACATCCCTGTGCAAACTCAAACCCTAATTTGGGTCAACTGTGCAAGGAGGGGTCTTGAGCAGAGCAAACCTTATCTTGATCTTGAATTCCAAGAGTCTTGTGATGAAAAAATGTTGATGAAAAGGGAGGGCAAATTTTGGGGTACAACAGTTGCCCCTGTTCAATCTTCTTCCACCTGAAGAGTTAGATTGGCAGGTTTGCCTTTCGCGACTCGAGGGTAAAAGGAGATTGGACGCTAGAGTGCCCAAAAAATTTGCACTCGTCCAAGCGTAATTGAGGGAATGGACTTAAAGATGCCATCTGGAGATGTGACAGAATCTTGTCGGGGGATGGGCTTAAAGATGCCATCTGGAATGTTTGTTGAACCGTAATGTGATAGGTCAGAAGAATGAGGATCAAAATGGTATCCGTGTCTGGAATGCATTTGAACTGTATCTGGAGACTGAGTTTGTATGAGAAAAATAATGGCCTCTGTGTCTGGGGCGTATCTGAGCTGTGACTGTGTTTGAATGTAGAATGAATATCAGAATGACTACCGTGTCTGGAGTGTATTTGTACTGTATCTGGGTAATAGAGAAATATCTGTGTATGGAGCAGCTGCGTGCTGGGGATAAATTCTGAATGAGTGACAGAATGGCAACCGTGTCTGGAGCGTATCTAGACTGTATCTGAAGTTGAGATTTGTATGAGTAGCAGGATGACTTCCGTGTCTGGAGTATATCTGAAACTGTAACCGGAATCTGAATAAATGACAGAATGACTTCCGTGGCGAATGCACTAGGGGGAATCAAACTGTTGCTGTAAGGGTCAGAATGGTATCCGTGTTTGGAATGCATTTGAACCTTGAGGTTGATAAATGAATCTGAATGAGAGATATAATGGTTTCCGTGTCTGGAGCGTATCTAGTCTGTATCTGATTGTTATAGTCGGAATGAGTAGTAGAATGACCACCGTGTCTGGGGTGTATCTTTACTGTATCTAACTTGAAATTCTGAATGAGTAATAGAATGACCGCCGTGTCTGGGGTGTATCTGTACTGTATCTGAATAATTGTTAACGATAGCCTTTTAATCTTATCCTGAAAAGGATGAAATGTTAGCTAAAACACAAAGTTATGTTGCATGATATGTATGATGCAATATATATGTTATATCAATGTTTATGATATATGAATGTAATGAATGCGTATGTAAGCTGATGAGCTGTCTTGCTGAGGATAGATGAATCCTGGATAGCCAGAGATAATAGAATCTTGACTGCTGTCGGGGAAAGTGAATCCTTGACTGCTGCAGGGGATTGCAGGAATCTTTGATTGTTGAAGCTGAGACATCCTTGTTGACTGCTGACTGCTTGGGGAACAAGATCTTCAGTTGTTGAGGGATCTTAGGACCACTGTCGGGGATTGAAAAATCCTTGGTGACTTGTAGGGAATGAGAATTCTGATGATCTCTACTGGGGAGTTCAGAACTTGGTAGACTTATGCTGGAGAAGTAAGACTGAGAATTTTCAATCTGATGGGAAGTATCTCTGTGGGGAGAATGTTCACTAATCTGGTTCCACTGGGGATTAATAGTTGGAAGTTTTAGCTCCGCTGGGGATCTTGAAACTTAACTCTGAGGGGAATTAGATTCTGGAAGGCTCTCTGGCTGGGGAAATCGACTTTGAGAAAGCTTTTGTTCTGCTGAGGATCCTGAAGTTTTAACTCTGTTTGGGGAATTAAGTTCTGGATTTTAACTTTGTTGAGGAATTTGGAATTTTAATTCCGCTAGGGATTCTTTCTGAAAGGGCATCAAGATATCTATCTGTACCTTCATCCTATCAGCAATCATCTTTCTTGATTTGTAAGAAAATGATTATGTTCAAATGCATATGCCTATTTAACAAAACATTGGACGTTTCTCAAATAAAACATAAGTGTGAAAAAGAAAAAGAGGACAAAGCAAATTCCTGTATTTGTAAAGGTATTTGTATTAACTTTTTATGAGTATCTTTGTACAAAGGAGACATACATCCTAGTAAGAGGATGTTGTCGTAAAAAATTGAAAATTTTATACAAAAGAAAGATGGCTATGTGTAACAATTCCATGGGATTCCATTCTGTTATAGCCTTCACAACTCTGAATATCTTGTCCATTCAATGCTTCATTTGCCGATGACTGGATTGATCAGAAGCTTGGAGCTTGTTGATGAAGAGATTGTTCTTTAAAGTGATCCGACGAGACATAGTCATACGCTTTAGTTCCCTAACTTTTGCCTGGATCGCCCTTTCGGGTTTTCGATCCACCGAGAAACCCTTTTTTTCCCAAGTCGCCCTTTCGGGTTTTCAACTTGCCGGGTGTACAGATTTTTTTTTGTTTTATCCCTAATTTTTGCCTGAACCGCCCTTTCGGGTTTTCGGTTCACCGGGATGCCCATTTTTGCCCAAGTCGCCCATTCGGGTTTTCGACTTGTCGGGTCGTTTTATGCGTAGTATCTTTTGACTATGTCCGCGTTCGCAGGGTGTGGCAAATCGTCGCCGTCCATGGTGGTCAAAATCATTGCACCACCAGAAAATATGCTCTTGATCACAAATTGTCCTTCGTAAGTAGGAGTCCATTTGCCCCTGGGATCACTTTGCGGCAAGATGATCCGCTTGATTATAAGATCTCTGACTTGATATACTTGACGTCTGACTTTCTTGTTGAAAGCCTTGATCATCCGTTTTTGGTACTTCTAGCCATGGCAAACAGCAGTGAGTCGCTTCTCATCGATCAAATTGAGTTGATCAAGTCGGGTTTGAATCCAATCGTCTTCATTCAAACCAACGTCTTTCATAATCCTTAAAGAAGGAATCTGAACCTCCATGGGTAGGACAACTTCCATGCCATATACCAAAGAAAATTGGGTTGCCCCTGTTGAAGTACGTGCCGTGGTACGGTATCCATGCAGAGCAAACGGTAACATCTCATGCCAGTCCTTGTAGGTAACTGTCATTTTCTGAATGATCTTCTTGATGTTTTTGTTTGCAGCTTCAACAGCACCGTTCATCTTCGGCCGATAGGGAGATGAATTGTGATGATAAATCTTGAACTGTTCGCATAGAGCGGTGATCATAGTATTGTTTAGATTTGTACCTTTGTCTGTGATGATCCTGTCGGGGACACCATACCGACATATGAGGTTCTACTTGATGAAGCGGGCAACCACATTTTTTGTAACAGAGGCAAAGGAAGCTGCTTCAACCCACTTAGTAAAATAATCAATGGCGACCAGGATGAAGCGATGTCCGTTGGATGCCGTGGGCTTGATCTCTCCAATCATATCAATGCCCGACATTGCGAATGGACAAGGAGCTGTCAGAACGTTGAGAGGAACAGGAGGAATATGAACCTTGTCGGCGTAGACTTGACATTTGTGGCAAGTACGGGAATGTTGATGGCAATCAACTTCCATGGTAGACCAGTAATAGCCTGCCCTTAGAATCTTCTTAGCCATCGTATGTCCGCTCAAGTGGGTGCCAAATGTGCCGCTGTGTATCTCAGTCATGATCAACTCTGCTTCAGCTTTGTCCACACAACGAAGTAAAACACAATCATGGCTGCGCTTGTAAAGGATGCCATTGCTTAGGAAGAACTTGGCCGCAAATCTCCTTAAGAACTTCTTGTCATTTACGGAAGCTCCTTCAGAATACTCTCTAGTCTGGAGATACCTTTTGATTTCATGGAACCAGGGTTGTTCCACTACTTCTTCGGTATTAATCTCATGACAATGCGCAGGTTCATCCATTCGCTCGATGGTGATTTGGGGAGCCTCGTTATCCCAGTTGAGTTTAAACATGGAAGACATTGTAGCCAGAGCATCTGCTAGCTGAGTTTCTTCTCGCGGGAAATGCTTGAAAGTAATCTGCTTGAAATGAGGCAGCAATGTCAGGACATGTTCTTTGTATGGGATAAGATTAGGATGTTTGGTGTCCCACTCTCCTTTGATTTGACTGATAACCAAAGCCGAGTCCCCAAATACAACCAAAGATTTGATCCCCAAGTCTATAGCAGCCTTGAGACCAAAGATGCAAGCTTCATATTCGACCATGTTGTTGGTACAGCTGAAACAAAGTCGGGCCGTGAAAGGGGTATGGCAACCTTCTGGGGAAATGAGTACCGCACCGATACCGTTTCCAAGTGTATTTGAAGCACCATCAAAGTACAGGATCCATCGGGATCCATTTTCAGGTCTGTCATACGGTTCGTTACCTTCAATGTTGTCCAATGTCATGATGTCCTCGTCTGGGAAGTCAAATCTCATGGATTGATAATCTTCAATAGCTTGATGAGCTAGATGGTCTGCTAGTACACTCCCTTTTATAGCTTTTTGGGTAGTATACTGGATGTCATACTCAGTCAGGATCATTTGCCATCTAGCGATTCTTCCAGATAAAGCAGGCTTCTCGAAAATATACTTGATCGGGTCCATTTTGGAAATCAACAAAGTGGTATGAGTCAACATATACTGCCTTAGTCGGCGAGCAGCCCATACCAAAGCGCAGCAAGTTTTATCGAGCAGTGAGTAGCGAGTCTCACAGTCGGTAAACTTTTTGCTAAGGTAATAAATGGCATGCTCTTTTCGACCAGACTCGTCATGCTGGCCCAGTACGCACCCCATTGAGTTGTCCAAAACAGTCATATACAAGATCAGCGGCCTTCCTTCGAAGGGTGGCATCAGAATAGGAGGTTCTAGCAAATACTCCTTGATCTTATCAACAGCAATTTGACAATCATTGTTCCATTCGACTACCTGATCTTTCTTCAATAGTTTGAAAATTGGCTCACAGGTAGACGTCAGATGAGAGATGAATCTGGAAATATAGTTCAAGCGCCCTAAGAATCCTCTAACCTCCTTTTCAGTACGGGGGGCAGGCATTTCTTGTATAGCCTTTACTTTTGCTGGATCGACCTCAATGCCTTTGTTGCTAACAATAAACCCCAGAAGTTTACCAGACCTAACTCCAAAAGTGCACTTACTTGGATTCAGCCTGAGTTTGTACTCCTTCAACCTGGCAAACAGCTTTTGCAAATGTTCAAGGTGTTCCTCCTCTGTTTGTGATCGAGCTATCATGTCGTCTACGTAAACTTCGATCTCATGATGTATCATATCATGAAACAAAGCTACCATGGCGCGTTGATAAGTTGCCCCTGCGTTCTTCAGTCTGAACGACATCACCTTGTAGCAGAAGGTACCCCATTATGTAACAAAAGTCGTTTTCTCCATGTCCTCGGGGGCCATTTTAATCTGGTTGTAGCCCGAGAATCCGTCCATGAAGGAAAACACCTTGTGCTGAGCCGTGTTGTCAATCAAAATGTCGATATGCGGTAGCGGAAAATCATCTTTAGGGCTGACCCTGTTCAAATCCCAGTAGTCCACACACATTCTGACCTTGCCGTCTTTTTTGGAAACGGGCACAATGTTAGCAACTCATTGCGGATAGGATGTAACAGCCAGAAAGCCAGCGTTGAATTGCTTCATTACTTCAGCTTTAATCTTCTCAGACATGTCGGGCCTTATTCGGCGGACTTTTTGCTTGATCGGTGGACAATCCTCTCTTGTAGGGAGACGGTGAACCACAATGTCTATGTCTAACCCTGGCATGTCTTCATAAGACCAGGCGAAGATTTCAACGTATTCATTTAACAGCTGTATTAAGCGCTCCTTGACACTTCGTTCCAGATTGGCACCCACTTGTACTTCTTTCCTATCTTCCTCTGTTCCTAAGTTGACTGTTTCCAACAACTCTTCATGAGGTAAGATAGCCCTCTCTTCTTGTTGTAGAAGTCTGGCTAGCTCTCCCGGTACTTCACAATCTTCGTCGTCTTCGTACTCAGCCTGATTGATCAAATCTTCAGAGTTATTGAAGGATACATCAGAATAGTCACCCATGAAATCCGGAGTGGATGGGTACATGCATTTGTGAGTGTGGGTGTGTGTAAGGGATAGCCATCCTTAAACAAAAATGCAAAAGGAAAGAAAAGGAACACAACAGTTTATAAATGAAAAACGTCCAATGATTCATTAAACATGGCATATGATTTATGAAGAGAATCAAAACCCTTACAAATAGACCTACATGCCCCGGGCAAGGCATGAGGTGAAAAATAGTGTGCAGATTGTTTAAGAGTAATTATTACAGACCAACAGGAAATGTTCGAAAGATAAATTACTGATTGATGAAAGTAATGGGAACGAAGTCTTTCGCCTCCCAGTTGTGTAGTCCCCCTTCAATGGTTGGGAAGATCCAATCTTCAATGTTACCCTTTTCGTCTTCGTCTTCCAAAGCATTGATTCCATGAGGAGAAATCTTGATGGGTGCCTTTTCAATTTTTGAGCGACGCATAGCCTTTTGCCCCGCAGCGGTAAACCCTAACCCAAACCTGTCTGTCTTGTGAGGAAAGTCAGGCAACTGTCCCCATGTTGAGCTCTTTCCCTCTTTCATTGCAGCCTTTGCGTATTTCACAGATGCCATCCTGGCCACCTGCTTGGGTACCTCAGCTACTGCCTTTGCTACTGCCACCTCGGGAGAAACTTCCTCAAAGTGTTGAAAGGGTGTTTCGATGAATTCGCCATCCACTTCCACATACCGAAAGGAGTTCAGATGACTGATCATGTACTCCTCCTCACCGTGTACAGTTATGATTTTTCCCTTAACAGGGTATTTCAGCATCTGATGTAGAGAAGAAGTGACTGCCCCAGCATTATGTATCCACGGCCTTCCTAGCAAGCAAGAGTATGATGGGAGGATGTCCATCACATAGAATGTGGAGTGAAACACCTCAGTTCCTACCTTGATGGGAATGTCGACCTCCCCATGCACCATTCTTTTAGACCCGTCAAAGGCCCTGACAATGATATTACTTGGTTTCAGTTCCAAGCCTTCATAATCCAACCGATCCAGAGCTTTCTTAGGCAACACATTTAGGGAGGAACCAGTATCGACCAAGACATAGGCGAGAGTAGTTCCTCGGCGTTCAACTAACACATGCAGTGCGTCATTGTGCTTTCTTCCCTTCGGAGTCAGGTCAGCATCAGAGAAACCCAGGCCATTGTCGGCAGTGAGGCTGGCTACACAATCCTGGAATTGATCGGCTGAGGTTTCTTGGGGCACATGGGATGTCTTCAAAAACCTTATCAAGGCTTTGGCATGAGCCTCCGAACAAAGCAGCAAAGCTAACATGGAGATCTTTGAGGTGGTTTGCCCCAGTTGTTCTACCACATCGTAATCACTCTTCTTTATTATTTTCAGAATCTCCTCCATTTCTTTCTTAGAGGTCTCAGGGATGACCAATGGCTGAGCCCTCATCCTGACGAGCTCTTCTTGGATCCCTTTCCCCTTATCAGCAGCAGCAGGAGGGAAAACCACAAGAGTAACAACTTCTTCAATTATTGGCGTTCTTGCAGATAGTTTTACCGGTGCAGGAGTAACCTTGGGAGCAGCTGAGGGTCCAAAGATTGCCTTTGGAGGGGCAATCTCTGTAGAGAAAATTCTTCCACTTCGGGTAAATTTGCTCGTACCGGCAATGTTTCCAATGTCGGCAGTTTCTTCGTCAGAGCTCTCTTCAGTTATCTCAATTTGTTTAACACCGTGGTAGTAGATTTCTCCACCATAATTCCACGATATCGATTTGTCAGATTTGTATGGGACGGGCCCGGGCATGGTTATCTTCAAGGGTATAATCTTCGGAGCGGATGTAATCTTAACAGGCCTTTTGGGGACCTTGGAAATATTGGCGGAAATGGTTATTATTGAAACTTCATTGATTGGAGTTGGAGTAACAGGAGTCTTTTCAAAAAGAATTTGTTGGTTGTCCATTAGGCGTTGGATGCCTATCTTCAGCAATGGACAATCGGTTGGTAGGGAGGAACAAAGGTAGCAGTCTTCTTTACAACCTGGGAAAATCCCAGCCTTCAACAGATTCAATTTGATTTTCAGTAGTGGGGTTATCAGATCATCAACAACATAAACAAACAGATCCTCTTCAACAGCATGAACATTGTGACCATGCTTTGGCATTGGAGCGGAAATTACATTTGGCTTCTCAGGGGCGTCGAACTCAACCTCTTTAGAATCTATCAAGTCTTGAATTTTATTCTTCAACGCCCAACAATTGTTGGTGTCATGCCCGACGCTGTCAGAATGATAGGCACATTTAGCATTGGCATGATAGTATGGAGATGTGGTGTTAGGGTTTTTCGGCGCCTCCTTTAAACCAGTCAGATTCAACTTCAACAAATGGGGAAGAACTTGTGCAGGCGTCATGTTGATGCAGGTGAATTTCCGTTGTGGCCGTTCTACCCGTTGCTGGTTAGGTCTAGACTAATTGTTACGAGGCTGATCATTTGACAAATTTTGAATCATCACGGCCCCTTCAGTCGGCCGGCGCTCAGTTCTTCCCAATCCTTTCTGAGAGTACACAACAGCTGCTTCCTTCTTGGCCAGAAATGGTTTTTTAACAGTTGTGGATGCAGAGGCATCCCTTTGAATCTTTCCGCTCTTAATACCAGCTTCCACCCGTTCGCTAGTCAGAATCAATTCAGTAAACCCCGCGGAAGAGCTCCCAATCAAATGGTTGAAGAAAGGGCCAGATAGGGTCCCCAAGAACATATCAACTAGCTCCCTATCTAAAAGTGGTGGTTGTACTCTTCCGGCCAAGTCACGCCATTTCTGGGCGTACTTTTTGAATCCCTCATTTGAGGCCATCCCCATACTTTGTAACTGAGTACGGGTTGGCGCCAAGTCAGCATTATATTGATACTGGCGATAAAAGGAAGCTGCCAAGTCCTCCCAACTATGCACTTCTGACCTCTCAAGCTGGTAAAACCAGTCTAGCTGTGTACCAGACAGGCTATCCTGGAAGAAGTGTACCCAAAGATTTCTATCGGATGAATGAGGTTGAATTTTTCTGACATACGACCTTAGGTGCATCTTCGGGCAAGACAGACCGTCGTATTTTGCAAAAGTTGGCACTTTAAACTTTGGAGGGATCACTATCCCAGCAATCAATCCCAATTCTTCAAAATCTAACCCGGGAACCCTTTGCAGCTCCATAGCTGCCAGTCTATCCTTCAGGTTTTTGTATTTGTCGTCCGCTGGCGGGTATTGCTGCTCTGAGTAGTCTTCGTCTTCCTCAACCTCTTCTTCTTCAGCCTCGGACTCAGAGGGTAATGCAGCCCCTTTTCCCTTACCGGTCCCCTCATCAGATGTGGAGGGGAATTCAAGAACTCTCCTAGCTTCATTCTCAAATCTTCTTCCCAGTGTAGCTACCCCTACTCTTTTCTTTTTCTTTTTTCCTTTTTCTTGCTCTTTATTCCCTAACAGTGCTTTAAGATACTCCCGACCCTTTACCAAGGTCATAAGGAGCTGTTGAAACTGCGAGTTTTGTGCCTGCAGATCTTTGACCGTCTGTTCAAGATCCATCTTACTGAAATAAACAGCAGAAAGATAAGGAAACCTGGTGTGAAAACTTGTTTATGCATATGATGAATGATATGTTTATTCATGAAATGCATTCAAGGATTTAGAAATTCAAAGTTGTTGCAAACAAAAAGAACACACTTCATATTAATAAGAAGAAATTTTGTCAGTACATAAATTCCCCATGGGCCAAATATTACAAAAACTTCTTAAGGTAAAAAGACGTTGCACATCCTCTTTGGTGCGATGTAGGTGTTAAGGGTATCCTCCTCGTGAAGTCGGCGAGTAAGCTCCAAAACCTTCTTCTCACTGGCGTAGAAGCTGGCTTCAAAAGTATTCCTTTCTTCCTTGAGTTGGATCCAACTCTTCTGCATTTCCTCCCATGATGTTGGCATGTCAGGATGTAGGATGGTGTATGGAACCTCTCCTTCCTTAACAGGTTCTTTAATCAAAGGGAGAATATAAGGGTAAGGCATCATAAGACTCTGGGCTCGAGTTCGTACCCACTTGAGGTAAGGCTCAAGTGGGATGGAATTCTTGTGTCCCGGTGTCTTGCTATCTACCTTGTTAGGCATCCTCCAAGCTCTGATGAATCTTTGGTGAAGTCGTTGCGCATCATTGTCAAAGTCCTTGCGCATCGTTGTCGAAGTCAAAAACTAGGTCAGGAATCAGCATGTCATGAGGGCCATCCCTCTGTGCATATCCAAATTGTCTCAAAGCTAGACAAGGGTTGTAGGTAATGCCTCCCCTAATGCCAAGTAATGGAACATTAGGGAACTCACCACAGCGATCGATGATGATGACATTTTCTCTGGACCGAGAACACCAATGTACATCAGAATGTGTGAGGGTCATCAATCGTTGTGACCACCTTGAACCTTGCTCATTCTTCAAAACAGATTGTGGAAGGTGAGAAATAAACCACCTTGCAAGGAGAGGAGTACAGCACATGAGAACACCTCTCTTCCTCATTGTTCATGTGTAAAATGAGTAGAGGATGTCCCCAAGCAATGTAGGTATGGGATTCCTGGATAGGAAAATCTTGACAGCATTCACATCTATAAGTTGGTCAGGATTTGGGAACAAGACCAACCCATAAATGAGGAGTGCCACAATCTCTTCAAAGGCTTGCAGACCCAAAGAATTCCAACACTCTTGTGCTTTCTCAAACAAGAATTTTTCCAAGAAGCCTTTGACACCACTTCTAGTTTCCCAATGCCCCTTGATGTCAGATGGTTGCAAGTGTAGTGCTTGAGCAACATCTTCAGGCTTTGGTTCTTTTTCCGTACCGTTGTAGGGTAGTTGATTAAGAATAGGAATTCTCAGGAGTTGAGAAAATTCCTCTAAAGTGGGCACCAATTGGTAGTCGGGGAATATAAAACAGTGGTGAAGGGGGTCAAAGAACTGGAATAGCACTTTCACCATGTCTTCTTCAATGTTGGTGTTGACTAGGCTGAGCAGTCTACCATGTCTTTCACTGAAGAGAGAGCTTTCTGGAATTCTGGATGTAAGCTCCTTGAGTTGAGGAGGGATTCTCACAAGGTTGACTTGGATAGTTTTCCTGCGAAGAATTTCCATGACCTACAAAACAAGAACAAAGATGAAGATCCAAACCCTTGAAATGGTTAGTGGATGCATATGATGCTTTATGATGTTCATGATGTATGCACAAACACATGTACAAGCAAGTCACATAAAACCCTAGTTTCAGGCTCGCATGGGGTTTCATAGGTAAGTACCCTCTTGAGTGTAGTTGGCTTAAAAACCTGTCCTATAAATAGTAACCGGGTTCTAAGGAGCTCAATATCATTGGATTGTTTTCTATGTTCATTGTTTTGGTTTAGCCACTTAAATAGCGACCAAAATATTCCAAGAAAACAACCCTCAATGAGTGTAGTATCGAGTATCTACCAACTTCAGACTGCACCAAAGCCGGTCATCTCACTACCCCTAATAAAAGGCCAAGATGGTCAAGTAAGGTTCTAGGTCATTAGTGCTTAGTGACATCACTCAGCGGCCCCGTACTCTCCTTGATTGAACTCAAGGGTTACCGGTACTCACAAATATGTCGCACTAATATAGCTATTGCTTCAACCGTGTCGGTATACCCCGCACAGTTTCCACAATGTATTCCTATCTATGAATGTTTCCCAAATCCGGGTGTAGGATTTCAAGCCCAAACAAGAGAACCAAAATGTAAAGCAATCAAAGCAAACAATTAGTCATGCAAAAGGGTGATCTAAGCCCTAAGGTTACTCCACTTTTAAAGTTATTCCTCAGCAGAGTCGCCAGTTCTGTGATACGGTGGGAGAACTGACTTGAGGTTTTGCGTTTGTTTTCGCAAATGTTTCGGTTGAGCAAGAGTCGCCACCGAATTTTTATTTTATCCTAAGGAAAGGTTAAAAAGCACAGGAAAAATCTTTGAGATGTTTTCTTGGGTTCGGGGAGTATATTATAGAAAGGGAAGGTAATAGCACCCTTTCTATCCATGGTTATCCATGGGCTCTTAGTTACTTGCTTAGATCACTTGCTTTGCATTTTCAATTGTTTGAAATGGTTCTTTGTGTGTGTGGTTTTGAAAGATGTTTTGAAAAGAGTCCATTGTTGTGGCAACCTTTGTAATGATCCATGTTTGAATGTATACAAAGGTGTATTGTCTTTTGAAAAGTTTTTTCAATGTTTTGAAAGTTGATTTTGAAATTGTGTTTTGAGGTGTGTTTTGAAAAATAGCAAGGATTGTTTTGCAAGTTTGGTCAAGTAACCAAGAGCTATCTACCCTAAATTTCTCAAAGATCTTTCTCATGTTTTAACCCTTTTAACAGTGTTGTTTCACCATTGTATTTGGTGAACAACCTTGTGTTAGGATGTTAACGGGACGGGCGCGGGTCATCGTTTAGACCATGAATGCAATAGTGCCAAGTGTCTTTGGCAATTTTCTTGAGGGACTTGATCATTTTGTTTAGGCAACTTGATAGCGTCATCGAGGGACTATGATCATTTTGATTTGCTTTTGTATTGCCAAAGACACTTAACATGCAACCATGGCCCATTTTTGAAGGCAACAAGTGGAGTAACCCTAAGGGTGCAAGTGTGCATTGTTTGTTTTTCATGCATGTTTATCTTGAATTAGGTCAAGCTATTTGTTGATTGATTTTTGCATACAAACCCTAAGTCTATCATGGCATAATTCAGAAACATTTAAATGTGCGAGAATTTAAAGTCCTAAATTATTACAACATGATTATGGGGATGGGGATACAAGTTTGGATTAGGGGATATTTGACAAGGAAATAAAACCTAAATTATTACAACCATATCGAATATACAAATGTTTAATTGTACAATATTTAAGTAAATACAATAAATAAATAAGAATGTATTATGCACAAAATGATTTTTTATGTATGTGAAAGTATTTTTCAATGTGAAATATAAACAAAAATAAAAAGGTCAAATTTTGAATATTTTGGTCATTTAGGGCAAAACCCTAGTTTTTAAATAAATGGTAATATTTATTAATTATATACAATATATATTAATTTATACAAAAATAAAAAGTATATTGTAAAAAAAAAGTATTTCTGGTGCCATATATTAATAAAAATAAAAATGTATTATTTCCCTATTTTTGTCCTAAATATTTAATAAAATATGTATATGTATATTTATATATATTTAATATGCTAAATATGTACAAAAAATAAAATATTAATTATTTACAAAAAAATGTATATTTTAGAAAATGTTTCCAAAATAAAAAATAATGACTAAAAATAAATATTTTTGTATTATTTTTTAGGGTTTTAAATAAAAGGTTTTTATATTATTTACATATATGTACTAATTAAAATGAAACAAATGCCAAATAAATATAAAAAAAATGTGGGAAAATATTTTTAATGTTTTTTATGTTTGGACAAAAATATCAAGTCAGAATAAAAAATAAAAAGTCAAAAATGATAAATATTTCACACAATGGGCCAGGGGGGTGCAAATGGAAAAAAGGGGTGCAAAGAGCAAAACAGACTCAGGCCCAGCCCAAGTCAACCTTCTTCAACCTCCAGCTTCTGTTTCAAAAACGCGCGCCTTCTTGTTCATCATACTAACTTCTGATTCTTTGATCCTTTGACAAATCTTAAAACATGAAACTTGTAGAGCTTGAAGCCACGATTTCAACCATATAAAGCATTAAATCTAACTCTAAGAAACCAGGGAGAATTTCATCACCCCCAATTTCTGACCTAACTTTTTTCAAATGTTCATGGTTAAAATTCTCACAGCATGCTTAATATAAATGAAAAGTGGACACATGTATGGCTTCAGGGCTATGAGTAGAGCATGTTTCATTCACAAACCTAAGCCTAAATCTTCCTAGATTGAGAGATAGAAGTTCATAGATTACCTGTTTCAGCTTGAATCGTGTACAACAATGTGGCCACCTTCAATGGAGTTTGAGCTTTTGTACAGCTTGCCTGAAGTCCAAGGAAGCTTCTCTAACACCTAGCTTGCTTTGAATCACTCTGAATCGTGCTATGGAAGTTCACCTGCAAAACTGAAAAATGAAAATGGCAGCTGAGATTAGGGGTGTTACAGCTGGTGTTTAGGGCTTGGAATAGTTTCAATGGATGGTATGGAATGTGTTTGCAAGGTTTTTAGCCAAAGTGCACGAGTGGATTGAGTTGTGGACCTCAATCTGCAGCAGGTACCCTGTTTTGGCAACAAGATGGTGTTTTTGTGTATGAGGAGGTATGAGGGGTAGTTCAGTCGTGCCTTAGGTTAGTTGGGATGTATGGAAGAGGAGAACAAAGTTTGTGTTTGGCTGTGTTGACAGGAAATGGAAGTTGGCTTCAGTTTGCAAGGTTTCTTCAAATGTAAGCAAGAAAGTGTAAGTTGACAATGCAGGCCTGTACCACCCTCTATGTATGCTGCATATCTTGCTCTTGAGACTTGTAACTTGTAGATTTGATTTGGCTTCATAGATATGACCCCATGCCTCTTGGATTTTGAATTTGACATAAAGCACCACTTTATCAAAATGGCAATTCACCTTTTTCCAATTAAGGATTAGTTCTATGTGCAATGCCCAAAGGGAAGAAATAACACCTTAACACAATGGTTAGGAATTTAATTATTGAGTGTGAATAGGTTTAGAGGCCTGCAAGATAGCATAAACCAGCTGATTTGAAAAATGCTAATGTTATGAACATGCTTTGGTCAAGAACAAAAGTGAGTTTTGGCCAACTTTGCAAATTCGATTCTCTCTAACCACAAGGGTGTTTGAGAAATTCTTGGACAATTTAGAAACTTGGAATTTGTATTATAATCCATCTTTGTAATGCAAATTGAAACTCCAAGTGGAACCATGTGAAAAATGGCCAAGAAGTTGGACAAAAATCCTGCCTAGAATAGGTCAAAATTTCTCTAAGTTAAAAATGTTTTGCATCCTTGTTCCAAAAATCATATCTTGAGATACAAGCTTCCTTTGAGAAAACTTTGTGAATCAAAGTTGTAGATTTTGCAATGGACTACAACTTTCATGTTTCAAGTTTTGTTTGAATCCATTTGCATCTTGGTGAAAAAATGGGACAAATTTAGGAAAAAATAAGGGAATTTCATAACTTAGAAAAATTCTAAGTTATGAAATTTTTCTCATTTTAAACCCTAATTTGCAATTTTGGGTTTCTTGATGAAAAAGTTTCATAATTTGACATGTCTTGATGAAAAATGAATCTTGGCACTTGATTTTGACCAAAAGTCGAAGTTTGACTTTTCAGTATACAGTCAAATTTTGATCAGTGGACTGAAAAATTCATCTGTCAATCCTATGCATTTGAGATCTTTTGAACTTTTTGAATGTGTCAAGACAATTCCATTGAGTCCTTGAGTCCATATGTGAGCTTGGTTTGCCATTGGTTAGGTCAAACAGTCAAAAATTGCCTTTGTGCAGTCAAAACCCTAAAAATGACCATTTTGCCCTTTTGGTGATCTGATCAAATTTCTTGTGGAATTGTGATCCAAACTTGACCAAATGGTTCATGTGAGTTCATTATGTTGACATGGGTCAAAAATCATGAGGTTTGACTGTAATTTGGCCACAATTGACTTTTTCCCCAATATAGCTGATCTCTTGGTCAACTGTCTAATTGATTGGGCAAAGATTGGAATCAAGGCTTGAAACTTGGTATGGATAAACTTGTAAGTCCAACATGAAGCATGAAATTCACTTTGGGCATTTTAGGTCAAAACATCCCTGTGCAAACTCAAACCCTAATTTGGGTCAACTGTGCAAGGAGGGGTCTTGAGCAGACCAAACCCTATCTTGATCTTGAATTCCAAGAGTCTTGTGATGAAAAAATGTTGATGAAAAGGGAGGGAAAATTTTGGGGTACAACAGCCGGTTCATCCAACCTCTCAATAGTGATTTGGGGAGCTTCATTGTCCCACCTGACCTTGAACATTGACGACATAGTAGCTAGCACGTTCGCTAACTGATTCTCTTCTCATGGGAAATGTTCAAATGTGATATCTTCAAAATGCGGCAGTAGTGTCAGTACATACTCTTTGTAAGGAATAAGGTTTGGGTGCTTCGTATCCCACTCGCCTTTGATCTGACTTATCACTAAAGCCGAATCCCCGAATACACTCAAGAATTTGATCCTTAGGTCGATAGCATCTTGGAGACCCATAATACATGCTTCATACTCTGCCATGTTGTTGGTACAGTTGAAACATAATCGGGAAGTGAATGGAGTATGACAACCCTCAGGAGATATGATTACAGTGCCAGTGTCGTTACCCAGTGCGTTTAAGGCTCCATCAAAATACATAGACCATTGGGATCCTTCCTCAGGTCCTTCATCCGGTCCAGGTTCTTCACAGTCGGTTACTAACTTGATATTCTTATCCGGGAACTCGAAATTCATGGACTGGTAGTCGTCCATAGCCTGATGCGCCAAATGATCCGCTAACACACTTCCCTTGATTGCTTTTTGGGTTGTGTATTAGATGTTGTATTCGGTTACGATCATTTTCCACCTTGCTATCCTTCCGGAGAGAGCGGGCTTCTCGAAAATGTACTTGATCGGGTCCATCTTAGATATCAACAAAGTAGTATGGGTCAACATATACTGTCTCAATCGGCGAGCAGCCCATGCCAAAATGCAACAAGTTTTTTCGAGCAGTGAGTATCGTGTTTCACAGTCGGTAAACATTTTTCTAAGGTAGTATATTGCGTGCTCTTTTCGACCAGACTCGTCATGCTTGCCCAACACACACCCCAATGAATTATCTAGCACTGTTAAGTACATTATCAGAGGTCTTCCTTCGGTTGGAGGCATCAAAATAGGAGGCTCTTGGAGATATTGTTTGATTCTGTCAAAGGCTACCTGGAATTCGTCATTCCATTTTACCACTTGGTCTTTCTTCATAAGCTTGAAGATTGGATCACAAGTAGCAGTCAGATGTGAAATGAATCGGGCGATGTAATTTAGGCGTCCCAAGAAACCTATAACTTCCTTCTCTGTACGGGGAGTCGGCATCTCTTGTATGGCCTTCAACTTTGCAAGGTCTACCTGAATACCTTTGTCACTAACGATGAATCCCAGAAGCTTACCAGACCTTACCCCGAAGGTGCACTTGTTCGGATTTAACCTTAACTTGTACGTCTTTAACCTATCAAACAGATTTTTTAGATGATCAAGATGTTCTTCTTCAGTTTGAGACCTGGCTATCATATCATCGACGTAAACCTCTATCTCATGGTGAATCATGTCATGGAACAAAGCTACCATAGCTTGCTGATAAGTTGCCCCAGAATTCTTCAACCCAAACGACATCACCTTGTCGCAGAAAGTTCCCCACTGTGTAACAAAGGTTGTCTTCTCCATGTCTTCAGGTGCCATCTTGATCTGATTGTATCCAGAGAAACCGTCCATTAAGGAAAAGACTTTGTGTTGTGCGGTGTTGTCAACCAGAACATCGATGTGGGGAAGCGGGAAGTTATCCTTGGGGCTTGCCCTGTTCAGGTCTCTGTAATCCATACACATTCATACTTTACCATATTTCTTAGGTACTGGAACCACATTAGTAACCCACTGCAGATAGGAGGTGACAACTAAGAACTCTGCGTTGAACTACTTAATAACCTCGACTTTAATCTTCTCTGACATCTCGGGGCGCATACAACAAACCTTTTGCTTTACCGGAGGGCAGTCTTCTTTAGTCGGTAGACGATGAACTACTATATCCGTGTCTAGTCCCGAC
This sequence comes from Vicia faba, assembly GCA_948472305.1. NCBI lineage: Eukaryota > Viridiplantae > Streptophyta > Magnoliopsida > Fabales > Fabaceae > Vicia > Vicia faba. The sequence goes on from OX451736.1 coordinate 87,564,514, forward strand.
ATGTCTTCATATGACCAGGCGAAGATTTCAACATACTCATGCAACATCTGTACCAATCGCTGTTTGACACTAAGCTCCAGATTTGCACCTATCTTAACCTCTTTTCTGTCTTCCTATGTACCCAAGTTCACTGTCTCAACCGGATCTTCATGAGGCTGTATGGCCCTTTCCTCCTGCTGTAATAGTCTAGAAAGTTCTCCGGGTACCTCACAATCTTCCTTACCTTCGTCCTCGGCTTGGTTGATCGGATTTTCACAGTCATAATGAGCAGTAGCAGATCTGTTATCAATGGGATCTAGAATGGATATGGATCTGCATTTGGATATGTGAGTGTGTGTAAGAGCATAACTGTATAGACAAAATAAAAGAAAAGAAAGACAAAGAGCGCAAAATTTGTATGCAAACGTCCAATGCTTTATTAATGTCATAAGAAAATGAAACATGACAACCCTCACAAATAGAACCACTGTGCCCCAGGTAAGACACATGGCTATAGAGTTTATATTGTTTTTAAATTACATATCCGAAAAAATTAAAAAGACATTTACTCCTGAACAAAAGTAATCGGCACAACGTCCTTGGCAGTCCAGTTACTGAGTCCACAGTTGGTAGTCGGGAAGATCCACCTGTCAATGTTGGAATCACCATCGCTGTCTTCAAGTGCATTGACCCCAGGATTGCTGATGCGTAGGGGAGATCCTCCAGCCCGAGCACGACGAACGACCCTTTGAGCACCTTCTTCAACTACTGCTCGCGCATCTTTGAGAGAAGCCATCTTCAAAGGAGGCCTGGTGACCTTCGGAGGACTGTCAATAGTTTCTGCTGTAGCCGAAATCTGAGGTACCTCTTCAAAGTTCTAGCAAGGAGTCTCGATGAACTCGTCATCCATCTCTACATACCTAAAGGAGTTCAAGTGACTGATCATGTACTCCTCTTCACCGTGCACAGTGACAATCTTCCCTCTTACTGGGTACTTTAACATTTGGTGAAGGGTAGAAGTAACAGCCCCATCCCCATGTATCCAAGGGCGTCTCAACAAGCAAGAATATGATGGTTTAATATCCATTACATAGAAAGTGGAGTCGAAAGTCTGGGAACCAACTTTGATGGGGACATCCATTTCCCCGTGCACCATCTTCTTCGACCCATCGAAAGCTCTCACTACTATATTGCTAGGCTTCAAGGTCAAGCCTTCGCAGTCCAATCTGTCTAGAGCTTTTTTAGGTAGCAAATTCAACGAGGAGCTCGTATCTACCAAAACATGGGCCAGAGTCGTGCCCCTGTATTCAAATGAAACGTGAAGAGCATCATTATACTTTCTTCCTTTCAGTGTCAGATCCACGTCAGAGAAACCCAAAACATTATCGACAGTTAGAATAGCCACACATTCTTCAAACTGATCAGCAGATGTCTCTTGTGGTACATGAGCCGTCTTCAGAAATTTAACCAAAGCCTTCGCATGGGCCTCGGAACACAACAACAAAGCCATCATAGAAATTTTGGACGGGGTCTTCCCCAGCTGCTCGACCACATTATAATTGCTCTTCTTTATTATCTTCAAAATTTCTTCCATTTCTTTCTTGGAAGCTTCTGGTATGGTTACTGAATTAGCCCTTGTCAGGACAGGCTCAATTAGTATGTCTTTTCCTCGAGTCTCGGCCGACTCGGTGATAAGAGGGTTAAAAGGAGTAATTACTGGAATTGCAGTAGTAGTCTCTAGTGGAACCACAACAAGAATGATCACATATCCGATAGCGGTCTTTGGAGGAGAAATCTCAGGGGAGAACACTCTTCCACTTCTTGTTATTTTACTGGTTCCGGAAATATTGACGATATTGGAATCAGCATTTTCAGCAATCTTGTTTTCAATGGCTAGCATATCCTGCTTGATGCCGTAGTAATAGACGTCGGCCCCATAGTTCCAAGGAACAACTTTATCCGAGGAATATGGTATTGGCCCAGGCATGGTTATGATCAACAGTGTCACTTTCAGAATTGATGTTATCCTGACGGGTCTCTTAGCGGAGGCCGTGGGAGGATTGGCGAAAATGGTTATGATAGCAATGTCTTCATAGGAAATAGTCAGAACGGGAGTCTTCTCAAATAGAATCTCTTTGTCATCCATCATGCGCTGAACACCTGCCTTCAACAAAGGGCAACCGGTCGGTAGAAACTAACAAAAGTGGCAACCTTCACCACAGCCTGGAAATAAATCGGCTTTCAACAAACTCTCCTTGATAGTCATGAGTGGGGTTACCAATTCTTCTACAGAGGTCACAAACACATCTTCTTCAACGAAATTAACACTCCTACCATGTTTCAGCATAGGAGCAGTGATAACGTTAGGAGTTTCTGGGGGATCAAATTTAATCTCCTTAGCATCAATCAAATCCTGTACTTTGTTCTTCAAAGTCCAGCAGTCATTGGTGTCATGGCCTGGACTCTCCGAATGGTAAGCACAACGAGCATTCGGTTTATAGTAGGGAGAGGTGGTGTTTGGATTCTTTGGAGCTTCCCTCAAAGTAACCAGATTGGTCTTCAGCAACTCAGGTAAAATCTGAGACAACATCATGTTGATACGAGTCAACTGTCTAGTTGGCCTCTCTGCTCTCAACTGATTATTTCTTTGCTGAGCAGGTACATGGTTGGGAATCATAACAGCCCCTACCGCTGGACGGCGCTCGGTTAGATTCTGATTCTTTTGGTTGTATACAACACTGACTTCCTTTTTACCTGCAAATAACTTCCTTTCATCACTAGAAGAGGTATCCTTCTGAATTTTTCCACTTCGAATTCAAGCTTCCACTCTTTCTCCCATTAAAATCAGTTCAGTAAAACCCGCCGATGAACTTCCAATCATATGGTTGAAGAACGGCCCAGTCAAAGTTCCCAGAAACATATCCATGAGCTCTCGGTCAGCCAAGGGAGGTTGAACTCTTCCAGCCAAATCTCTCAACTTCTGAGCATAATCCTTGAAACCCTCGTTCGAACCCATAGACAAATTTTGGAGTTTTGTACGGGTGGGAGCAAGGTCTGCATTATATTGATATTGCTTATAAAATGCAGCAGCAAGGTCTTCCCAGTTATGAACATTGGCTCTTTCCAGCTGATAGAACCAATTAGTTTGTGTTCCAGACAGACTGTCTTGGAAGAAGTGAACCCACAAGTCTTAGTCAGCATTGTGAGGTTGTATCTTCCTCACATAAGAACGGAGATGCATTTTATGACATGAGACCCCATAATACTTAGAAAATACCGGTGCCTTGAATTTTGGGGGGATGACAACCCTAGAGACTAGACCCAACTCTTCAAAATCCATCCCAGGAACCTTCTGGATTTCCATAGCACTCAGACGCTCTTCTAACTGCTTATACCTTTCATCAGCCGGAGGGTACTGCTCCTTATTGTAATCAGTTTCATTGTCAAACTCTTTAGGACTAGGGTCCTCTTATCTGTCTTCAACCTCTTGATTCTCTCCCTTTTTAGATGAAGAAGTTAACTCAACAACCCGTCTGGGTGGCCCTCTGAACCTTCTGCCCATATTTACCACACTGGCTGTCCTCCTGGTTTCTTGTTTTTCTTAGTAATCAGAGTGTTGCACCCCAAAATTTGCCCTCTCATGTTTTCCAAAGTCTTCCCCCTCAATGGTTGATCACAAACTCTTGCCTAAGGAAAAATAAAATTTTTGAGTGGTGCTTTAAGTATCTTTCGATTGGAATTCTGAAAGACCCTTCAATTGGCATTCTGAAGGAGCATTTCGATTGGCATTCTGAAGGAGCACTTCGATTGGCATTCTGAAAGACCCTTCGATTGGCATTCTGAATGAGCCTTTCGATTGGCATTATGGACAAGCACTTCGATTGGCATGCCAAGGGATACTTCGATTTAGCATTGTGTCAAGGAAGCTTCGATAGGCATGTTAACCATGTCCTTTGATTAGCATGAGCAGCACCTTTCGATTGGCCTGTTAACAGAGCCTTTCAATTGGAACCCTTCGATTGATCTTTGGACAAGGGCCATTCGAAGGAGGTCATCAAGAGGGCACTCAAGTCAAAAGCGTCCATGTTCATTCAAGAGACACAAATGTTTCAGAAAAGGAAATTATTTAATGTGTCCGTTTCTTGTCTCATGGAATTTAATGGCCTGTTTAATGGATGTCTCTTGCCATTACTGCACCTTCACACCCATATAAATGCAAGGCCAACATACACATTACAGGGGACGAAAATCACACACGAAAATCACACGAAAATCAGAGGAAAATCATAGAACGAAACACACAAAACTCTGCAGGAGAACACACGGAAAAATTGCCTCAAAGAGCCAAAGCAGTCCTTCAGATCAAAGGTGCCCACGCCCAAAAGCCCAGATCGAAAGTGCCTGCATCCAGGAAGTGCCCAGATCGAAGGTGCCTACATCCAGCAAACGCCCAAATTAAAAGTCCAATCTGCTGGTAAGAAAGGGTAAACTATCCAACCTCATATTTGCATAACATATTATTACTGGTTGTTGCCTTTGATTTTCCATCCTAGACAGGATCGAAAGGCCTGGGTTTGGCACCCAAGTCATGTTTTTCGTTTGCTAACACTTGCTGCAGACATAGCCTGAAGGGACCCAGCAAGTGCAGGATCGAAGGGCCTGGGGTTCAATACCCAGGCCCTGCATTTTATTTCGCTCACATGCTTTTGTAGGTATAACAGCCCAGATCGAAGGAAACACCTTCTCTGGATCGAACCCATTAGCATGCTGGATCGAAGGAGACATCTCATTCCTGGATCGAAAGCCATGACCTCCATGATCAAAAGACATTCCTCTTCCCTGGATCGAAGGCTACTCACGCCTTGCTGTTTGGCCCAATCGAAAGGACCCTGACCCCCTCTGGATCGAAGTTTCTATTTCTCTCCCTGTGTCGAAACTCCCGTTTTCTCCTTGGATTGAAGGATTCCCCTTGTATTTTATTTTTGTTTTCATAGACTTCCTTTTAATTAACATTAAAATAAAAAAACCACAAAAACATTAGGTTAGTTTTTTTTCTATTAAATTAACTTTGTTAATTAACCTTTAATTATCTTAACATTTTTCCAAAACTCAAATTAAATAGATTTAGATTATTTTTCCCAAAATAATATAAAACAACAAAAAGAGTTCTTCGTGAAACTAAACAGAGTAATTATCTGCACGATCAAATTCAGCTTTACACAGGTTCGTCGTGAAGAAATCTTACACGGGTTTCTCCTAAATGCAGCTTCACACGGGTTTATCCTTAAAAAAAAAATCCTACACGAGTCCTTTATCCTATATTTCTGAATGAAGTTTTACACGAACTCATCCCAAAGTAACCTTACCCAGGTTCCTTCAGAAGTTTCACACAAACTTATCCCACAGTAACCTTACCCCGATTCATTCTAAAGTTTTACACGAACTTATCACAAAGTAACCTTACCCGGGTTCCTCCAGAAGTTTTACACAAACTTATCCCGAAGCAACCCTACACCGGTTCCTTCTCAATTCCAGATGAAGTTTTACACGAACTCATCATGAAGCAACCCTACACCGGTTCCTTCTCAATTCCAGATGAAGTTTTAAACGGACTCATCATGAAGCAACCCTACACCGGTTCCTTCTCAATTCCAGATGAATTTTTACACAGACTCATCATGAAGCAACCCTACACCGGTTCCTTCTCAATTCCAGATGAAGTTTTACACGGACTCATCATGAAGCAACCCTACACCGGTTCCTTCTCAATTCCAGATGAATTTTTACACAGACTCATCATGAAGCAACCCTACACCGGTTCCTTCTCAATTCCAGATGAAGTTTTACACGGACTCATCATGAAGCAACCCTACACCAGTTCCTTCTTAATTCCAGATGAAGTTTTACACGAACACATCATGAAGCAACCCTACACCGGTTCCTTCTCAATTCCAGATGAAGTTTTACACGGACTCATCATGAAGCAACCCTACACCGGTTCCTTCTCAATTCCAGATGCAGTTTTACACGGACTCATCATGAAGCAACCCTACACCGGTTCCTTCTCTTTCCAGGATGCATTTTTACACGGACTCGTCATCAGGCAACCCTACACCGGTTCCCTCTCCTTTCAAGATGCAGTTTTACACAGACTCGTCATCAGGAAACCCTACAAAGGTTCCTCCTTTCCAGATGCAGTTTTACACGAACTCATCATGAAGCAACCCTACAAAGGTTCCTCCTTTCCAAGATGAAGTTTTACAAAGACTCATCATCAGGCAACCCTACACCGGTTCCCTCTTTCTAAAGATGAAGTTTTACACGGACTCATCATGAAGTAACCCTACACCGGTTCCTTATCAATTCCAGATGAAGTTTTACACGGACTCATCCTGAAGCAACCCTACACCGGTTCCTTCTCAATTTCAGATGAAGTTTTACACGGACTCATCATGAAGAAACCCTACACCGGTTCCTTCTCAATTCCAGATGAAGTTTTACACGAACTCATCCTGAAGCAACCCTACACCGGTTACTTCTCAATTCCAGATGCAGTTTTACACGGACTCATCATGAAGCAACCCTACACCGGTTCCTTCTCAATTCCAGATGCAGTTTTACACGGACTCATCATGAAGCAACCCTACACCGGTTCCTTCTCAATTCCAGATGCAGTTTTACACGGACTCATCATGAAGCAACCCTACACCGGTTCCTTCTCTTTCCAGGATGCAGTTTTACACGGACTCGTCATCAGGCAACCCTACACCGGTTCCCTCTCCTTTCAAGATGCAGTTTTACACGGACTCGTCATCAGGCAACCCTACACAGGTTCCTCCTTTCCAGATGCAGTTTTACACGGACTCATCATAAAACAACCCTACACAGGTTCCTCCTTTCCAAGATGAAGTTTTACACGGACTCATCATCAGGCAACCCTACATCGGTTCCCTCTTTCCAAAGATGAAGTTTTACACGAACTCATCATGAAGCAATCCTACACTGGTTCCTTCTCAATTCCAGATGAAGTTTTACACGGACTCATCCCGAAGCAACCCTACACCGGTTCCTTCTCAATTCCAGATGAAGTTTTACACGGACTCATCATGAAGCAACCCTACACCGGTTCCTTCTCAATTCCAGATGAAGTTTTACACGGACTCATCATGAAGCAACCCTACACCGGTTCCTTCTCAATTCCAGATGAAGTTTTACACGGACTCATCATGAAGCAACCCTACACCGGTTCCTTCTCAATTCCAGATACAGTTTTAAACGGACTCATCATGAAGCAACCCTAAACTGGTTCCTTCTCAATTCCAGATGCAGTTTTACACGGACTCATCATGAAGCAACACTACACCGGTTCCTTCTCAATTCCAGATGCAGTTTTACACGGACTCATCATGAAGTAACCCTACACCGGTTCCTTCTCTTTCCAGGATGCTGTTTTACACAGACTCGTCATCAGGCAACCCTACACCGGTTCCTTCTCCTTTCAAGATGCAGTTTTACACGGACTCGTCATCAGGCAACCCTACACAGGTTCCTCCTTTCCAGATGCAGTTTTACACGGACTCATCATAAAGTAACCTTACCCAGGTTCCTTCTCAGTCCAGATATGCAGTTCACCTCCAGAGTTAATGCCCCAGTAGAGTAACGGACAACTGAAGCTCCTAAAATTCTATTTCTCTCAAGACAACTACCAACAATCTCCAAATGGCAACTATAAGCCCATCCTCCTACCAACGATCTCCAAATGGAATCTGTAAGCCCATTCCCAACATCACAATGCTGATACCACACCATGCGAGTGCAAATTTCTGGGCACTCTAGTGTTCAATTATCTTCCACCTTCGGATCACGAAAGGCTAGAAAGCCAATCTATATCCTCAGGTTTAAGAAAATTGAACAGGGGCAACTGTTGCACCCCAAAATTTACCCTCTCATGTTTTCCAAAGTCTTCCCCCTGCATGGTTGATCACAAACTCTTGCCTAAGGAAAAAGAAAATTTTTGAGTGGTGCTTTAAGTATCTTTCGATTGGCATTCTGAAAGACTCTTCGATTGGCATTCTAAAGGAGCATTTCGATTGGCATTCTGAAGGAGCACTTCGATTGGCATTCTGAAAGACCCTTCGATTGGAATTCTGAATGAGCCTTTCGATTGGCATTATGGACAAGCACTTCGATTGGCATGCCAAGGGATCCTTCGATTTAGCATTGTGTCAAGGCAGCTTCGATAGGCATGTTAACCATGTCCTTCGATTAGCATGAGCAGCACCTTTCGATTGGCCTGTTAACAGAGCCTTTGGATTGGAACCCTTCGATTGATCTTTGGACAAGGGCCATTCGAAGGAGGTCATCAAGAGTGCACTCAAGTCAAAAGCGTACATGTTCATTCAAGAGACACAAATGTTTCAGAAAAGGAAATTATTTAATGTGTCAGTTTCTTGTCTCATGGCATTTAAAGGCCTGTTTAATGGATGTCTCTTGCCATTACTGCACCTTCACACCCCTATAAATGCAGAGCCAACATACACATTACAGGGGACGAAAATCACACACGAAAATCACACGAAAATCAGAGGAAAATCATAGAACGAAACACATAAAACTCTGCAGGAGAACACACGGAAAAATTGCCTCAAAGAGCCAAAGCAGTCCTTCAGATCAAAGGTGCCCACGCCTAGAAGCCCAGATCGAAAGTGCCTGCATCTAGGAAGTGCCCAGATCGAAGGTGCCTACATCCAGCAAACGCCCAAATTAAAAGTCCAATCTGCTGGTAAGAAAGGGTAAACTATCCAACCTCATATTTGCATAACATATAATTAGTGGTTGTTGCCTTTGGTTTGCCATCCTAGACAGGATCGAAAGGCCTGAGTTTGGCACCCAGGTCATGTTTTTCGTTTGCTAACACTTGCTGCAGACATAGCCTGAAGGGACCCAGCAAGCGCAGGATCGAAGGGCCTGGGGTTCAATACCCAGGACCTGCATTTTATTTCGCTCACATACTTTTGCAGGTATAATAGCCCAGATCGAAGGAAACACCTTCTCTGGATCGAACTCATTAGCATGCTGGATCGAAGGAGGCATCTCATTCCTGGATCGAAAGCCATGACCTCCATGATCAAAAGACAATCCACTTCCGTGGATCGAAGGCTACTCACGCCTTGCTGTTTGGCCCAATCGAAAGGGCCCTGACCCCCTCTGGATCGAAGCTTCTATTTCTCTCCCTGGGTCGAAACTCCCGTTTTCTCCTTGGATCGAAGGATTCCCCTTGTATTTTATTTTTGTTTTCATAGACTTCCTTTTAAATAACATTAAAATAAAAAAAACCACAAAAACATTAGGTTAGTTCTTTTTCTATTAAATTAACTTTGTTAATTAACCTTTAATTATCTTAACATTTTTCCAAAACTAAAATTAAATAGATTTAGATTATTTTTCCCAAAATAAGATAAAACAACAAAAAGAGTTCTTATTCTTAGGATTTTTTAGATTCGCGCGCGTTTATTTTACTGGGATATAATAGCTTAAACTAAGACCTTCTTTACTGCTTTATTCCCCCAATTTTTGGACATGTAAATAATCCCCCTCCCCGAAAGCCTTGTAATAGCGTAGGATTTACAATTCACGCACTTTAAATTCCTGTACATATATTAACTGCTTAGATGTATGCTAACTAGGATTGTATGACAAGATCTATATTAATTTAAAATCAACCACAACTCACCATAACATGTACAAAGATAACATAAACTGAAAATTGACACATGCACATGCCACTCTTAGGGTACACCTCACTTGGTTGCCTCGAACGTGGTCATTAAGTATAGGATGTTTTAGAGGTCGTCCTTTTGTCCCAAGATCATAAGTTGCCTCGAAATGGTTGCCTTGATAAAAATGATCTAAGACATTAGGATTACCACTAAAGCGTCCTAACGTTGCTTTAGTGACCACACGTCCCTAAAATCGAATTGACCCGAAAACTCCAACGACGGTGCTACCTATTCTTCAATAGTGGGATAGCACTGTCTAAAGGACATTTGCACAATTAAATTCCTTTTTGAGTAGGTAGAGGTTCTTAAGTACTTGCTCCTTTTAAAAACAAAACAAAACTTTTCGCACTTACACTTTAGTCAAAAAACAAAACAAAACTCTTTTCAAAACCCACAATCACAAAGAAAAGCAAACCTTTTGAAAACATAGTGAGCAAGTACCTAAGAGCCCGTGGATAACCACGGATAGAAAGGGTGCTAACACCTTCCCTTTCTATAATCTACCTCCCGAACCCGAGAAACCATCTCGAAAAGGAATTTTTCTGTGCTTTTGTCCTTTCCCTTGTTGGATAAAATAAAAGACGGTGGCGACTCTTGCTTACCGCAACACTTTGCAAAAACAAACGCAAACGCGAACCAGCATTCCAAAAACAGTCAGTTCTCGTTCCCACCGATCACAGAACTGGCGACTCTGCTGGGGAACATTCTTAAGTGAGGTATACCTTAGGATTAGATCACTTGTGTTTTCAATTGTATTGCTTTATATGCTTTAATTTGTGGGCTTGTATTGGAGTTCTATAGATCCTAACCCGGATCTGGGGATACCCTTTAGGTAAGTAGAAATAAATTGTGAGGGATCTGTCCGGTGTAGACCGACATGGATGAAGCAGTAGCTACATTGGTGTGGCACCTTGGTCTGTACCGATATCCCTTGTGTTGAAACGAGGAGAATATGGGTCTTCTGAGGAGTCATTAAGCACCAACTGACCTTAGAACCTTAAATTGACTAACTTGGCCATAGAACAGTAGCAGTATGCTACACTCATTGAGACTAAACTCTCGCGATGTTTCCGGCTGCAAGAAAAGGTTGCTAAGCTGGAATTATGACCGATTGAGGGTAGTCAGTGATATTAAGATCCTCTAGAACCAGGTTACTATTTTTTTAGGACAGGTTTAAACCAACTAAAATGAAAGAGGGTAATGCCTAAACTCCATGCCAGCCTAAACTTAAGGCTATATGTGTGACTTGTGTGCCTTCAAACTTGAACTACTTGTTATCTGACAACAGGGGTTCCTTACATGTTTTGTTTACAGTCCTTATCCAACAAATTGGATTTATTGCAGGGCTCACTTACATCACCTCACTTTTTGCTTAAACGCATAACATATACATCATAACATCATACCTTAACATTTCCTTAACCATTTCAAGGATCTCAAGGGTCTGTGATGCAGGTTATGGTACATCAAAAGTCTAGCAAGGGGCAAAGGGGATTTATTTTCCTCTAGCCAAGGTTGTCTAGAAATCAAAACACGATAAACTTGAGTCGGGTGCTATGACCCACTCGATATGGTGAGCTTGACTCTTGAAGAAGGACTCTCAGCAACATGAAGTTCCTTCAATCAAGCTACCAGATGCAAATTCTAACAAGTTTCTTGTTTACCCCGCGAGATCCTTGAAAATATTGCATACATATATCATACATATCATTGCATAACAGGTCTCCCAATACAGGTCTCTCATGTTCTCGCTGTTTATTTCAGCAATGGCTTTCCAACCAAACAACCAAGATCTTCGGGCTCAAAACACCCAACTTCAGGAAATGTTCTTGAACCTATCCCAGGGGCAAGAAGAAATAAAAGATCTCCTCACAAGGGGCTTGGTCCTAGGGAATCCAGGAGGCATCAGGAATGATCAGTTGGAAGGGCTACAAATTGAGTTGGCAACAATGAAGATCCAGATGATGGGACAACTGATGGGCCAGATGGCTCTTTTTCAAGACTTAACTCAAAGACAAGAAGAGCTCAGGGTCCTCGTCAACAAGCTGCTTCAAAATAACCAAGTGGGGCAAACGACTAGGGTTGAAGATCAAGTCATCATTCAACCACCTTTGGGGCAAGAAGACAAGGGAAAAGCTCCTCAGCTTGCTTCAGGGTCACAAGCCCAACATCAACCTCGCCAGCATCAACAGGGTAATCGTCGTAAGCGAAATACGTCTGAAAGACATTTCTCTGAGACTGATATACCATCATCTCTCATACTGAAACGCTTGTTGGAGGTCAATCTGATTACTTTAAAGGATCCTCTCCGGAATCCCAACACCTTTGCTCCTACCTATCATCCCAATGAAAGGTGTGCATACCACTCCGACAGTCAGGGACATGACACCGACGACTGTTGGACTCTGAAGAACAAGATCCAAGACTTGATTGACGGAAGGGTGCTGGAGTTCATGCCAGATGGCGAGATGAAAATCTTCCGCTGAGAATTCTCCATCTGAGATGACTAGTTTAGACTAAGAGACTTTTGTTCATTTGAAATTTCAAGTTGTAATTTCTTTTGTTATTCAAACAATTATCTATTAATGTCAAACTCTGTTTCATTAATGCATTTCATATGTTTGTCTTGAATTCATCCACACGTTTCCACTATTCTTATACTGTCTTTATGATATTCAACTCTTGCTAAAAGTTACAAGCCTTTAGAGGGAGGATGACGAAACAATGCCATAATCTCATACAGTATGCTTTTGGACAGACCTTGCTGACGATGTACAGGTATTTCTTTCAAATCCTAAACACTGGAGTTATAAGGAAGATAATCCCTAGTCAACCCCTTCGAGCCAAAGAAGTAGGAGTTTTCTGTTTTAAACACAAATTGAAACCTTTAAATTAAACCTGGGGCAGGGTAGTCTCTCAGTTAATTCAAAAGATGCGCATTGAAGTCGCAAAACTCTCAGTTCATAATACAACGAACGACATCAAAAGCATTCCTCTGGAATCAAAAGACAATGGTGGTTCCTTATCTCAAAGACAGTCAATCTCTAAAAAGAGAAAAGCCCACTGAGCCAAAACCTATAAAGGAGGCTTAAGAAAGTTGGGGCATCCCGCTGACTGTAATCTCGAAAACAGGAACAGTCAGGAAAAAATTAGGGATAACAAATCAAAAGAACGAGGTCATTACAAATCCTCGACAACATGAAAAATGTTGGGGAAAAAATGATGACTGCCTTCCAACAAATCCAACTTGTGTGAACCATCACTAAAACATCGTTCCAAATTCGAATAGAGTCCGATGCACAATTAACTGAGTTTAGGATTGAAGAACATCACGAAGAGCGGGTGGGTACAAATATACTTTGAGCCTTTATCCTTTGTTTCTTAAACCGTGAACCAAGCCACGTTACAACCCTTCAAAAGTCCTAACTGAAGCATGGGTTAGTTCGAAAGCATACTGTTACAAAGGTATCCTGACTTCTGTAAGGCTTTGCCCTAAATCTTGTGTTGAATTTGTCTTAAAAAAAGTTTTCTGCTAAAAAACGCATTTTTCAAAACTTCGAGACAAGCATAAACTTTGAATTATTTGGATATCACTGTTTGCATTTGGCTATTTGTTTGACAGCGGAGAAATTCACACAACGAGTATCCGATGAACGAAAGCACTCTCAGTGAACAAAATCACTTCAAAAAGGATGACACTTCCATTGACAAATCTCCTATCAACAAGGGGGCATGACATGTCACTATCCAGCACACCTGGGGAAGCCCAGTCAAGATTCCAGGAAATCTCTCAAAGAAGTGCAGAGTAACCAGGGGCAAGTCTCCATCTCCGTCGCTTGGGGCATTGAACATCAATCTTAGTGAAGGGTTACATACAGTCAAACATTTCCAGGCAGTGCCACAAACACTTGATACTAGGGGAAATGACAAATCCCCCCAAAATCCTTCTCATAGGATGACTCCCAGCAAGGGTTTAATCTCTGAAAACCTTTCCCCAACTGAATCAACCTCAAGAATCCTCGAGGACATCCCCCAACGAATGTCACCTCTCTAGCAGACTGACGACAAGGTTTATTTCCCCAACAACACCAGGATTCCCCAGCTTGAGTTTGCCTCTCCGACTACTACAAATCAAAGGACCACAACTCCTCTTCCCCAGTAGACTCTGGAAGCTTGTCCCCTGCGAAGCACAAATAAGTCTCCTCAGCCAAATTCAGAGGTTATCCTCACAAGAGTCTAACTGGGTTATCCTCAGCAAGTTGCAACTGGAAGATCATCCCAGCAAAGTTCTTTCTATCCCCAACTGAGTTCATTCCTCTCATAGACTGAAATTCAATCCCCAACAGGGTTCGCTGTCACCAGCAACAGTAATTCATCCCCAGCTGAGTTTTACTTCTCCAAATCAGTTGATCTTCTAGCAGAGTATATACTCCCCACAGAGTCATTTCCTCGTCAGTCAATTCCCCAGCAGAGTTATTCTCTCCTGGAGGATTATTCTCCCAATCATCTTCAGACGTTATCTCCAGCGAGTGAAACTCTTTATTCTCCAACAACAGTCAGGGATTTATTTTCCCAAACTCGGACGTACCACAATAGCATTTCATGTTCATACATCATGATGTGCGCATACATATTGCATACAGCATAATCTCATTTATTTTGAGAACATCATCATACAATGCATGTCATGCATCATATACGATTAATCATGTACCTTTTCAGGAAAGATGGTTATCATGAACAACTTCCAGCAAGTTCAAGATTTACTCCGGAAACTAAACAGAGTAATTATCTGCACGATCAAATTCAGCTTTACACGGGTTCGTCGTGAAGAAATCTTACACGGGGTTCTCCTAAATGCAGCTTCACACGGGTTTATCCTAAAAAAAAAATCCTACACGCGTCCTTTATCATATATTTCTGAATGAAGTTTTACACGAACTCATCCCAAAGTAACCTTACCCAGGTTCCTCCAGAAGTTTCACACAAACTTATCCTACAGTAACCTTACCCCGGTTCATTCAAAAGTTTTACACGAACTTATCACAAAGTAACCTTACCCAGGTTCCTCCAGAAGTTTTACACAAACTTATCCCGAAGCAACCCTACACTGGTTCCTTCTCAATTCCAGATGAAGTTTTACACAGACTCATCATGAAGCAACCCTACACCGGTTCCTTCTCAATTCCAGATGAAGTTTTATACGGACTCATCATGAAGCAACCCTACACCGGTTCCTTCTCAATTCCAGATGAAGTTTTACACGGACTCATCATGAAGCAACCCTACACCGGTTCCTTCTCAATTCCAGATGAAGTTTTACACGGACTCATCATGAAGCAACCCTACACCAGTTCCTTCTCAATTCCAGATGAAGTTTTACACGGACTCATCATGAAGCAACCCTACACCGGTTCCTTCTCAATTCCAGATGAAGTTTTACACGGACTCATCATGAAGCAACCCTACACCGGTTCCTTCTCAATTCCAGAGGCAGTTTTACACGGACTCATCATGAAGCAACTCTACACCGGTTCCTTCTCAATTCTAGAGGCAGTTTTAAACGGACTTATCATGAAGCAACCCTACATCGGTTCCTTCTCAATTACAGATACAATTTTACACGGACTCATCATGAAGCAACCCTACACCGGTTCCTTCTCTTTCCAGGATGCATTTTTACACGGACTCGTCATCAGGCAACCCTACACCGGTTCCCTCTCCTTTCAAGATGCAGTTTTACACAGACTCGTCATCAGGAAACCCTACACAGGTTCCTCCTTTCCAGATGCAGTTTTACACGGACTCATCATGAAGCAACCCTACACAGGTTCCTCCTTTTCAAGATGATGTTTTACACTGACTCATCATCAGGCAACCCTACACCGGTTCCCTCTTTCCAAAGATAAAGTTTTATACGGACTCATCATGAAGCAACCCTACACCGGTTCCTTCTCAATTCCAGATGAAGTTTTACACGGACTCATCCTGAAGCAACCCTACACCAGTTCCTTCTCAATTCCAGATGAAGTTTTACACAGACTCATCATGAAGAAACCCTACACCGATTCCTTCTCAATTCCAGATGAAGTTTTACACGGACTCATCCTGAAGCAACTCTACACCGATTCCTTCTCAAATCCAGATGCAGTTTTACACGGACTCATCATGAAGAAACCCTACACCGGTTCCTTCTCAATTCCAGATGCAGTTTTACACGGACTCATCATTAAGCAACCCTACACTGGTTCCTTCTCAATTCCAGATGCAGTTTTACACGGACTCATCATGAAGCAACCCTACACCGGGTCCTTCTCTTTCCAGGATGCATTTTTACATGGACTCGTCATCAGGAAACCCTACACTGGTTCCCTCTCCTTTCAAGATGCAGTTTTACACGGACTTGTCATCAGGCAACCCTACACATGTTCCTCCTTTCCAGATGCAGTTTTACACGGACTCATCATGAAGCAACCCTACACAGGTTCCTCCTTTCCAAGATGAAGTTTTACACGGACTCATTATCAGGCAACCCTACACCGGTTCCCTCTTTCCAAAGATGAAGTTTTACACGGACTCATCATGAAGCAATCCTACACCGGTTCCTTCTCAATTCCAGATGAAGTTTTACACGGACTCATCCCGAAGCAACCCTACACCAGTTCCTTCTCAATTCCAGATGAAGTTTTACACGGACTCATCATGAAGCAACCCTACACCGGTTCCTTCTCAATTCCAGATGAAGTTTTACACGGACTCATCATGAAGCAACCCTACACCGGTTCCTTCTCAATTCCAGATGAAGTTTTACACTGACTCATCATGAAGCAACCCTACACCGGTTCCTTCACAGTTCCAGATGAAGTTTTACACGGACTCATCATGAAGAAACCCTACACAGGTTCCTTCTCAATTCCAGATGCAGTTTTACACGGACTCATCATGAAGAAACCCTACACCGGTTCCTTCTCAATTCCAGATGCAGTTTTACACTAACTCATCATGAAGCAACCCTACACCGGTTCCTTCTCAATTCCAGATGCAGTTTTACACGGACTCATCATGAAGCAACCCTACACCGGTTCCTTCTCTTTCCAGGATGCAATTTTACACGGACTCGTCATCAGGCAACCCTACACTGGTTCCCTCTCTTTCCAAGATAAAGTTTTACACGGACTCATCATCAAGTAACCCTACACAGGTTCCTCCTTTCCAGATGAAGTTTTACATGGACTCATCATAAAGTAACCTTACCCAGGTTCCTTCTCAGTCCAGATATGCAGTTCACCTCCAGAGTTAATGCCCCAGTAGAGTAACGGACAACTGAAGCTCCTAAAATTCTATTTCTCTCAAGACAACTACCAACAATCTCCAAATGGCATCTATAAGCCCATCCTCCTACCAACAATCTCCAAATGGCATCTGTAAGCCCATTCCCAACATCACAATGCTGATACCACACCATGCGAGTGCAAATTTCTGGGCACTCTAGTGTTCAATTACCTTCCACCTTCGGATCACGAAAGGCTAGAAAGCCAATCTATATCCTCAGGTTTAAGAAAATTGAACAGGGGCAACTGTTGCACCCCAAAATTTTCCCGCTCATGTTTTCCAAAGTCTCCCCCCTGCATGGTTGATCACAAACACTTGCCTAAGGAAAAAGAAATTTTTTGAGTGGTGCTTTAAGTATCTTTCGATTGGCATTCTGAAAGACCCTTCGATTGGCATTCTGAAGGAGCATTTCGATTGGCATTCTGAAAGACCCTTCGATTGACATTCTGAATGAGCCTTTCGATTGGCAATATGGACAAGCACTTCGATTGGCATGCCAAGGGATCCTTCGATTTAGCATTGTGTCAAGGCAGGTTCGATAGGCATGTTAACCATGTCCTTTGATTAGCATGAGCAACACCTTTCGATTGGCCTGTTAACAGAGCCTTTCAATTGGAACCCTTCGATTGATCTTTGGACAAGGGCCATTCCAAGGAGGTCATCAAGAGGGCACTCAAGTCAAAAGCGTCCATGTTCATTCAAGAGACACAAATGTTTCAGAAAAGGAAATTATTTAATGTGTCCGTTTCTTGTCTCATGGCATTTAATGGCATGTTTAATGGATGTCTCTTGCCATTACTGCACCTTCACACCCCTATAAATGAAGGGCCAACATAAACATTACAAGGGACGAAAATCACACACGAAAATCACACGAAAATCAGAAGAAAATCATAGAACGAAACACACAAAACTCTGCAGGAGAACACACGGAAAAATTTCCTCAAAGAGCCAAAGCAGTCCTTCAGATCAAAGGTGCCCGCGCCCAGAAGCCCAGATCGAAAGTGCCTGCATCCAGGAAGTGCCCAGATCGAAGGTGCCTACATCCAGCAAACGCCCAAATTAAAAGTCCAATCTGCTGGTAAGAAAGGGTAAACTATCTATGATATGGTGGGAGAACTGACTTGAGGTTTTGCGTTTGTTTTCGCAAATGTTTCGGTTGAGCAAGAGTCGCCACCGACTTTTTATTTTATCCTAAGGAAAGGTTAAAAAGCATAGCAAAAACCTTTGAGATGTTTTCTTGGGTTCGGGGAGTAGACTATAGAAAGGGAAGGTATTAGCACCCTTTGTATCCATGGTTGTCCATGGGCTCTTAGTTACTTGTTTAGATCACTTGCCTTTGATTTTCAATTGTTTGAAATGGTGCTTTCAATTGTTTGAAATGGTGCTTTGTGTGTGGGTTTGAAAATGTTTTGAAAAGAGGCCATTTGTTGTGGCAACCTTTGTAATGACCCATGTTTGGATGTATACAAAGGTGTATGTCTTTTGAAAAGTTTTCAATGTTTTTGAAAGTTGTTTTGAAAGTGTGTTGTAATGTGTGTTTTGAAAAATGGCAAAGATTGTTTTGCAAGATTGGTCAAGTAACCAAGAGCCATCTACCCTAAATTTCTCAAAGATTTTTCATATGTTTTAACCCTTTTAACAATTTTGTTCCACCATTGCATTTGGTGGACAATCTTGTGTTAGGATGTGAACGGGACGGGCGCGGGTCATCGTTTAGGCCATGATTGCAATGGTGTCAAATATCTTTGGCATTTTCTTGAGGGACTTGATCATTTGTTTAGGCAACTTTCGAAAGCGTCATCGAGGGACTATGATCATTTGAATTGTTTTGTTTTGCCAAAGATAATCAACATGCAACATGGCCCATTATTGAAGGAAACAAGTGGAGTAACCCTAGGGGTGCAAGTGTGATTGGTGTTGTCCATTTTCATGCTTGTTTATCTTGAATTAGGTCAAGCTATTTGTTATTTTTGATTTGCATACAAAACCCTAAGTCTATCATGGCATATTTAGAAAGCTTTTAAATGCGAAAAATAAAATCCTAAATTATTACAACACAATTATGGGATGGGGGGTACAAATGTTCAAATGGGGATATTTAGCAAGAAAAATTAAATCTAAACTATTACATCCAAATTGAATATTCAAATATTAATTGTACAATAATTAAGTAAATAAATATGCAAAAAATGTATTTATGCACAAAAATGGTTTTTATATGTATGTAAAAAGTATTTTTCATGTGAATATAAACAAAAAATAAAAAGGATTAATTTTGGATATTTTTCATGTTTAGGGCAAAACCCTAATTTTGCAAATAAAAGGTATTTATTATTTAATATATACAATGTTTATTAATTATATACAAAAAATAAATAAAAAGAAAGTATATTGTAAAAAAGTGATTTTTGAGGTTAAATATTAATAAAAATAAAAATGTATTATTTTTATGTTTTTATCCTAAATAATCTAATAATTATAAGTATTTAAATTATATATTAAATATATTAAATATACACAAAAATAAAAATATTTATTATTTACAAAAAAAAAAAGTATATTTTTTAGAAAATGTTTTCAAAAGATAAAATAAAATAAAATCAGAAAATAAAAATGTATTTGTATTATTTTTTGTATTTTGAATAAAAAAGGTATTTTGTTTATTTATGTATGAAACTAAATGAAACAAAATAAATATCAAATAAAATGCAAAAAATGTGAGAAAAATATTTTTAATGTTTTTTTATGTTTGGATAAAAATATAAAATCAAAATCACAAAGAAAAAATCAAAAATGACAAGTATATTATGCAATGGGCCAGGGGGGTGTATGTGAAATAAAGTGGTGCAAACAGAAAAAAGAACCAAGCCCAACCCAAAAGGGTTGTCTTCAACCTCCAGATAGTTTTGTTTGAAAATTCGCGCGCCTCTTTACTTCAACAACAAGCTCCTGATTCTTTGATTTTCAGCCAAAACTTACAACATAACTATGTAGAGCATTAAATCACAAATTCATACATATAAAGAACATGATCTAACTCTCAGAAATGAGAGAGAATTTCTTCTCCCCCAATTTCTGACCTAAGTTTTTTCCAATGTTCAGGTTCAAAATATTCTTAGCACACACAATATAAATGAAAAGTAACTATATGGATGGCTTCAGGGCTATGATTATAACATGCTTTCTTCACAAACTTAAGCCTAACTATGCCTGGATAGAGAGATAGAAGTTCAAAAACTTACCTGTTCAGCTTGAGTCGTGTATGACAATGGAGGTACTTTCAATGCAATGTGAGGACTTGTATAGCTTGCTTGAGGTCCAGGGATGCTTCTCCAACCTCTAGCTTGATTTGGAACTAACTGAAACGAGTTATGGAAGTTAACCTGCACAACTGAAAAAATGAAAATGGTGAACTTAGTTAGAGGTGTTACAGTCTGTAGCTAGGGCTTGGGATATCTTTAATGGATGGTAGGGAGTGTGTTTGAGCAAGCTTTGGCCAAAACGCACGAGCAAACTGAGTTGTGCAACTCAATCTGCAGGGATGCCCTGTTTTGTGCAGCAAAATGGTGTTTTGATGTTTGGGGAGGTATTGAAGGTGGTTGGCTCGTGTTTCAGGTCAGGTTTGATGTTTGGAATGTGTTCAAGAAGTTTGCTTAGGCTTGTGTTGACAGGAACTCAATGCTGTGTTTCAAAATGCAAGTTTCTTCTAATGTAAGCAAAAGTTGTCAAGTTTCAATATAGGCTACCACATGCCCCTCAAGCATGCTGCACTAATCATTCTTGATCAGTGGAATTGGTTCCTGACTTTGTGCCTAGAAGATATGCTTTGGTACTTCTTAGATTTGTGTTTGACATAAAGCAACTCTTTACAAGAATGGATAACTTGCTTTTTCCAAATATGGCTTAATTCTTCATGTAATGGCCAAATGCACAAAATAATGCTAGAACACAATGGATTGGCATTTAATTATTGAGTGTGGATGAGATAAAAGGCCTGTAATCTAGTTGTGCAAGCTGAGTTCAAAAATGCCTAAGTTATGAACATGAAAATGGCCATGAACAAAGTGACTTTTGCCCATATTGACAAATTTGATTCTCCCTAACCACAATGGTGTTTGAGAAGTTCTTGGACAATTTGGAAAGCTTGGAATGTGTACTACAATTCATCTTTGTAATGAAAGTTGAGATTCCAAGTGGAAGCATGTGAAAAGTGGGCATGAAGTGGGGCAAAAATCCTGCCTAAAATAGGTCAAAAAATTTCTAAGTTAAGAATGTTTTGCACCCCTATTCCAAAAATCATAACTTGAGCTACAAGCTTCTTTTGAGGAAACTTTGTGAATCAAAGTTGTAGATTTTGAAATGGACTATAACTTTCATGTTTTGAGTTTTGTTTGAATCCAAATGTGTCTTGATGAAAAGATGGGACAAAGTTAGGAAAAAATTAGGAATTTTCATAACTTAGAAAAATTCTAAGTTATGAAATTTCTTCATTTTAAACCCTAATTTGTAATTTTTGATTTCTTAATGACCAAGCTTCATAATTTGACATGTATTGATGAAAAATTAATCTTGACACTTGATTTTGACCAAAAAGTCAAAGTTTGACTTTTCAGTATACAGTCAAATTTTGCTCAGTTGACTGGAAAATTCATCTGTCAATCTTGTGAATTTGGGATCTTTTGAACTTGTTGAACATGTAAAGACAATTCCAATGAGCCTTTGAGTCCATATATTAGCTTGGTTTGCCATTGGCTAGGTCAAACAGTCAAAATTGCCTTTGTGCAGTCAAAACCCTAAAAATAACCATTTTGCCCTTTTGGTGATCTGATCAAATTTCTTGTGGAATTGTGATCCAAACTTGATCAAATGGTTCATATGAGTTCATAATGTTGATGTGGGTCAAAATCATGAGGTTTGAGTGTCAATTGGCCACAGTTGACTTTTTCCCCAATACAGCTGATTTTTAGGTCAACTGTCCAGTTGACTGGGCAAAGATTGGAATCAAGGCTTGAAACTTGGTATGGATAAACTTGTGAGTCCAACATGAAGCATGAAAGTCATCTTAGGCATTTTAGGTCAAAACATCTTTGTGCAAACTCAAACCCTAATTTGGGTCAACAGTGCAAGGAGGAGTCTTGAGCAGAGCAAACCCTAACTGGATCTTGAGCTCCAAGGGTCTTGTGATGAGAAAAATGTTGAGGAAATGGGAGGGAAAATTTTAGGGTACAACAGTTTCCCCTGTTCAATCTTCTTAGACCTGAGGATGTAGATTGGCTTGCGTGCCTTTCGTGATCCGAAGGTGGAAGATGATTGAACACTAGAGTGCCCAGAAATTTGCACTCGCATAGTGGAGTATCAGCAATGTGATGTCGGGAATGGGCTTATAGATGCCATATGGAGAGGTGATGGGTAGGAGGATGGGCTTATAGATGCCATCTGGAGACGTGACAGAACCTTGTCGGGAATGGGCTTATAGATGCCATTTGGAAGTGTTGATCACGTAAGAGATTCCTTAGCGAGAACTTGCGTACTTGAGAAAGAAAGATGGTTTCCTGGCCTATTACAGGTGTTGATCTTCAAACTCTTCATGCAGATATGCCCTGGCTAGGTACAGGTATCGAATCTACAATTAGTTGCTCACAGATGTGCCCTGGCTAGATACAGGAATCGAATTCGGAACTTCAAAAGGTTGCTTACAGACGTGCCCTGGCTGGATACAAGTATCAAATCTACAATCAAATACTCACAGATATGCCCTGGCTGGATACAGAAATTGAATCTGGAATTGGTCGTCTACAGATATGCCCTGGCTGGATACAAGTATCGAATCTGGAAATTGTCGAAGGTTGGTAGAGATAGCTTTCCTGGCTGGATACAGGTGTAAACCTCTGACCTGAGAATGAAAGATAATTTCCTGGCCTGTTACAGGGGTTGATCTTCAAACTCTTCATGCAGATATGCCCTGGCTAGATACAGGTATCGAATCTACAATCAATCACTCACAGATATGCCCTGGCTAGATACAGGAATCGAATCTGGAATTGTGACAGTTGATAGTAATCATCTGTGGATTGACCTTTTCCTGAAAAGGCAAAATATTAGTTGTATGCAATGTCATGATGTATGAAATGCATGATGTCATGATGCTCAAAATGAGATGGTGTTGTATGCACTTATCATGCATGTAAGCAGGATGTATGAAATGTGAAATGTTTATGAATGTATTTTCGCCTACGAAAATAAATCCTTGACGAGTGCCAGGAACTCAAATCCTGGGCTGATGTCGAAGAGTAGAGTTCTTCTTTTCCGCTGGGGATGATGGTTGCAAGAATAAACCGGTAGGAGAAGACGACTCTGTTGGGGGATAAACTTGTTGGAGAGATTACTTTGCGGGGAATTACTCTGTGGGAAGAGATACTTCGCTGAGGTTTTGATGAGAGCTCCGCTGGGGATTCCACTAATAAGTTATGTTGGGGAATTTGATGAACTCCGCTGGGGAATAGGAAGAACTTCGCCGAGGACGATCTTTCCGTGGTAATTAGCTGAGGATAACCCAGTTATATCCTGGTGGGGAAATAACCTTTGAATAAATCCGGGGAGACGCGTTCGTACTCTGCAGGGGATAAGCTTCCAGAATCTACTGGGGATAAGCTTCAGAATCTACTGGGGAGGATGATTCAACTTTCCTGGGGGAACTTTGGATTGTACTGGGGAAGTGACTCCACTGGGGTGTCTGGTATTCCGCCGGGGAACAATCTTATATTAAGACTGTCGGGGTTGCTTGTTGAGGAATGCCTAAACTCCGCTGGGGGATTGTTGAGATCTTTTGGGGATACCCAACTTCCTTAGGGTTGACGGTAGACTAACTCTGCCTGGGGAGAGTATCGCTGACTTGCTAGGGGAATATTGTGCCTTTTTAGGGCTGATGGGAGACCAACTCTGCTTGAGGAGAGTATTGATGAATCTGGTTTTACTCTGTGGAGGAGTTGAGGTAACTTGGTTACATTCTTCAGCCGAACTTACCTTGGTACCTTGGTGGACAGAGCAACTAGATTGCTTGGACAATTCTAAATTGCCCCTGTTTCTGATGTCATCTGTAATTAGTCCTTTGTTTCGCATGCAAATATTCATGATTAGCAATTAATTTCAAATGCATATATCAAAATGAACATTGGACGTTCTTTGCAAAACAAAACAGATAAAACAAATGGCAATTTGTCTGGAAAATGAAACTTGTATTGATTTTGAAATTTGCTTGTGAATAGGCGTTTTATGTACAGGAGGCTGACGTCCTAGTAAGAGGACGCCGCCGAGCAAAATAGAGTTTATACAATTTTGTGAAAAGGAAACAAAACAGCTATGTGAAAAATAATCCCACTGGGTTCCAACTCTACTATCGCCTTTATGTCTTCAAGCGTCTCATCACTTTGCTGCTTAGTTGAAGATGAAGCTGATTTATTTGAGTCACCTGAGCCCGATAGTTGATGCCGAAATCTGGATGCAAGGTGATCCAATGAGACATAGTGTTACGCTTTATCCCTAACTTTTGCCTGGACCGCCCTTTCGGGTTTTCAGTCCATCGGGATACCCATTTTTGCCCAAGCCGCCTTTTCAGGTTTTCGACTTGCCGGGTGTACAGATTTTTTCATTTCATCCCTTATTTTTTCCCGAACCCTTTTGGTTCGCCGGGAAGCCCTTATTTTTGCCTAGGTGTGTCAACCTAGCGGGTCTTTAATTCATGCGTAGTATCTTTTTACTATGTCTGCATTGGCGGGGTGAGGAAGGTCGTCACCATCCATGGTGGTTAGAATCATCGCTCCTCCTGAGAAGATGTGTTTAACCACAAATGGCCCTTCGTACGTAGGGGTCCATTTGCCCCTGGGATCACTTTGAGGAAGAATGATGCGCTTGATTACCAGGTCTCCGACTTGATACTCTTATCGTCTGACCTTCTTGTTAAATGCCCTGATCATCCATTTTTGGTACATCTGACCATGACAAATAGCAGTGAGTCTCTTTTCGTCAATTAAGTTTAATTGATCAAGCCGAGTATGGATCCAGTCATCTTCGCTCAAACCTGCATCCTTCATTATTCGGAGAGAGGGTATCTGGACTTTAATAGGCAAGACTGCCTCCATGCCATAGACCAAGGAAAAGGGAGTTGCCCCCGTTGACGTCCGTGCTGAGGTACGGTACCCATGAAGAGAAAACAGTAACATTTCGTGCCAATCTTTGTAGGTCACTGTCATCTTCTGCACAATCTTCTTGATGTTCTTATTCGCTGCTTCTACAACCCCATTCATCTTCGGTCAGTAGGGAGAAGAGTTATGGTGCTGTATCTTGAATTGCTCGCATAGCTCAGTGATCATCTTGTTGTTAAGATTGGTACCATTGTCCGTAATGATCCTCTCAGGCACACCGTATCGACAGATCAGGTTGTGCCGAATGAACCGTGCCACGACGTTCTTGGTTACGGTAGCGTAGGAAGCTGCCTCGACCCACTTTGTGAAGTAATCAATTGCTACTAAGATGAAGCGGTGCCCGTTGGATGCCGTAGGTTGGATCTCGCCGATCATATCAATGCCCCACATTGCAAAAGGCCAAGGTGCTGTCAAGACGTTCAGAGGAACCGGAGGAATGTGCACCTTATTAGCATAGATCTGGAATTTATGACAAGTTCGAGAATGCTGATAACAGTCAGCTTCCATTGTGGACCAGAAATATCCTTCCCGAAGG
Organism: Vicia faba; assembly: GCA_948472305.1. NCBI lineage: Eukaryota > Viridiplantae > Streptophyta > Magnoliopsida > Fabales > Fabaceae > Vicia > Vicia faba. The sequence goes on from OX451736.1 coordinate 87,590,343, forward strand.
ATTTTCTTTGCCATGGTATGTCCATGGGAATGTGTTCCGAAGGTACCTTCATGTAGCTCCGCCATGATCCTTTCTACTTCAGTCTTATCCACATAACGCAGTAAGGTTGAATCATGGTTTCGCTTGTAGAGAATGTCGTTGCTGAGGAAGAACTTTGCCGCAAACCTTCTCAGGAACTTCTTGTCATTAACAGATGCGCCTTCGGGGTATTCTTGAGCTTCAAGGTACCTCTTCACTTCATGATACCAGGGTTTTTCTGTTACCTCTTCAGCCTCAAGATCGCAGCAATATGCAGGTTCGTCCAATTTCCAGATAATGACCCGGGGAGCCTCGTTATCCCATTTGACTTTGAACATAGAAGACATCGTAGCCAACGCGTCCGCCAACTAATTCTCCTCCCTTGGGAAGTGTTCAAAGGTTATCTCCTCGAAGTGGGGAAGCAATGTCAGCACGTACTCCTTGTAAGGAATAAGATTTGGGTGTTTCGTATCCCACTCGCCTTTGACCTGATTGATCACGAGAGCGGAATCTCCGAAGACACTCAGAAACTTGATCCTTAAATCAATGGCAGCTTGAAGACCCATGATACATGCTTCATACTCCGCCATGTTGTTGGTGCAATTGAAACATAGCCGGGCAGTGAGTGGAGTATGAGTGCCTTTAGGGGATATGATCACAGCACCGATTCCATTACCCAAAGCGTTCGAGGCTCCATCAAAGTGCATAGACCATCGGGATCCTTCCTCAGGTCCTTCATCCGGTCCAGGTACTTCACAATCAGTCACTACCATGATATCCTCGTCTGGAAATTCAAAGTTCATCGACTGGTAATCGTCTACTGCCTGATGTGCCAAATGGTCTGCCAATACACTTCCCTTGATTGCTTTCTGAGTCGTGTACTGGATGTCGTATTCTGTCAAGATCATCTGCCATCTTGCTATTCTTCCGGACAAGGCAGGCTTTTCGAATATGTACTTGATTGGATCCATTTTTGAAATCAACAGAGTAGTGTGAGTCAACATATACTGTCTCAGCCGGCGAGCAGTCCATACCAAAGCGCAACAAGTTTTCTTGAGCAGTGAGTACCGGGTCTCACAGTCGGTAAAATGTGTGCTAAGGTAATAAATGGCGTGTTCTTTTCGGCCAGACTCGTCATGCTGGCCCAGCACACACCCCATTGAGCTGTCCAGTACTGTCAAGTATAAGATTAGAGGTTTCCCTTCAACCGGTGGCATAAGAATGGGTGGTTCTTGGAGATACTCTTTGATTCTTTCGAAAGCGGTCTGACATTCGTCATTCCAACGTACTACTTGATCTTTCTTCAGCAGCTTGAAGATTGGTTCACAGGTAGCAGTTAGATGTGAAATGAATCGGGCAATGTTGTTCAACCGTCCTAGAAAGCCTCTGACTTCTTTCTCTGTCTTGGGAGTTGGCATCTCTTGTATGGCTTTCACTTTGGCAGGGTCCACTTGAATGCCTTTGTCACTTACGACGAAGCCTAGCAATTTTCCAGATCTCACCCCAAAGGTGCACTTGTTTGGGTTCAACCTCAGCTTGTACAACTTCAGACGGTCAAACAGCTTCCGTAGATGGTCAAGGTGTTCCTCCTCAGTTTGGGACCTTGCAATCATATCATCGAAATACACTTCGATCTCATGGTGGATCATGTCATGAAACAACGCAACCATGGCACGTTGGTAGGTTGCCCCAGCATTTTTCAACCCGAAAGGCATGACTTTGTAGCAAAAGGTTCCCCACTGAGTAACAAAAGTGGTCTTCTCCATGTCTTCAGGAGCCACCTTGATCTGATTATAACCGGAGAAGCCGTCCATGAAGGAGAATACTTTATGCTGAGCAGTGTTGTCAACCAGAACATCGATATGAGGCAGAGGGAAATCATCCTTAGGGCTCGCCCTGTTCAAATCCCTGTAATCAACACACATTCGGACCTTACCATCCTTCTTCGGTACTGGAACCACGTTGGCAACCCACTGAGGGTAAGAAGTCACCGCTAGAAACCCGGCATCAAATTGTTTCATAACCTCAGCTTTGATTTTCTTGGACATTTCTGGACGCATGCGGCGGACCTTCTGTTTAACCGGAGGGCAGTCTTCCTTGGTAGGCAGGTGATGAACCACAATGTCGGTATCCAACCCAGGCATGTCTTAGTAAGACCAGGCAAAGATTTCCACATAGTCATGCAGGATCTGAATCAACCGTTGCTTCACACTGAGCTCTAGATTGGCACCAATCTTGACTTCCTTTCTGTCTGTCTCAGTACCCAGATTTACCGTTTCCACTGACTCTTCATGTGGCTGAATGGCCCTCTCTTCCTGGAGTAGCAGTCTTGCAAGTTCACCAGGCACTTCGCAATCATCTTCACCTTCGTCTTCGGCTAAGTTGATCGGATTTTTGAAGTCATAACTGGCAGTAGCAGAGTCGTTACCAGTGAGATCCTGAGTGGATTGGAACCTGTATAGGTGAGTGTGTGTAAATATAGCTGTTTTGCAATATATAATAAAGAAAGAAAAGGAGCGCAAGATTTTATAATGCAACAAACGTCCAATGTTTTTATTGATGATATATGAAAATGACACACAAAAGCCCTCACAAATAAAGCCACGGGGCCCCGGGTAGGACACCGAGCCATAAAAGTTCAACATATTGTTTGTTACAAATTGAAAACAAAAGAGTTTATTACTGAGTGACAAAAGTAATAGGTGTGAAATCTTTGGCAGTCCAGTTGCTTGGTCTATTGTCGGTCGTTGGGTAGATCCAACTGTCGAATTCAGATTCCTCCACGTCGTCTTCAATAGCATTCACTCCCGGGTTGGTGATGAACACAGGAGGTTTTCCAATCCTTGCCTTACGAACAACCCTCTGAGCTTCCGCAGTGAAACCCAAGCCAAACTTGTCAGTCGTTGGAGTGAAGTCAAGAAGTCGGCCCCAGTTTGCGCACTCACCCTTCTCAATAACAGCCCGGGCATCCTTTAAGGAAGCCATCTTCAAAGGAGGGTCTTCAATCACAGTTTCAGCTGATGTCAGTGTCTGAGGAACTTCTTCAAAGTGCTGGAATGGAGTCTCAATGAATTCCCCATCCATCTCTATGTACCGGAACGAGTTGAGGTGGCTGACCATATACTCTTCCTCCCCTTGAACTGTCACAATTTTCCCTCTGACCGGGTACTTAAGCTTCTGGTGTAGTGTGGAGGTCACAGCTCCAGCCTTGTGGATCCATGGACGACCCAACAAACAAGAATAGGATGGACGTATGTCCATCACATAGAAAGTAGAATCAAAAACTTGAGAACCAACCCTGATTGGAATGTCAACTTCCCCATGTACCATCCTTTTCGAACCGTCAAAGGCTCGGACAACAATGTTACTAGGCTTGAGCTCTAAACCCTCGCAATCCAACCTGTCTAGGGCCTTCTTGGGTAATACGTTCAATGAAGAACCGGTGTCTACCAACACATGGGCAAGAGTAGTGCCCCTGCATTCAATGGAGACATGCAGGGCATCGTTATGGTTCTTTCCTTTGGCAGTCAGATCGGCGTCAGAGAAGCCCAAACCATTATCGGCAGTCAAGTTGGCCACACAATCGGTAAATTGATCAGCAGACGTTTCTTGTGGCACATGGGCCGTCTTCAGGAAGGAAATTAGGGCCTTGGCATGGGCCTCCGAACACAACAACAGTGATAGCATAGAAATCTTTGATGGGGTGTGTCCCAACTGCTCAACTATGTTGAAATAACTTTTCTTGATAATCTGGAGAATGTCTTCCATCTCTTGCTGGGAAGCTTCAACATTGGTTGTCTTTGGTGCCTCTGTCAGGGCAGGCAAATCAGTAGCGATCCCTTTGCCCTGAGCGTCATATGACTCGGCAGCAGGGGTAGAAACAGGAACTTGATTAGGAAGGGAAGCAGGCACACTTGCAGGTGTAATGACAAGAGGTTTCTGAATAGCTGGTGGCGCAATATCCGGTGAGAACAGCCTACCACTGCGAGTAACTTTGGCAGGCCCGGTGATGTTACTGACGCCGGTACTTGTATCAAACTCTAGTTTTACTCCAAGAACATAAACATCTGCCCCATAGTGACATGGGACAGCTTTGTCGGATGTATAGGGGAGGGGCCCCGGAACAGTGATGATGATAGGAGCAATCTTCTGAGTGGACATGATTTTGAAAGGCTTCTTCGAAGGAGCCTTGGGAGGTTTGTTGAAAATAGTGACAATAGAAACTTCTTCAGTAGGGACAGCAGGAACATCGATCTTCTCGAACAAGATTTCTTTGCTATCCATCAGGCTTTGGATACCTGACTTCAGCAAGGGACAATCGGAAGGTGAAACAGCACATAGAAGGTAACCTTTACCATATCCCGGAAATAAACCGGCTAGCAACAAGTTCCTCTTGACAGTCAACAACGGAGTAACAATATCTTCCACAGAGGCTACATACAAGTCTTCTTCCACAGCATTCACTCCATGCTGGGGCATGGGAGCAGTCACAACATTGGGCCTTTCGGGCGCCTCAAACTGTATTTCTTTAGCATCAATAAGGTCCTGAACCTTATTCCTCAGAGCCCAGCAATCATCCGTAGTATGCCCCGGGCTATCAGAGTGATAAGCGCAACGGGCGTTGGGGTTGTATTTTGGAGAAGCTGTGTTTACTACCTTTGGAGCTTCCTTGACGGTTACCAGATTGGTTGACAACAGTTGCGGCAAAATCTGAGACAGGGTCATGCTGAGTCGAGTGTACTGCCTTTTGGGTCTCTCACCCCTTGGTTGGTTATACTGTTGAGGAGCAGCAGCAGGCTTTGAAATTACCAACGCATTGACAGCTTGGCGGCATTCCGGTTTAATTTGTCTTCTGGGACCATAAACAACACTGGCTTCTTTCTTGAAGGGCTTCTTTTCAGTACTCGCGGAGGCACCTTTCTGTATCTTCCCTGACTTGATACCAACTTCTATTCTCTCACCAGTCAAGATCAAATCTGTGAACCCAGCAGAGGAATTCCCAATCAGATGGTTGAAGAATGGACCAGACAGGGTCCCCAAGAACATGTCAACAAGTTCACGGTCAGTCAAAGGTGGTTGCACCCTGCCAGCCAGGTCCCTCCACTTTTGTGCATACTCCTTGAATCCTTCGCCCGTCCCCAGTGACATACCCTGGAGTTGGGTACGCGTGGGAGCAAGGTCAGAATTATACTGATACTGTTTATAAAATGCGGTAGCCAAGTCCTCCCAGTTTCGGATACTGGCTCCATCCAGCTGATAGAACCATTCGAGTTGGGCCCCCGAAAGGCTATCCTGAAAGAAATGGATCCAAAGGTTCTTGTCTGCAGTTTAAGGTTGGATCTTCCTTACATATGATCTGAGATGCATCTTCGGGCAAGACAGCCCATCATATCTTACGAAGATTGGCACTTTGAACTTCGGGGGGATCACAATTCCAGCAACTAATCCCAAATCTTCGAAATCTAAGCCGGGAACTCTCTGCAGCTCCATAGATGTCAACCTGTCTTCCAAGCCTTTGTACTTATCATCGGCGGGCGGGTATTGTTGCTCAGAGTAGTCTTCGTCTTCTTCAGCCTCTCCTTCTTCAGCTTCAGATTCGGAAGGTACCGCAGCCGCATTCCCTTTACTGGTTCCCTCTTCAGATGTAGGGGGAAATTCAAGAACTCTTCTGGCATCATCCTCAAACCTTCTTCCTAGGGTAGCCACCCCAACTCTTTTCTTCTTCTTTTTCACTTGATCCTTGTTCCCCAACAGGGCTTTCAGATCCTCCTGACCCTTTGCCAAGGTCATCAGGAGATGTTGAAACTGTGAGTTTTGAGACTGCAAGTCTTTGACCGTCTGTTCGAGATCCATCTTACTGAAATAAACAACAGAAAGATAACGAAACCTGGTGTGGAGAACTGCTTATGCACATGATGAATGATATGCTTCTGTATGCAATGCATTCAAGGATTTAGAAAATTCAAAATTGTTGCAAACCAAAAGAACGCACGTCATATTAATAAGAAGAAATTTGTCAGTACATAAATGCCCCATGGGCCAAATATTACGAAAAACTTCTCAAGGTAAAAAGACGTTGCGCATCCTCTTTGGTGCGATGTAGGTGTTGAGGGTCTCTTCCTCATGGAGTCGGCGGGTAAGCTCCAAAACCTTCTTCTCACTGGCGTAGAAGCTGGCTTCAAAAGTGTTTCGTTCCTCCTTGAGTTGGATCCAACTCTTCTGCATCTCCTCCCACGATGTAGGCATGTCAGGGTATAGAATGGTGTAGGGAACCTCTCCTTCCTTAACGGGCTCTTTAATCACAGGGAGAACATGAGGATAAGGCATCATTAGACTCTGGGCTCGGGTTCGTACCCACTTGAGATAAGGCTCAAGAGGGATGGAGTTCTTGTGCCCCAGTGTCTTGCTGTCTACCTTGTTAGGCATCCTCCAAGCTCTGATGAATCTTTGGCGAAGTCCTTGTGCATCGTTGTCGAAGTCAAAAACTAAGTCAGGAATCAACATGTCATGAGGGCCATCCCTCCGTGCATATCCAAATTGTCTCAAAGCTAGACAAGGGTTGTAGGTAATGCCTCCTCTAATGCCAAGTAATGGAACATTAGGGAACTCTCCACAACGATCGACGATGATGACATTTTCTCTAGACCGAGAACACCAATGTACATCAGAGTGAGTGAGGGTCATCAACCGTTGTGACCACCTTAAGCCTTGGTCATTCTTCAAAACAGATTGTGGAAGGTGCGAAATAAACCACCTTGCAAGGAGAGGAGTAAAACACATGAGAACACCCCTCTTTCTCATTGTTCGTGTGTAAAATGAGTGAAGAATGTCCCCAAGCAATGTTGGTATTGTATTCCTGGATAAGAAGATTTTGACGGCGTTGATATCTACAAGCTGGTCAGGATTTGGGAACAAGACCATCCCATAAATGAGGAGTGCCACAATTTCTTCAAAGGCTTGTAGATCCAATGAATTCCAACACTCTTGTGCCTTCTCAAACAAGAATTTTGCCAAGAAGCCTTTGACACCGCTTCTAGTTTCCCAATGCCCCTTGATGTCAGATGGTTGCAAGTGTAGTGCTTGAGCAACATCTTCAGGCTTTGGTTCTTTTTCCGTACCGTTGTAGGGTAGTTGATTAAGAATAGGAATTCTCAAGAGTTTAGAGAATTCCTCCAAAGTGGGAACCAATTGGTAGTCGGGGAAAGTGAAACAGTGGTGAAGGGGGTCAAAGAACTGGAACAACACCTTTACCACGTCTTCTTCAATGCTAGTGTTGACTAGGCTGAGCAGTCTACCATGTCTTTCACTGAAGGGAGAGCTTTCCGGAATTCTGGATGTGAGCTCTTTGAGTTGAGGAGGGATTCTCACAAGGTTGACTTGGATAGTTTTCCTGCGAAGAATTTCCATGACCTACAAAACAAGAACAAAGATGAAGATCTAAACCCTTGAAATGGTTAGTGGATGCATATGATGCTTTATGATGTTCATGATGTATGCACAAACATATGTACAAGCAATTCACACAAAACCCTAGTTTTAGGCTTGCACGGGGTTTCATAGGTAAGTACCCTCTTGAGTGTAGTTGGCTTAAAAACCTGTCCTATAAATAGTAACCGGGTTCTAAGGAGCTCAATATCATTGGATTGTTTTCCATGTTCATTGTTTTGGTTCAGCCACTTAACTAGCGACCAAAATATTCCAAGAAAACAATCCTCAATGAGTGTAGTATCGAGTATCTACCAACTTCGGACTGCACCAAAGCCGGTCATCTCACTACCCCTAATAAAAGGCCAAGATGGTCAAGTAAGGTTCTAGGTCATTAGTGCTTAGTGACATCACTCAACGGCCCCGTACTCTCCTTGATTGAACTCAAGGTTTACTGGTACTCACAAATATGTCGCACTAATATAGCTATTGCTTCAACCGTGTCGGTATACCCCGCACAATTTCCACAACGTATTTCTATCTATGAATGTTTCCCCAAATCCGGGTGTAGGATTTCAAACCCAAACAAGAGAGCCAAGATATAAAGCAATCATAGCAAACAATTAGTCATGCAAGAGGGTGATCTAAGCCTTAAGGTTACTCCACTTTAAAATTTTCCCCAGCAGAGTCGCCAGTTCTGTGATACGGTGGGAGAACTGACTTGAGGTTTTGCGTTTGTTTTCGCAAATGTTTCGGTTGAGCAAGAGTCGCCATCGACTTTTTATTTTATCCTAAGGAAAGGTTAAAAAGCACAGCAAAAACCTTTGAGATGTTTTCTTGGGTTCGGGGAGTAGATTATAGAAAGGGAAGGTATTAGCACCCTTTGTATCCATGGTTGTCCATGGGCTCTTAGTTACTTGTTTAGATCACTTGCCTTTGATGTTCAATTGTTTGAAATGGTGCTTTCAATTGTTTTAAATGGTGCTTTGTGTGTGGGTTTGAAAATGTTTTGAAAAGAGGCCATTTGTTGTGGCAACCTTTGTAATGACCCATGTTTGGATGTATACAAAGGTGTATGTCTTTTGAAAAGTTTTCAATGTTTTTGAAAGTTGTTTTGAAAGTGTGTTGTAATGTGTGTTTTGAAAAATGGCAAGGATTGTTTTGCAAGATAGGTCAAGTAACCAAGAGCCATCTACCCTAAATTTCTCAAAGATTTTTCCTATGTTTTAACCCTTTTAACAATTTTGTTCCACCATTGTATTTGGTGGACAATCTTGTGTTAGGATGTGAACGGGACGGGCGCGGGTCATCGTTTAGGCCATGATTGCAATGGTGTCAAATATCTTTGGCATTTTTTTGAGGGAGTTGATCATTTGTTTAGGCAACTTTCGAAAGCGTCATCGATGGACTATGTTCATTTGAATTGTTTTGTTTTGCCAAAGATAATCAACATGCAACATGGCCCATTATTGAAGGTGTTGTACCCCAAAATTTTCCCTCGCATTTTTTCCCCAAGAAATCTCAGCTTCAAGCCTTTCCTGATTTTTCAAACTGACTCAAGAATCGGACAAACGGACTTTTCTTAACAGTCAAGCAAAATTAGGGTTTTTACTGGTTTTTATAGCCCTAGAACAGTTCAAGCAGTTGGCTTAGGTTTTTGGTTGATTTTGGTTCAATTTTGATCAGGCGAATGTTATTTGGCATTTAATCAGGAATTAAGGGTTTTATGGGCATATTCTCAAAAAGGGTAAAATTCCACAGCACTTTGCCGTTTATTCCGAGATTCGGGTTAAATTCGCATTGTTTTGATTTAATCAGCGATAGGGGGCAGTTGGTTTGAATTCACCAAGTCAAAGGATGTGTGCAGTTTGGAATTACAGTGCTTGGCAAAGAATCAGTAAGAAAGGATTGCATCTGATCAGTTTTTGTGTTCGACTGTGCGTTGCTTTGAATGATGGAGACGTCCAGTTCATTTATTTTGATCAACAAGGTTTAGTTGATTATTTATGGTTCTAAGAATTAAATACTTGAAATTTAACTTTCATTTTATTTAATTTAAGGAATTATAAATAACAAGTAAATAAATAAAAGGAATTGAAAAGAATTAAATGTCAATGGAATTTTTATTTCATATTTAATAGTTGTTACAATTATTATTATTTGGATACAAGTATTTATTACGAAGTATTTAAAATAATAATAGTGTACAAAAATTAAATTGAAAATAAAAAATTCTATCCTATTTCTAATTCTTCATTCTTCACTTCGCTCCGGTGCTCCATTTTTTATCTGCAAAAAGAAGAAGGAAAAGTCAGAAAGCAGTTGAATTAAAAAAGACAGATAAAATTTGCTCATCATTAGGGGCCACTGATTGGGATCAGTTAACCCTCTCTGCAAATCACGGGATTTCTCCCGGTTCACAAAGAGGGAAGAATTTCATTTTTATTCATGAATGAAAAATGTCAAATGCATAGAATCTCAAACTGCATAGTTTCAAAATCTCAAACTTCAAATGCAAACCAAACTGGAAATCCAATTCCACTTTCTATCAAAAGCAAAAGGTACAGTTTGCTGTCAAATGCCAAAGTCTACTCAAAGATATCAAAGAAAAATCAAAGAAGTACAATTTGCTGTCACAAGTACCCAAGCTGTCAAAAAGGATTTGGAAAAGATATCAAAGAAAAGACAAAGTGTAGCAAGCTGTCAAAGAAAGATAAGGATGCAAAGAAAAATCTTTTATGCAAAGCAAATTTTTTTTCATCATTTCCCATCAGAATAGGCCCCTTCAGAAAGTACAGAAATAAAATCATATTAAATTCTTTAAACGGTACTAAAAAAAATCAGAAGAAGAGGGAAAGAGGCAGGGTCAGGCTTTAGGCTGAGGCAGCAGGGATACAAGGAAAGATATACAAGAAGAGAACTCAGTACAACACGGTAAAGAGGAGGAAGAAAAAGATACAAAGGCCTAAAGCCTCACATACTGAGGCAGAACCCGTAACCAGAATATACATCAAACCACAATAACCTGCAAGCTAAAACCAAACTCAAAAAGACAAAAACCTGCTGAACTGAAGCCTCTAAGCTTCAAACTATGAACCTGCATCAGCCCTTTTCCAAGATAGTGTAAAGCCTAGGCATACTAAATCCACACAAACCTGTTTCAAGTCTCCGGCACCAACCTGTTTCAAGCCCATAAGCACAAAAAGCCCCAAGCTTAACATCTTGCCTGAAACCCTCCACCTGCATAACTCAGAACAGAAGCCAAGCCTAAACCAGTATCAAAAACCAACAAAGGTCCTAAGCATATCATCTACTGTCAACACACCAATCCAACTAAACACAACCAGTTCAAAAAACCAGAAATCCCCAAACCAGTTAAATCTACATCAGTAAAAACCATCAACCCTCATAAACCTGAACCATACCAAGCCTATCCATCAAAAAGCCATACCAGTATACAAACTTATCAAGCCATAAAGCCTGTTCAAAAGCCTAACCTGCTATGTCAACAAGCCAAGAAAGTTCAAAGCCTTTCCATCTCTGCAAAAATGAAGCAAAACAACAAAATCTGCAAAATCAACCCTAGGCCTCAGAAGTGGGCTTCATCATAGGCAAAGATATCAACCAAGCATCATATCTGCCAAGTCCAAACCTCAAAGACAATATATTCAAAGGCAACTCCTAAGCCTCAGAAGGAACAACATCATAGGCAAAGCAACGATTCAAAGCAAGTTTTAGGCAATCCAGAAAGAAGCTAATCAAAACAATAAAGTTGTTTCAACCATAGCATATCCAGGGCAACAAAAACCCTCAGACCTCTAGGATCATCACAGGGCAACATAAACAAGCGTACAGTGGCAAAAGGGACAGAAGGAGAAGAGAAGCATCAAAAGCAACAAATATACAGTGGCATAGAAGAAGAAGAAAAAAGTGAATCTTTTTAAAAGAGGGTTTTTCAGCTAACATCATCATAAAACCCTCATACGGCAAGAAGTGAGAACGAAATACCAGGGACATCAAGTTCATCAGCATCACGCTTTTTTTCCTCTTCGCCATCAAAGCCTCCTAGGCACCTTCATCTCCTTCCTTCCCCTCTCCAGTAAAGGTAAGACGTTTCTTTTCCCTCCTCACGTACCCACATGTTGCCTTCCAAAATGGGCCATGCTTGCACGCCGAGTATCTTTGGCAAAACAAAATCAAATGATCATAAGTCTCAAAGTGTTGCCTAAACGGAATGATCATAGTCTCTTCAAAGCAAATTGCCAAAGACACTTGGCATCATTGCATTCATGGTCCATACGATGACCCGCGCCCGTCCCGAATAAACTTCCTAAACGCAAGATTGTCCATCAATTTCAATGGTGGAACAAAATTGTTAAAAGGGGTTAAAACATAACAAAAACCTTTGAGTACAATAGGGTAGACAAAACTCTTAGTTACTTGAGAATTTGCAAAAACACTTGCCTTCTTCTCAAAAACCACAATCCACAACACTTTCAAACAAACTCTCAAAAACATTTGAAACATCTTTTCGAAAAGATCCACACTTTTGTAAAACACTCAATCACGAGTCAAATACATTAGTTTCCTAAGACAAGGCATCTTTTTCCAAAACATTTTCAAAAAGCACCCACACACACACACCATTTTCAAGCAATCGAAAAAACAAGGCAAGTGATCTAAAAAACCAAGTAACTAAGAGCCCATGGATAACCATGGATGAAAAGGGTGCTAATACCTTCCCTTTTCATAATCTACCCCCCAAACCCACGAAATATCTCAAAAGGTTTTTGCTGTGCTTTTTAACCTTTCCTTTAGGATAAAATAAAAAGTCGGTGGCGACTCTTGCTCAACCGCACAAGTGCGAATACGAACGCAAAACACTAGGCAGTTCTCCCACCGTATCACAGAAGGCAACAAGTGGAGTAACCCTAGGGGTGCAAGTGTGATTGGTGTTGTCCATTTTCATGCTTGTTTATCTTGAATTAGGTCAAGCTATTTGTTATTTTTGATTTGCATACAAAACCCTAAGTCTATCATGGCATATTTAGAAAGCTTTTAAATGCGAAAAATAAAATCCTAAATTATTACAACACAATTATGGGATGGGGGGTACAAATGTTCAAATGGGGATATTTAGCAAGAAAAATTAAATCTAAACTATTACATCCAAATTGAATATTCAAATATTAATTGTACAATAATTAAGTAAATAAATATGCAAAAAATGTATTTATGCACAAAAATGGTTTTTATATGTATGTAAAAAGTATTTTTCATGTGAATATAAACAAAAAATAAAAAGGATTAATTTTGGATATTTTTCATGTTTAGGGCAAAACCCTAATTTTGCAAATAAAAGGTATTTATTATTTAATATATACAATGTTTATTAATTATATACAAAAAATAAATAAAAAGAAAGTATATTGTAAAAAAGTGATTTTTGAGGTTAAATATTAATAAAAATAAAAATGTATTATTTTTATGTTTTTATCCTAAATAATCTAATAATTATAAGTATTTAAATTATATATTAAATATATTAAATATACACAAAAATAAAAATATTTATTATTTACAAAAAAAAAATATATATTTTTTAGAAAATGTTTTCAAAAGATAAAATAAAATAAAATCAGAAAATAAAAATGTATTTGTATTATTTTTTGTATTTTGAATAAAAAAGGTATTTTGTTTATTTATGTATGAAATTAAATGAAACAAAATAAATACCAAGTAAAATGCAAAAAATGTGAAAAAAATATTTTTAATGTTTTTTTATGTTTGGATAAAAATATAAAATCAAAATCAAAAAGAAAAAATCAAAAATGACAAGTATATCATGCAATGGGCCAGGGGGGTGTATGTGAAATAAAGTGGTGCAAACAAAAAAAAGAACCAAGCCCAGCCCAAAAGGGTTGTCTTCAACCTCCAGACAGTTTTGTTTGAAAATTCGCGCGCCTCTTTGCTTCAACAACAAGCTCCTGATTCTTTGATTTTCAACCAAAACTTACAACATAAACTATGTAGAGCATTAAATCACGAATTCATACATATAAAGAACATGATCTAACTCTCAGAAATGAGAGAGAATTTCTTCTCCCCCAATTTCTGACCTAAGTTTTTTCCAATGTTCAGGTTCAAAATATTCTTAGCACACACAATATAAATGAAAAGTAACTATATGGATGGCTTCAGGGCTATGATTAGAACATGCTTTCTTCACAAACTTAAGTCTAACTATGCCTGGATAGAGAGATAGAAGTTCAAAAACTTACCTGTTCAGCTTGAATCATGTATGACAATGGAGGTACTTTCAATGCAATGTGAGGACTTGTATAGCTTTCTTGAGGTCCATGGATGCTTCTCCAACCTCTAGCTTGCTTTGGAACTAACTGAAACGAGCTATGGAAGTTAACCTGCACAACTGAAAAAATGAAAATGGTGAACTTGGTTAGAGGTGTTACAGTCTGTAGCTAGGGCTTGGGATAGCTTCAATGGATGGTAGGGAGTGTGTTTTAGCAAGCTTTGGCCAAAACGCACGAGCAAACTGAGTTGTGCAACTCAATCTGCAGGGATGCCCTGTTTTGTGCAGCAAAATGGTGTTTTGATGTTTGGGGAGGTATTGAAGGTGGTTGGCTCGTGTTTCAGGTCAGGTTTGATGTTTGGAATGTGTTCAAGAAGTTTTCTTAGGCTTGTGTTGACAGGAACTCAATGCTGTGTTTCAAAATGCAAGTTTCTTCTAATGTAAGCAAAAGTTGTCAAGTTTCAATATAGGCTACCACAGGCCCCTCAAGCATGGTGCACAAATCACTCTTGATCAGTGGAATTGGTTCCTGACTTTGTGCCTAGAAGATATGCTTTGGTACTTCTTAGATTTGTGTTTGACATAAAGCAACTCTTTACAAGAATGGATAACTTGCTTTTTCCAAATATGGCTTAATTCTTCATGTAATGACCAAATGCACAAAATAATGCTAGAACACAATGGATTGGAATTTAATTATTGAGTGTGGATGAGATAAAAGGCCTGTAATCTAGTTGTGCAAGCTGAGTTCAAAAATGCCTAAGTTATGAACATGAAAATGGCCATGAACAAAGTGACTTTTGCCCATATTGACAAATTAGATTCTCCCTAACCACAAGGGTGTTTGAGAAGTTCTTGGACAATTTGGAAAGCTTGGAATGTGTACTACAATTCATCTTTGTAATGCAAGTTGAGATTCCAAGTGGAAGCATGTGAAAAGTGGGCATGAAGTGGGGCAAAAATCCTGCCTAAAATAGGTCAAAAAATTTCTAAGTTCAGAATGTTTTGCACCCCTATTCCAAAAATCATAACTTGAGCTACAAGCTTCTTTTAAGGAAACTTTGTGAATCAAAGTTGTAGATTTTGCAATGGACTATAACTTTCATGTTTTGAGTTTTGTTTGAATCCAAATGTGTCTTGATGAAAAGATGGGACAAAGTTAGGAAAAAATTAGGAATTTTCATAACTTAGAAAAATTCTAAGTTATGAAATTTCTTCATTTTAAACCCTAATTTGTAATTTTTGATTTCTTGATGACCAAGCTTCATAATTTGACATGTCTTGATGAAAAATGAATCTTGACACTTGATTTTGACCAAAAAGTCAAAGTTTGACTTTTCAGTATACAGTCAAATTTTGCTCAGTTGACTGGAAAATTCATCTGTCAATCTTGTGAATTTGGGATCTTTTGAACTTGTTGAACATGTCAAGACAATGCCAATGAGCCTTTGAGTCCATATGTGAGCTTGGTTTGCCATTGGCTAGGTCAAACAGTCAAAATTGCCTTTGTGCAGTCAAAACCCTAAAAATGACCATTTTGCCCTTTTGGTGATCTGATCAAATTTCTTGTGGAATTATGATCCAAACTTGATCAAATGGTCCATATGAGTTCATAATGTTGATGTAGGTCAAAAATCATGAGGTTTGACTGTCAATTGGCCACAGTTGACTTTTTCCCCAATATAGTTGATTTCTAGGTCAACTGTCCAGTTGACTGGGCAAAGATTGGAATCAAGGCTTGAAACTTGGTATGGATAAACTTGTGAGTCCAACATGAAGCATGAAAGTCATCTTAGGAATTTTACGTCAAAACATCTTTGTGCAAACTCAAACCCTAATTTGGGTCAACAGTGCAAGGAGGAGTCTTGAGCAGAGCAAACCCTAACTGGATCTTGAGCTCCAAGGGTATTGTGATGAGAAAAATGTTGAGGAAATGGGAGGGCAAATTTTGGGGTACAACACTATCCAACCTCATATTTGCATAATGTGATCGGTGGATCTGGAACTCACTGTTTGACGCTGGTTCGCGAAATGTCACGGAAGCAAGAGTCGCCACCGTCTTTTATTTTCTCCAAATGGAAAGGACAAAAGCACAGAAAAATTCCTTATAGAGATCGCTCTCGGTTCGGGAGGTAGATTATAGAAAGGGAAGGTGTTAGCACCCTTTCTATCCATGGTTATCCATGGGCTCTTAGATACTTGCTCATTGTGTTTTCAAAAATGGTTTGTTTGCTTTTCAATTGTGGGTTTTAAAAAGTTTCTTTGAAAATTCCAGTTCGACTCTTGTATCGGTCCTCAAGAGTGTTTGAAAAATTTGCTTTCGAAAGCTTTTTGAAAAGGTGTCGGTGTGAAAAGTATTTTGTTTTGTTTTGAAATTATGAGCAAGTATCCACGAGTCGTGTACCTACCCTAAGAAATTTGTCTGTGTAAATGTCCTTTAAAGTAGTGCCATCCCACCATTGAGAGGTAGGTAGCACCACCGTTGGAGGTGTTCGGGTCAATTCGAGGTTCGGGACATAGTGATCACCGGAGCAATGGGAAGATACCTTAGAAGCTACCCTCATGCCAGGTTCCCGGATCATGAGGACTTACTAAGACGTCCTCTACTCGACGATCACCTTTCGAGGCAAGGCAACAGTGAGGCGTACCCTAGGGGTGGTGTGTGATTTGTGTGTCAGATTCATTTATTTTTGTCTTGTTCATGTTAAAGTGATCTAAGCGTTTGTTTTTATTTTTTGTCCATTCATTCTTGCATGCATTTAATTACAGTTAAAAAAAGTGCAAAAGAGGTAAAGTTCTAGACTATTACAAAAGGCGCGGGTCCACATCGCCAAAATTTCCAGGACCCGATTTGACAGAAAAATAAATAGAGATAAAGTGCGAAAGATTAAAATGTCCGAGTTTACAAGGCCTTAGGAGAGGTACATAAAAATTATACGAAAAAGAAATAAACACGCGAATTAAATAAGAATTAAAAACGAGGGCGTTGGACCCTTTTTGCAAAATTAAATTAAATGATTAAATTAATTAAAATTAAAATGAAAGGAAGTTATTTTTGGTATTTTTGTATTTTATGATTTTAATGAAAAAGATTAATTGAAATTAAAATACTAACCCTAATTCTAATTGTTTTTTTAGTTTATTAAGAAAGTATTAAAATTAAACCTAAATTAACCTAATTATTTACATGCAATTTTAATTTATGGAAATAATAGGAAATATTTAATTATTATGAAAGAAAAGAAAAAAGGATAAAAATTATTACAAACCCTAATTCTACCAAGTTTTAAGTTTATTAAAAAATATTATTAAGATTAACCCTAGATTAAAACTAATTAATTAATAAAGGTTTTATTTACAAAAAATATCAATTAAATAGATATATTTTAAATTTTGTCTTTTCTGATTTTTTTTTATGTTTTTTATATTATTGTGAAAATATTTAAATTAAAGAATATATTAAAAATAATAATTAGATCAAAATAAAAATGAAAATAATATAAAGAGAAATTTGCAAACCTAGGGGGGTATGTCCCCAAATGGAGGTTTTGATTAGTATTTTTGGGCCCATTTAGACCTTGGCCTGTTTGACTTTTGCGCTGGCATGAGTGTCTGTTGACTGATGTCTACCATGTCCTTCAACTCATAGCCTTCTGATCATTCCATTGGGCACATGGATGGCTTGATTTTGTGAACGTACGGTGGGCGCTAGCATTGAAACCACACATAAGCATTAACTGAAAAATAACATGGAAAGGGTGAGGGACCTGGGGCTCGAACCCAGGTCCTGAAGATTACCAACCAAGTGCCTTGCCAGACGTGCTGCTTTACTTCTTTGTTTATCATATGACCAATAAACATAATATAATAAAATAATCGTTAGTGCTCAAATTCAGCGCGAAATTCAAATAACCCAATTACCACTGGACACCTCATCTTCTTCTTCTTCGTTGTATTTTTTTCCTGAAAACAAAAGAAAGTTAGCGGGGGTTTTTAACCCCCCCAAAACATTCTTGATTTGATAATAGCGAATAGGCCATATGGCCTCAGAAATTAGGCGCGAGGGTTTCATTATTTTCGTCCAAACGCCCTGAATCTGTTCATGGTATTATGAGGCTCTAATTTTATGGCTTTTGGAAACGCCTAATTTGGAACTCAAGGAACCCTAGCCTGCATCAATGGTGGAATCGTGTATAGCGCATAAAAATTCAATCAAAGTACACTGTTAGCTTCAGAATGATATAATGAGTACAAATCCAATATTAGAATTTACAAATAATGCATGAATGATGTTTCAAGAATCTGAAAAAAAGCTTGAACCGGCCATGGTCGTGCTACCTATTTCTTGTGTTAGGGACGTTGATTTTGATCTGTATATGTTCCTTGAAGCCTCAGGGACACAATGGAATCAATATTATAGCTTGAATCGACCTAGAAATTGGTTTTCAGTATTGGACTTTTCTTGAAAAATTTCAAGTTTTCTTAGGGATTTCTGGCGCAGCTGGGAGTCTTTGATCACTAGGGTTGCGTTTTGTATTTATGTGTGAAGGTTTTAGGGTTGAGAACTTGATCAAAAATCCATGCATTGATGTGAAAAATATTTGATTTGCAAACCATAATTTTCCAATCTTTTTCAAGCCTATTTGGTCTCAATCATATCCAATCATCATAATTCCTTCCATATTTGATTGTACACGAAATATTGATCCTATTCTATGCATAAAAAGATTCAAAACATTAGGTTTGGTATTTTTCATGTATTTTATTTAATTAAATGAATTATAAATAATAAAAGATCCAAATAAATAAATAAAAATGATAAAAAACTTCCCTTTGGGCCAAATGGTCGTGCACATGTCTTGGGTGATGAATTGTGGAAGGAAAAGAGGCCCATTAGCATTTTTAGGTCATTTGAAGCAATGTTGACTTTTCAAAATATCCAAAAATTTCCCAACTTCCACAAGGCATAACTTGCTCAATTTTTAAGCTTTGCTCATGTTCTTGGACATTTTGGAAAAGTATTTGAGTCCTCTAACCAATGTCTTTGGTCCCATGTCATTTTGATTTACCAATCTCAAGTTATGGTCTTTGACTTAAAGTCCCTTTTTGTTGACTTTTGAAAATGACCTATAATGTTGAGATTGATAACTTTTTGTGAGAGCATTTCTTGGGCTTGAAGTGTGAAGAGGAGTTGTAGGAAATGTCTTTCTCTTTAAAATGAGCTTTGGATGGAATTTTTCTGATAAACCATGTGGAAGTTATGCCCTGGTCAATTTACAGTTGACTTTTTCAACTGTCCAAATATGGAAACTTTTGCATCTTGATGGTTTTTGAGCCAAGCTTTGAGAATCATGATCAAGAATTGATCAAATGATGTTTGTGGCTTCCAAATGAGATGTTGACCAAAAATTTGGACTTTTGACTGTCAAATGACCATTTTGCCCCTACAATTGACTGTAGTGCAATTAGGGTTTTTGACTGTGCAATTTTGAGCTGTGAGTCTTGAAACTTGGTATGAGGATGCTTGACCATGTTTGTAGGCATGTGAGACTTGATTGGACCCTTGGAAACTTCATTTTCTTTGTCAGAACCAAAACCCTAATTTTGACTGTTTAGGAGGTCCTTGAACTGTGCAACCCTTGGGGAGACTTTGAAGCTTTGACTTGGCAATTATTGAAGAATATGGGAGGGAAAATTTTGGGGTACAACAGTTGCCCCTGTTCAATCTTCTTAGACCTGAGGATGCAGATTGGCTGACGTGCCTTTCGTAATCCGAAGGTGGAAGATGATTGAACACTAGAGTGCCCAGAAATTTGCGCTCACATAGTAGCAGTGTGATGGTGGAATGGGCTTATAGATGCCATTTGGAGATTGAAGGATAGGATGATGGGCTTATAGATGCCATGCTAAGAGATGATGGAAGGTGGATGGGCTTATAGATGCCATCTGGATGTTGATCGCGTAAGAGATTCCTTAGCGAGAACTTGCGTACCTGCAAAAGAAAAATGATTACCTGACATGTTGCAGGAGCTGGTCTTCAAGTTCTTTGTGTAGATGTGTCCTGACTGGTTACGGGAGCTGGATCTGGAGCTTCAACGATGATGAATGAACCAGGGATGGTTACTACCTCAACAGGAACGGTGAGAGAACCTTGGATGACTTCGACTTCAACAGCAATCGTTGAGCGAATCTTGGGATGATTACTACCTCCGCAGTATCGGGGAGAGAACCACAGGCGACTACGATCTCAATAGCAATCATTGAGAGAATCTTGGATATCTTCTACTAAGTCTTTATCAGGAAAATCTGTTTGGGGTCGATTTAGCTGGACTAGAGAAGGCCTTGGACTGGATAAGAAACAGAGAAATCTTTGGAGTCGATTTAACTGAACCGGTCTAGGTCTTGAATGTCTTCAACTGGATAAGAAACCGGGAGATCTTTGGAGTCGATCTGACTGAACTAGAGAAGGCCTTTGACTGGATAAGAAACAGAGAAATCTTTGGAGTCGATTTAACTGAACCGGTCTAGGTCTTGAATGTCTTCAACTGGATCAGAAACAGGGAGATCTTTGGAGTCGATCTGACTGAACCAGAGAAGGCCTTTGACTGGATAAGAAACAGAGAAATCTTTGTAGTCGATTTAACTGAACCGGTCTAGGTCTTGAATGTCTTCAACTGGATCAGAAACAGGGAGATCTTTGGAGTCGATCTGACTGAACCAGAGAAGGCCTTTGACTAGATAAGAAACAGAGAAATCTTTGGAGTCGATTTAACTGAATCGGTCTAGGTCTTGAATGTCTTCAACTGGATAAGAAACAGGGAGATCTTTGGAGTCGATCTGACTGAACCAGAGAAGGCCTTTGACTGGATAAGAAACAGAGAAATCTTTGGAGTCGATTTAACTGAACCGGTCTAGGTCTTGAAATAGCTGAGAATTTAACTGAATCTTTTCCTGAAAGGTAAAGGTCAGTCATATGCAATGCATGATATGGGTCAAGCAATGATGTTCTCAACATAAATGAGATTTGTAAGATATGATGCGTACATGCATGCTATAATGATGTATGCGATGTTTACAAATGTATTTTTTTCGTCTAGGAAAGTAAATCCTTGACGGGTGCCGGGAAGTCACTCCTGGGCTGATGTTGGAGAATAGATTTTTGCTTCCGCTGGGGATGATAGTTGCAAGAATACCGGTAGGAGAAGATAACTCCGTTGGGGAATAAACTTGGCGAATGATTACTCTGCGGGGAGAAAAGTACCCTAGCGATCTTGCTGGGGAGAAATGCTCTGTGGGGGGAGAGATACTTTGCTGAGTTGTTGATAATAACTTGCTGGGGATACCCTTGTTGTGTTGGAAGTGTTAATAGACTTCGCTGGGGATAAGAAGACTGCGTTGACGACGATCTTTCCGTGGCTTTTAGCTGAGGATAACCCAGTTATATCCTGGTAAGGGCATAACTCTTTGAATAAAGCCGGACGACGCGTTCGTGCTCTGTGAGGATAAGCTTCCAGAATCTACTGGGGATAAGCTTACTGCTTGGGGGAGATGGATTCCACTTTCCTGGGGACACTGGGCTGGACTCCTGGGGAAGTTTTGAACTGTACCGGGGAAGTGACTCCTTTGCATGTTGATAGAACGCCGGGGAACAATCTTAAATCAAGACTGCCGGGGATGCTTGTTAAGAATATATGTATATATGCTGCTGGGGAATGTTGAGATCTGCTGGAGGATACCCAACTTCCTTAAGTTTGATAGTAGCTTTGCTTGAGGAGAGTGTACTGACTTGCTGTTTCACTCTCTGGGGAATTAGGATATCTGGTTATGTTCTTTAGCTGAACCTACCTTGGTGCCTTGGAGTATAGAACAATTAGATTGCTTAGACAACTCTTTATTGCCCCTGTTTCTAACGTTACCTGTAATTAATCCTTTGTTTCGTATGCAAATATTCATGAGTTAGCAAATTATTGTCAATGCATATATCACAAATTGAACCTTGGACGTTCTTCGCAAAACAAAACAGAAAAGGGAAAAACAATTGGCAATTTTAACTGAAAAGTGTATTTGTATTGATTTTGAATTTGCCTGTAAAATAGGCGTTTTATGTACAAGAGGCTGGCGTCCTAGTAAGAGAACGCCGCCGAACAAAAGAGTTTATACAAATTTTGTACAAGAGAAAATAAAACAGCTGTGTGAAATGAATGATCCCACTGGGTTTCAACTCTGCTATTGCCTTTATAACTCCGAGCGTCTCATCACTTGATGACCTGAACGAAGATGAAGCTGACTGATCGATGCCGTCTGAACTTGATATAGATACCGGATTCTGGATGCAAAGTGATCCAATGAGACATAGTATTACGCTTTTATCCCTAACTTTTGCATGGACCTCCCTTTCGGGTTTTCAGTCCACCGGGATACCCATTTTTGCCCAAGCCGCCTTTTCAGGTTTTCGACTTGCCGGGTGTACAGATTTTTTCCATTTCATCCCTTCATTTTGCCCGAACCCTTTTGGTTCGCCAGGAAGCCCTAACTTTTGCCTAGGCATGTCAGCCTAGCGGGTCTTTTTTATGCGTAGTATCTTTTTACTATGTCTGCATTAGCGGGGTGAGGAAGGTCGTCACCGTCCATGTTGGTTAGAATCATGGCTCCTCCTGAGAACACATGCTTAACCACAAATGGCCCTTCGTACTAGGGGTCCACTTGCCCCTTGGATCACTCTGAGGAAGGATGATTAGCTTGATTACCAGATCCCCAACTTGATATTCCTGTGGTCTGACCTTTTTGTTAAATGCCCTGATCATCCGTTTTTGATACGTCTGACCATGACAGATAGCAGCAAGCCTCTTTTCATCAATAAGGTTTAGTTGATCAAGTCGTGTCTGTATCCAATCGTCTTCGTTCAGATTTGCATCCTTCATTATCCGGAGAGAGGGTATTTGCACTTCGATCGGCAAGACTGCCTCCATACCATAAACCAAGGAGAAAGGAGTTGCCCCGGTTGATGTCCTGGCTGAGGTACGGTATCCATGTAGAGCGAACAGTAACATCTCGTGCCAATCTTTATAAGTCACTGTCATTTTTTGTATGATTTTCTTGATGTTCTTATTTGCTGCTTCTACAGCCCCATTCATCTTCGGTCTGTAAGGAGAAGAATTGTGGTGCTGTATTTTGAACTGCTCGCAGAGCTCAGTGATCATCTTATTATTCAGATTGGTACCTTTGTCTGTAATGATCCTTTCTGGGACGCCGTACCGGCAGATCAGATTATGCCGGATGAACCGTGCCACCACAGTCTTGGTTACCGTAGCGTATGAAGCTGCTTCAACCCACTTTGTAAAATAATCAATCGCTACCAGGATGAAGCGATGCCCATTAGATGCCGTAGGTTTAATCTCACCGATCATGTCTATGCCCCACATTGCAAACGGCCAAGGCGCAGTTAGAACATTCAGAGGAACTGGAGGAACATGCACTTTGTCTGCATAAATCTGGCACTTATGGCATGTCCTGGAATGTTGGTAGCAGTCAGCTTCCATTGTGGACCAGTAATATCCTGCCCGAAGGATCTTCTTTGCCATTGTATGTCCACTGGAGTGTGTACCAAAGGTCCCTTCATGTAGCTCTTCCATGATCCTTTCTGCTTCAGTCTTATCCACACAACACAATAAAGTCGAATCATGGTTTCGTTTATACAAGATACCGTTGCTAAGGAAGAACTTTGCCGCGAACCTTCTCAGGAACTTCTTATCATTGACAGAAGCACCCTCAGGGTATTCATGAGCTTCCAGATATCTCTTCACCTCATGGTACCAAGGCTTCTCAGTCACCAATTCAGTCTCGAGATCGCAACAGTATGCCGGTTCGTCCAGTTTCCAGATGATGATCCGGGGAGCCTCATTATCCCATTTGACCTTGAACATAGAAGACATTGTAGCTAACGCGTCCACTAACTGATTCTCTTCTCTTGGAAAGTGTTCAAAGGTTATCTTCGTGAAATGAGGGATCAAGGTCAACACACATTCTCTGTAAGGAATAAGATTCGGATGTTTCGTATCCCACTCTCCTTTGATCTGATTGATCACAAGAGCGAAATCTCCGAAGACACTCAGAAACTTGATCCTTAAGTCGATCGCAGCTTGAAGACCCATGATGCATGCCTCATACTCTGCCATGTTGTTGGTACAGTTGAAACATAGCCGGGCAGTGAGCGGAGTATGAGTACCTTGAGGGGATATGATTATAGCGCCGATACCGTTACCCAAAGCATTGGAGGCTCCGTCAAAGTGCATAGACCATCGGGATCCTTCCTCAGGTCCTTCATCCGGTCCAGGTACTTCACAATCAGTTACTATCATGATGCTTTCGTTCAGAAACTCGAATTTCATAGATTGATAGTCGTCTACGGCCTGATGTGCCAAGTGGTCTGCCAATACACTTCCCTTGATGGCTTTCTGAGTTGTGTACTGAATGTCGTATTCTGTCAAGATCATCTGCCATCTTGCAATTCTCCCAGACAGAGCAGGCTTTTCAAATATGTACTTTATAGGATCCATCTTTGAGATTAACAAGGTAGTGTGAGTCAGCATATACTGTCTCAGCCGGCGAGCAGCCCATACCAAAGCGCAGCAAGTTTTCTCAAGCAGTGAGTATCGGGTCTCACAGTCGGTAAACTTCTTGCTAAGGTAATAAATGGCATGCTCTTTTCGGCCAGACTCGTCATGCTGCCCCAACACACACCCCATTGAGTTGTCAAGTACCGTCAGGTATAGTATCAGAGGTCTCCCTTCAACCGGTGGCATAAGGATGGGTGGTTCTTGGAGATACTCTTTGATTCTGTCAAAAGCAGCCTGACATTCATCATTCCAACGTACTACCTGATCTTTCTTCAGCAGCTTGAAGATTGGTTCACAGGTAGCAGTCAGGTGTGAGATGAAGCGAGCAATGTAATTCATGCGTCCTAAAAAGCCTCTGACTTCCTTCTCTATCTTAGGAACTGGCATCTCTTGAATAGCTTTAACCTTAGCAGGGTCCACTTGAATACCCTTATCACTTACGACGAAGCCTAGCAACTTTCCAGATCTTACCCCGAAGGTGCACTTGTTCGGGTTCAACCTCAGCTTGTATAACTTCAACCGGTCAAACAACTTTTGCAGATGATCTAAGTGCTCTTCCTCAGTCTGGGACCTTGCGATCATGTCGTCCACATATACTTGTATCTCATGATGGATCATGTCATGAAATAAAGCAACCATGGCACGTTGGTAGGTTGCCCCAGCGTTCTTTAGTCCAAAAGGCATGACCTTGTAACAGAAGGTGCCCCACTGAGTAACAAATGTAGTCTTTTCCATGTCTTCAGGTGCCATCTTGATCTGATTGTAACCTGAAAAGCCATCCATGAAAGAGAATACCTTGTGCTGAGCTGTATTATCAACAAGGACATCAATGTGAGGTAGGGGGAAGTCATCTTTGGGGCTGGCCCTGTTCAGATCCCTGTAATCGACACACATTCTAACCTTACCGTCTTTCTTTGGTACCGGCACCACATTAGCAACCCACTGAGGGTAAGACGTCACTGCAAGGAACCCAGCATCAAACTGTTTCATAACCTCGGCTTTAATCTTCTCAGACATCTCTGGACGCATACGACGGACCTTCTGCTTAACCGGAGGGCAGTCTTCCTTGGTAGGCAAGTGATGGACCACAATATCAGTGTCCAACCCGGGCATGTCTTCGTAGAACCAGGCAAAGATCTCCATATAATCATGTAGCATCTTAGTCAACCGTTGCTTCACGCTGAGCTCTAGGTTGGCACCAATCTTTACCTCTTTCCTGTCTGCCTCAGTACCCAAGTTTATTATCTCCACTGGCTCTTCGTGTGGTTGAATTGCCCTCTCTTCCTGAAGTAACAGTCTTGCAAGTTCTCCAGGCACTTCGCAATCATCTTCACCTTCTTCTTCGGCTAAGTTGATCGGATTTTCGAAGTCATAATTGGCAGTAGCAGGGTCGTTATCAGTGAGATCCAGAGTGGATTGAAACCTGTATGAGTGAGTGTGTGTAAATACAGCTGTTTTGAAAAATATGTAAAGGAAGGAAAGACAGAAAAGGAGCATAAGATTTGAAATGCGAGAAAACGTCCAAGATTTTCATTTATGATATATGAAATGACAATTTATATGCCCTCACAAACGAAACCACGGTGCCTCGGGTAAGACACCGGGTTATAGAGTTTATTTATTGTTTATTACAAATAATAAAACAAAGAAGTTTATTACTGCGTAACAAAAGTAACAGGAGTATGGTCTTTGACAATCCAATTGGTCAATCCGCCTTCAGTCGTCGGATAGATCCAGCTATTGAACTCAGCTTCGTCCACCTCATTGTCCTCCCCAACAACATTCACTCCTGGATTTGTAATGAGCACAGGAGGTTTTCTGGTCTTTGCTTTCCGCATAGCTTTCTGACCCTCTATAGTAAAACCCAGTCCAAATTTGTCAGTTTTCTGTGTAAAGTCAGGAAGCCTGCCCCAGTTAGTACATTCACCTTTCTGAACCACAGCCCGAGCATCCTTCAGGGAAGCCATCTTCAAAGGAACATCCTCTTCGACCGCTGTTTCTCTTGCTGCTGAAATTGGAAGTACCTCCTCGAAATGCTGAAAGGGGGTCTCAATGAACTCCCCGTCCATCTCAATGTATCTGAAGGAATTTAAATGGCTCACCATATACTCCTCCTCTCCTTGCACAGTGACGATCTTCCCTCTGACGGGGTATTTCAACTTCTGGTGCAAGGTAGAGGTCACTGCCCCAGCTTTATGGATCCAAGGTCGACCCAGTAGACAAGAGTAAGATGGACGGATATCCATCACATAAAAAGTAGAGTCAAACACCTGAGAGCCCACACGAATAGGAATGTCAACCTCTCCATGAACCATCCTTTTTGAACCGTCAAAGGCCCTGACGATGATATTGCTGGGTTTCAGTTCCAGGCCTTCACAATCTAAATGGTCTAAAGCCTTCTTGGGTAGCACATTTAAAGAAGAACCAGTATCCACCAATACATGTGCCAGAGTAGTGCCCCTGCATTCGATAGAGACATGCAGGGCATCATTGTGGTCTCTTCCCTTTGCAGTCAGGTCAGCATCTGAGAAACCCAAGCCATTGTCCGCTGTCAAATTAGCTACGCAATCAGTGAACTGGACTGCAGATGTCTCCTGTGGCACATGGGCCGTCTTGAGAAATGAGATCAAGGCCTTAGCATGGGCCTCTGAACACAGGAGCAAGGAGAGCATGGAGATCTTGGAGGGCGTATGCCCCAACTGTTCCACGACATTGAAGTCACTCTTCTTTATTATTTTTAGAATCTCCTCCATTTCTTGTTGGGAGGCCTCAGCATTTATAGGTATCGGTGCCTCCATCCGGGCAGGCTCATCTTCAATTCCTTTGCCCCGAGCATTGGATGACTCGGCAGCAGGGGAAACAACTTGGTCAGAAACAGGAACAGGTACACTTGTAGGTGTTATTGTAAGGGGTCTTCGAGCAGCGGGTGGCGCAATGTCAGGCGAGAAGAGCCTGCCACTGCGGGTAACCTTGGTTGGACCAGTGATATCGCAGATGCTGGCGCCAGTGTTGAATTCTTGTTTGATCCCATTCACATATACATCTTCCCCATAGTGCCAGGGGACAACCTTATTAGATACGTAGGGGAGAGGCCCCAGAACAGTAATAACCACAGGTGCGACAGTCATGATTTGGACAGGCTTCTTCGGGAGAGCCTTGATTGGATTATTATAGATTGTAACCACAGAAACCTCTTCCACCGGAACCAACTGAACAGCAGACTTCTTAAACAGAATCTCCTTGCTATCCATTAGGCTTTGGACGCCTAACTTCAGCAAAGGACAACCGGATAGGGAAACAGCACAGAACAGGCAACCCTCACTGCAACCCGGAAATAAACCGGCCAGCAGTAGGTTCTTCTTGACAGTCATTAAGGGAGTGGCTAGATCATCCACAGAAACAGCGTACACCTCTTCATCAACAGCGTTTACCCCATGCTGAGGCATAGGAGCAGTCACCACATTCGGCCTCTCAGGCGCTTCGAACTGTATCTCTTTCGCGTCAATAAGGTCTTGCACCTTATTCTTTAATGCCCAACAGTCATCAGTGGAATGCCCCGGGCTATCAGAATGGTAAGCACAACGAGCTTTTGGGTTGTATTTGGGGGAGGCAGTGTTCACACTTTTTGGCGCCTCTCTGACAGTCACTAGATTGGTGGATAGCAACTGTGGCAAGATCTGCGACAAAGTCATACTCAAACGGGTGAACTCTCTCCGGGGTCTCTCAGCCCTTGGTTGGTTAGCTTGCCGAGGAGCGGCGGCAGGCTTTGCAATCACCAACGCATTGACAGATTGGCGGCGCTCTGGTTTGTCTTGCCTTCTAGGCCCATACACCGCATTGGCCTCTTTCTTGAAGGGTTTCTTCTCAGAACTTGTAGACGCACCCTTCGGAATCTTACCAGACTTCAACCCAGCCTCAATTCTCTCTCCAGTCAGAATAAGATCAGTAAACCCTGCAGACGAGTTACCGATAAGATGGTTGAAAAATGGCCCAGATAGGGTTCCCAAGAACATGTCTACCAACTCCCGATCAGTCAACGGAGGCTGCACTCTGCCATCCAGATCCCTCCACTTCTGAGCGTACTCCTTAAAGCCTTCACTTGATCCTAACGACATACCCTGGAGTTGGGTACGCGTAGGGGCAAGGTCGGCATTATATTGATACTGCTTATAGAAAGCAGTAGCCAACTCCTCCCAGTTACGAACCTTGGTCCCATCCAGCTGATAGAACCATTCGAGATGAGTCCCTGAAAGACTCTCCTGGAAGAAGTGGATCCACAAATTCTTATCCACTGAGTACGGTTGAATCTTCCGAACATAGGACCTGAGATGTAGCTTGGGACAAGACGCCCCGTCGTATTTGGTGAAGGATGGTGCTTTGAATTTACGAGGAATAATCACACCGGTAGACAAACCCAAATCTCCGAAATCCAGCCCAGGTACCTGTTGTATCTCCATAGCATTCAACCTGTCCTCCAACTGCTTGTAACGGTCTTCTGCCGGAGGATATTGCTCTTCATCAAAATCAGTCTCGTTGTCGGAGACTACCGGACTTGGACCTTTTCCCTCTTGAGGAGTACCCTTGCCAATAGAAGAACCGACCTCTTCATTCTGCAGAGTGTTGCCAAACCTTCGGCCCGAGCTGAATAGAACAGTCCTTCTCTTCTTCTTCTTTTCCTTCTTCAGGAGCAGAGCCTTCAGCTCTTCTTGGCCCTGAGCCAAACCCATGATTAATTCCTGAAATTGCGTGTTCTGCGCCTGAAGAGCCTTGATGGACATCTCAGTTGATGACGAGTCGGGGTTCATGATGCTGAAATAAACAGCGAAGAACGGTAAGCAACCTGAAAAGAGGAAAACCTGCTATGCACATGATGAATGGAATGCGTATGATTTATGTTTTCAAAGACAATCGGGCATCAACTTTGTAAACAAAAAGGAACACACTTCATTAGATTCAACTTTGAAACTTAAATTATTCAACAGGTTGCCCTTAGGCGTTACATGAAAGGAAATACTGAAAAGGGAAGTAAAACTGTGAAAGAAACCCCGGAGCTCCTTATTGATCCCATGGTCTCCTCTTCTCAGTACGGATGTAGGCATTCAGAGCTCGCTCATTCTCCAACTGCTTCATCAGCTTCTGGATCTTTGATTCCTGCTCGTTGAACTTTTCCCGGTAAGAATCCCGTTCTTCTCGCAGTTGTGACCAAGACCTCTTTAATGTCTCATAATCAGTAGGTATCTGAGGAGGACGGACAGTTGGAGGAACACCATCTTTGTCAGGACACTCAAGAATGACGGGTCTGACAGCTTCATATGGCATACCTAACTTCTGAGCTCGGATGTGAACCCATTTGTAGTAGGCTTCCATAGGTAAAGAAGTATTTGGCCCCAACTCTTGTGGGTCAGCTTTATGAACTTTTTCCCAAGCCTTGATGAACCTACGACGCAGCTCGTCACTATCCACCTGAAACTCAAAACTGATGTGAGGCACCAACATTTCATGAGGCCCTGCTCTTCTTGCTCTTCCAAACTGACGGAGTGCTAGACATGGATTGTAAGAGATCCCTCCTTGGGTACTAATCAGAGGAACATTAGGGTATTCCCCGCATCGATCAATGACAGCTATCTCATCCAAACCTCTGCAAGTCCAAATGATGTCTTTGTCGGTGAGAGACATTAACCTATGAGCCCAACCTCTTCCTTCTTGGTTCTTCAGTACGAACTTAGGGAGGTGCGAAATAAACCACCTCACCAACAAAGGGATACAACACCATAGGGTTCCTCGTCTTCGGGTAGTACGAGCATGAAGTTGTTGCAAGATGTCACCCAAGAAAGTGGGTACAGGATTCTGAGACATAAAGATCCTTATGGCAGTGACATTGATGAAGTTGTCAGGATTAGGAAACAAGACTAACCCATAGATTAAGAGAGCCAAGATGTCTTCATATGCCCTAAAGTCCAGGTCATTCCAGAAACTGTTAGCTTTACCAATCAGAAACTTGGCCAAGAAACCCTTAACTCCGCTTCTAGTTACCCAGTTGTCCATTACCTCTTGATGGGTCAAGGGAAGAGCTGCAGCAACATCCTCAAGCCTGAGGGTCTTTTCCCAACCAGTAAAGGGAGTCTGATCCAAGATAGGGATACCAAGTAAATCAGAGAACTCTTCCAGGGTAGGGACCAGCTGGAAGTCTTGAAAGGTGAAGCACTGGTACAGAGGGTCATAGAACTGGGTCAGAACACTCATCAACTGTTGATCTCTCTTTGCAGTGACTAAACTGAGAAGAGAACCATGCCTCTGAATGAAGGAAGTGGTATTTGGAATTCTGCTAACCAACTCTTCAAGCAACTCAGGTGAGTGAACAAAGCTGAACCGGATAGTATTCCTTCGCACAGGCATCATGATGTCCTACAAAACAGAGCAAAGGTGAAACCCTCTTGTCTTTGAAATGGTCAGTCCTTATGCAGGATGCATGCAATGCTCATGATGTTATGATGTTATGATAAAGCACACCACAAATAGATACAAAGGCAAACATGGTAAGGCACACAAGTCACACAAAGAAAACCCTTAAAGTTTAGGCCAGCATGAGGTCTAGGTACCACCCTCTTTCAGTTTGTTGGTTCATACCTGTCCTATCAAAGTAACCGGGTTCTTAGAGGATCCCAATATCATTGACTACCCTCAATCGGTCATAACTCTAGCATCGCAATCTTTTCTTGCGGCCAGAACCATCACGAGAGTTTAGCCTCAATGGGCGTAGCATACTGCTACTGTTCTAATGGCCAAGTTGTGTCATTTAAGGTTCTA
This sequence comes from Vicia faba, assembly GCA_948472305.1. NCBI lineage: Eukaryota > Viridiplantae > Streptophyta > Magnoliopsida > Fabales > Fabaceae > Vicia > Vicia faba. Next base: position 87,621,519 of record OX451736.1, read on the forward strand.
AGGTTGTTGGTGCTTAATGACTCCTCAGAAGACCCATATTCCCCTCGTTGCAACACAAGGGATATCAGTACAGACCAAGGTGCCACACCAACGTAGCCACTGCTTCACCCATGTCGGTCTACACCGGACAGGTCCCTCACAGCTTATGCTACCTAAACAGGGTATCCCCAGATCCGGGTTAGGATCTATGTAACTCCCATGCAACCCACAAATTTAAAGCAGACAAGTCAATACAATTGAAAACACAGTTATGAACTAACCCTAAGGTACACCTCACTTTAAGTTTAAGTCCCCAGCAGAGTCGCCAGTTCTGTGATCGGTGGATCTGGAACTGACTGTTTGACACTGGTTCGCGAAATGTCGCGGAAGCAAGAGTCGCCACCGTCTTTTATTTTCTCCAAATGGAAAGGACAAAAGCACAGAAAAATTCCTTATAGAGATCGCTCTCGGTTCGGGAGGTAGATTATAGAAAGGGAAGGTGTTAGCACCATTTCTATCCATGGTTATCCATGGGCTCTTAGATACTTGCTCATTGTGTTTTCAAAAATGGTTTGTTTGCTTTTCAATTGTGGGTTTTAAAAAGTTTCTTTGAAAATTCCAGTTCGACTCTTGTATCGATCCTCAAGAGTGTTTGAAAAATTTGCTTTCGAAAGCTTTTTGAAAAGGTGTCGGTGTGAAAAGTATTTTGTTTTGTTTTGAAATTATGAGCAAGTATCCACGAGTCGTGTACCTACCCTAAGAAATTCGTCTGTGTAGATGTCCTTTAAAGTAGTGCCATCCCACCATTGAGAGGTAGGTAGCACCACCGTTGGAGGTGTTCAGGTCAATTCGAGGTTCGGGACATAGTGATCACCGGAGCAATGGGAAGATACCTTAGAAGCTACCCTCATGCCAGGTTCCCGGATCATGAGGACTTACTAAGACGTCCTCTACTCGACGATCACCTTTCGAGGCAAGGCAACAGTGAGGCGTACCCTAGGGGTGGTGTGTGATTTGTGTGTCAGATTCATTTATTTTTGTCTTGTTCATGTTAAAGTGATCTAAGCGTTTGTTTTTATTTTTTGTCCATTCATTCTTGCATGCATTTAATTACAGTTAAAAAAAAGTGCGAAAGAGGTAAAGTTCTAGACTATTACAAAAGGCGCGGGTCCACATCGCCAAAATTTCCAGGACCCGATTTGACAGAAAAATAAATAGAGATAAAGTGCGAAAGATTAAAATGTCCGAGTTTACAAGGCCTTAGGAGAGGTACATAAAAATTATACGAAAAAGAAATAAACACGCGAATTAAATAAGAATTAAAAACGAGGGCGTTGGACCCTTTTTGCAAAATTAAATTAAATGATTAAATTAATTAAAATTAAAATGAAAGGAAGTTATTTTTGGTATTTTTGTATTTTATGATTTTAATGAAAAAGATTAATTGAAATTAAAATACTAACCCTAATTCTAATTGTTTTTTTAGTTTATTAAGAAAGTATTAAAATTAAACCTAAATTAACCTAATTATTTACATGCAATTTTAATTTATGGAAATAATAGGAAATATTTAATTATTATGAAAGAAAAGAAAAAAGGATAAAAATTATTACAAACCCTAATTCTACCAAGTTTTAAGTTTATTAAAAAATATTATTAAGATTAACCCTAGATTAAAACTAAATAATTAATAAAGGTTTTATTTACAAAAAATATCAATTAAATAGATATATTTTAAATTTTGTCTTTTCTGATTTTTTTTATGTTTTTTATATTATTGTGAAAATATTTAAATTAAAGAATATATTAAAAATAATAATTAGATCAAAATAAAAATGAAAATAATATAAAGAGAAATTTGCAAACCTAGGGGGGTCTGTCCCCAAATGGAGGTTTTGATTAGTATTTTTGGGCCCATTTAGACCTTGGCCTGTTTGACTTTTGCGCTGGCATGGGTGTCTGTTGACTGATGTCTACCATGTCCTTCAACTCATAGCCTTCTGATCATTCCATTGGGCACGTGGATGGCTTGATTTTGTGAACGTACGGTGGGCGCTAGCATTGAAACCACACATAAGCATTAACTGAAAAATAACATGGAAAGGGTGAGGGACCTGGGGCTCGAACCCAGGTCCTGAAGATTACCAACCAAGTGCCTTGCCAGACGCGCTGCTTTACTTCTTTATTTATCATATGACCAATAAACATAATATAATAAAACAATCGTTAGTGCTCAAATTCAGCGCGAAATTCAAATAACCCAATTACCACTGGACACCTCATCTTCTTCTTCTTCGTTGTATTTTTTTCCTGAAAACAAAAGAAAGTTAGCGGGGGTTTTTAACCCCCTCAAAACATTCTTGATTTGATAATAGCGAATAGGCCATATGGCCTCAGAAATTAGGCGTGAGGGTTTCATTATTTTCGTCCAAACGCCCTGAATCTGTTCATGGTATTATGAGGCTCTAATTTTATGGCTTTTGGAAACGCCTAATTTGGAACTCAAGGAACCCTAGCCTGCATCAATGGTGGAATCGTGTATAGCGCATAAAAATTCAATCAAAGTACACTGTTAGCTTCAGAATGATATAATGAGTACAAATCCAATATTAGAATTTACAAATAATGCATGAATGATGTTTCAAGAATCTGAAAAAAAGCTTGAACCGGCCATGGTCGTGCTACCTATTTCTTGTGTTAGGGACGTTGATTTTGATCTGTATATGTTCCTTGAAGCCTCAGGGACACAATGGAATCAATATTATGGCTTGAATCGACCTAGAAATTGGTTTTCAGTATTGGACTTTTCTTGAAAAATTTCAAGTTTTCTTAGGGATTTCTGGCGCAGCTGGGAGTCTTTGATCACTAGGGTTGCGTTTTGTATTTATGTGTGAAGGTTTTAGGGTTGAGAACTTGATCAAAAATCCATGCATTGATGTGAAAAATATTTGATTTGCAAACCATAATTTTCCAATCTTTTTCAAGCCTATTTGGTCTCAATCATATCCAATCATCATAATTCCTTCCATATTTGATTGTACACGAAATATTGATCCTATTCTATGCATAAAAAGATTCAAAACATTAGGTTTGGTATTTTTCATGTATTTTATTTAATTAAATGAATTATAAATAATAAAAAATCCAAATAAATAAATAAAAATGATAAAAAACTTCCCTTTGGGCCAAATGGTCGTGCACATGTCTTGGGTGATGAATTGTGGAAGGAAAAGAGGCCCATTAGCATTTTTAGGTCATTTGAAGCAATGTTGACTTTTCAAAATATCCAAAAATTTCCCAACTTCCACAAGGCATAACTTGCTCAATTTTTAAGCTTTGCTCATGTTCTTGGACATTTTGGAAAAGTATTTGAGTCCTCTAACCAATGTCTTTGGTCCCATGTCATTTTGATTTACCAATCTCAAGTTATGGTCTTTGACTTAAAGTCCCTTTTTGTTGACTTTTGAAAATGACCTATAATGTTGAGATTGATAACTTTTTGTGAGAGCATTTCTTGGGCTTGAAGTGTGAAGAGGAGTTGTAGGAAATGTCTTTCTCTTTAAAATGAGCTTTGGATGGAATTTTTCTGATAAACCATGTGGAAGTTATGCCCTGGTCAATTTACAGTTGACTTTTTCAACTGTCCAAATATGGAAACTTTTGCATCTTGATGGTTTTTGAGCCAAGCTTTGAGAATCATGATCAAGAATTGATCAAATGATGTTTGTGGCTTCCAAATGAGATGTTGACCAAAAATTTGGACTTTTGACTGACAAATGACCATTTTGCCCCTACAGTTGACTGTAGTGCAATTAGGGTTTTTGACTGTGCAATTTTGAGCTGTGAGTCTTGAAACTTGGTATGAGGATGCTTGACCATGTTTGTAGGCATGTGAGACTTGATTGGACCCTTGGAAACTTCATTTTCTTTGTCAGAACCAAAACCCTAATTTTGACTGTTTAGAAGGTCCTTGAACTGTGCAACCCTTGGGGGGACTTTGAAGCTTTGACTTGGCAATTCTTGAAGAATATGGGAGGGCAAATTTTGGGGTACAACACATAACATATTATTACTGGTTGTTGCCTTTGATTTGCCATCCTAGACAGGATCGAAAGGCCTGGGTTTGGCACCCAGGTCATGTTTTTTGTTTGCTAACACTTGCTGCAGACATAGCCTGAAGGGACCCAGCAAGCGCAGGATCAAAGGGCCTGGGGTTCAATACCCAGGCCCTGCATTTTATTTTGCTCACATACTTTTACAGGTATAACAACCCAGGTCGACGGAAACACCTTCTCTGGATCGAACCCATTAGCATGCTGGATCGAAGGAGGCATCTCATTCCTGGATCGAAAGCCATGACCTCCATGATCAAAAGACAGTCCTCTTCCCTGGATCGAAGGCTACTCATGCCTTGCTGTTTGGCCCAATCGAAAGGACCCTGACCCCCTCTAGATCGAAGCTTCTATTTCTCTCCCTGGGTCGAAACTCCCGTTTTCTCCTTGGATTGAAGGATTCCCCTTGTATTTTATTTTTGTTTTCATAGACTTCCTTTTAATTAACATTAAAATAAAAAAACCACAAAAACATTAGGTTAGTTCTTTTTCTATTAAATTAACTTTGTTAATTAACCTTTAATTATCTTAACATTTTTCTAAAACTAAAATTAAATAGATTTAGATTATTTTTCCCAAAATAAGATAAAACAACAAAAAGAGTTCTTATTCTTAGGATTTTTTAGATTCGCGCGCGTTTATTTTACTGGGATGTAATAGCTTAAACTAAGACCTTCTTTACTGCTTTATTCCCCCAATTTTTGGACATGTAAATAATCCCCCTCCCCGAAAGCCTTGTAATAGCGTAGGATTTACAATTCTCGCACTTTAAATTCCTGTACATATATTAACTGCTTAGATGTATGCTAACTAGGATTGTATGACAAGATCTATCTTAATTTAAAATCAACGACAACTCACCATAACATGTACAAAGATAATATAAACTGAAAATTGACACATGCACATGCCACTCTTAGGATACACCTCACTTGGTTGCCTCGAACGCGGTCATTAAGTATAGGATGTTTTAGAGGTCGTCCTTTTGTCCCAAGATCATAAGTTGCCTCGAAATGGTTGCCTCGATAAAAATGATCTAAGACATTAGGATTACCACTAAAGCGTCCTAACGTTGCTTTAGTGACCACACGTGCCTAAAATCGAATTGACCCGAAAACTCCAACGACGGTGCTACCTATTCTTCAATAGTGGGATAGCACTGTCTAAAGGACATTTTCACAATTAAATTCCTTTTTGAGTAGGTAGAGGTTCTTAAGTACTTGCTCCTTTTAAAAACAAAACAAAACTTTTCGCACTTACACTTTCTTCAAAAAACAAAACAAAACTCTTTTCAAAACCCACAATCACAAAGAAAACCAAACCTTTTGAAAACATAGTGAGCAAGTACCTAAGAGCCCGTGGATAACCACGGATAGAAAGGGTGCTAACACCTTCCCTTTCTATAATCTACCTCCCGAACCCGAGAAACCATCTCGAAAAGGAATTTTTCTGTGCTTTTGTCCTTTCCATTGTTGGATAAAATAAAAGACGGTGGCGACTCTTGCTTACCGTGACACTTTGCAAAAACAAACGCAAACGCGAACCATCATTCCAAAAACAGTCAGTTCTCGTTCCCAACGATCACACAGAGCCTTCAACTCTTCCTGTCCTTTGGCCAGAGCCATAATCATTTGCTGGAACTGCGGGTTCAGAGTCTGAAGATCCTTCACAGTTTGTTCAAGAGCCATTGCTGAAATAAACAGCGGAGGTGATGAGAAACCTGTTATGAATCCTTTTATAAAATGATATGTATGATATATGTATGCAATGTTTTCAAAGACTTTGGGAAATTTAACTTTGCGAACCAAAATGAAACAAAGCTTTTATTAGTTAGACTCAAAGTTCACATGCCATTTAGGCATTACAATTAAAAACAAATCTAAAAAACTAGAAAACAAAATCAAAAATCCCATGGATGCTTCCTCTTCGCGCCGAGATAGACATTGAGGCTTCTTTCCTCCTGGAGATGTTTTGTGAGCTCTAATACCTTCCTTTCCTATGCACAAAACTGGTCCCTGTAAGTATCCCGCTCTTTCTTCAACTGAATCCACGACCTCTATAATTCTCCAAGATCAGTGGGCATATCAGGATAGAGAATCCTGTAAAGAATACCCCCATCAGTACTGGGTTCCACAATCACTGGTAGAACGGCCATGTAGGGCATCATAAGTTTCTGGGCGCGAGCTCGTACCCATTGGAGGTAAGGTTCCATAGGAATGGAAGCCTTTGGCCCCAAAGCCTTGGCGCTAGATCTGTTTACCATGCCCCAAGCTCGTATGAACCTCCGACGATACTCTTGAACATCATCCCCATAGTTGAATACAATGACCTCGATAAGTAACTCATGGGGCCATCTCTTCGAGCGTAACCAAATTTTCGCAGAGCTAAACAGGGATTGTAGGTTATACCCCCTCTGATGCCAAGTAACGGGAAATTAGGGTACTCCCCGCAGCGGTCAATAATAGCAGTGTTTTCCATAGCTCGGGAACACCAGAGAATATCCATGTGAGCGAGTGACATTATCCTTTGTGACAAACCCAAACCTTCTTCATTCTTCAGTATAGACTTAGGGAGGTGAGAAATAAACCACCTCGACAGCAATGGCATGCAGCACATAAGAACCCCTCTTCTCTTCATGGTACAAGTATGGAGAGTGTGTAAAATATCTCCGAGCAAGGTAGGCACGGGGTTGTGAGAGAGGAAGATCTTGATAGAATTCGCATCTATGATTGAGTCTGGATTAGGGAATAATACTAACCCATATATTAGAAGAGCCAAGACCTCCTCAAAAGCCTGAAAATCCATATCATCCTAAAACAGTTGGGCCTTGTCTATCAGGAACTTGGCTAGAAAACCCTTGACTCCGCTTCTTGTTTCCCAATTAGATACCACGTCGGCCCGTTTCAGATGCAAAGCTGAGGCAATGACTTCTGGCTTAGGAACTTCTTTCAGACCTGTGAAAGGCAACTGTTCAAGAATGGGTATACCCAACAACTGAGAGAACTCTTCCATGGTAGGCACCAACTGATAGTCTGGAAAGGTGAAGCAGTGGTGCTTGGGATCAAAGAACTGAAAGAGTACACTCATCATCTTTTCATCAAAGTTTGAAGTAACCAGGTTGAGAAATCGACCATGTCTCTTAGTGAACGCAGAGGTTTCGGAAACCTTTGATACCAGCTCTTTGAGTTTGGCAACTATCTTCACAAAGCTGATTCAGATAGTGTTTCTACGAACGGAAGCCATGATCTGCAAAACAGAAAAAAGATAAATTCCCTTGGTCCCTGAAAGGGTTAGTGCAATAAGAATGAATGCTATGTTATGATGCATGATGTCATGATAAACCATAGGCATAGCAAACACAGACAAATCACACCAAGTCCTTAGGTTTAAGGACTGCTTGAGTTTAAAGGTCATACCCTCTTGAAGTTTAGTTGGTTTCAAACTTGTGTTAGAAAAGTAACCGGGTTCTAAAGATTCTCAATATCACTGATCATCCTTTATCGGGCGTTCTTTAAGCTCAAGCAATCTTTTCTTACGGCCTAAATATCCCGAAAGTCTGATCTCAATGAGTGTAGCATCGAGTATCAACCAATCCTCAAGTCTATACCGAGGCCGGCTATCTCACTACTTTTTAATGGCCAAGTTGGTTCAACTAAGATTCTAAGGTCCGTTAGTGCTTCACGACACCACGCGGCGGCCCCATATTCTCCTTGTTTCCCCACGAAGGATACCGGTACCAACCAAAGTGTCACACCAACACAACCATCGCTTAAACCATATTGGTCTACGCCATACAGTCTCCACGATCTATTGTTGTTTACCTAAAAAGTGTCCCCAGATCCGGGTGTAGGATCAAATAACCCAAACAGTTCCCATTAATATAAAGCAAGCAAGACAATCAAGAGAAAGCAATTAAATATGACCTAGATCCTAAGGTTTACCCCACTTTATATTATTCTCCCCAGCAGAGTCGCCATTTCTGTGATATGGTGGCAGAACCGACTGTTAATATTGGTTTGCATTTTTTGTTCACAAATGTCGCGGTAAGAAAGAGTCGCCACCGACTTTTATTTCATCTAACAAAGGAAAAGGAAAAAGAACAGAAAAAATCTTTTTCGAGATGTTTCTGAGTACGGGGGGTAGATTATAGAAAGGTAAGGTGTTAGCACCCTTTCTACCCATGGTTTTCCATGGGCTCTTAGGTACTTTCTCATTTTGAAAACTGCTTGGGTGTGCTTTGTTTTGAAAAATTTTATTTTACTTCGTTTTAACCCTTGTTTCTGTCCTCAAGAGTGTTATGAAGTTCTTTTTTGAAAACTTGGTTTGAAAAGTGTTGGTGTGAAAAAGTTTTTGTTTGTTTGGGCAAGTACCTAACAGTTATCTACCTACTCGAAAAAAGTCTGTTCGTTTTCCTTTTAGACAATGCTATCCCATTATTGAGAAATAGGTAGCATCGTCGTTGGAGTTTTTAAGGGACGTTCGAAAGGGACAAATACAGTCACTAAAGCAATGACTAGGAAACATTAGTAATTACCCTAAATTCCTAAAGATCTTTCCGAGGCAACATTCGAATGGGTCATTTTTTATCTTTTAGACTGGAGGGTAACCACTAAAATTCCCTATGCTTAGTGATTGTTTACCGAAGGCAACCGAAGTGAGGGAAACCCTAGGAGTGAACATGTGCATGTGTTTATGTTTCAGTTGATTTAGTCTTTGCACAATTAGGGTTATCCACTGTATTAATTTTCCAGTATTATTTCCATATAATCCTATTAGCATACATCTAACAGTTTATAATTTGCGAGAATTAAAAGTGCGGAAATTTTAAAGTTCTAGCTATTACATGGCTTTCGCAGATACAAAATTATTTTTGACTAAAATAAAAGGTGAAATTAAAACCCTAATTACTATTACAACCTTGAAACAATTACAATAATAATAAAAAGAATTAAAATACACGCAGCGATTTAAAATGCGAGAATTAATTAAGAGACCTAAAAATCCAATTGAAAAAGTATTTTAGTTATTTTTGAGAAAAGATCAAATTATGTACAAATTAAAATTCTAAATTCTAATTAATTTAAATTATAAAAAAAGGAATTAAATTTGCCCTAATTTTAATTAAACTAATTAATTAACAAAATATTTTAAAAAAAACAGATTTTTTTGATGTTTTTGTGACTTTTGATTAAATGATAATAGAAATAATTTTTGGTGTTATTTTAAAAAAGAAAATGATTAGAAAATAATTAAAAGAAACTAAAATAGAAAAGATAGAAACTAGGCCTGTTTAAGCAATTGGGGGGGGGGGGGGGAGGGGGTGCCATGAGAAATTTGTCTTTAGGCCCAAAGAGCTGAGCCTAGCCAGCACGCCTGATTCTGTGTTGGCCAAGTTTGGAAGGTATACCATGGTCTTTCATTGACAGACGTTGGTTCTGGATTGATGATGAATCTAGTGGTTGAGATCCTGGGTTGCATACTGGACGTTTGGAGGCATGATGCACATGATTAGCTGAAACAAAGTTAGAAAATAAAATTGTTGGGACCTGGGATCGAACCCAGGTCCTCTACCTTTCCAAACACACGCTTCACCACTGGGCCACATGTTCTTGTTTGTTATAATATTAAAACGAAAACTATATAATGCAAATTAGTCACAAACTTCAGAAAACACGCGAATATTTAAATTGCCCAATGGGTGATGACAAATCACCCTCTTCTTCCTTCTGTCCGTCGTCTTAGATATGTGACTTATACCTACGGACAAATGTTGGTAGCCATAGCCCTGCAAACTTCAAAAATCATCAAAACGCATGATAAATACATTCGAATGACATGGTTCAATTTGTCTTGAACCCACGAACATCATAGTATTCTTTTCATTGGCCAATTTAATCTGTACGGAGAAGCCCTAAAACGAACTCAGAAACCCTAGTAATGGCAAACACGTATGTAAGCATAAAAAATTCAATTAAATCATTCAGTCATGTTGCAAACACATCAACAATCACAAATATAACATTCAAATGTGTTAATGATGCAAGAATTACTATAAACGATTTTGAAAAAGAGGGCAAACCGTATGAGGTATAGGGATTGATTTTGGGCACGAGAGTGCTTGCTAATGATGGAGATACGTTCCTGATATGTCCAACAATCTATTGGCAATGTTAGAATGGATTGAATTGGCCTCTAAGCTTGAAACCGATTCACTACTTTTTTGCAAAAATTGAGTTTTTTCTTTGTGCTTTCCACGACCTCTAGCCCTTGTTTTCGTGCCTGACCTTGCTCAATATATATCCCTGAATGAATTAGGGTTATAAAAACTACATGTATCTTTGAAAATTTTGAAGATTTGATCTCAATCCTTCCTTGTATGATTTATTTCCAAATTAGGCCTAATCATGCCATTCTTGTTCCAATCCACCTTGATTCGATTTGATCTTGGTATATCAACATAGTTAGCTTGTGATCCTGTCCAAAAATCAGATCAAAACAAATATTTGCTATTAGTTGTCATTTATTTGATTTAATTCAATTTTTAATTAATAAAAAATAAAAATAAAATGATAAATGAAACAAACAATGCGTGGGTGAATATTTGGGTCGTGGACCATGTTATGAGTGAGGTGCAAGTATAAAAAGTTAGGCCCATTTGGCAAAAAATGCATCTTTGAGTTTGACTTTTGGCAATTTTGCAAAAATAGTCAACTTGGACAAGACATATCTCTTCCAATTTTAACCCTAGAGAGGTGTTTTTGGACTTTTTAGAAATCTTAGGATGTCCCCTAAACTACCCATTTGGTCTCATCTTAATTGGGTCTTCCATGCTCATGTAAGAAGCTTTGACCCAAAAGGTGTTTTTGTTGACTTTTCAAAAGGACCTATAATGTAGAAATTCATATCTTTTGATGAGTGCATATTTTGATCATGAGGGCTGAAGATGGGTTATAGGGCATTGCATCCTCTTAAAAATGAGATTTGGATAGAAAATTTCTGATAAAGTATGAAGAAGTTATGCTTGGTCAAAATTTGGTTGACTTTTCCTAAGAAACCCTAATTTAGCAACTTTTGGGTTTTGATGAATTTGGGGCACTCTTTGGGGAATCATGATCAAACCTTGATAAAATAATGAATATAACTTCAAAATGTTGATGTTGATCAAAAATCTTGAAGTTTGACTGTATGTGGGCCACAATTGACTTTTGACCTAGTACAGTTGATTTTCAGGCATCTGAGAAATTGACTGAGCAAACTTCTTGTGCAAGGCATAAAACATGACATGGATGATCTTGAGAACATATTGGGACCATGTAAAGAATTTGGGACCTTTGTAGCTCCCACACCCTGATGAAGATGGAAACCCTAATTTGAGGTACATTACCTTAGGAGGGAGTTTGTCTGATCAACTCTTGGGCATCCTTGAGCAACTTGAGGATCTCAATGGGCATGTGTTGAGTAAAATGAGAGGGCAAATTTTGGGGTACAACACCTCCCTTTTAGCATGATACTAAACAAAACACCATAAACACTTTTACTATAGTCCAGTGTATTGGAATAGTCTGTATCAAAATACCAATCATCTTAGTTGAAGTTCTAATAAAGGTAAGAGAAATAATCCAATTAACACCTTCCCTAAGTTATAACCAATACTTGGTTAACCAATGCTGAGTTTGACCTTTGAGAAAGTCAAAGAAAACAAAAAGGCCTTGTTAAGATGTACTTTTCATATAAGAAATATCTTCAGTGCAAGTATCTACCTTTAGCTTGAGTATTTTGATGTCAATCATAATATTGAGAAATTAAGATTGACTTCCTTGACTCAGCTCGCCTTTTGATGAAAACAACCTTTTGTCACTTGAGTTTTCTCTTTTCTAGTTATAGCTTTAAAACTTTATCCCTTTTAGCCTTCCAATCATCTTCCAACTTGAGGAACCTCCTCCAACTAAACTAAACTATCGTTACAGACTTAATCATCATATCAAGTTTGAAAGTTAATAGAGTCACCTCACCCTACAGATTATAGATGGTAGATAAACCTTTCTTCTCTTAAGACATGAGATAAGAAATAGTCACCTCCTGTCTTCTTTGTGATTGACAACCCTTTTCATTCTAGATGCACGAATCTTTGAATATGCAGTCATCTCATAATGAGGTAAATCTTTAAGACATGAATCTTTATTAGAAATCCATCTTCCAGTTAAACCCGTAATGTCCTTGGAAAATTCACAATCAGGAACACTTTCCTAATTACACCAAGAATGGAAAAGCCATACAACTGTTCTTGAGATAAGTAAGACATTATGATCTATTAAATTCCAATGTATTCACACTCATATTAATGAATGCTTTGGAATTTATTGATCTATACTCTAGTTTCAACCTTCTCTTGAGCTTCACAGACTTGCTAAAGTCAGTACAGATGTTATGGACATTTGATCTAGATATTCTGTCCATTCTCCACACAACTTGGTTGGATTGCCTTCCAAGGATCACAATATTAATAATAAAATCTTTATTACAGACCAGGGCACAAGTTAGAAACAAAAATAATGATCTTGTTGTTCTTCAATGGCTCATCATTTTCACGTCAAACCTCATGAGTAGGACCAACAGAAAGAACAATAGTACTAGAAAAATATTCCATGAAGCTCACCCAATAAACAGAACAGTGTGTGCTTGCTCTGATGCCAATTTAAATTTTGACACTTGCAACACATCTTAATACTTATAACCCAACATCAAGACAGATGTTGTGACATATGTTCCCGATACAGAATAATATTAAACTAAAAAATAAATTACAGAATGATAAATAACATAATAGATTATTAACTCAGTTCGGTGCAACGTCACCTACTCTAGGTGCTACCAAGCCAGGAACGAAATTCACTATGATAGTACTAGTTTAAAGCCTAAACAGTCCCAGTTTATAACTTCTCGCCTAATCACTACCTTGTATAATTTCTACCTAGAAATCACCATTTAGATATGATATCCCCCTCTCACTTCCAATCACCGCAATGATACTTACAACCATAAATCTTTTGACTAGAATAAGAACCAGAACAGACGAATAAACTTCCAATACAATACTTAGTCAAGACTCTTAACTAAGAACAATACTCAGTTTTTCTTAAAAGCTTCAACCAAGAACAATATTCAACTCTTTGCTTAAAAGCTCATGAGTGAGAATAATAACTTAATAAATAATCAAGTAACGAAATGTCTACCTCCTTGTATCAAAAGATACGTGGGTAACTTACAAATAACTTAAGAGACTCTCAAAATCTTTGACTTAGAATTCCCCTAATTTTACAATTGTGAAAAATTAAATTCCATTAGGTTAGGTCTTCTCTTTAAATACACCTCAGTAGTCATTGGGCTTCAAAATCTTCACCAAAATATTCCTTGATCCACAAGCTGAGGGCTGCACTAATTATGAAGAATAAATCTCCTTAAATATTGGAACAAATCCTCAATTTTTCTGAATTGTCTCAACATCTAATTTTAGAAACTCTAATGCTTTTGGAGATTTGATTCACTTTTTCCACATTAAATCCTCTTGGCCTGCGCAAATCATTGAGATATATCCAAAGAGATATAACAAAATCAAATCAAATATATCAAGATTTAAAACAACCTGTATTGCTATTCTGGTATAGCATGTCACAACATCTGGAAGAACATTTGTCTTCAGTGTAACCTTCACACTCTGTTGTAGCATTCAGTTCAAGATGTTATGATATCTTGCTCAACATCTATCATGAACCATATTTTAGAAAAATTATTGCTAATCCTAAAACATGGATCTAACAGGTTGGATAGGATTCTTTGTTTCTAATGGTTGGTGGAATTTTTAGGGTGTGATGACTCAATGGTCTCTTTAAGGGGTGCTTCTAGTTACTGTCGTGTCAACCTCAAATACTCTAATTACTTAAGGGGGAAAAACCCTTTTGGTTTAATAACCATTAATTATATCCCTACATTTTTTTAGAGGTTGTTCTTTCTTGCTAGTCTAGTTCTTCAGTTCAAGGATGGAAGGCTTTTGTTTCGATGGATTCGAGTCACTTAAAATAGTGTTACAAAGTTGGAATAAATAGGTGTATTACAATTTTGAGTTTCATATTAATTCTTTAAGAGAGACGGTTGGAAAGTGGGATTATTTGATTGATAAAAGATCTTTATATGAGGAGGAGATCCAGGTCTATTACGTTAACATTGCATTACTTTTTTCTTTGTTTAGGATAAAGAGTGTTTTAAAAATTAAAATCTAAGTGCCTTAAGGAAGGTGACTCTAATTTTTGGTTTTTTCATACTTCTCTCAAGAGTAGGAGTGGAGAAATTTTATTCTTACCTTGAATATTGGAGATGTCTAAATGATTTATGATTTTATACATATTTCTTGTGTTGGTTATTTATATAAGGTGATGGCTAAAGTGATGGCTGCTAGACTAACAGAGCTAATGGAAAAGCTTGTTTTCCTAAACCAAAATGTCTTTCTAAAAGGTAGATCATTGGTAGATGGTGTGGACGTTATGAATGAAGTAATGGATATGGATAATAAAATTAGAAAACCTTGCCTCATTTTTAAAATGTATTTTGAGTTTCTGGAGTATATGATTGTCAGATTTTGGTTTAATGTTAAGTGGAGGCTTGGAATAGAGAATGTGATTTTGTTGGGAATCTCATGGTGTTAGTTAATGGATTCCCAACTAAAGAGATTAGTATTTAAAGGGGTGTAAATAAATGGGACCCCCTAATAATTTTCTCTTCCTGCTAGCAGTTGAATGTTTAAGTGGTTTACTTAGTAGGAAAGTTGAGTTGGTTATTCTCTCTGGCTTTAGGGTAAAAGCCTCTTATTAGATGGTTTTTCAACTTCGATATGTAAAATGATACTCTTATCTTAGAGGGACCATCTGTTGAAAACTTTTAGACTATAAAGACTGGTGATGTACCCCAAAATTTACCCTTCCTTTTCCTCAAAACACTTCTCACAAAGATCTCAGATGCTCAAGAAGTCTCAAGAGTTGATCAGACAAGCTCACCTCCCAAGCACTGAGACCAAAAATTAGGGTTTGGTTTTCTAAAGGATAATTGGACTTTTAATACCTCAAGTGGATTTCATAGTTCATTATAGGTCTACAATAATTGTCATACCAAGTTTCAAGTCTTGCACCACAAAGTTGCTCAGTCAATTGCTCAGATAATTAAAAATCAGCTGTATTGGGTAAAAAGTCAATTGTGGTCAACATACAGTCAAAATTCATTATTTATGGCCAACATCAAAATTTTGAAGTCATATTCATAAATTGATCAAGGTTTTATCACAATTCCTCAAGAAAAGCACTTGAATCATCAAAGGGGCAAAATTGTCAAAATTAGGGTTTTGATTGAGAATGACTGATCATTGACTTTTGACCTAATACATGATCTAATGACTTGAAGCATGATATTAAGGATTCAAACACAATGTCTTTACCTAATTTCATGGCTCAAATCACTTCTCAAGATCAAGGGGTAGATAGTTGAATTCGGATCAACTGATGAAAAGTCAATTGACACACAAAAAGTCAAACTTTGACTTTTTGGTCAACATTGAATTTCAAAAATCAAAATTCATCAAGACATTCAAAAATATCAAACTTGATTATCAAGAATCAATAAAGTTAACAAAAGACAATATTTCAAATATTTAGAAAAATTCTAAGTGTTTTTTGACCTTTATAATTTCACTACTTCATGACAATTTTCACCAAGATGGAATATGATTCAAGGAAAATTTTCAACATGAAAGTTGTAGATCTTTATGAATTATACAACTTTGTCCATTAGGGTTGATGTCCAAAAAATGCTTAGATTTGAAGATATAGGCTCATGAAGTCATGACATTTTTACAAAACACAGTGAAAATTTAGCAAGTTTGGTTAGATTTTTGTCCCAACTTCTTTGCTATTTTTCACCTAGTTCCAATTTTATTTAGACAAAATGGTTGACATGAAGGTTGTATATAATGTATCAAGATTTCCAAAATGTCCAAGAAATTTATGAGATCATGCTTGAGCTAGGAGAATCGAAGAGAAGAAGTTGGACATCCATTCTTGAGTTTTAGGTAATTTTATGATGAACCTTATGATCCCATCTTCAAGCATGCTGCATAAATCTTGCTTTGCAGGCTTCTAACTTGAAAATTACTCCATATTTAATTGTTTACACAACTGATTTATCTATGATCCAAGTGCTGGAGCCACTGTCTAAGTGATTATGCCATTTATGGCACAAAGTTAACATTGTCATTCTTGAAAAGTTGTTTTATACACAATGTCAACTCTCTTTGAGATCATACATTGTTGCTTCTGATTCCAAAACATTTGAAAGCAAGAAGCAACCATCTACAAGCATGTCAACCACCCTATAAGCCCTTGTACTATGCATTGAAACTATGCATTTCAAGTTTGCCTTAAAATCAAGTCACATAACCATAACATGTGATCTTTGATTTCTGATTACTTAAGCCTCTAAAACCTTTTCTCTATAAATAGAGAAGTTATTTGCAATCTAACACACAAGTTCAAGAGCCCTCTAGCCCCCTAAAGTTCCCTGAAACCAGAACTTTCATCAAAACCTCCATTACTTGTCATTTCTGACCTTGAACTTCAAACACACAATCCCCTCGTACATTCCCATTATAAATCATTCAAACATTATCTACACATCATATAAAACTTCCTATTCTAAATCATTCAAACATCAACTACACATCATATATAACTCATCCCCACCCCTATTTCTCAACTGTAACACCATTTGCACCATCCTCCATTTCCAAAAACTCAAACCTGCAACTTGACTTCTCCAAGGAGATTCAGCCACTTTCAGATCAAAGTAAGCATTGCAATAGCTTCCTAGGAGTTCAGTGAAGCTATCCAGATCATCACAACATCTCCAGGAGTGCTCAAACTTCAAACAAGATTTCCAGTTTTGAGGTAAGTTTTCTCAACTTTGAACTCCTTATACAAGCATCATTAATGGTTACTTTGTGAATGAAAAATGTAGACATCATTGCCCTGAAGCTAACCATGCATTTAGTTTTCATTTATACTTCCTGAGTGGTGCGAATTTTGCAGTTGAACTTCCAGAAAAATTAGGTTTTTATTTGGTACCAAACAAAATTCATGCTCACCTTTGATTTATAGCTTAAGTTGTTACATGGTTTAATCCGTGATGAAAAATGGAGCAAGTTTCATGTTTATACTTTTGAAAATGGTTGAAAAATAAGCAAGTTTGAAAATTCAAAAATGTGACAATGGTGACTGGTGTGAGGTTAGGGATGAAGTCATGTTCAAAAATGAGTTTATTTTATATTTAGTTGAAGTTGTATTATAAACGGATGAAATAACTATCCTAGTGGCAAAGAAGCGTGCGCTAAGGCATTTGTGTATAGGGACATGGGTTCGAGCCCTAGTGGTACCCTTTTGTTTTTCACTTATTTTATTATTATAGATTCAATGCAAGAAAGCTCTACGCGCCTATCATAAGCCTCACATAAACACCATTGGATGTTCAGCAATTCAAATTAAACAAATCCAGCGCTCCACATGGGCAATCCAATGGTGCACTCCAAGAAAACACCCACACTGAATCTCACATAGGCGCTGGATCATTGATTTTGGGCCTGATTGAGTTTCTTCCCAACACCCCCTATTTTACTTATACTAAGGCCCATTTTCCATTATTTTATTTTTATTTTCTAATTCAAAAAACGTGATTTAGGCTTGTTTCTACTTTTAAACTCCATTTTTAATCTTCAACTTCTTAGCCCAACATTTTTTATATTTTTTATATTTTCTCTATATTTTATCTATCTATTTATTTTATTTAACCAAAAAATACCAAAAATATATTTTTTGAATAATTAGACTAAAAATATCTTAATTTTATTTTTACTACATTTATTCTTTCTTTTTTCAAACCAATAAAGCCTCAAAAATATTTTTATAATAGTTAATTTCTCTCGTAAATTAATTTAGATTTGGGTTTTTCTATATTCAAATTATTTTTCCTTTTGGTTAGTGAAATTATTTTTTATCTTAATTTAATTAGGTTTATTAAATTCTTCTAAAGGTCATTTAATTAGGATTAATCACCAAAAAACCACAAAAACAATTTCTTTCTTCTTCTTCATCTTTACATTTTGTGCATTTTATTATTATTCATGTTCAATGATTTGTAATAGATAATTAGGCCTTTATTTCTTTCTTCCCCCTATTCACAAAACTTGTACCCCCTATTCCCAAAGCATTGTAATAGCGTAGGATATTTAAATTCCGTAATTTATCGCTTTCCTTATTATTTTTAGTAATTAGGGTTTGTATGACAAGATTAAAATCAACCATATAAAAAACCCTAATTCAAAATAAAATACATGAAATCAAACACACTTTGCACACTTGCACCTCTAGGGTAACCCACACTTGTTGCCTCAGATATAAACAATCATGTCCCTTGAATATGGGATGTTTTAGCAAAGACCCTCGATTAAAATATTGTAGTCCCTCGATGACTCTTCGATGTTGCCTTTGATAAACGATCTTAGTCCCTTACGATAATTGCTAAAACATCTTACAAGTCGCCTTCTATGATTGTATGATGACCCACGCCTGTACCTCACATCAAATGATAAGTCTTCCTACTAACTAATGGTAGGTAAGCATTATCTAAAGGATGAGTGAAAGAAGAAATACTTTTTTTAGTAGGGATATTGCTCGTAATTGCTTGCTCACAAACTAAAACAATTTACATACTTCACATTTTCAAAAACGAACCATTTTCAAAACATTCTTCAAAACAAACATTTTGTATACATTCTCAATGATACGAGAATCACTACAAAATTGCCTTACATTGGAATTTTCAAAACATCTTGTAAAACACTATCTTTCAACAAATATTTTCAAGACAAACATTTGTATACATTCTCAACGATACGAGAATCATTACAAAATTGCCGCACTTAGGCGTTTTCTAAATATTTGCAAACATACACAAACATAAAGCATTTCAAAGTCAGCTAGCAATTAAGATCCCGTAGATAACTATGGATGAAAAGGGTACTAACACATTCCCTTTTTATAACCTACCCCTCAAACTCAAGAAAATTATCAAAATGTCTTCCTGTTCTTTTCACCCTTTCCTTTATTGGATAAAAGGAATTCGATGGCGGCTCTTTCTATCCACAACATTTACAATAAAACTCAAAACAACCAAGTCAGTTCTCCCACCGTATTACAGAATTTACGACTCTGTTTGGGACACAATTCTAAAAGTGGGGTTACCTCAAGAGGTAGATTACCTTTATTGCTTTACTTGTTTGCCTGGTTTGCTTTACATTTTGGTGTTATGCTTGGGTTTATTTCTTGTATAGATCATATACTTAGATCTGGGGCACTATAGGTAAGTAGCAATAGATCGTGGGGACTATGCAACATAATACCGATATGGTTGAAGCGAAGACTACATTAGTGTGACACATTTGTCGGTACTGATGTCCCTTGAGTCCAGTCAAGGAGAATACGGGGTCGTTGTGTGGTGTCATGAAGCACTAACTGATCGTAGAACCTTAGTTGAACAACTTGGCCATTAGAAAGTAGTGAGATAGATGGCTTTGGTGCAAGACTAAATTTTATTGATACTTGATACTACACTCATGGAGATCGGACTTTCGGGATATTTTGGCTGCAGTTTGGATGCTTGAGCTAAAACAATGCCCGATGAAGAAAGATCAGTGATATTGAGGCTCCTAGAACCCGGTTACATCTTTTAGGACAAGTTGAGCCAACTAAAACTTCAAGAGGATATTTACCTATAAACTCCATGCAAGCATAAACCTAAGACCTTGTGTGCTTTGTTTGTGATGATAATTTGATCAAGCATAACATCATGACATCATGCCATAGTATTTTCACTAACCACTTCAAGGACCTAGGGATTTATCTTTGTTCTATTTTGTAGGATATGGCTTCCGCTCGCAGAAATACCATCTGAATCAACTTCGTAAGGGTGCCTCCTCAACTCAAAGAGTTAGCATCAAGGGTTCATGAAAATTCTCCGTTCAGCAAAAGATATGGTCGACTTCTCAATCTGGTTACCTCAAGCTTTAAAGAAGACATGATGAGGGTGCTCTTCCAATTCTTTGACCCCGTACATCATTGTTTCACCTTTCCCGATTATCAATTGGTGCCCACAATGGAAGAGTTCTCTTAACTACTAGGAGTATTTGTTCTTGATCAAATACCCTTCACCGGTTTAGAGGAAGCTCCAATACCTGAAGTTAATTCCACGGCCTTACATTTGAAGAGTTATGACATTGTATTGGGAGACAAGAAGTGGGATCAAAGGCTTTTTGGCTAAATTCCTGATAGAGAAGGCTCGTTTGTTTTCAAATTCCATGAACTTTCAAGCTTTTGAGGAGATCTTGGCTCTTCTAATTTTGGGTTGGTGATTTTTCCTAACCCTGACCAACTCATAGATGTGAATACTGTCAAAATTTTCCTTACTCGTAACCCTGTGCCTACATTGCTTGGAGAAGTTTTGCACTCTCTTCATACTCACACTATGAGGAAGTGAGGGACTCTTATGTGTTGCTTGCCTTTGTTGTCTAGGTGGTTTATTTTGCACCTTCCCCGATCAGTATTGAAAAATGAGCAAGGTTTGAGGTGGTCTCAAAGGATAATGTCGCTTTCTCATACAAATATCTATTGGTGCTCTCGATCTCAAGAGGAAATTACTATTATTGACCATTTTAGGGAGTTCCATAATGTTCCACTCTTGGGTATTAGGGTAGGTATTACTTATAACCCTTCTTTAGCTCTACGAAAATGTAGCTATGCTTGAAGAGATGGTCCCCACGACGCACTCATTCAAGGTATTATATTCGACTATGAGAACGACGTTCAAGGTTATCATAAAGGTTTGTACATGCTTGGGGCATGGTAAGCAAGGTTGATAGAAAGACTTTGGGGAATAAGAATTCCATCCCTCTTGAGCCTTATCTCAAATGGGTACGAGCTCGTGCTCAAAGTCTCAAGATGCCATATACATATGTTCTACCTGTGATCTTAGAGTCAGTTATCGAAGAATATGTTGCCCGCACCATCCTCCATCCTGACATGCCTACTGACTTCAAAGAATTGCAGAGATCTTGGATTCAACTTAAGGGAGAAAGGGACACCTTTGAAGCTCAATTCTATACAAGCGAGATGAAAGTGTTGGGGCTCACAAAGAAACTTCACGAGGAGCAAAGCTTGAATGCCTACATCGATGCGATGAGGAAACTCCAGTGGGAGACTTGAGTCTTTTGTTTTAGGATTTCATTTTTTTGTCTCTTTGAGATCTTTTTGCTTTGTAAGCCCAATGGGCAATTGTAATTCTTGAACTTATTAATGCAATTGTTGTTTTTGTTTCCTTTTTTGTCTAGAAAATTTAAATCTCTTAAAGGTCCTTGAAAACATTACATCCACATATCATGCATCATTTCATAAGTCGGTTTTCTGATACAGGTTTCCTCATCTTTTTACTGTTTATTTCAGTATAAGATGGCTCTAGAGAAAACCATCAAAGATCTGCAGACTCAACACGCACATTTCCTAGAGACTTTCCTCAACTTAGCTAAAGGACAACAAGAGATGATGACGCTCCTCGTCACCAAAAAGAAGACTAAGAAACGGGCTGTTATTCTCAACATGGGAAGAAGGTTCAAAGGTCCCGCCCGACTGGCTCAAATAGAAGAGGCTTCCTCAAAGGAGGATGTTAATCAAGAAGAGGATGTAAAAAGCACTAGGGCTGGGGGTGGAAATAACCATCGGTGAATGACAAATAAAAAAATCTAGAAGACCGACTCGAGGTTGTGGAGATTATATAAGTGCCCGAATTGGACTTTGGAGACTTAGCTTTGGTCCTTGGGGTGGTCATTCCCCATAAATTCTAGATCACTTTCTTTGCTAAATATGATGGACTCTCTTGTCTGAAACTCCATTTAAGGTCATATGTCTTCAAGATTCAACAACACACCTCATATAGGAAGTTATGGGTTCATTTCTTCCAAGAGAGCTTATCTGGAACACAGTTGTAATGGTTCTATCAACTAGAAGGAACTAATATCCACACATGGGAGGATTTGGCTGCTGCCTTCTGCAGACAATACCAATAAAATGCTGACCTCGCACCAATTGGCGTGCAATTACAAAATATGACTATGGGCTCAAATGAAGGTTTTAAAGAGTATGCTCAAAAATGGAGGGACTTGGCTGAAAGGGTGAAACCCCCTGTGACTGACAGAGCATTAATGGACATGTTCATGGGCACCTTGAATGGTCCATTCTTTAATTTGCTGATTGGGAGTTCTTCATCAGGGTTTACTAAGCTGATTTTGATGGGAGAACGAGTGGAAAGTGTAATCAAAAGTGGGAAGATCCCAATGGCCTTAACCTCTAATGTTGTAAAGAAACCATTTGTTGATAAGAAGGAAACTAATGTTGTTTATGAATAAAGGAGCCGTATCAAGAATGACCGTCATCAGTCGATAAGAGCAGTATTGATTTCTAACCCAACCCTAGTTCAACGACCACAACAACAAAACAATCAGCGTAGGTTAGACACTCCAAGGAGACAATTCACCCGGATTAATATGCCATTGTCTCAAGCTTTACAACATCTATTGAAGGAAGATTTGGTAACTGTTGTACCCCAAAATTTGCCCTCGCATTTTTCCACAAGAAATCACAGCTTCAGGCGTTTACTGATTTTTCAAACTGGCTCATGAACCGTCCAAGCAGACTTTTCTCGTCAGTCAGACAAAATTAGGGTTTTCATTGATTTTCAAGGCTCTGGAACAATTCAAACAGTTTGTTTAGGGTTTGGTTGATTTTGGCTCAACTTTGATCAGGCGAACGCTTCTTTGGCATTTAATCAGGAATTAGGTTTTTGTGCGCAGATTTTAGAAAGACTAACTCTACAGTGCTTGTCAAGTTATTCTGAGATATGGATTGAGGCATTTGGATTCGAATTTGCATTGTTTGACTTAATCAGTAAAAATTGCACTTGAATGGAATTCGCATTGTGTGATTAAATCAGTGAAAGGATGCATTGGGTTTGAATTTGCAATGTTTGATTAAAGTCAGTAAAGGGAAAAAATGTCTGGGCAATTGCGGTGATTGACTGTTTGTTTTGCTTTGGATGTTGGAAACGCCAGGTTTAATTGATCAATGCTGAAGCAATGTTTATTTAATTATTTATTATTCTAAGATTAAATGATTGGAATGTATTTTCAATTATTTTAATTTAAAGAATTATAAATAATAAAATGAATAATTGAAAAGAAGAAAAGAATTAACTGGATAAAAAAGAGTTTTTATTTATCTTTAATTTATTTGTACAATTGTTTTGTTTACAAATTGTTTACAATAACAATATTACAATAATTAAATTTAAAATAAGACTATCCTAATTTTTTCTAAATCTTCAATTCTTCATCTTTTGCTATTCCTCTCCATTTAATTATTTATCTGCAAAGAAAGAAGGAAAAAGTCAGTTGAAGCGGATAAACAATTAAAGAGACAGATAAAAATAAATTCATCATTAAGGGTAACTAACTGGAATCAGTTAGCCCTCTCTGCAAATCACGGGATTTCTCCCGGTTCACAAAGAGGGATGAATATTTGTTTGCTAATCATGAATGCACAAAGTTGAAATTCACAAGTCAAAATTGTCAAACTGCATAGTTCAAGTCTCAAACAGCATGATGCAAAGTCCAAATCAAACTACAAAGTCCAAACTAAATCACAAATTCCAAACTGTCCAACAAACTGTCAAAGATGTCAAACAAGTACAAGGCTACTCAAAGCTGTCAAAAAAGAAGATTTGGAAAGATATCAAGAAGACATAAAATATGCAGAGTAAGCATGTAATGCAAGCAAGCTTCTCATCATCATTTTCCAGTGCTGCCCTTTCAGTAAAAGTACAAGCATAAACATATTTTAATGCTAAAAGCTGTACTGGAGAGAGAAAGAGAGAGAGGAAAGTGTTTAGGCTTACATGTTTGGCTTTAGGCAAGAAGATATAGAAAATAAAACTGCAATAACACAGTGGATAAAAGGGGAAAAGAAAAGATAAAGCAATTGGTCAATAAAACAATAGAAAGTATCAAAGGAAAGGAGAGGCAGAACTGAGGGGATAACCACAAAATCTGTCAAGCTTTGTCCAAACAAATAGCAATCAAACTCAAGCCAGTAAACCCGACCTCAAACATGCCTGAAACCTCACCATTCAAAGCTTGAAGCTAACAACCAAACCTTTCAATCAAAACCAGTTAACCTTCATAAGTACGAACAGAAGCCAAGCCTCTAACTTACACTGTCTAAAAGCCAAAGCCAGGGCCATAACCTGCACAAACCTGTTGCCTAGCCAAAGCCTAAACAAGATAAAAGCCATATGCCAAAACTGAAGCAAACATCAAGCCTGAAACCAACCAGCTCAAACCTTCCAAGCCTAAACTTGTACCAAACCAATAAACCAGCATATGAAGATAGCAAAACCATAACCATACAAATCCCAAACTACAACACAAAGCCTTAAAAGACCATAACCAGCTCAACCTGCTACAGCAGGCCAAGGCCTGAAGCTAGATAAACCCAAAAAGCACGCCAAACCCACAAACCCCCTCAGAACTATGTCCATCATTGGGGTAAAAATATACAACATACAAAACAACTCAAAACATCAGAATCAACAAAAGCCCCTGCAAAATCCAACCGAGCATACCAGATATCCAAACCTGAACTACCAAAAGGCCAAGGGCTGTAACCTCAAAAGCCCTGAACCAAAAGCAAAATAGCATTCAATCTCAGGACACAGCAAAGCAAGCACATAGACCCTCAGAGCTCAAAGAGCTCATCCTTGGGTAATCAGCAAAATCACATCATCATCTCAAAATCCCTAAGCATATCAAGCTAGGCGACAGAAGCAAGACAAGCAAGAAGAAGAAGTGAAATCAAAGAGGTTTTCAAATTCATCATCAAACCCAAAGGTAAAGCGTAATGAGTACCAGGAAGCTCAAGAGTTCATCAGCACCGTGTTCTCCGCCCAAGCCTCCTACGCGCCTCCCAGATCCCTTCCTCCTCCATCTCCAGATGATAAAGGTAGTATAATTTTCTTCCCTTCCCTTTCATACCTCAAATGCACAAATCAAAACACTTAATCAAAAACAGTAAATCATAACATGCAAAGAGGAATGAAACCCTAAACGTGCTAAGACAAAAGAGGGAACAAAGGGCAATTACCTCTTAGTTGGCTTCACTGAACCAAAGAAGGAAGGAAGGAGAAGGAGGCAACTGGTGGCTAAGCGGAGGGGATTGCATTCAGAAGCTAATCGGAGAAGACGAAGCGATGACGAAGCGAACTCTTGCGCCGTTCTCAGCAAACCCTAAGTCCCTTAGTGAAACAAAACAACTTCAACCCTGAAACATTTGTCAAACTTACCTTGGGCCTTGCCCTTTCTAAAAAGCTTAAGCCCAAAACGTGTTCTAATTGGCACCCCCCCCCTTTTTTTTTGGCCTCCAATTCTGACTAAGCCCTAAATCTCTTTGGCCCATTCATTTAACATCTTTTTGTTATTTTTACCATTTCATTTTTTTTAACTTAAGCTAATACATTTTATACTAAAATCATCTTTTATTTAGTTATATTAAAAAGAACACACAAATACTAGATTATTAGATTAAAAATTCTCTTTAAACAAATCTTTTATATAAATTTCACTATTTGGTACATTTTAAAGCATAAATAATAATTTTCCTAAAAAATTGGACATTTTTTGTTATTTAACTTAGATTTTATAAAGTACCTAAAATATAATTAAACTTAAGACTTTCTTTCTTTTTTTACAATACTTTGTTTATACATATTAACCAAAATACTAATACATAAAAATAACTCTTAAAATAATACTTTACATTAATACTAAAATACAAATAATATCTTTCTTTTAACTTAAAAAAGAATTTTCATTTAAACCTTTGTACATATTAAACAAGATACCAAAATACAATTAAATCAAACATATAATACACTTAATTATACATTTAAATTCACATTTCGCAACATGTAAATAAATTACACTTACACAATACACTTGACATTTGACAATATACATTTGCTATTCCTATACATTGATATACATTACGTTTACACTTTTATCGCAATTCGATTTAGTTGTAAATTATTGGACACTACATTCCTAAAGTCTCATCCCCATTTGTGAATTTGTACCCCCACTCCCGGATACTATTTGTAATAGCGTAGACTTTAAATTCTTGCAATTTATCGCTTTCCAATTAAACCATGGTTAGACCTAGGGTTTGCATGTACGTAAAATCAAACGCTAGATAACCTAATACAAGACAAATACATGAAATCAATACACAATCACACTTGCACCCCCTAGGGTAATCCCGCGTGCTACCTTCCAAAATGGGCCATGCTTGCACGTCGAGTTTCTTTGGTAAAACAAATTCAAATGATCATAAGTCCCTCGATGACGCTTTCGAAAGTTGCCTAAATGGAATGATCAAGTCCCTTCAAAGAAAATTGCCAAAGACACTTGGCACCATTGCATTCATGTTCCATAAGATGACCCGCGCCCGTCCCGTTAAACTTCCTAAACGCAAGATTGTCCACCAAATTCAATGGTGGAACAAAATTGTTAAAAAGGGTTGAAAACATAGAGAAAACCTTTGAGTACAATAGGGGTAGACAAAACTCTTAGTTACTTGAGATCAACTTGAAAAAACACTTGCCTTCTTTTCAAAAACCACACTTCATACACACTTTCAAAATAAACTCTCAAAAACATTTGAAACATCTTTTCGAAAAGATACACACTTTTGTAAAACACTCAAACACGAGTCAATTACATTGGTTGCCTAAAACAAGGCATCTCTTCAAAAACATTTTCAAAACACACACACACACCAAAATTTCAAGCAATCAAAAATCAAGGCAAGTGATCTAAAAACCAAGTAACTAAGAGCCCATGGATAACCATGGATGAAAAGGGTGCTAATACCTTCCCTTTTCATAATCTACCCCCCGAACCCACGAAATATCTCAAAAGGTTTTTGCTGTGCTTTTTTAACCCTTCCTTTAGGATAAAATAAAAAGTCGATGGCGACTCTTGCTCAACCGAACAAGTGCGAATACAAACGCAATCCTCTAGTCAGTTCTCCCACCGTATCACAGAACTGGCGACTCTGCTAGGGAAAACTTTAAAGTGGGGTTACCTTAGGGTTTAGATCACCTTTGTTTTCAATTAATTGCTTTGTTTGCTTTTACATTTGTGGGCTTTGCATTGGAGTTTCATAGATCCTAACCCGGATCTGGGGAATACCCTTTTAGGTAGCATAATCTGTGAGGGACTTGTCCGGCGTATACCGACATGGGTGAAGCAGTGGCTACGTTGGTGTGGCGCCTTGGTCTGTACCGATATACCTCGTGTTGAAACGGGTAGAATATGGGTCTTCCAAGGAGTCATTAAGCACCAACCGACCTTAGAACCCTAAATTGACCCAACTTGGCCATTAGAACAGTAGCAGTATGCTACACTCATTGAGGCTAAACTCTCGCGATGGTTCCGGCCGCAAGAAAAGATAGTGATGCTGGAGTTATGACCGATTGAGGGTAGTCAGTGATATTGAGATCCTCTAGAACCCGGTTACTTTCGATAGGACAGGTCTTAACGAACGAAACTGAAAGAGGGTAGTACTTGAACCTCATGCAAGCCTAAACCTAAGGACTTGTTTCCTTTGTGTGAATATGTTTGCCTGTATATACACTCACCTGCTTTTCGCATACATGTACATAACATCATAACATCATACCATAGCATTTTCAATAACCTTTTCGAGGATCTTGAGGGTCTGTTGATGCAGGGATACGTTGAACCAGACGTCTACCAAAGGGAAAGAGGTTCCTCCTCTAACAAATGCCAATCAAAGTTCAAGTGCAACAACTTGAATCAGTGGGTATGACCCACTCGACATGGTGAGCTTGATTCTCGTGGAAAGACATCCACCGATACAAAGTTCTCCAATCAAAAATCAAGTGCAACAACTTGAATCAGTGGCTATGACCCACTCGACATGGTGAGCTTGATTCTCGTGGAAAGACATCCACCGATACAAAGTTCTCCAATCAAAAATCAAGTGCAACAACTTGAATCAGTGGCTATGACCCACTCGACATGGTGAGCTTGATTCTCGTGGAAAGACATCCACTGATACAAAGTTCTCCAATCAAAGATCAAGTGCAACAACTTGAATCAGAGACTATGACCCACTTGACATGGTGAGCTTGATTCTCGTGGAAAGACATCCACCAGTGCACAGTTCTTCAGTCAAAGTTCAAGTGCAACAACTTGAATCAGTGGCTATGACCCACTCGACATGGTGAGCTTGATTCTAGTGGAAAGACATCCACCGGTGCAAAGTTCTCCAATCCAAGATCAAAGTTCAACCTCTAACATTTTCTTGTGTTTACCCCAAGAGATCCTTGAAAGCATGCATCCACATATCATGCATTACATTTTGACAGTTTTTTCCTTTTTCAGGTTTCCTTACTCTCATACTGTTTATTTCAGTAAGAGATGGCTCTAGAAAGGTCTATCAAAGACATCCAAGACCAGACTGCTCAGCTGCAGGAAATGTTCCTGAACTTGTCTCTGGGGCAAGAAGAAATGAAAGCTCTCCTCACAAAGGGCTTGGAGAATTCAAACAATGCCAGGAGTGATCAGCTTGCGGAGCTGCAGTTTGATCTGACAACATTGAGGACCCAAGTGATGGGACAATTGGTGGGCCAGATGGCTCTCATCCAAGACCTATCTCAAAGACAGGAGGAACTCAGAGTTCTTGTCCGCCAACTGCTTCCAAACAACCAATTGGGGCAAACATCTGAGGTTGAAGAGCAGGTCACCGCTCAGCCTCCATCCACTCAAGAAGACAAGGGGAAGGCTCCTTCGCTTGCTTAAGGGTCACAAGCCAATCAACAACCTCGCCAGAGTCAACGGGGTAATCGGCGTAAGCAAGAAACGTCGGGAAGACAGTTCACGGAGACTGAGATACCATCATTCTTCATACTGAAGCGCCTATTGGAGGTCAACCTGCTTAATTTAAAGGATCCTCCTCAGAAGCTCAATACCTCCTCTCCTAACTATCGTCCCGACGCATTTTGTGTTTACCACTCCTACAGCCCGGGACACGACACCAACGACTGTTGGGCCTTGAAGAACAAGATTCAAGATCTGATCGACATTGGAGTGCTGGAATTCATGCCAGACGGCGAGATGAAAATCTTCCGTTAAAGGGTTCTCCACCTGAAGTGACGAAGCTCAAACTGAGAGACTTTTGCTTCATTTGAATTTTCAAAGTTGTAATTTCTTTTGTTGTCAAACAATTATCTATTAATGTTAAACTCTGTTTTCATTAATGCATTGCATATGTTTGTCTTGAAATCATCCATTCGTTTCACTACTCTTATGCTTTTCTTTATGATATTTGACTCTTGATAAAAAGATGTGAGCCTTTAGAGGGAGGATGACGAAACAATACCATAATCTCATACAGTATGCTTTTGGACAGACCTTGCTGATGATGTATAGGCATTTCTTTCGAATCCCAAACACTGGAGTTATAAGGAAGATAATCCCTAGTCAACCCCTTCGAGCCAAAGAAGTAGGAGTTTTTTGTTCTAAACAATCAAAACCTTTGATATAAACCTGGGGCAGGGTATTATCTCAGTTAATTCAAAAGAAAACGCGCATTGAAGTCGCAAACTCTCAATTTGTAACACAACGAACGACGTCAAAGAAAAGAAAGCATTCCTTTGGAATCAAAAGACAAGGGTGGTTCCCTATCACATAGACAGTCAATCTCTCAAAAGCGAAAAGCCCACCAAGCCAAAACCTATAAAGGAGGCTTAAGAAAGCTGGGGCATCCCGCTGACTGTAATCTCGAAGATGGGAACAGTCAGGCAAAAGTTAGGGATAACAAATCAAAATCAAAATAGTGAGGTCATTTCAAATCCTCAACAACATGAAAAATGTTGAAAAAGGAAAAGGAGATGATGACTGTCTCCCCAAATTCAATTCGTGAACCATCACCCAAAAAGTCGTTCCAAACTCAAGACAGAGTACGACGCACAATTAACTGAGCTTAGGTGTGAAGAACATCACGAAGAGCGGGTGGGTACAAAATATACTTTGAGCCTTTATTCTTTGTTTCTTAAACCGTGAACTAAGCCATGTTACAACCCTTCAAAAGTCCTAATTGAAGCATGGGTTAGTTCGAAAGCATACTGTTACAAAAGGTATCCTGACTCCTGTAAGGCTTTGCTCTAAATATTGCGTTAACTTGTCTTATAAAAAGTTTTCTGCTAAAAATGCATTTTGCAAAACTTCGAGACAAACATAAACTTTGCATTGCTTGAATATCACTGTCTGCATTTGGTTTTTTGTTTGACAGCGAAGAAATTCATAAAGCGAATGTTCGGAGGAACGAAAACTCTCTCAGTGAGCAAAATTACTTCAAAAGGACGACACTTCCATTACAAATCTCCTATCAACAAGGGGCATGACATAGCACCATTCAGTTAACCTGGGGCAGTCCAGTCCAGATTTCAAGAAATCTCTCAATCCGCAGAATAATCTGATTCAAGATTCTTTCATCATCACTTGGGGCATTCGAATGTCAAAAGTGTTCAATCATTCCTTCACCACCTGCTGGAATTTACAACCACCAACAGATCAACTATCACAACTCCAGATTCAATTCCTGTATCCATCCAGGGCATATCTGTTGACGACTATTTCCAGACTCGATTCCTGTATCTAGCCAGGGCACGTCTGAAGAGTTTGAAGATTCGATTCCTGTATCCATCCAGGGCATATCTGTTGACGACTATTTCCAGACTCGATTCCTGTATCTAGCCAGGGCACGTCTGAAGAGTTTGAAGATTCGATTCCTGTATCCAGCCAGGGCATATCTGTTGACGACTATTTCCATACTAGATTCCTGTATCTAGCCAGGGCACGTCTGAAGAGTTTGAAGATTCGATTCCTGTATCCAGCCAGGGCATATCTGTTGACGACTATTTCCAGACTCGATTCCTGTATCTATCCAGGGCACGTCTGAAGAGTTTGAAGATTCGATTCCTGTATCCAGCCAGGGCATATCTGTTGACGACTATTTCCAGACTCGATTCCTGTATCTAGCCAGGGCACGTCTGAAGAGTTTGAAGATTCGATTCCTGTATCCAGCCAGGGCATATCTGTTGACGACTATTTCCAGACTCGATTCCTGTATCTAGCCAGGGCACGTCTGAAGAGTTTGAAGATTCGATTCCTGTATCCAGCCAGGGCATATCTGTTGACAACTATTTCCAGATTCGATTCCTGTATCTAGCCAGGGCACATCTGAAGAGATTGAAGATCAACACCTGTAACAAGCCAGGGAACCATCTTTCTTTCTCAAGTTCCAGATCAACACCTGTAACAAGCCAGGAAAATATCTATGAACGACTGATTGTGGATCAACACCTGTAACAAGCCAGGAAATTATCTACGTCACCATTTGGGGCATTCTAATGTCAAAAGTGTTCAAAAACTCGATGCAGTTTTACACGGACTCATCATCAGGAAATCCTACACAGATCTCCTCAAAACAGGAAGTCCCAGTAGTTTGGCATACAACCCAAGCTTCTGATTTCCCCAACAGTGGTCCCAAGACTTCTCATTTTTCAACAATCAAGGATTCTTGCCCTCCACAGCAGCAGCCAAGGAATTGTTCTCCCCGGTAGCAGTCAAGATTCTTTTATCTTCAGCCATCCAGGATTCATTTATCCTCAGCAAGATAGCTCATCAGCTTACATGCGCATTCATCACATTCATGTCGTAAACATTGATGTCACATACATTGTATCATGCATCATAACATTGCATACAACTAACCCTTTACCTTTTCAGGAAAGATCAGTCGACAGACAAAGATCATCTTCCGAGATTCTTTCTAGAAATAGTTCAGATGTGACCCAGACATGGCAACATTCTGATGCTTATTCCAGATGCATCCAGATGCAGTTTTACACGAACTCATCATCAGGAAACCCTACACCGGTTCCTCCTCCACCTTCAAGACTTCTGAAACCAGCTCACGGATTCTTCCCAACAACGGAAGTTAATCTATCGCTTGTTCAGATGCAACTTTTGAAAACAGTTTACGGACGCTTCCCAACAACGGATGCTGCTCTATTGCTTATTCAACTTCAAGACTTCTGAAAACAGTTTATGGATTCTTCCCAACAACGGATGTTAATCTATCACTTGTTCAGATGCAACTTTTGAAAACAGTTTACGGACACTTCCCAACAACGAATGTTAATCTATTGCTTATTCAATCTCAACTCCTGAAAACAGTTCACGGATTCTCCAGACACGGATGTCAATCTATTACTTATTCAGACCCCCAGTTCAGAGATGTTCCAAAACATAGATGCCTTTCTGATACTCGTCCACTCACCATTGACATACAGTTCAACATTTCCAAATGGCATCTTTAAGCCCATTTCCAGATGGAATCTTTAAGCCCATCCTCCGACAAACATTTCTAAATGGCATCTTTAAGCCCATTCTCAGATGGCATCTTTAAGCCCATCCCCCGACAAGATTCTATCGCGTCATATGGCATCTTTAAGCCCATTCACCTCTACCATCACATCGTCGAATGCAAATTTTCTGGGCACTTTAGTGTCC
Source organism: Vicia faba (assembly GCA_948472305.1). Classification (NCBI taxonomy): domain Eukaryota; kingdom Viridiplantae; phylum Streptophyta; class Magnoliopsida; order Fabales; family Fabaceae; genus Vicia; species Vicia faba. Next base: position 87,654,462 of record OX451736.1, read on the forward strand.
AATCTCCTTTTACCTTCGAGTCGTGAAAGGCAAACTTGCCAATCTAACTCTTCAGGTTCAAGAAGATTGAACAGGGGCAACTGTTGTACCCCAAAATTTGCCCTCGCATTTTTCCACAAGAAATCACAGCTTCAGGCATTTCCTGATTTTTCAAACTGGCTCAAGAACCGGCCAAGCAGACTTTTCTCGTCAGTCAGACAAAATTAGGGTTTTCATTGATTTTCATGGCTCTGGAACAATTCAAACAGTTTGTTTAGGGTTTGGTTGATTTTGGCTCAACTTTGATCAGGCGAACGCTTCTTTGGCATTTAATCAGGAATTAGGTTTTTGTGCGCAGATTTTAGAAAGACTAACTCTACAGTGCTTGTCAAGTTATTCTGAGATATGGATTGAGGCATTTGGATTCGAATTCGCATTGTTTGACTTAATCAGTAAAAATTGCACTTGAATGGAATTCGCATTGTGTGATTAAATCAGTGAAAGGATACATTGGGTTTGAATTTTCAATGTTTGATTAAAGTCAGTAAAGGGAAAAAACGTCTGGGCAATTGCGGTGATTGACTGTTTGTTTTGCTTTGGATGTTGGAAACGCCAGGTTTAATTGATCAATGCTGAAGAAATGTTTATTTAATTATTTATTATTCTAAGATTAAATGATTGGAATGTATTTTCAATTATTTTAATTTAAAGAATTATAAATAATAAAATGAATAATTGAAAAGAAGAAAAGAATTAACTGGATAAAAAAGAGTTTTTATTTATCTTTAATTTATTTGTACAATTGTTTTGTTTACAAATTGTTTACAATAAGAATATTACAATAATTAAATTTAAAATAAGACTATCCTAATTTTTTCTAAATCTTCAATTCTTCATCTTTTGCTATTCCTCTCCATTTAATTATTTATCTGCAAAGAAAGAAGGAAAAAGTCAGTTGAAGCGAATAAACAATTAAAGAGACAGATAAAAATAAAGTTCATCATTAAGGGCAACTGACTGGAATCAGTTAGCCCTCTCTGCAAATCACGGGATTTCTCCCGGTTCACAAAGAGGGATGAATATTTGTTTGCTAATCATGAATGCACAAAGTTGAAATTCACAAGTCAAAATTGTCAAACTGCATAGTTCAAGTCTCAAACAGCATGATGCAAAGTCCAAATCAAACTACAAAGTCCAAACTGAATCACAAATTCCAAACTGTCCAACAAACTGTCAAAGATGTCAAACAAGTACAAGGCTACTCAAAGCTGTCAAAAAAGAAGATTTGGAAAGATATCAAGAAGACATAAAATATGCAGAGTAAGCATGTAATGCAAGCAAGCTTCTCATCATCATTTTCCAGTGCTGCCCTTTCAATAAAAGTACAAGCATAAACATATTTCAATGCTAAAAGCTGTACTGGAGAGAGAAAGAGAGAGAGGAAAGTGTTTAGGCTTACAGGTTTGGCTTTAGGCAAGAAGATATAGAAAATAAAACTGCAATAACATAGTGGATAAAAGGGGAAAAGAAAAGATAAAGCAATTGGTCAATAAAACAATAGAAAGTATCAAAGGAAAGGAGAGGCAGAACTGAGGGGATAACCACAAAATCTGTCAAGCTCTGTCCAAACAAATAGCAATCAAACTCAAGCCAGTAAACCCGACCTCAAACATGCCTGAAACCTCACCATTCAAAGCTTGAAGCTAACAACCAAAACTTTCAATCAAAACAAGTTAACCTGCATAAGCACGAACAGAAGCCAAGCCTCTAACTTACACTGTCTAAAAGCCAAAGCCAGGGCCATAACCTGCACAAACCTGTTGCCTAGCCAAAGCCTAAACAAGATAAAAGCCATATGCCAAAACTGAAGCAAACATCAAGCCTGAAACCAACCAGCTCAAACCTTCCAAGCCTAAACTTGTACCAAACCAATAAACCAGCATATGAAGATAACAAAACCATAACCATACAAATCCCAAACTACAACACAAAGCCTTAAAAGACCATAACCAGCTCAACCTGCTACAGCAGGCCAAGGCCTGAAGCCAGATAAACCCCAAAAGCCCGCCAAACCCACTGACCCCCTCAGAACTGTGTCCATCATTGGGGTAAAAATATACAACATACAAAACAACTCAAAACATCAGAATCAACAAAAGCCCCTGCAAAATCCAACCGAGCATACCAGATATCCAAACCTGAACTACCAAAAGGCCAAGGGCTGTAACCTCAAAAGCCCTGAACCAAAAGCAAAATAGCATTCAATCTCAGGATACAGCAAAGAAAGCACATAGACCCTCAGAGCTCAAAGAGCTCATCATTGGGTAATCAGCAAAATCACATCATCATCTCAAAATCCCTAAGCATATCAAGCTAGGCGACAGAAGCAAGACAAGCAAGAAGAAGAAGTGAAATCAAAGAGGTTTTCAAATTCATCATCAAACCCAAAGGTAAAGAGTACTGAGTACCAGGAAGCTCAAGAGTTCATCAGCACCGCGTTCTCCGCCCAAGCCTCCTACGCGCCTCCCAGATCCCTTCCTCCTCCATCTCCAGATGATAAAGGTAGTATAATTTTCTGCCCTTCCCTTTCATACCTCAAATATACAAATCAAAACACTTAATCAAAAATAGTAAATCATAACATGCAAAGAGGAATGAAACCCTAAACGTGCTAAGACAAAAGAGGGAACAAAGGGAAATTACCTCTTAGTTGGCTTCACTGAACCAAAGAAGGAAGGAAGGAGAAGGAGGCAACTGGTGGCTAAGCGGAGGGGATTGCATTCAGAAGCTAATCGGAGAAGACGAAGCGATGACGAAGCGAACTCTTGCGCCATTCTCAGCAAACCCTAAGTCCCTTAGTGAAACAAAACAACTTCAACCCTGAAACATTTGTCAAACTTACCTTGGGCCTTGCCCTTTCTAAAAAGCTTAAGCCCACAACGTGTTCTAATTGGCAACCCCCCCCCCCCCCCCCCCCCCCCCCCCCCTTTTTTTTGGCCTCCAATTCTGACTAAGCCCTAAATCTCTTTGGCCCATTCATTTAACATCTTTTTGTTATTTTTACCATTTCATTTTTTTTAACTTAAGCTAATACATTTTATACTAAAATCATCTTTTATTTAGTTATATTAAAAAGAAAACACAAATACTAGATTAATAGATTAAAAATTCTCTTTAAACAAATCTTTTATATAAATTTCACTATTTGTTACATTTTAAAGCATAAATAATAATTTTCCTAAAAAATTGGACATTTTTTGTTATTTAACTTAGATTTTATAAAGTACTTAAAATATAATTAAACTTAAGACTTTCTTTCTTTTTTTACAATACTTTGTTTATACATATTAACCAAAATACTAATACATAAAAATAACTCTTAAAATAATACTTTACATTAATACTAAAATACAAATAATATCTTTCTTTTAACTTAAAAAAGCATTTTCATTTAAACCTTTGTACATATTAAACAAGATACCAAAATACAATTAAATCAAACATATAATACACTTAATTATACATTTAAATTCACATTTCGCAACTTGTAAATAAATTACACTTACACAATACACTTGACATTTGACAATATACATTTGCTATTCCTATACATTGATATACATTACGTTTACACTTTTATCGCAATTCGATTTGGTTGTAAATTATTGGACACTACATTCCTAAAGTCTCATCCCCATTTGTGAATTTGTACCCCCACTCCCGGATACTATTTATAATAGCGTAGACTTTAAATTCTTGCAATTTATCGCTTTCCAATTATACCATGGTTAGACCTAGGGTTTGCATGTACGTAAAATCAAATGCTAGATAACCTAATACAAGACAAATACATGAAATCAATACACAATCACACTTGCACCCCCTAGGGTAATCCCGCATGCTGCCTTCCAAAATGGGTCATGCTTGCACGTCGAGTTTCTTTGGCAAAACAAATTCAAATGATCATAAGTCCCTCGATGACGCTTTCGAAAGTTGCCTAAATGGAATGATCAAGTCCCTTAAAAGAAAATTGCCAAAGACACTTGGCACCATTGCATTCATGGTCCATACGATGACCCGCGCGCGTCCCGTTAAACTTCCTAAACGCAAGATTGTCCACCAAATTCAATGGTGAAACAAAATTGTTAAAAAGGGTTGAAAACATAGAGAAAACCTTTGAGTACAATAGGGGTAGACAAAAATCTTAGTTACTTGAGATCAACTTGCAAAAACACTTGCCTTCTTTTCAAAAACCACACTTCATACACACTTTCAAAATAAACTCTCAAAAACATTTGAAACATCTTTTCGAAAAGATACACACTTTTGTAAAACACTCAAACACGAGTCAATTACATTGGTTGCCTAAAAAAAGGCATCTCTTCAAAAACATTTTCAAAACACACACACACACACACCACAATTTCAAGCAATCGAAAATCAAGGCAAGTGATCTAAAAACCAAGTAACTAAGAGCCCATGGATAACCATGGATGAAAAGGGTGCTAATACCTTCCCTTTTCATAATCTACCCCCCGAACCCACGAAATATCTCAAAAGGTTTTTGCTGTGCTTTTTTAACCCTTCCTTTAGGATAAAATAAAAAGTCGATGGCGACTCTTACTCAACCGAACAAGTGCGAATACAAACACAAACCTCTAGTCAGTTCTCCCACCGTATCACAGTAACACTGCGGGTCCCTCCTCAAAATCCTAACGCATCATCTCTGAAGTATAACCCAAATGTAAGGTGTGTATACCATTCCAATAGTCTTGGGAACGACACCAATGATTGTTGGGCCCTAAAAGTAAAATCCAAGATTTCATTGACAACAAGATGATTGAGTTTGACCCTCCACAAACCCTTAATGTGATTACCGAACCCATGCCCAGTTATGGTAAAGGTGTTAATGTTGTTGATGATGCTTCCTATGTCTCCTCCATCAATGATTTGACTACTGCCTTGATGACCATTAAGAAGAATCCGTTAAGAGCCGGTTTATTTTCGAGATTCCTTGAGAAATGTTACCATTGCGCTTCCCAAACTAATGGTTGTATGTGGCTGAAGAAAGGTATTTAATTCCTGATTGATAGCCATGAAATTTTGTTCGAGAAAACTCCGTCCATGAAGAGTTTGCCTGAAGGTATGTCTCAAGAGCTAACACTTGAAGACGTTTCTATAATCACCATTTCCAATAATCCTATTAGGATCACCTCTAGAGGCCCTATAAGGATTCATGCTGAGCCAAGAGTGGCTCCCCTGATCATCACTACACTGGGGCCAGTCCCCTATTCCTCTGACAAAGCTATACCCTAGAACTATGGGGCAGAAGTTTATTATCGTGGTGTCAAGAAAGAGCCATGATTACTGAAAATGAAGATCCTAAAATTACAAATATTGTCGGAACTAGTAAGGTCATTGGGACATGAAGGATCTTCTCTCCAAAGATCTCTCCTCCAGCAACTACTACAACACCTGTTCATATTCCTGCTACTAGGCCAACTGCTGACACCCGAGGGAAAGAGAAAGTATCTGAGCCTTCCCGGATGGAGGCGCCATCTCAAGATGTTACAATTGAAGACCCATCTAGAAAAGAGATGGAAGAAATTCTTAATATCATCCGAAAAAGTGACTATAAAATAGTTGAACAACTAGGACAGACACCCTCAAAATATTTAGTCTATCCTTGTTATTATGCTCCGAAGAACATGCCCATGCTTTGTTGAAATTTCTGAAGAATGCCCATGTACCACAAGAGACCACTGCTGACCAATTTGATAATTGTGTAGCAAGCCTAACCGCGGACAATGGTTTAGGCTTTTCTGATGCAGATTTAACTCCTCCATGAATGTTTTACCCAAGGGTGCTTTGGATAGGCTGGATTGTGATGGTCTGGTGTTGAAAACCAGCAATATTATGGTAAGAGCCTTCGATTGTTCAAAAATAATAGTCCACGGAGAGGTTGATCTTCCGATCAAGGTGGGATCTCAAGTATTCAAATCAAATTTCTATGTAATGGATATGCGCCCGGCCTATTCATGCTTGCTCTGACACCCATGAACTCATGGGGTAGGTGCGATCACCTCTACATTGCATTAAAAGCTGAAATACCCAGTGAAAGGAAATATTGTCACAGTCTGTGGAGAGGAAGAATATATGGTTTGTCATTTGAATTCTTTCAAATATGTTGAAATGGATGGCAAATTCATTGAAACCCCCTTCCAGACATTTGAGGTAATCCCTCCAATGATTTTTGTTGCTACTCCTGCTACCCTTGAAATCTCTAAGGGCACACCAAGAATGGCTTCTCTGAAGGATGCTAGGGCTATTATAGAAGATGGGGGCTGCACTATTTGGGGACAACTTCCAAATATTCCCTACAAATCTGAAAAATTTGGATTGGGTTTTACTTCAAAGGCTCAGAAAAAGGTTCGACGTGTTCGTGCTGGGGGGAACCTCTCCGTATTAGCAACAATGAAGTCAATGCGCTGGGAGACACTAATAGTGATGGTGACTTGGATGACTGTATATTCCAAACTACTGACGGCGGACTCAATAACTGGAAGGCCAAATACTTTGTATCAATCACCTTCATCCAGGAGTAATTGCTATTTCCCGTTTTTTATTGCTTTAAGAAGTTTGTCTGTAATTTCTCTTAAAACATTGACTTTAAGCATTGTGCCTTGCCCGGGGCACAATGGTCCATTTGTTAAGTGTTGTCATTTCATATATCATATGCTCATTCAATGAAAAGATTGGACGATTTTGCATTCAAATTTTGCGCTCCTTGTCTTTCTTTTACTTTACTGTATTTCAAAATAGCCATGTGACCTTACATGCTCACACACACATTTGCAGATCCACATCCACTCTGGATCTCATTGACAACAATTCTACTATTTCCGTTTATGACCTTGAAAATCCAATCTATCAAGCCAAAGACGAAGGTGAAGAAGATTGTGAGATACCTAGAGAACTCGCCAGACTCCTGATATAAGAGGAAAAGGCTATCCAACCGTAGAAGAACCGGTTGAAGTGATAAACTTGGGTAATGAGGAAGATAAGAAAAAAGTCAAGATTAGCGCCAACCTGGAAGACAGTGTCAAGAGAAGATTGGTTCAGATGTTGCACAAATATGTTAAGGTCTTTGCTTGGTCATACGAAGACATGTCGGGGATCGATACTGATATCTTGGTTAATCGTCTGCCAATGAAAGAGAGATGTTCTCCAATCAAACAAAAGGTCTGACGCATGCATCCCAATATGTTAGAGAAAATCAAGGCTAAGGTAATGAAAGAGTTCAATGCAGGTTTCTTGGCAGTGACGTCGTATCCCTAATGGGTTACAAATGTTGTCCCAGTGCCAAAGAAAGATGGTAAAGTCCGTATGTGTGTAGACTATAGGGATTTAAATAGGGAGAGCCCCAAAGACGAATTCCCACTACCACATATTGATGTCTTAGTTGACAACACTGATCAACATAAGGTATTTTCTTCCATGGATGGTTTCTCTGGTTACAACCAAATCAAAATGGCGCATGCAGACATGGAAAAAACTACTTTTTTCACACAGTGGGGCACATTCTGTTATAAGGTCATGCCTTTTGGGCTGAAGAATGCAGGCACAACTTATCAACGGGTTATGGTGGCTTTATTTCATGACATGATTCATCACGAGATAGAAGTCTATGTGGATGACATGATAGCAAGATCACAAACTTAGGAAAAGAACCTTGTTCATTTGCAGAAACTGTTTGACAAACTGAAAAAATATAAGTTGAGGCTGAATCCAAGTAAATGCATCTTCAGGGTAAGGTCTGGAAAGCTCCTAGGCTTCGTCGTCAGTGGAAAAGGTATTGAGCTTGATCCCGAAAAGGTCAAAGCAATCCAAGAAATGTCAGCTTCCCGTACTGAGAAAGAGTTCAGAGGTTTTCTAGGATGACTAAACTACATTGCCCGATTCATTTCTCACTTGATTGCTACTTGTGAGCCACTCTTCAAGATGCTGAAGAAAGATCAAGTAGTAAAATGGAATGACGAATGTCAAATAGCTTTTGACAAGATCAAAGAGTATCTTCAATAACTCCCCTGATGCCACCAGTTGAAGGAAGACCTTTGATCATGTACTTAACCGTGTTAGAATTCAATGGGGTGTGTGCTAGGGCAACATGACGAGTCTGGTAGAAAAGAGCATGCAACATACTACCTTAGCAAAAAGTTTACCAAATGTGAAACAAGATATTCACTGCCCGAGAAAGCTTGCTGCGCTTTGGCATGCGCTTCTCGCCGACTAAGACAATATATGTTAACTTATACTACTCTATTAATCTCTAAGATGGATCCCATCAAGTACATCTTTGAGAAGCTACCTCTCTCCCGAAGAATAGCTCGATGGCAAATGATTTTAACTGGATACGATATCCAATACACTACACAAAAAGAAATCAAAGGAAGTGTGTTGGCAGATTATTTGGCGCATTAATCTGTATATGACTACCAATCTATGAACTTCGAATTCCCGGACGAGAATATCATGTTGATTATAGATTGTGAAAAACCTAGACCGTATGAAGGACCTGAGCAAGGATCCCGATGAACTATGGTTTTTAATGGAGGTTCCAATGCACTGGGTAATGGAATTGGTGTTGTGATCATTTCCCCATAAGGTTTCCATACGCCTTTCACTGCCAGACTTTGCTTTGACTGTACCAACAACATGGTTGAGTACGACGCGTGCATCTTAGGTCTTAAAGCTGCTATTAACCTAAGAATCAAATTCTTAAATGTATATGGAGACTCAACTTTGGTAATCAGTCAAGTTAAAGGAGAGTGGGATACAAAACATCCAAATCTTATCCCTTACAAAGAACTTGTGCTAACCTTGATCCCATGCTTTGAAGAGATTACCTTTGAACATATCCCGAGGGAAGAAAATCAATTTGCAGATGCCTTAGCTACCATGTCATCCATGTTTAAGTTAAAGTGGGACAACAGAGCTCCCAGAATTACTATCGAAAGATTTGATGAACCAGCGCACTGCTATGAGATTGACACTGATGGTGTAGAAGAGAAGCCTTGGTTTCATGAAGTGAAAAGATATCTCGAAGCTCAAGAGTATCCTAAAGGGGCGTTAATCAACGACAAGAAATTCTTGTGAAGGTTCTTAGCTAAGTTGTTCCTGAGCAACGGAATTCTGTACATGCACAACCATAATTCAACCCTTCTTCGTTGTATGGACAAGAAGGAAGCAGAGAAAATTATGGAGGATATGCATGAAGGAATCTTTGGTACTCACTCAAGTGGACATACTATAGCCAAGAAGGTTTTGAGAGGTGGTTACTATTGGTCGACCATGGAAACCTACTATCATCACCACTCGAGGACTTGCCATAAGTGCCAAAGTTATGTTGATAAGGTTCACGTGCCACCAATACCTTTGAATTTCATAACTGCTCCTTTGCCATTTGCAATTGGGGTATTGATATGATCAGAGAAATCAAGCCTACTGCCTCCAATGGATACCATTTGATTCTTGTCACCATTGACTGCTTTACCAAGTGGGTTGAAGTAGCTTCATTTGCCTCAGTTATCAAGAACATCGTGTCCTGGTTCATCAAGCATAACCTCATCTGTTGGTATGACATCCCTGAGAGGATCATCACCGATAATGTTACCAAACTTAACAACACCATGATCATTGAACTCTGCATGCAATTCAAGATCAAGCATCACAACTCTTATCCATACAAACCTAAGATGAATAGCACAGTGGAAGCCGCCAATAAGAACATAAATAAGAATGTGCAAAAGATGGTGGGGACCTATAAAGACTGGCATAAGATATTACCATTTTCTCTTCACGGCTATCGTACTTTGACGCGAACATCAACTAGGGAAACCCCGTTATCTCTAGTCTACAGTATGGAAGTTGTCCTGCCTGTCTAAGTCCAAATCCCTTCTCTAAGGATTATGAAAGAAGCAGACTTAGACGAAGACAAGTGTATTCATACTAGGTTGGATCAGTTGAATCTAATTGACGAGAAAAGGCTTGCGGTTGTCTGTCATGGTCAGATGTATCAAAAACGTATGATCAAGGCATTCAACCAGAAGATCAAGCATCGGGTATACCAGGCTAGTGATTTAGTAATAAAGCGTATCATTCTACCACAAGGAAATGGAATCCCACCTACGAAGGGCCATTTATTGTCAAGAAAGTATTCTCGGGCAGTGCTATGATGATAACCACTATGGATGGCGAAGATTTCCCGCACCTGTGAACACATACATAGTAAAAAAATATTACACATAAGAATGACCTGCTAGGTTGACGCACCTAGGAAAAAACAAGGGCATCCCGATGAACCAAAAAAGTTCAGGAAAAATTAGGGATATATACAAAAGATTGTACACCCGACAAGTCAAAAACCTGAAAGGGTGACTTGGGAAAAAAAGGGTATCCTAGTGGACTGAAAACCTAAAAGGGAGGTCTAGGCAAAAATTAGGGACTTAAAAGCATATGACCATGTCCCGTTGAATCACTTACATGCAAGCTTTATTACCAAAGTCGAAAGTTCAAATGGTTCACTCAACTTCTTCCGATGGAAAGGGACAAGATGTTCGAAGACATAGGGGAAATAGAAGAGTTTGGAACACAATGGGATCACTTCCACATGGCTATACTTTTTTTTCACTTTGTACTCTTTTCATTTCACGAGACTTCCTCTTACTAGGATTTCGGTCTCTTTGTACAAAATCTCATGATTATAGGAAAATTATCAATACAAATACCTCTTAAAGTTCAAATTATTAGTTTTTTTGTTTTGTTTGAAAAAATGTCCAATGACTAAATTGAATGAACATATGCATATGAACATGATTAACTGTTAACAAATATACACATAAGAACAGGAATAAGCATTTACTAAAAATTCTAGGAGCTGGGATGACACTCAAGCTGTCCATAAATCCCCATAGAGCTACTTCTATAAGATTATCCCCACAGAATAATCTTCATAGATTCATCCCCACAAAGGATACATTTCCAGCAATTTCCCTATGGAGTTCCAATAAATGCACTTCATGGAAATTCTCTTCCCCTGGTGAGTTTGAAAACTGTAAAACTACTGCAGATTTCTTCTCTCTAGAAAATTCAATTTCCCCAGGAAAATTTGCTTCCTCGGCAGAGTACCACTCTGATAACAGGGTTTATTTCCCCAACAACCTACAAATTCCCCAGCTCGAGTCTACTCCTCAGATTATTATGAATCACCAGCAAAATTCTTCTCCCCAATAAAGTTGCCACTATCCCTAGAGACTTGCTGCAAAACTTGGAATCAGACCAAATATCAGTTAGCCTTATCCTCCCCAGACAAGCCAGAGTCTTATCCATCTCTTTTATCCCCATTCAAGGTATATAAAGAACTATCCTCCCCAAACGAGTCAAAAGTTTAACCATCTCTTTTATACCCAGTCAGGGTATATAAGAAATAAACTCTCCAGTAGAGCAACAGACGACCAATGTTCCTAAAATCTACTCCCCAAACATAAATCAATACATCCCCTGTAGAGTTTCTTAAAACAAGTAAGCAACAATCCCAAACAGAATCTTTCTAGACAAATTGAAGATACACATACTCTTCATCCCCAATAATAGTTAGGGATTTTTTTCCTAGACAAAATATAGCACGGGCTTACAAATACACTTCACAACATATTCATACGTCATGACATATGCATACGAAATGCATGTAGTACAATCTCATTTATTTTGAGAACATCATTACGAAATGCATTTCATACATCATGACATTGCATACAATTAACTCTTTAACTTTTCAGGAAGAATCAATCGATAGGCAAGTATCATCAACAAATCCTCAAAACAGATTGTAGGTCATTCCCTGAAGCTAGACAGGGAAAATATCTACATGATGGACACTCTTTTCAAACATCTGCTGGATCAGATTAAATCAACCAAAGATTTATTCTGATACTTCTCTCATTACTCCTTTTCTGGCTCAGATTAAATCGACCAAAGATTTATTCTGATACTTCGCCCAGTTAAAAGATTTAAAGACCTATGTTGGCTCATATTAAAACGACTAAAGATTTATTCTGATACTTCTCTCAGTAGACCTTTTCTGGATTAGATTAAATCGACCAAAGATTTATTCTGATACTTCTCCCAGTTAAATATTTAAAGACATCTGTTGGCTCAGATTAAATCGACCAAAGATTTATTCTGACACTTCTCTCAGTAGAACTTTTCCGGCTCAGATTAAATCGACCAAAGATTTATTCTGATACTTCTCCCAGTTAAAGATTTAAAGACATCTGCTGGCTCAGATTAAATCGACCAAAGATTTATTCTAATACTTCTCTCAGTAGACCTTTTCTGGCTCAGATTAAATCGACCAAAGATTTATTCTAATACTTCTCTCAGTAGACCTTTTCCGGCTCAGATTAAATCGACCAAAGATTTATTCTAATACTTCTCCAATTTAAAGATTTAAAGACATCTGTTGGCTTAAATTAAATCGACCAAATATTTATTCTGATACTTCTATCAGTAGACCTTTTCTGGCTCAGATTAAATCGACAAAAGATTTATTCTGATACTTCTCTCAGTAGACCTTTTCTGGCTCAGATTAAATCAACCAAAGATTTATTCTGATACTTCTCCCAGTTAAAGATTTAAAGACATCTGTTGGCTCAGATTAAATCGACCAAAGATTTATTCTAATACTCCTTCCAGTAGAAATTTTCTGGCTCAGATTAAATCGTGCAAAGATTTATTCTGATACTTCTCCCAGTTAAATTCGAGCATAGACTTAGTCTAATTTCTGTATCAACAATTACTTTGGATGGCATCTATAAGCCCATATCCGAAAACTCTTCATTGCCTCTCCAAATAACATATATAATCCCATATCTGACAACTCTCCATCACTTCTCCAAATGGAATCTCTAAGCCCATTCCAAATATAATCAACAAACAGTTTTACTTCATGCACAGGCGAGTTCAAATTTTTGGGCACTTAAGTGTTCAATCCTCTTCTACCTTTAAGTCACGAATGGAGGATAAACGAATCTAACTCTACAGGTTAAATAATATTGAACAGGGGAATTTGTTGTACCCTAAAATTTTCTATCCCTTTTCCTCAAAACATTTCTCACAAAGATCTCAGATGCTCAAGAAGTCTCAAGAGTTGATCAGACAAGCTCACCTCCTAAGCACTGAGACCACAAATTAGGGTTTTGGTTTTCTCAAGGATAATTGGACTTTTAATACCTCAAGTGACTTTCATGGTTCATTATAGGTCTTCAAGAATGCTCATACCAAGTTTCAAGTATTGCACCACAAATTTGCTCAATCAATTGCTCAGATGACTAAAAATCAACTGTATTGGGCAAAAAGTCAATTATGGTTAACATACAATGAAAATTCATGATTTTTTCCAACATAAACATTTTGAAGTCATATTTATCAATTGATCAAGGGTTTATCACAATTCCTCAATAAAATCACTTAAATCATCAAAGGGCAAAATTGTCAAAATTAGGGTTTTGATTGAGAATGATTGACCATTGACTTTTGAACTAATACATGGCCTAATGACTTGAAGCATTATCTTAAGGATTCAAACACAATGTCTTGACCGAATTTCATGGCTCAAATGACTTCTCAAGATCAAGGGGTTGATAGTTGAATTTGGATCAATTGATGAAAAGTCAACAGACACACAAAAAGTCAAATTTTGACTTTTTGGTCAACATTGAATTTCAAAAATCAAAATTCATCAAGACATTCAAAAATACCAAACTTGATCATCAAGAATCAAGAAAGTCAACAAAAGTCAAGATTTCCAATACTTATAAAAATTCTATGTGTTTTTTGACCTTGATAATTTCACTACTTCATGACAATTTTTCACCAAGATGCAATATGATTCAAGGAAAATTTTCAACATGAAATTTGTAGATCTTGATGAATTCTACAAATTTGTCCTTGAGGGTTGATGTCCAAAAAATTCTTATATTTGAAGATATAGGCTCATGAAGTCATGACATTTTTACAAAACACTTAGTGAAAATTTTAGCAAGTTTGGTTATGAAATTCCTGGTATGTCACAGACTCAGGATGTCTAATGGAATGTTAAGACATCTGATCTGACATTAAGCGCTGTACAGGTAGAATAGGCTGTACTTTTGATATCTGTTCTACAACAGACACTGAACTATCATACCAGAACCTGCAACACCTTTGACAAACGCAGGTTCTGATTTACTGAAGTTCAGAACAATTAAGGTTAATCATATACATTGATGTCATGAAGAATGCTGTGACATCAAACAAATAACCAATGCAGAAAGTAAATAACACACAGAATTGTTCACCCAGTTCGGTTCAACCAACCTACATCTGGAGGCTTCCAAGCCAGGGATAAAGTTCACTATTAGTAGTATCAATTCAAAGACCCTACAGCCAACACACCCGTTGACAGCCTTCTCACTTAATCACTACCCAATGACACTTTTACCTAAGATCCAATCCTAGATATGAGAACCCTCTCACTCCCCCTCAATCACCGTAGTGATTACTTTCTACAGTACATAAACTGTTCAGAAGATACACTTCCATTACACAACTTGATCATGCTTAAAAGCTTCAATCAAGTACAATGCATACATCCTCTAACCTACAGGTTTCAAGGAGTATGGTGACCATCCCACAGCCCGGGTGGTTCACAACAAAACTAGCCCTAATGATTACATATTATCAATACACGGCTTACTTAAATTAGGTTACAATACTTCTATTTATAACCCTTTTTACCCAACTGGATTTGGGCCTTCATATGACAGCAATGCAGCTTTAACGACCTGCATAAAGTAAGCAGAAAACTTCTGCTGCAAGTTAGGTCTTCAATCGAGCTTTTCTCCTTATCCTTAGCTTCTGATTGAATCTTCTAGGGCTCCACATATGCCTTCAATTTTCGCTACTTGTTATGCATTCTATTTGGCAGAATATTCTGCATAACTTCAGGAACAGAACTGCATCAGACTTGACAGTTCAGTAGCTTGATGTCTGGTATGATGTTATGACATCTCTTGAGACATGTTATTCCAGATGTTGATTTAAATCAACACAACATGTTTAGGCATTTACAATAGGATTTTCAGGCTGTTCCTATTGTACATTACATTTGTTTTACAAGAAATGAGCCAATCCTAAACGAAGGCACTTACAATCTCCCCCTTTGGCAAATTTTGGCTAAAACAAATACAACAATAAAAAATAAAAGTGTTCAGCATACACACAGAAGGATATCTTGACATCTTTGGTTGTAACCACACTAACCATCCAGGACCTCTTGAAGCACAGGAGGAAGAGGATGCACCTCATTCCCTTTTAGACCACGAACCATTTCTTGTCACTGGTGGTGGAGAAAGAGGTCCGTGGGAGATAAACTATCCTTTCAGAGGCATCCGAGAACCCTTAAGGAGTGACCAGAATATCTCCCTTGTAACTCAGAACACAGGTCACAACTGTGTTCATAACTCAGATCACAAGTCACAAAGAAATTCACGCCATTTGAATTTCTGCTGAATTTGTGACAAGTCTTTGTGATCAAAATTTTGAGTAGCTGCTGCAACGAGGACAATGTCAAACAGTACTCCTTTCTCCCCCTTTTTGGCCAAAAATTGACAAAGAAAGCCCTCACAAAACCAGATCCAAGAACAGTTTTCCCAGATTCGTACAAACCCCATGATGGTTGTGAGAGAAAAGAATGTGTGACAGGAGGTTATATAAGGAGATAACAGGTTCAAGAAGATGGCAATATAAAATCTTGGTCAAGGATACCTGTTAAAGTTGTTGCATGTTTCAGACTGACTGTGCATGAAATTTAGACGCATTTGTTTGTTTCTGCCAAAAGAACCAGTCCTAATACATGCATAAGTTTAGGTCAAAGCAATTCCTGAATAAAATCAGCCTTTGACCGACTTTTAAGGCTGAAGATTTATTCCTTCTGGGAAACAGAATACCAAATATAGCTCCTGAATAGCTACAATTACGTGGTGAAGTTATTTTCCACGTATTCTTCTTGATTTCCCCAAGGTTGCAATGTCGTTGGTAATGTCATGACACTTACTTAGACATTACCTTACATTCTTCAACAACAGCAACCTTCTTTTTACTTCTCTCAGTTAGGCACAGAGAAGGACACTTTAAACAGCTAGTAGCAAGAGACTAGTAGCATTAAGCATGGCCATCAATCATGCTTTCTTAAGTGTTGCTGAGATCCAACACAATTACTTTCTACCTTCTTCCAGACAGCAAAATAAGGAAGGAGGGAATAAACCAAAAGACTCCAAAATGCTTCACAAGACATCACAGATTAGTTCTAATACACAAAATTTAGATGCCACTTCTATTTATTGTAGTAAAAGAACCCCTTGAACATATGCTGAATATATCAGATTTCTTAATCTGATTTACTTCTTCTGATCTTCCATTCACTAGTAGTTGCTAGAGCTAGTGAAGTCTTTACCACAAAAGCATTTCTGATTTGCCAGACCAAGTTGCTATTGATAAGATCTGAATCTTCCAAATTGCTCCAAAAGTATCAAAACTTCCACTTATGATACTTTTAAGAATCTCTGAGATTTTCTTCCTAAACCCAGACAGATAACAAGAGCAATTCTTCAATCTCCTGATGTTGAGACATTATCCATGACTTCACTTAGAAGTTCACAATGTCATATTATCAGAACACATAAACATCAGCATACCACCGTCCTCTTCTGACTTCTGATCTTCAGATTAAGTCCAACAATACATATACAAAGTCTCCCTTCAATGTATATTGTAATTGGGGAAAGTGCAACACTCAGTGACTCCCCTTGTTAAGGCCAATCAAAACAGTAGCGTGGAAACCAGTAGCACTAGCTCTGAGGTGGTAACTTCAAGCACCCTGAACTAGTCTTAGAATAGTAAGGACATCTCTGATTCATGCCCTTGCACTTCCACACTTATCATGACTCTCTGGATGGCTGAGAAATCATGTAGCCATAGTCTGAAACCAACCTCCAACCTTCTTAGTGTGCTTACAAGCTTTACTAAGATTCAGACTTTCTAGAAGGATTATCCTTTAATCAAAAAGTTGATCATGTCATCCTTCTGTATAATATATTTACTAGTAGTTGCTGATACTAGCAAATTCTTCAGACCACAACAGTAGTTATGCATTGTTAAGCATACTACTCTTAAACACAAGTAGAATCTACTTATTCCAAACCAACAATAGAACTGCCACTTCTGAATGAGGCGATAGAATATTAAGATTCACAGTCCCAAGTCTCTGCCACAGACTTCTAACAATAATGATGTTACAGCATCATCTGGGACATCAGAACCTATCTGCTTGGGTTCTGAAGTTAACATCCAGGGATTGATGCCCTTTTATATTCCCCATATGAAAGGTATGATCTTCATCTTCAGCAATAATTACTCACCAGAATACCCTAGAGAGAAATAAACTCTCTACCAAGTTCTGAGAAATAGGTTCAGAATACAGCCTTGCATGCATATTATATAAACACTTAGTCTCCCATCAAAGTGCTTATATATATCTTTATGCAAGATCCTAATGAATACTTAGTCTCCCGTCAAAGTATTCATTATTAGTTAGATTATGCCACCTTCTCAAGGTAGGATAATTATTCTAACAATCTTCTGCTCCATGCATGAAGAACCAACTGGTCCTTACAAGTTTCCTTTGCTGAAGAGGCCCTTCGTTTGAGATGATGTTGCAACATCAGATCTGACATTGATCTCAACCATATGAGCCTGGCTTATACTATGGTTTTGGATGAACATCCATAGCAATCAAAGCACACTTTTCTTGTAGGGGATACAAGAGTACACCAGAAGCTAATCATCCTTTATGATCAGACCCACAACAACCACATAACCATGCAGCAACTATCATGTATCACCTTCACCTTGTCTGCTGACCCTTGAACAGTACAAAGGAGTTAATTGTACCATACTCCTGTAGACAAGAGCAGACCAAGTTGTTCTATTATGTGAGGACATCACATAAATGAACTCAAGTAGAAAGAGGATCTTCTCAGGAACCCATGATCTTTTGAAGATAACTCCTCCTTGCTACATACAACTAACAAGTTCATCCTAGGTGATGGGGATGACTTGTCAAAGTGCAGATATCCACCATTTGACATTGGTGAACAACACTTTGGTCCAGGATGTCAAGACATTTTGTATGACATGTCTTCAAAGATCTTCAGGTTAAGGACTCCCCCTGAAACTTAGCTCAGATCTTTGTAGAGAATTATGTGAATTCTCCTTCACATGCTGCAGTTTATGTGATTGGTAGACATAACCTGTTCTATTCCTATCCTCCTTGGAAATCACTAAGATCATGAGAAATAAACTCAAGCATCTTATAGAACAAGGTAAGATGAACTCCCTTTCACATCAGCTTGATCATACTACTGCCTCTGAACAAAATGTTATCCAACTTCCCTCTTTATGGATACATTGTTGAGCTCTTTACTTTAGAAACATAGTAAGTACTCTTTATTTGGAATTTACCACAGGTTTCAAATTAAGAGTCCTTAGTTTGCTTGCTGTACAAGTTTCAGATTGCCACATTCTGTAACTTGTACTAGAAGAAACTTCATTATCAATCATGAGGATGTTCAATAAGTCTGGAACTTATCTGTCTTTCCTCAACAACTGATGTCTTCAATAGTTGTGATGTTGTACATCCTTTTTCATCACAAGCTTTAGAACTTTTGATTCTGATTTCCACATATTTATCACATAAATATTCTGCTCCCATCATTTATTCAGTTAGAATTATCTAATCACACTAGATGATCCTGACTGATTACTTCTTCATACTTGCTAAGCATATTTACTTGGCTGAAGACACAGACTCAGCACATATACTCCCTTAAACTCACAACTGGAGTAGATGACCTGTTGATCGTGTCCTGATCAATTATTTCAAAACAGATGTCTCCTCTTCCAGATCAGGAGTAGGTTCCAAACATATGTACTCACACTACATGTGTTTAGCACCCAGAACATCTGTTCTTCAACTGGCAGTTGCATGATGTTCTAACATCCTTAAGAACATCAGTTCCATCTCCTTGGAACACATCATCCTTGATAATCTTCAAGGTCTTCAAGCAGCTTGCAGATGTATATGAGAATCATTGATCAATTGATACTCATCAACACTAATAATAAATGCCTTTATGAGTGGACTTGAGGAAATCTCAAGTATCTTTGACATTATTGATAGATTGCAAAATCTGCTTACAAATTCTGTTGAAAATCATAACCCTAGAGTTCTTCTTTCACTTTAGGGGTTGTATCAGAAGCTATGCAGCGGAATAGCAGTACTTCAACAGAACTTACACAATGCTTACTCCATATAGCAAGCATGACACATAAGGATTGAAAATAAATCAATCCTACAAGTTGTTTGCTTCTTCACCAAGCAACTTTCTAGACCCAACTCTACAGCCCTGTTAAAAGGAAGCTTTATAAACACAGATGATACCTTATCAATATCTTCACTCCCGCATGAAGGTTTTGATAATATTCTTCTCTGTGCTGAATACAGGTTGAACAATGCACTCCAAAATATTCACTCCCGCATGAGGTCTTTGAATTTGTTCAAACACTTTCATCTTCCTTCAACATAGCTGATCAGATTGATCTAGTTTCTCCCAAATTGGTCCATCCTCGACTCCTAGGGACCAAACAATATGAACACTACTGGTTCAAACAATATTCAACCTTGTACACAACCGGAAAGTATCCCCCATGGATCTCATCCAGAGACAGACAGGATGCCTGCTTTGATACCAATTGAAATTCCTGGTATGTCACAGACTCAGGATGTCTAATGGAATGTTAAGACATCTGATCTGACATTAAGCGCTGTACAGGTAGAATAGGCTGTACTTTTGATATTTGTTCTACAACAGACACTGAACTATCATACCAGAACCTGCAACACCTTTGACAAACGCAGGTTCTGATTTACTGAAGTTCAGAACAGTTAAGGTTAATCATATACATTGATGTCATGAAGAATGCTGTGACATCAAACAAATAACCAATGCAGAAAGTAAATAACACACAGAATTGTTCACCCAGTTCGGTTCAACCAACCTACATCTGGAGGCTTCCAAGCCAAGGATAAAGTTCACTATTAGTAGTATCAATTCAAAGACCCTACAGCCAACACATCCGTTGACAGCCTTCTCACTTAATCACTACCCAATGACACTTTTACCTAAGATCCAATCCTAGATATGAGAACCCTCTCACTCCCCCTCAATCACCGCAGTGATTACTTTCTACAGTACATAAACTGTTTAGAAGATACACTTCCATTACACAACTTGATCATGCTTAAAAGCTTCAATCAAGTACAATGCATACATCCTCTAACCTACAGGTTTCAAGGAGTATGGTGACCATCCCACAGCCCGGGTGGTTCACAACAAAACTAGCCCTAATGATTACATATTGTCAATACACGGCTTACTTAAATTTGGTTACAATACTTCTATTTATAACCCTTTTTACCCAACTGGATTTGGGCCTTCATATGACAGCAATGCAGGTTTAACGACCTGCATAAAGTAAGCAGAAAACTTCTGCTGCAAGTTAGGTCTTCAATCGAGCTTTTCTCCTTATCCTTAGCTTCTGATTGAATCTTCTAGGGCTCCACATATGCCTTCAATTTTTGCTACTTGTTATGCATTCTATTTGGCAGAATATTCTGCATAACTTCAGGAACAGAACTGCATCAGACTTGACAGTTCAGTAGCTTGATGTCTGGTATGATGTTATGACATCTCTTGAGACATGTTGTTCCAGATGTTGATTTAAATCAACACAACATGTTTAGGCATTTACAATAGGATTTTCAGGCTGTTCCTATTGTACATTACATTTGTTTTACAAGAAATGAGCCAATCCTAAACGAAGGCACTTACAGGTTAGATTTTTGTCCCAACTTCTTGGTAATTTTTCACCTAGTTCCAATTTGATTTAGCCGAAATGGTCAACATGAAGGTTGTAGATAATGTTTCAAGCTTTACAAAATGTCCAAGAACTTGATGAAATCATGCTTGAGCTAGGAGAATCGAAGAGAAGAAGTTGGACATCCATTCTTGAATTTTAGATCACTTTGTGATGAACCTTATGATCCAATCTTCAAGCATGTTGCATAAATCTTTCTTTGCAGGCTTCTAACTTGCAAACCACTTCATAATTAATTGTTTACACAACTGATTGAGCTATGATCCAAGTGCTTGAGCCATTGTCTAAGTGATTATGACATATATGGCACAATGTCAACTCTCCTTGAGCCCATGCATTGTTGGTTCTGATTCCAAAACATTTCAAAGCAAGAAGCAACCATCTACAAGCCTGTCCACCACCCTATAAGCCCTTGTACTATGCATTAAAACTATGCATTTCAAGTTTGCTTCAAAATCAAGTCACATAATCATAATATGTGATCTTTGATTTCTGATTACTTGAGCCTCTAAAACCTTTTCTATATAAATAGAGAAGTTATTTACAATCTAACACACGAATTCAAGAGCCCTCTAACCCCCTCAAACACCCTGAAACCAAAACTTGCATCAAAACCTCCATTACTTGTCATTTTTTACCTTAAACTTCAAACACACAATCCCTTCGTGCGTTCCCATTCTAAACCATTCAAACATCATCTACACATCATATATAACTCAACCCACCTCTGTTTCACAATAATAACACCATTTGCCCCATCCCCCATTTCCAAAAATTCAAACCTGCAACTTGACTTCTCCAGGGAGATTTAGCCACTTTCATCTCAAAGTAAGCATTGCAATAGATTCCTAGGAGTTCAGTGAAGATATCTAGATCATCACAACATCTCCAAGAGTGCTCAAACTTCAAACACGATTTCCAGTTTTGAGGTAAGTTTTCTCAACTTTGAACTCCTTATACAAGCTTCACTAATGGTCACTTTATGAATGAAAAATGTAGACATCATTGCCCTGAAGCTAACCATGCCTTTAGTTTTCATTTATATTGCCCAAGTGATGCGAATTTTGAAGTTGAACTTTCAGAAAAGTTAGGTTTTTATTTGGTACCAAAAAAAATTCATGCTCATCTTTGATTTATAGTTTAAGTTGTTTACATGGTTGAATCTGTGATGAAAAACGGAGCAGGTTTCATGTTTATACTTTTGAAAATGGTTGAGAAATAAGCAAGTTTGAAAATTAAAAAATGTGACAATGGTGACTGGCGCAAGGTTAGGGATGAAGTAATGTTCAGAAACGAGTTTATTTTATATTTAGTTGAATTTGTATTATAAACGGATGAAACAGCCACCCTAGTGGCAAAGAAGCGCGCCCTACGGCATTTATGTATAGGGACCTGGTTTCGAGCCACAGTGGGATCCTTTTGTTTTTCACTTATTTTGTTATTACAAATTCAATGCAAGTAAGCTCTGCACGCCTATCATGAGCCTCACATCAACACCATTGGATGTTCAACAATTCAAATCAAACAAATCCAGCGCTACACATGGGCAAGACCATGGTGCGCTCCAAGAAAACACCCACACTAGATCTCACATAGGTGCCGAATCATTGATTCTGGGCCTGTTCGAGTTTCTTCCCAACACCCCCTATTTTACTTATACTTAGGCCCATTTTCCATTATTTTATTTTTATTTTCTGATTAAAAAAATGTGATGTGGGCACGTTTCCTACTTTTAAATCCCATTTTTACTTTTCAACATCCCAGCCCAATATTTTTTATATTCTTTATATTTTCTCTTAATTTTATATATTTATTTATTTTATTTAACCAAAAAATACCAAAAATTTATTTTTGGAATAATTAGATTAAAAATATCTTAATTTTATTTTTACTACATTTATTCTTTCTTTTTTCAAACCAATAAAGCCTCAAAAATATTTTTATAATAGTTAATTTCTCTTGTAAATTAATTTAGATTTAGGTTTTTCTATATTCAAATTAATTTTCCTTTTGGTTAGTGAAATTAATTTTTTATCTTAATTTAATTAGGTTTATTAAATTCTTTTAAAGGTCATTTAATTAGGATTAATCACCAAAAAACCACAAAACAAATTCTTTCTTCTTCATTATCTTTACATTTTGTGCATTTTATTATTATTCATGTTCGATGGTTTGTAATAGATAATTAAGACTTTATTGATTTCTTCCCCTATTCACAAAACTTGTACCCCCCACTCTCAAAGCATTGTAATAGCGTAGGACATTTAAATTCTGCAATTTATCGCTTTCCTTATTATTGTTAGTAATTAGGGTTTTCATGACAAGATTAAAATCAACCATAGCAAAAACCATAATTCAAGATAAAATACATGAATCAAACACACTTTGCACACTTGCACCTCTAGGGTAACCCACACTTGTTGCCTCGAATATAAACAATCACGTCCCTCGAATGTGGGATATGTTAGCAAATACCCTCGATTAAAAGATCATAGTCACTCGATTACTCTTCGATCGTGCCTTCGATAAACGTTCTTAGTCCCTTACGACAATTGCTAAAACATCTTACAAGTTGGCTTCTATGATTGTACGATGACCCACGCATGCCTCTCACATCCAATGATAAGGCTTCCTACTAACTTATGGTAGGTAAGCATTATTAAAAGGAGGAGGAAAAGAACAAAGAATTTTTTAGTAGGTAGATTGCTCGTAATTTCTTGCTCACAAACTAAAACAATACTTCACATTTTCAAAAACAAACCAGTTTCAAAACAGACATTTCGTATACATTCTCAACAATACGAGAATCATTACAAAATTGCCTTACATTGTCATTTTCAAAACATATTTCCAAACACTCTCTTTAAACAAATATTTTCAAAATAAACATTTGCATACATACTCAATAATACGAGAATCATTACAAAATTGTCGCACATAGGCGTTTTCTAAATATTTACAAACATACACAAACACAAAGCATTTCAAAGTGAGCTAGCAATTAAGAGCCCGTAGATAACTACGGATGAAAAGGGTGCTAACACCTTCCCTTTTTATAACCTACCCCCCGAACTCAAGAAAATTCTCAAAAGGTCTTTCATGTTCCTTTCACCCTTTCCTTTATTAGATAAAAGAAAAGTATGTGGCTACTCTTGCTATCTGCAACATTTGCGATAAAACGCAAAACAACCAAGTCAGTTCTCCCACTGTATTACAACTAGTCTTAGGAGTTTT
Source organism: Vicia faba (assembly GCA_948472305.1). Lineage (NCBI taxonomy): Eukaryota > Viridiplantae > Streptophyta > Magnoliopsida > Fabales > Fabaceae > Vicia > Vicia faba. Next base: position 87,678,768 of record OX451736.1, read on the forward strand.
GAGTTAGATTTGGGCCTCTAGGTGAACTTTTCATAGGGTTAATGTGGACCATGTTTTCTTTGAATTTTTCAAGTCTTTCTCCACTGCAAACTTGAGACGTTTCCTTTTAAATATATTGGAGAGCTTGTTGGGGATATTACTATATGTGAAGCTACTTGGGATCTCATTGCTAATATATTATCTAGGAGGCTTAATTTCTAGAAGCATAGGTATGTCAACTTTGATGGTAGTGGTTTTTCTCAATCTTATGTTTAATGTTATCCCTATTTTATTCCTATATTTTTTTTATAAAATGCATGTGAAAGGTATGGAGGAAGATAGTTTGGATCCGAAAAAGGTTTCTGTAGGGTGGTGTTAAGGAAGACTCTAAGATTTATTGGATTAAATGGGACTAAGTTTTAAAGCCTAATAATACAGGTGGCTAGGGGTTATAGATCTTATCTTGGTAAATTTAGCTCTTTTGACTAAGTGGAGGTGGCGTATTAGCTCAAGTGGTTTGCTTTTAAAGAAATACCATTGTTTCCAAATATTGTGTATATGTTGTCTCTTCTCTAAGAGGTGGAAGAGGCTCGGGATTTTGGAACTCCTTTTCTTAGTGAAAAGGAGTTTCCTTTATTGTTTCTAAATAGGATGACCCTTCTACCTTGTTTATGGATGATATCACTAATAAAGTTGGATAAAGGTTCTAGAGGTCTTTTTGGACTGACCTATGAGTTAGAAGTATCTCCCTCAAGAATAGGTTCCTTAGGTTGTTCACAATCATTGGATATCTTGAGGGGAATGTGGGAGAGATAGACGTGTGGGTAGATGAGACCCTCATTTGGGGTTTTAGGTAGAGGAGGTTTTCCTTTGTCCATGAGAAACCTGTTGTTGATAAATTTCAGTCAGTCATCTAAGGTCATATTTTTTCCTTAGACATAGATAAATGGGCTTGGAAGATTTTTAGGGATGTTTTTTTTGTGCTCTCCACTTATCATTCTCTTTTAGCTTCTTCTAATTATTTAAATCTTTCCTCCTCCCCTGGGATTTTGCCTCTTCCTCTTATTTGTGATATCTAGGAACCTTCTTAGGTGATTGTTTTCTATTGTCAACTTCTCCTTAATAGGTTTCCTTTTAGAGAGAGCTTATTCAATAGAAAAGAAAAGTAATTTTTTACCATGTTTTTACCACATGCCCTACTTGTGGCGATTTCTTCGAGTCGACTTATCACTTATTTGTAACTTGTGACTTAGTTAGTATTGTTTGATATAGGATTTTCATATGGTTAGGGTTGCAGATTTTCCTTCCTATGAATCTTAGTCTTCACTTTGAGAGTTTCTTTCTTTAAGAAGTAAGGCGAAGTCTAGAAGTGGTTTTTCTATTACTTGGATCATTTGGAGCGCCAGAAGTGGAGGAGAAAAATATTTTTTTCTTGAAAATGGTTCTTAGGAAAATCTGTGGGGAACTTTTGCATCTTCAAAGAATGGTTTCAAAACCCTACCTGTTGGATTAACAGATAGTGAATCGAGATTTTGGTCTAGTTTAGAGTGGTTATGGTCCTTTGCTCTTCTCTTGGTAGTTTCCAATTCGACGTTGGTGATTCAATTTCCTTAAAACCTAGTTTGTTCCTTATTCCTGGTGCAGTCCTTATAGGCATTTATTAGTCTATAGTTTATCTTGATGTGGTTTTTTCCTTTATTTATTAGTTGTCTCATGTTTTTTTTAGCTTGTGATACTTCTACTGTTAATCAACTACTTTGTTGTATTTTGTTTGTGCTTTTTATCCTTTATCATTGATATTATGTTTCCTTTAAAATAAAATTTTTATGCGGTGAACTTTTTTCATGAGCTTATAATATTTTAAAATGAATTTATGAAATTTTTATAAACTATTTTGAGTAGCATTTAAGCTTATAATTTATTCTTTTTAAAATTTTAATTTTCTAATATTAATTAAATTTATATTTGTCATTTTATATTCATTGTTTTGTTTAATATTCATTTTTTTTTTTGAAATCTTGATATCAGATTTTGTGACCTACTAATTTAAGAGGATCAATTCCTCCATCCACTTGCAGAGGGCACATTCAGTTCAACCGTCCACTTGCGAATGGCGTGTTTAAAGCCATAACAAGGTTGAGTATGAATTTGTCTCAACACAAGAATTATTTTTACCTAATAGGATTTGAAACTTAACCTTGAGCGGAACACACTCTTAAGATCCAAGTCTTGACCATTAGATCAATCTATGAAATTATTTTGTTTATCGTCTAATTTTGATAAAAATAGATCATCGTAAAGAAAATACAAAATAAGAATTTGATTTATATTTTAAAAAATTATTTTCTTAAAAAATTAATTTGATAAAACTAATAAAATATAATAAATAAATGAAATAAAGAAAATAAAAGAATTAATACAACAATTTATAATAGAAAAATATCAACCTAATAGCTAGTCCAATCTCTTCAAATTGGAGAATTTTCATTGAGGCCACATTGATAAAAAAAATTCACAAGAGTATAAGTCAAACAAATTACTTATATTTTTAAAATCTTGCTTTAGTACAATCAACCTTAACTTAATAGAGTCATTATTTGGCTTAACTTACCATGAAGAGAAAATGAAGTTACAATATAATTCTTTTACATAGAGAATAATTTAGTATAAATATAAGTGAAAAATATATTTCTTATAAATGATTGGAGTATCTAAAACAATCACTTCTTTTTCAAAGTAATTTGTCAAAAGGTTTCTCCAAGGTTCTTTCTTTATTTATAGACACTTTATAATGGTCATGGTATGGTACTCCTTGAAACACAATATCATTCCACACATTAGCATTATTGTTGAATTGGATATATCGGGCATATTATGTCTGTTATTATACGATTATCACATTTCATGTGATGACTTATATGACCTCCAGCTATTGACAATTATGTGAATATGAATTTTTAGATTTGTCATCTTGTGCACCAAAAATATCATCTCAAGCTCTATTGTATTTATTCATGATAATGTTATAAAGAATCAATCTGAGTGAGTGAACAACATAGAGATCATATGAAAGATTGACAACCAATGTTCTTAAAATATATTGTAAGTAGCACTAGATATTTTTATTGAATTATTGATAGTGTAATGCATAGGTTGGTTAAATGTCAACGCGTTTTCTCCATTTTACTTAGGGTTTTTGGTCATCTAACCCCGGTTCCTTTGGGTAATGTCACACAATCTATGTTGGTTCTCAGCCCTTTCTCTTTAGGGATCTCAATTTCGCTAACAAATTTATCATGGAGAACTGAAAGAACATTTCTCTAACAAAGGAAGAGGAAGGAGTCACGGTGGTGATAAAAGAGGTGAGCGGTAAAGAAATTTTCTAGAGGACCCTAGCTGGGAAATTATGGATGAAAAACATTTTTAATACAAAATCATTCACAAATACAAACGTTGGAGCGTGGAGACTCAAGAACCCAGTGGAAACTCAAGAGCTCAACAAAAACTTGTTCCTCTTAAGATTTGTGTCATTGCAGGATCTGGAACATGTCTTTCATAATGGACCTTCGAGCTTTGATTGAAACCTTTTAATGTTGAAACGAATTTCTAGAGAAGAACAATATTTAGGGTTGAACATGAATTTTAGATCGTTCTGGGCTTGGATGTATGACTTACCTTTCATCCTTCTATCGAAGGTAATGGCAAGGAAAATAGGGAACATTATTAGGACTTTTGAATAGATGGACTCCAAGGAAATCTTTTGTACCCCAAAATTTTCCCTCCCTTTTATTCATGACATTATCCTAGGGTTCTCAAATGCTCAAGGTTGCTCAAGAATATATCAGACAAATTCTCCTCCAAAGTAATGGACTTACAACTAGGGTTTCATTTTTCTCAAGGAAGTTTGGGTTTATAAGGACTCAAGTGGTTTCCATGGTTCCTTATATGTCTCCAATAATGCTCATACAAAGTTTCATGTTTTGCATCACAAGTTTGCTCATTCAATGGCTCAGATGACTGAAAATTAACTATATTGGGCAAAAAGTCAATTATCGTCAACATACAATCAAACTTCAATATTTTTTGTCAACATCAAGGTTTTGAATTCATATTCATCATTTGATCAAGGGTTGATCATGATTAATCAAGGAAAACTCTCAAATCATCAAAAGTCAAAAGTTGCCAAATTAGGGTTTCCTAAGGAAAAGTCAATTGAACTTTGACCATGCATAACTTTCACTTGTTTCATCAGATTTTCCTAAACTAAAGCTCATTTTGAATGAAATTCAATTCTCTACAACTTTGACTCTCTAAGCTCAAGTCCAAAACACGTTTGATTTGAGAGATATGGGCCAATACATTATAGGTCATTTCAAAAGTCAACAAAAAGACACTTTTTGTCAAGGCAGCTTACATGAAGATAAATTCTTCAAATGAAAAAATGGTCAACATAGAGATTATAGAGGACATCTTGAGCTTTCCAAAAATTCCAAGATCACCTTGATATGATAAAAATTGAGTTAAGATTGGCACGAGTTGGGAAATTTCGAGAAAATGCATGAAACCCAAATTGATCAAACTCGAATTTTTGGGATAATGGCCTTGTGTTTCAAGGTTCAAACATTCTTTATGGCTAATAGTGAACCTCAAGACTTGTTCATACACCTCCCTTTAGTTTATTATATTTATTTTTTATTTTTATTATTTAAAAGTCAAAATAAATAAAATAAAATCAAGGCTTATTTACACAAGTCCAAGCCCATGATCCTTTGACCTAATAGCAAGCTGTATATTCACTTCAATTTAGACATGAAGGACACGAAAAACCTTGCAGCCAAAGTCATCCCAAAAACCACAAATTTTCCAAAACTAGGGTAATTTGTAAACCCTAATTACAACTCCTTTCCACGCAATCCAGCCATCCAATTCACTTCCAGCCACACTGCAGGGTAAGAATGGAACATCTTTGAAGGACCAAAGGGCCTGAAACCCTCACGCACGCCTTGCCGTTTTGGTTCATGCATGATTTTTCATATCTTAGTTTTTATTGTGTTTTAACATGTGCTAACTCCACTAATATGTTTCTAAGATGTCCCAGTGCAGGAATAATCAACCGTATGAATCCCATGTTATCAGAATCATGAACTACCATGTTCACACCAATTTGATATATTTTTGGCATAGCTCCCAAACCAGTGTGTTTCAGCCTAAACTAACCATTCCAATGAATTTGCAGGCCTGTATTTAAGGGGGTAGGGTCCCATTGGATCTCTCATACTATTTATTTTGCAGGTTAGAAGAAAAGAAGCCACCGAAGAAGACGACCGAAGCTAGGGCTTTGACGCCTCTCCGGTTCATGCACTTTGTTTTATATTATATATTTTGTTTCAGTTTAAACAATGGATGTATCACCACCCCAGTGATTAAAATGCATACGTTAAGGCTTTACTATGCAAGGGCACGGGTTCGATCCCTGCTTTTGGCATTTTGATGTTTTTCATAATGTTCTATGTTTTGCAGGATAACATACTGTAACGCGGTGGGAGAACTGACTTGGTTGTTTTGCGTTTGATCGCAATTGTGCGAAAAGCAAGAATCTCCACCGACTTTTCTTTTATCCAAAAGGAAAGGCTGAAAAGAACAAGAAAGACCTTTGAGATGTTTTCTGAGTTCGGGGGTAGATTATGAAAATGAAAGGTATTAGCACCCTTGTCATCCATAGTTAGATCACTTGCTTTTGTTTGAATGTGCTTGTGGTGTGCGTTTTGAAAGTATTTTGAAAATGTCTTTGTAATAGTTCTCGTTTCTATAAGAACGCGTACAAAGTGTTTGTTTCGAAAATAGTTCAAAGATGTGTTTGTGGAGTGTGTTTTTTGAAAGTATTTGGAAAGATGTTTTTGTAATGGTTCTCGTCTCTATAAGAACGTATACAAAAAGCTTTTGTTTTTTTGAAAATATTTTAATATGAAACTGTTGGTGTAAAATGTTTGGTTGTGAGCAAGCGAGCAACTAGGAGCGAATCTACCTACTCAAAAGGTCTTAAATGTTATTTTCCTCCTCCTTTAGATGTTGCTATCTTACCATTGATTTGGTAAGAAGCCCCATCGTTGGATGTTAAGGGACATGCACGGGACGTTTGTAGAGTCATAGAAGGAAACTTATGAGACGCATTAGCAATTTTTTGTAAGGGACTAGATCGTTTTTTCGAAGGCAAAATTGAGGGACATCGAGGGACTATGATATTTTTTATCGAAGGGTCATTGCTAAAGCGTCCCATATTCTAGGGACTTGACTGTGTTTCCGAGGCAACGAGCGAGGTTACCCTAGGGGTGCGCGTGTGAAAAAGTGTGTTTGATTCAAGTTAAGTTGTTCTTTGATTAGGTTATCTAGCGATTGATTTTAATCTTTCCATACACACCTAATTACTATACAGTATGAGGAAAACAGTAAATTGCGGAAATTAAAATTCTACGCTATTTACAGAGCTTTCGGGAGTGGGGAGTACAAATTTACAAATGGGGATGGATTAATGCAATTAAATATCCAAATAGGCAAACAATACAACCAGATCGAATCGATAAATTAATCGAAATTACAACAAATTTATGAAGTAAAAATCAACAAAGTATAAAATTCTAAGTATTTTGTTTGCAAAGTTTGAAAATAAAAAATAGGAAAAATCTATTTATATAAATTAGCTTAAAAAGATTAAATTAAAAGTATGTACATTAATCGAAATAAGTAACAATAAAATAAACAAAATAAAAGAGTAAAAACCAAGAAATGGGGGTGTGGGGTAACAATCAGGATGGGCTAAAGAGCAGGCCAAAGATAGCTCTTTTGTTTAAAAAAAAGAAAATGAGCCAATTAAAAAAGAAAGAAAAAACATCCACAGTGGGTCTCAAACCCGGGACCTCACCTCCAAACACCATTGCCTTAACCACTGCACTGCTTACTCATTCGTGTACTTATATGCCTTCAATAATACAAAAGGCATGATATGAGAGATGGGCTGAGCCAAAAATATAGGCACAAACCCGGTTTTGTTAAGTGGAAGAGAAGGGTTTTGGAACCCTAAAGAACAAAGAGGAGGAGCCACTCAAATCCTCAATTACTTCTACGTTTTTTTTTCATAATTTCCTCTGTTTGTCAACCTTCTAAAAAAATCCCTCTCTTCATCGTTCAATATAACAACAAACAATAATACTATCTACTTTTCATCTTCTCTGTCGTGGTTGCGTTTGTATAGAATGCCATTACTAAGAAAAAACTTAGCAGAGAATCTCCTTAAAAACTTCTTATCATTGACTGAAGCTCCTTCTGGATATCTTGTGCCTCGAGATACCTCTTAACTTCATGGAACCAAGGATGGTCCACTACTTCTTCATTATCGATCTCGTGACAGTAAGCTGGTTCATCCATTCGTTCAACGGTGATTTGGGGAGCCTCGTTGCCCCATTTGAGTTTAAACATGGATGACATTGTGGCTAGCGCGTCTACTAGTTGATTTTCCTCTCGTGGAAAATGCTCAAAGTTAATTTCCTTGAAATATGGGATTAATGTCAACACATGTTCTTTGTAGGGGATGAGGTTAGGGTGTTTAGTGTCATATTCTCCTTTGGTCTGACTGATGACCAAGGTTGAATCTCCAAATACACTTTAATACTTGATTCCCAAATCTATGGCAGCTTTGAGACCAAAAATACATGCTTCGTATTCTGCCATGTTATTTGTACAGTTGAAGCAAAGTCTTGCGGTGAAGGGAGTATGACATCCTTCCAGGGATATGATTACAACACCTATGCTATTGCCGAGTGCGTTAGACGCTCCATCAAAAACCAAACTCCATCGAGATCCTTGTTCAGGTCCGTCATATGGTCTGAGTTCTTCACATTTGTTCACAATCTTGATGTCTTCATCTGGGAATTCGAATTTCATGGACTGGTAGTCATCCACAGCCTGATGAGCAAGATGATCGGCTAGCACACTCCCCTTTATTGTTTTTTAGGTAGTGTACTGAATTTCGTATTCAGTCAGGATCATCTTCCATCTTTCTATTCTCCTAGAGAGGGCAGGCTTCTCGAATATGTATTTTATTGGATCCATCTTGGATATCAATAAGGTAGTATAGGTCAGCATATACTGTCTTAGCCTGCGAGCAGCCCATGCCAGAGCGAAACAAGTTTTCTCGAGAAGTGAATATCTTGTTTCACAGTCGGTAAACTTTTTGCTCAGGTAATAAATAGCATGCTCTTTTCGGCCAGACTCGTCATGCTGCCCCAGAACACACCCCATTGAATTTTCTAAAATAGTTAGATACATGATCAGAGGTCTTCCCTGGACTGGAGGTATCAAAACATGAGGCTCTTGAAGGTACTTTCTTATCTTGTCGAAGGCATCTTGGCACTAATCATTCCATTTGACTACTTGATCTTTCTTCAGTAATTCGAAGATTGATTCACAAGTAGCGGTCATGTGAGAAATGAATCTGGTAATGTAGTTTAACCGTCCCAAGAATCCTCCGACTTCCTTCTCAGTGGAAGGAGCAGGAATTTCTTGTATTGCTTTTACCTTGGTGGGGTCCACCTCGATACCTTTACTGCCAACGACGAAGCCTAAGAGTTTACCGGACCTCACCCTAAATGTACATTTATTCGGGTTTAACCTTAGCTTGTATTTCATTAGTCTCTCAAACAGTTTCTGCAAATGGTCAAAATGTTCCTCTTCAGTTTGAGATCTGGCTATCATGTCTTCCACATAGACCTCTATTTCTTGATGGATCATGTCGTGAAATAGAGCTACCATGGCACGTTGATAAGTTGCCCCAGCGTTCTTCAACCCGAATGGAATAACCTTGTAACAAAATGTGCCCCACTGTGTGACGAAGGTCGTCTTTTCCATATCCTCAGGTACCATTTTAATTTGGTTGTAGCTTGAGAAACCATTCATGAATGAGAAAACTTTATGCTGTGCGGTATTGTTAACCAAATATTGATATGGGGGAGTGGGAAATCATCCTTAGGGCTTGCCCTATTCTAATCTCGGTAATCCACACACATGCGTACTTTGTCGTCCTTTTTAGGCATTGGAACAACATTGGCGACCCATTGTGGATAGGAGGTGACGACTAAGAATCCGGTGTTGAATTGTTTCATGACTTCAACCTTGATCTTCTCTAACATATCTAGCCTCATGCGACAGACTTTCTGTTTTTCCGGAGGGAAGTCTTCTTTTGTCGGTAGACGATGGACCATAATATCGGAATCAAGTCCTGGCATGTCTTTGTACGACCAGGAAAAGACCTCAACATAATGATGTAGCAACTGAGTTAGACGCTTCTTGACACTGGGTTCCAGATTGGCACCCACCTTGACTTCTTTCTTGTCCTCTTTGGTACTTAGGTTAATTGTGTCCACTGGTTCTTTGTGAGGCTGTATGGTCCTTTCTTCTTATTGTAGTAACCTGGCTAGTTCCCCTGGCACTTCACAATCTACCTCACCTTCGTCTTCGGCTTGGTAGATTAGATTTTCAGAGTCACAAAAGGCCATAGCAGAATTGTTACCCATAGGATCCCGAATAGATGTAGATCTGCATTTTGAATGTGAGTGCGTGTAAGAGTATAACTATCTTTGAAAGAAATAAAAATGTAGAAAAAGAAAGACAAAGAGCACAAAGTTTGTATGCAAAATCGTCCATGATTCATTGATGACTTATGAAAATGAGGCAACAAACCCTTACAATGGACCGTTGTTACTTGGGTAAGACACAAGGTTTTAAAAGTCTGAATTATTTAATTATTACAGGTCCGACAAAAATTTAAAGACAATTACTGTTGGATAAAAGTAATTGGGACAAAATCTTTAGCTTCCAAATTTTTGAGTCCTCCATTGACAGTTGGGAAAATCCACTCCTCCAAGTCGTAGTTGTCCCCATCATCCTCCATTGCATTGACTATGTGGTTGCTAATCTTCAAAGGTGGTTCCCCGGCACGAGCATGACGAATAACTTTCTGGGCTCTTGAAGTGAAACCCAAACCAAATTTGTCAAATTTGTAGGGAATATCTGGGAGTTGGCCTCAAATAGTACACCCACCTTGTTCGACTACTGCCTTGGCATCTTTCAGTGAAGCCATCTTTAGCGGAGGTCTGATAATCTTTGGAACTTGGGAAACAATCTTGGTTGCTGCCACTGTTTGTGGGAATTCCTCGAAATGCTGACACGGAGTTTCGATGAATTCACCATCCATTTCTACGTATCTGAAGGAGTTCAGCTGACTGACCATATATTCCTATTCTCCATGGACAGTAATGATTTTTCCCTTGGTTGGGTATTTCAGCATCTGATGTAATGTAGGGGTGACGACACCAGCGTTGTGAATCCATGGTCGGTCCAATAAACAGGAATAGAAAGGGCGAATATCCATCACGTAGAAAGTTGAATCAAAGGTTTGAGTTCCAACTTTTATGGGGATGTCCACCTCCCCATGCACCATTCTCTTTGAACCTTCTAAGGCCCTTACCACTATGTTGCTGGGTTTTAAGGTCAAACCTTCACAGTCAAGTCTATCAAGAACCTTCTTAGGAAGCACATTCAAAGATGAACCATTATCAACAAAGTCATGGGCCAAAGTTGTGCCCCGGCATTCGACAGAGACATGCAATGCCTCATTGTGCTTCCTCCCTCTAGGTGTCAAGTCAGCATCAGAAAAGCCTAAACCATTGTAAGCGGTCAAATTGGCCACACGGTCTTGGAATTGACCAGCAGAGGTTTCTTGTGGCACATGGGCAGTTTTAAGAAATTTCACCAATGCCTTCGCATGAGCCTCAGAGCACAACAGTAAAGCTAGCATAAAGATCTTTGACGGAGTTTGCCCTAGCTGTTCGACCACGTTGTAGTCGCTTCTCTTTATAATTTTCAAAGTTTCTTCCATCTCCTTTTGGGAGGCTTCTGAGATAGATACTAATTGCGCCTTCATCTGGACAGGCTCAACCAAAATGCCTTTCCCCCGAGTCTCGATCGACTCAGTGGTAGGGGTGTCAGTAGGGATAACCATAGGAATTGTAGTAGTAGTGTCAACATGAACAAAAGTAGGGATGATTACAGGACCGGTAATAGTCTTCGAAGGAGCAATCTCTGGGGAGAATACTCTTCCACTTCGGGTTATCTTGCTGGTTCCCACAATGTTGCCAATGTCGGGGTCAGCCTTCTCAAAAATCGAGTCTTCATCAGCCAACCAATGTTGTTTGACGCCGTGATAGTAGACATCGCCCCCATAGTTCCATGGGACAGTTTTATCTGATGAGTACGGGATTGGTACTGGCATAGTAATTATCAGTGGAGTCACCTTTGGAACAGATGTAATTCTAATGGGTCTTTTGGTGGAGACCCTGGAAGGATTTGCGGAAATGGTTACTATTGAAACATCCTTATAAACAATGGTTGGAACGGGAGTCTTTTCAAACAAAATCTCTTTATCATCCATCAGGCGCTGGACACCTGCCTTCAATAAATGACAACCAGTCGGTAGAGATAAACAGAGGTGGCAGCCTTCACCATAACCCGAAAATAAACCGGCCTTCAACAGGTTCCTCTTGACGGTCAAGAGAGGAGTAAAAGTTCATCAACGATAGCAACAAACACATCGTCTTTAACAGCGTTAACACCACAGCTGTGCTTGGGCATAGGAGCGATGATAACATTCGGGATCTCGTGAGCGTCAAATTCAATTTCTTTAGCTTCGAGGAGGTCTTGCACCTTGTTTTTCAAAACCCAGTAGTTATTTGTATCATGACCTGGACTGTCTGAATGGTAAGCACAACGGGAGTTTGGGTTGTAACGGGGAGAGGCAGTGTTGGGATTCTTCGGAGCTTCCCGCAAGGTTACCAGGTTAGATCTCAACAAATGTGGCAAGATTTGAGACAACATCATATTTATCCGGGTAAATTGTCTTACTGGTCTTTCTGTTCTAGGATGGTTGTTCCTTTGTTGAGTAGGTGCAGGCTTAGGGATCATGACGGCCCATACCATTGGACGACGTTCAATTCTGTCATGATTCCTTTGAGGGTACACAACACCAACCTCTTTCTTCCTAATAAATGGTTTTTTACGACACTAGAGGATACGTCTTTTTGGATCTTCCCACTCTTAATCCCAACTTCCACTCTTTCTCTGGTCAAGATTAATTTAGTGAAGCCTGCTGAGGAGCTTCCAATTAGATGATTGAAGAAAGGACCGGACAGGGTACCCAGAAACATGTCTACTAGCTCTCTTTCAAACAGGGGAGGCTGGTCTCTTCTTTCTAAGTCCCTCCATTTCTGAGCGTAGTCTTTGAAACCTTCGCTTGAAACCATAGCCATACTCTGGAGTTGAGTACGGGTGGGAGCAAGGTCTGTGTTATACTGATATGTTTATAAAAAGCAGCGGAAAGGTCTTCCCAATTATGGGTATTGGTCCTTTCTATTTGGTAGAACCAATCTAGCTGAGTCCCAGATAGACTATCCTAAAAGAAGTGGACCCATAAATCTCTGTCGGCAGTGTGAGGTTGTATCTTCCTCATATAAGATCGGAGGTGCATCTTGGGACACGAAACCCCGTCATACTTAGCAAACACTGGTGCCTTGAATTTTGGTGGAATAACAATCCCAGACACCAAACCCAACTCTTCAAATTCCAGCCCGGGCACTTTCTGAATCTCCATTGCATTTAGACGTTCTTCCAGATGTTTATACTTCTCATCAGCTGGAGGATATTGTTCTTCAGAGTAGATATCCTTTTCTTCCTCTTCAGATTCTGGATGGCCAGTCACTTCCTTGTTTTTCCCTTCTTGATCCTTTTCACCTGATGATGTTGCAAAGTCTAGAGTCTGTCTGGCTTGTCCCTTGAACCTTCTTCCCAAATTCAAAACACCGGTTGATTTCTTCCCTTTCTTCTTCTTTTCTTTGATCAACATGGTTTTCAACTCTCTTTTGCGAGAGTCAAGAACATTTGTTGAAATTGGGCGTTCTGCGCTTGGAGGTCTTTCATTGTCTCTCAAGATCCATCTTACTTGAATAAACAGTAGAAAGATAAAGAGACCTGTGGTAAGAAACCTGCTTATGTTATGATGAATGAAGATGCATATGTAATGATTTCAAGGAAATTAGAGATTTAAATTTGCTTTAGACCAAAAAGGAACACACGTTATACTAATAAATCAAAGTTTGAGTACAACATGCCTCTTTGGGCTTACAATGAAAGAAATGAAAATACAAACAACTAAGACAAAAAAGTTGAGTGCATCCTCTTTGGTGCGATGTAGGCGTTCAGACTCTGATCCTCATGAAGCTGCTTGGTGAGTTCCAGAACCTTCTTCTCGCTGGCGTAGAATTGGGCATCAAAAGTGACTCGCTCCCCCTTAAGCTGTATCCAATCCCTTTGCAAGTCTTTGAGGGAGGTGGTCATGTTAGGATGAAGGATAGTGTACGGGACCTCTCCTTCCACGACATGCTCTATAATAACTGGGAGAATAGAGGGATAAGGCATCATAAGACTTTAAGCACGAGCTTGTACCCATTTGAGATAAGGCTCAAGAGGGATGGAATTCTTGTGCCCCAATGTCTTGATATCAACTCTATGTACCATTCCCCAAGCTCACATGAAACCTTTGCGGTAATCCTGAGCATCATTCTTGTAGTAGAAGATGATTCCTTGAATAAGTGCATCATGAGGACCATCCCTTCTTGCATATCCAAACTGTTGTAGTGCCAAACAAGGATTGTAAGTGATTCCTCCCCTAATGCTCAAGAGAGGAACATTAGGGAATTCTCCGCATCGATCAATGATGGTAACATTCTCCGAGGATCGGGGACACCATGCCTGAATGTGTAAGAGTCATCAACCTTTGGGACCATCTCAAACCTTGTTCATTCTTCAAGACGGATCGAGGTAGGTGTGAAATAAACCACATATCCAAAAGAGGTGTGCAGCACAGAAGGGTTCCTCTCCTCTTTATAGTGCGAGTATGCAACGAATGTAGGATATCTCCAAGCAGAGTAGGTACCGGATTACGTGACAGGAAAATCTTAATCGCATTCACGTCTATGAGCTGGTCCGGATTAGGAAACAATACTAACCCATATATGAGAAGGGCTAACACTTCTTCAAAAGCTTGTAAGTCTAAGGTATCCCAAAAATGGTCAGCTTTCTCGAACAAGAACTTAGCCAAAAAAACCCTTAACACCTCTCCTGGTTTCCCAATTGGCTACGACGTCAGACCGTTGTAAGGACAACACTTTGGCAATATCTTCAGGTTTAAGGTCTCTTTCCATACCATTGAAAGGTACCTCATTAAGGATAGGCACCCCCAACAATAGAGAAAACTCCTCCATAGTAGGCACTAACTTGTAATCTGGAAAAGTGAAGCAGTGATGTAGATGGTCAAAGAATTGAAGTAGCACTTTTAACATCTCTTCATCAGGGTTTGAGGTGACTAAGCTGAGAAGTCGACCATGTCTTTCGGCGAATGGAGAGCTTTCGGGAACCCTTGATACCAACTCCTTAAGCTGAGGAGGTACTTTTATCAGACTGACTTGGATAGTGAATCGGCGGGCGAGAGCCATGTCCTACAAAATAAGACAAAAATAAACCCTAAGAATCCTTGAAATGGTTGTATGACATGTTATGTTATGATGTCATGATTATTCTCAGATATAGTAGATGTAGCAAGCACAAGCAAATCACACAAAGACCTTAGGTTTAAGGCTTGCATGGATTTTAAGGTGATACCCTCTTGAAGTTGGGTTGGTTCAACCTGTCCTAAATATAGTAACCAGGTTATAAGAGATCTCAATATCACCGTTCTTTCCCCCAAATCACGTTCCGATAGACAATTGACTTGCCACCAAACAAAACTCAAGGGTTAAACCTCAATGAGTGTAGCATCGAGTATCAACCGACTTTGGGCTTACACCAAAGACTGCTATCTCACTATGTCCTAAAAGCCAAGTTGGTCAATTAAGGTGCTAAGGTCAGTTGACGCTTTATGGTACCACACAGCGACCCCATATTCTCCTTGATTACTCAAGGGCTACCGGTACACACCAAAGTATCGCATCAACATAGCTACTGTTTCAACTGTGTCGGGATACCCCGCACAGTTCCCTCACAGTTTATTGCTACTTACCTAAGAAAGGTGCCCCAAATCCAGGTGTAGGATCAAAGCAAGCCCAAACAAGGAAACATAATTTAAAGCATGCAAGTCAAACAAGGAAAGCAAGTAAATATGATCTAGCCCTAAGGTAACCCCACTTTTAAGATTTGTCCCCAGCAGAGTCGCCAGTTCTGTAACGCGGTGTGAGAACTGACTTGGTTGTTTTACATTTGATTGCAATTGTGCAGATAGCAAGGGTCGCCATCGACTTTTCTTTTATCTAAAAGGAAAGGCTGAAAATAACAGGAAAGACCTTTGAGATGTTTTCTGAGTTCGGGGGGTAGATTATGAAAAGGGAAGGTATTAACACCCTTTTCATCTTTAGTTATCTACGGGCTCTTAGTTACTTGCTAGATCACTTGCTTTTGTTTGAATGTTCTTATGGTGTGGGTTTTGAAAGTATTTTGAAAATGTCTTTGTAATGGTTCTCGTTTCTATAAGAACGCGTACAAAGTGTTTGTTTTGAAAATAGTTCAAAGATGTGTTTGTGGATTGTGTTTCTTTGAAAGTATTTGGAAAGATGTTTTTGTAATGGTTCTCGTCTCTATAAGAATGTATACAAAAAGCTTTTGTTTTTTTGAAAAGATTTTAATATGAAAGTGTTGGTGTAAAATGTTTGGTTGTGAGCAAGCGAGCAACTAGGAGCGAATCTACCTACTCAAAATGTCTTAAATGTTCTTTTCCTCCTCCTTTAGATGTTGTTATCTTACCATTGAATTGGTAAGAATCCCCATCGTTGGATGTGAAGGGACAGGCGCATGACGTTTGTACAGTCATAGAAGGCAACTTATGAGACGCTTTTGCAATTTTTTGTAAGGGACTACATCGTTTTATCGAAGGCAACATCGAGGGACATTGAGGGACTACGATCTTTTTTATCGAAGGGTCTTTGCTAAAGCGTCCCATATTCGAGGGACATGACTGTGTTTCCGAGGCTACGAGCGAGGTTGCCATACACACCTAATTACTATACACTATGAGGAAAACAGTAAATTGCGGAAATTAAAATTCTACGCTATTTACAAAGATTTCGGGAGTGGGGAGTACAAATTTACAAATGGGGATGGATTAATGCAATTAAATGTCCAAATAGGCAACCAATACAACTAAATCGAATCGATAAATTAATCGAAATTACAATAAATTTATGAAGTAAAAATTAACAAAGTATAAAATTCTAAGTATTTTGTTTGCAAAGTTTGAAAAGAAAAAATAGGAAAAATCTATTTCTATTAATTAGCTAAAAAAGATTAAATTAAAAGTATGTATATTAATCGAAATAAGTAATAATAAAATAAACAAAATAAAAGAGTAAAAACCAAGAAATGGGGGTGTGAGGTAACAATCCGGATGGGCTAAAGAGCAGGCCCAAGATAGCTCTTTTGTTTAACAAAAAGAAAATGAGGCAATCAGAAAAAGAAAGAAAAAACGTCCATAGTGGGTCTCGAACCCGGGACCTCACCTCCAAACACCATCGCCTTAACCACTACACTTCTTACTCATTTGTGTACTTCTATGCCTTCAATAATACAAAAGGCATGATATGGAAGATGGGCTGGGTCAAAAAGATAGGCCCAAAGCCGGTTTTGTTAAGTGGGAGAGAAGGGTTTTGGAACCATAAAGAACAAAGAGGAGGAGCCACTCAAATCCTCAATTACTTCTACATTTTTTTCATAATTTCCTCTGTTTGTCAACCTTCTAAAAAAAGCCCTCTCTTCATCGTTCAATATATGGTGATGCTAGCAGATTGATGGTGTGAACTGGTTTGATGGTTTAAACAGTGAGTTTAGGTGGGTGTTATTGCGTGTGGCTAGATCTCACGAAGGGTGGCATAGAGAGTAAGCTAGGCGGAGGCAAGGTTGGACAGAAGTATGAGTAGCAGAGGGACTGCTGGTTATCGAAGAATCCAAATTGGTTACTGAATTCTACCGTGGTCCTAATGGTTAAGATGGGACCGGAAGGGTCTGAACCGCTATTGGAGTCCTTTGAATATGTCTTAGTGATGAAGAATAAGAAACAACGTCAAAGCTTGCGCACAGAGGAGATCTGGTCGGTCGGAGTTGACAGAGTGGCCACAGAAGGAAGTGACAAAGGGAGTGTGATGGTTCAGCTCTAGCGGATCAAAAGCAACAATAAAATCAACGCAATTCGGGTCTTCTTATGCTAACAGTATTTCTCAGGTTACTACTCAAACAACGCTTATGATCTCCTTTCGAACAATTTTAATCTAATGTCTTTTCTCTTTAACTTTGTTCTTTGTTTATGAAAGAAAAACAATTTTGTTAACTCGTTTCTACGCTCTGATTATCGCAGCCTTACTCAGGTGAAGGGAAGTAAATAAATAAAAATGAATAGAAAACAACGTGTAATCAACAACATGTAGTTCTACAGCAAATTGTGGTGATGGGAAAAAATATAGAAGTTAGTATCAAATAAAATGCGAAGGGATGAAGAAATTTTTTACCTATCGGAGCCTCTCCGACGGAGTTCTTCAAGAGAAAGTGAGATCCAAATATTTCTCCTTCTTCTTCTGATATGTGAAAAAATTGTTTTAACAATATGTGTTTGGTGCAGGTTATTGGAGATTTTGCAGATTACTTTGGAGGGAGATTGCTGCTAAAAATGCTAGAGTTTGGTTATTATTTTTTCTAATATCTTCCTCTGGTTTAGACTTTGAAGTTGGTATCTTTTGTTTTTGGTTTTTGGCTTGGTAAAATCTCTCTTTTCTGTTTGCTGGCTGGTTTTTATAAGTTGTGTTCTCCCTCTTCTTAATGGAACAATGGCCTTATATTGATATCAGGATGAAAATTGGAGGGAAGGTTTTGTGAATTTGAAGTGATTTGGCTAACTGTCTCAATGCTTTCCAATGCAGCTTTTTTATTTTCCATTTTTGTGCAATATTTGGACTGTTTGTGGACAGGTTTGTAGCATACTTTGGACTATTGCAGTAGGGCTGTTTTTTGCTGGTTTTGGGACTGTTATTGCTAGGTGATATCCTTCTTTCTCTTTTCTTTCCCTCTTCATCTTTCTATGATACAAAGCAAACTTTCTTTTTACTCAATAATTCTGAAGGGTTTGCAATATTAGGAAAATGATGATATCTAGGGTTTTATCTATTTGATAGCTTGCTATGTTTTGAATTGCTGTTTAACTGTATTTTTCCTATGCTTCTTTATGGACTATTGTTTATTTTGCTATTGTTTGCAGCCTTAGACTGTTGTGCTTGCAATGTTGTTTGGCTTATTTTTGCTGCCTTGTTTGACAGTTTGTGCTGCTGCCTTCTGCCTACTATTTTTTTTTGCTTTTGCGCTGCAATTTTATTGTTTTGTTTAGGCTGCCTTGTTTTGTTTTCTATTTTGTTGTTGCTGTCTTTTGTTTGACAGCCTAGCTGCTGTTTTGCTGCATTTGGGCAGCTTGCTTGCTGTTTGCATTGTTTGCAGTTTGACTTTGCTTTAGTAATGTTTGCAAATTTCTTTTTCCCTTTTGTGAACCAAAAAGATCAAAATTTTGTGATTTGCAAAAGTAGGAGACAAACCATGATTAAGAACAAAACCTTTTATTTCTGATTCCAAATGCAAATCCTAATGATGAGTTAAAACTTGCTTTAACCATCAATTCTTGCTTGAATTTTCACGATGCTTGCTAACTTTTTTTTCTTTTTCTCTTGTTTCATGGATGGCAAGCGAGGCAAGGTGACGAGAAAATCATGGCTAGCAAATATTGGATGGATTTCTTGAAGATGAAGCAAATGAAGACTGGAAGAAATAAAACAAAATTCCTCTCTTTGTAAACAAAATAAATTTTGTAATATATTTCATTTGTAATAATTTTTTTTTGTAATTTCACTTTACTTGTAATGTAATAAACACAAAGCCTTGAATAAATTTGGTGTGATGAAATTTATTGTACCAATCTTGAATTTTAATTGAACTTTGAAATTCCCAATTTGAATGGTTTGAACGATACACTTTGATTTGATAACTTGAACTTCAAGCAATCACAAATGACTCTTGTAACTTGTATTTCAAGTAAACCACGCGTCTTGTACTCCAATCAAATTTCTAAACAAAATAAATGTTTAAGAATTCAATTCCAACTTGATTGACTCAAACCCAAAGCTATGGTCATCTAAATGACAGTGTTAATCTTAAACTCTTGTCCAAATCAAATTTGCATTCAGAATGAACTCGCACGCCATGCTCGATTAAAATGGAACTTCATTGCCAAAAAAACATGCCTTAAAAACATTTATCAACCTCGTAGAGTTAACAAATTTCAAAACAATTGTGATTAAGAACATTTGAAATCAGACAAATAACTTGCGATGATCTGACAACATTCAAAGTTTTCCAAACACAATTTTTCTTTTGATCTTTGAGGATAAACTCGTGAGCGACATTACTTATGACCATATGTAGAAATAATCGTCCCAAGATCTTGTAATTTGAGGAAATCACAATTCTTAGAAATCAGGCGACAGTTACTTAAGATTAGGTCAAAGTCCATGATACAACTTCTAACGTATTCGAATTTTGGTGATCTTCTACACATAATCAACTCTTGATTTGTGAATAGAAATTGTAGATGACATCAAGGAGAATCATACGCAAAAAGAACCGCTCAAAAATATCGAATAATGAAGAAGTTACAATCGTTTGAACTCGCTCTCGCAAAAGGTCGATTTTTGGGTCAATGTAGTCGTTTTCCGTTATCTGAGCCATTGATTGAGCAAAATTGCAAGCAACGTTTGAAAACTGGCATAAACATCCTTGAGGATACCGAAAGACCTATGAAGACCATTTGAAACCTTGAAAAATCAATTTTCTCTGAGAAATACCAAACCTTAATTGTTGATTTACTGCCTAGGAAGAGAATTTGTCTGATCAACTTTTGAGCCAAATTGTGTATTCGAGAAACCCTAGGATAGTATCTTAAATAAAACATGGAGGGCATGTTTTGGGGTACAACACATACATAGCGCATTAGTTGTCCTTCTCAGACACAGGCGCGCACCTGGCCTAGTTGTGAAGGTCTTGGTGGAAAGAGCAAAGGGTGTGGGTTCAACACCCACCCCTGGAAGTATTCTTTTGAAAACTTTGTTTTTATTCATATTTTCCTTAATTTTGCATTTACAAATCCTAGATTCACAAACAAAACCTTTTAACAAACCTAATTATTTTCAAAACCATTTTACAAAACCTAATCAAAATTAGGGTTTAGGATTTTAATTTAATTAATAAATTTCTTTTTTTAATTAAAATTAATTAGGTTTTTTAGGGTTAATCATCATTAAAACCTTTTTTTATCAAAAAATCACCAAAAACCCTTTCGCTTTCTTTTTTCCTATTTTACATTTTGCGTGGTTTATTATTCTTGCACTTTTTTTCAATTATTGTAATTTCTTCCCGGTTTGTAATAGTAATTAGGGTTTTACTTTCCGCATTTTATTATTTATGTACCTCTCCCAAAGAGTTGTAATAGTCTAAGGTTGACTTTCCGTCTTTTTACTTTCCACACATTTTATGCTTTACTATCTCACTATATTATTGTTAGTAATTAGGTCTTGTATGGAAAGATAAAAAAAACAAATGATAGCTAACCCTAATTTCAAAGATAAACATAACTGAATCACAACACACCTGTACATTCTCACTTCTATGGTAACCTCCCTTGTTTCCACAGAAAAATAATCATGTCCCTCGAAAGGGGGGATGCTTTAGCAAAGTCCCTCAATACAAAGATCATAGTCCCTCGATGACCCTTTCGATGTTGCCTTCGGTAAATGATCTAATCCCTTAATGATAATTGCTAAAGAGTCCTTACCAGTTGCCTTTAATGAATGTACGATGACCCATGCATGTCCCTTCACATCCAACGATAGGGCTTCCTATTAACTAATGGTAGGATAACATTATCTAAAGGAGGAGGAAAATTACAAGAAAGACCTTGAGTAGGTAGACCGCTGTTAATCACTTGCTTACAAACATTTCAAAAAAACAGAAGAACATTTTTTCACAAACTCTATTCAAAAATATTTTCAAACAAAACACTTTGTACGCATTCTCGAGGACAGATACGAGAATCATTACAAAGTTCGCCTCACATTGGCATTTCCAAAATATTTTTCAAACACACAAAAAAGCAAATTTTCAAAGTGAGCTAAGCGATTAAGAGCCCGTAGATAACTACAGATGAAAAGGGTGCTAACACCTTCCCTTTCATAACCTACCCCCTGAACTCAAAATCTATCAAGGTGTTTCTTATTCTTTTCACCCTTTCCTTATTGGAAAAAAGAAAAGTCAGTGGCGACTCTTGTTATCCGTAACATTTGCGATAAACTGCAAAACAAGTAAGTTCTCCCACTGTATAACAGAACTGGTGACTCTGCTGGGGAGAATTAAAAAGAGGGGTTACCTTAGGGTTAAATCAATTTACTTGTTTTCTTTATTTTCTTTACATTTGGGGTTTTCTTGGGTTTACTTTCTTGCAAATGTCCTATACTCGGATCTGGGGACCTTAGGTACGTAGCTATATATCATGGAAATTATACGGTGTAGACCAATATGGTTGAAGTGATGGCTACATTAGTGCGATACTTTGGTTTGTGCTGGTGTCCCTTGAATCATTCGAGGAGAATACTAGGCTGCCGCATGGTGTCATAAGAACTAACTGACCTTTAGAACCTTAATTGACCCAACTTAGCCATTAGAAGGTAGTGAAATGGTCGGCTTTGGTGCAGTCTAAAGTTGGTTGATACTCAATGCTACACTCATTGAAATTCGACTCTCGGGATATCTCGGTGGAAAGTCAGTTGCATTGCTGAAACAAAGCATGTGAGGAAGATCATTGATATGAGACTCCTATGACCTGATTACTATTCTTAGGACATATTGAGCCAACTGAACTTCAAGAGGGTACTTACCTATGAACCCCATGCAAACTTTATTACTAAGGATCTTGTGTGCTTTGTTTGAATTTGTTATTTGTTCAAACATGAAATCATAACATCATGACATCATTTTTGTACCCCAAAATTTTCCCTCCCATTTTATTTAAAAAACATTCTTCTGAGGGTCTCAAGTATTCAAGGCTACTCAAGAGTTGACCGGTCAAACCTCCTCCTAAGCAATGGGTCTACAACTAGGGTTTTGAGTTTATCAAGGAAGATTAGGTTTCAAAGATATCAAGTGGTTTCCATGGTTCTCCATAGATCTTCAACAATTCTCATATCAAGTTTCGAGTCTTGCATCATAAGTTTACTCAGTCAATGACTCAAATGATTGAAAATCAACTATATTGGGTAAAAAGTTAACTATGGTTAACATACAGTCAAACTTCAAGATTTTTGGTCAACATCAATATTTTGAAGTTATATTGATCATTTGACCAAGGTTTGATCAATATTTCTCAAGGAAAGCCCCCAAATCATCAAAAGTTAAAAGTTTCCAAATTAGGGTTTCCTTAAGAGAAATCAACTGAACTTTGACCAAGCATAACTTTCACACGCTTCATCAACCTTTCCATAACCAAATCCTATTTTGAAGGAAATTAAATTCTCTACAACTTTGTATTTGTATGCTCAAGTCCAAAAAGTGCTTAATTTGAGAGATATGAGCCCATATATTATAGGTCATTTCAAAAGTCAACAAAAAGACACTTTTTGTAGAGACAACTTACATCAAGATAAATTCTCCAAATGTAAAAATGATAAAAATATAAATTGAAGAGGACATCTTGAGCTTTCAAAAAAGTCATATATAACCTTAAAAAGATATAAATTGAGAGAGTTATGCCAATTGCAAGTTGGAAAATTTTGGGAAAATGCATGTAGTGCAAAGTGAGCAAACATGAAAATTTGAACTAGTGGACCTAAATTTTGATGTTCAAACATGTTCACAATGTGTTAGAAGACCTCTAAATCCATGCACATATTTTTCATGATTCGTATTTCCTTTATTTGAATTTTTATTCATTTAAATGAAATTAAAACAAATAAAATATGAGGCAATGTCATAATGCATGTGGGCTTGCTTTCTTGGATCAATTCAAACCCAAAATAACTCATTACAACCTTGCCAAAACTGTGTGAACTTCAAAATGGCAAGGATATCTCAAAAATGGAAGGTTATAAGTGTGTTGGTTTCTTGTCTCATGGCCATGATTGCTTTGTCTCCTTGCCATATTTGTTCACCCCACTCCATCCTCTATATATACACATGAGATCAGAAGCAAAGACCATGGATCCTAGCCTCTAAAAGCTTGCCAAAATTCTCCATATTTTTAAAAGAATCTTGCAATTTCGTGTAGCAATTTCCAGCCATATTTAAGCAGTTTCAAACCTCATACCATCTTCCTAAGGTTGCCAGGAGTCTATACCAGACCTTACTCATCGCAAATCAACCCAAGAATCCTCCTTTGCACTAGCTCCAATTGGTAAGTTGGTGAGTTTCATTTTACAAATTTCAGCATGATTTCAAGCATTCAAGCATGCCAGCATAATTCATATACATGATTTAAGTCGTTCTAACGTTTTACATTTGAGTTTTAACGCAGAAACAACATCGTGCCATTGTTAGGGCACAAAGTTTTCGAAGCTTCAGATCTTGCAATATAGGCGTTGTTAGATCAAACTAACTGCACCATGGAATTCGCATGACCTTAATTAGTCAAATAGGATAATTTTCTTTTTTGTTTTGTTTGAATTGTGCAGGTTTGATTTTCACACCACCGGAGGTGATGACCAGAACCACCGTCCAAGTTGGTTTGACTGGTGGCTGAATATATGTGGCACTTTAAGGAACCCTGATTGGTCCACTCAAACAAGGGCGCACATGTTTTTTGTTGTTTGTCTAATGTTAGCATTCATTTTGTATTATATTAATTTTTGATTGATTATAGTACCGGATGTAACGGCCACCCCAACGGTAGGAGAGTTTGTTACTAAGGTGTTAATGTACCAGGGAATGGGTTCAATCCCTGCCCCTAGTATTTTATTTTTTTTATGTTTTTTCTCTTATAGATCAAACGCCTGCCAGTCCATGCACGCATCATACACCTCCTCAATCATCACCATCCAATCCAGATCCAACAGTCCAAACTTGATTCCTACGATGCACCTCCTGGAGTTTTCCCCCACCGGATTCAGCGTTGGAGTTAATGGGCCTAGGGATTTTTGCTTTCCTTATACCCCTCAACTTACTACTTCTTCAGGCCCATCACCTTTTATTTTTTTTTATTTCAATTTCTTTTTTTAATATAATTAACTTTTTTTAATTAATTAATTAAAATTAATTTAGATTTAGGTTTTCTTTGATTAAATCAACTTGACTTTTCTTAATTAAAACAAATTAACATTTTTGAGTAAATTAATTGAATCAATTAAATTAGTTTCTTTAGGTTTTATCATTAATTTATTTTTCATTAAAAATAATTTAGGGTTTTTTATTTTAGGTTTATTTTAATTCCTTTTTATCAATTGAAATCAATTAGTTTAGATTAAATCGTCCTTTTTTTATCAAGACATTTTTTCATATCTTTCTTTTTTACGATCTCCGCGCGCCCTTTTGTTTTCACATTAGTTTTCACCATTATGTAACTGTTAAAGGGCTGTAATAGATTAAATATAGTTATATTTGCTTTCTATTTTTGTTGGAGCAGTGTAGCGGCAAGCAATGAAACTTTTGGAAATATTTATCCAGGAATTTAGTGTGTCCACAAAGATTGGTTATTGAATTGTCGTCCGACAAATCTCTCGTTAATGAGTTTCAGGATAAATGGGTTTGTAAAGAAAATATTATCAAAAGAAAATAAATGTAAACAAAAGTAAAAACTAAGGAAGAACTTATCAAGCCTGTATATAATCTACTCATCACAGACTTAAATCTACCGACCAGTTATATTCAACCTAATAATACTTATCAATGTCACTATGTATCACTCACAACCTAAGTCATTTCTAACCCAAATTGAGAGACCGATTGTATCACCAAGGAAATGATCTCTCTACCTCCTCAATAACACAGAAGATAACTTTTGTAATCGCAGTGACAATCTCTCAATACAGCACAACCACACAGAGGCATTAAGCTCTCATACCAAAATATACATAAGTTCAGAGCAAATACATGTACAAACTCAATACATAAAGAATACACAAATAAGAAGAGAAATGAACCATAAATCTACCAGTTTGTCAGCGTCGATTGATGAGTAATCCACACCAGAAGATCCATATGCAAGCTTCAATGTTGTTTTCTAAGCTAGTCCTATCCAAAAATGAAGGTTGATGGAGTTGGGATCAAAAATACCAAAAACCCAACCCAAAAAAAATGTTTTTACACCTAAATACGTATTTCGAGATGTCCAACATATCCCGGTGACCAAAAAGCATCGCCCGATGACCAAAACATACTTTTTACCATGCTACAACTCGCCTAGTGTCGCTCGGTGACCAAAAGGGTCGCCTGGCGACGGATGATAGAAAGTTGAAAAACTAGCGCAACATTCTGCACTATTTCGGCCATAACTTTTGAACCGCAACTCTGATTCGCACTCGGTCAGAAGCGTTGGAAAGCTTATTCAATGTTGTATCAAAAAATTCTTAAATATAAATGCTTGAATACCTACAAAAATTATATAAAATAAATTAAACTCAATGATATTTACACAATAACACAATTAATGCACTATAACGTAAACCATACCGAATATACACTAAAGTTGTGGTTTATTGACAAAAAGAAAGCGAATTAAGCCGATGAGTTCTAATTATTCACACTCAAATTCATAATAATTTAGCACTCATCAAAATCTCCCAAACTTAAAACATTGTTTTTCCTCAAACAAAGTCAAATAAACTTAAAGAAGTAAAAGACAATAATCAAAGAATCATGAATCAACATGTTTTGAAAACAGAAAACAAATGCAATGGTTCAAATGAAAAATAGTACACACAAAGTAAACACTTACCACTAAACTACGAATATAAAATAAACACGAAACAAATGCTAAATACAAAAATCATGCCAAACATTATAAAATAATACTAGTTCACAAACGAATCACACCTAGCAAACACAGTCATCGGTAGATGAAAAACAAACAAAAATGGGGTATTTTCACTCACCCAATAATCTTGCAAATAATAGACTAAATTATGCATTCATCCAAAAATTTACATTGAAAATATAAAATCAAGAACCTCAAGGGCTTTTCAAGGTTGTAATGTTGATTGGTTAACAAACAAGTGATAAGTCCTAAATCTAATCGGAGAAAAAAAAACTTGCCTAAACCTAAGGGAGTAATTACTTCCACAAAGTTTCAAACAATAGAATTTCAATCAAACATCTTCTTCATCCCAAATTTCAAATCAACACACATCACTTATTCAACACAACATTATTTCATACTCTTGTTGTTTTTCTTTTTCAAAGTTGTTCTATATTTTTCCTTTCTTTTTCTATCACTTTTTTTTTTCATTTCTTTTCTCACTTTTTTTTTCTTTTTCTTTTCAACCTAATATCAATCAACCAATAAATACACAATCATTTTTCTCCCCAACTTGAATTCAACCACACATTAAAGTGAATACTCCCTACTTTCTAAGGCAAGGTAAAAATTCAAACCAAAACAATGGTTAAGGGTTCAAGAAAACAACGAATCAACATCCATGCGAAAAGGGAAACTAAACACTCATAGACAAGCATTTAACAAATACAACATGGATATCGACAAAAAGCTCAAAGGGGTTACTAATGATCACACACTCACAAGGTGAATTGACTTATTTGGCCAAGGTAGTTATGCTCAAAATGAAACAAAAAATGCCTTGATCATGTTCAAGCTTTCATACAATCAACTCAAATAAAAGATTAAGCATAATAAAATCCAGTTAAAACAAGAATTGTGGTCTCCAGCATATGTGAACAATGGAAAGTTATCTCACAAAAAGGGTAAAAACTAAAGTGATTCATAAATGAACAAGTATACAAAAGAATGAATGGCATAAAAATTGTAAAAAGTCTAAGTATCATGAATATGCTAAAGTTTAGAAATCAATAAATACATACGTCGAACGTGTACAAAACTTTAACAAAAATCATTACCACTCATTCGTAAGTCGAAACGATCAAACCTGACAAATCACCTCAATATTCTGCAAGTTATCAAACTAAAACTTGAGTGAAAATAACAACAAAATAATTAGAAAAATAATACTCCTACAAAATTTCAACATACAAAATTTACAATATAAACAACGAACAAAACTCCTCAAGCTTAACAGGACAAGCTTTCAGAAAACACAAATTGACGTGACAAAGCAAATAAAAATAACGATATGAAAACCTAGTGAAAATGAATTAACAAGTTGAAAAGTGAAGATTTGAAATTCAGGGCACTTCCTTGTTTCAAATTGTTAAAGCACAAATCACCACACACATAAACAAATACAAACAAACATGCTTGTTTTATGTCGTAAGCTTGGCGCCTTTATTGTACGAGACAATAACCTCCTCTCATCATACCATGGTAATGTCACACCGCACAAACCTAAAGAAAGTGTCCTAACAATCACATAACAAACGTTACGAAAACGAGACAATTCACCACAATACGTGAAAACACATATATGCACAAATATCATATACAAGTTAATGTACAATTTCTATACAACATATACATTAATTACAAAACTCAAACAAAAGAATTATCGCAATGCAAAAATAATAGAACTAATCCTCGGCAACGATGCCATTTTGTTGGAGCGGTGTAGCGACAAGAAACATAAGTTTTGGAAATATTTATCCAGTAATTTATCGTGTCCACAGAGATTGGTTAGTGAATTATCGTTCGA
Organism: Vicia faba; assembly: GCA_948472305.1. Taxonomy (NCBI): domain Eukaryota; kingdom Viridiplantae; phylum Streptophyta; class Magnoliopsida; order Fabales; family Fabaceae; genus Vicia; species Vicia faba. The sequence continues at coordinate 87,706,787 of OX451736.1, forward strand.
CAAATATCTCGTTAATGAGTTTGGGGAGAAATGAGTTTGTAAAGAAAATGTTATCAACAGAAAATAAATGTAAACAAAAGTAAAAACTAAGGAAGAACTTATCAAACCTGCATATAATCTACTCATCACATACTTAAATCTATCGACCAGTTACATTCAACCTAACAATACTCATCAATTCACTACGTATCACTCACAACCTAAGTCATTTCTAACCCAAATTGAGAGACCGACTGTATCACCAAGAAAATGATCTCTCCACCTCCTCAACAACATAGAAGAAAACTTATGTGATCGCACTGACAATATCTCAGTACAGAACAACCACACAGAGGCATTAAGCTCTGATACTCAAGTAGATGTCAGCTCTAAATCTATCTCTAGAGTTCAGAAACTAACAGATAATACTCCTAGATAAGAATCTAAGTGATATATGTCTATAACAACTAAAATCCCCAGCACAAACAAAAATCTAAGACAACAATCCATAAAGATTTGTAAAGCAAGTTTAATATAACGCCATGGGCGACAAATATACATAAGTTCAGAGTAAATACACGTATAAACTCAACATATAAAGAATACACAAAGAGGAAGAAAAATGAACCACAAATCTACCGGTTTGTCAGTGCCGCTTGAAGAGAAATCCACCCCAGATCATCCGTATGCAAGCTTCAATGTTGTTTTCTAAGCTAATCCTATCCAAAAATGAAGGTTGATGGAGTTGAGATCAAAAATACCAAAAACCCTACCCAAAAATGTGTTTTTACACCTAAATAAGCATTTGTGACTGTCCAGCATCACCCGACGACCAAAAAGCGTCGCCCGACAACCAAAACAACGTTTTTCCCATGCTACAGCTCGCCTAGCGTCGACCGGCGACAAAAAGCGCAACCCAGCGGCGGATGTTAGAAAGTTGAAAAACCATCACAACATCTTGCATTGTTTCAGCCATAACTTTTGAACCGTAACTCCGATTCGCTCCCGGTCGGAAGTGTTGGAAAGCTTATTCAATGCTCTATCTAATAACGCCTAAATTTAAATGCTTGAATACCTACAAAAATGAGATAAAATCAATTAAACTAAATTATATTTACACAATAACACAATAAATACACTATAACGAATATACACTAAAGTTGAGGTTTATTGACAAAAAGAAAATGAATTAAGCCGATGAGTGCTAATTATTCATACTCAAATTCACAAAAATTTAGCATTCATCAATTTCCCCCATTTATTATGGTTTCTACCCCCTCCCCTAAGCATTGTAATAGCGTAGGAAATCTATTTTCTGTCTTTACTGTTGTCCTTATAACTGCTAGATGTATGCTAATAGGCTTATATGGAAAGACTAAAAACAAACGATAAATAACCATAAACCAAAATGAAAATTAACAGAAATCAAAAGCACTTTTCACACACACACACACACACACACCTCTAGGGTGACTCCACTTGTTACCTCAGATAAACAGTCGTGTCCTTTGAACATAGGGATACCATTAGCAAAGACCCTCGGTTAAAAATCATCATAAAGATCATAGTCCCTCGATGACCCTTCGACACTGCCTTCGGAAAATGATCTTGTCCCTCGATCTTGCCTACGAATATATGATGATAGTCCCTTCGAATTGCTAAAGGTATATGTAATACGGTGGGAGAACTTACTTGGTTGTTTTGCGTTTGATCGTAATTGTTGCGGATAGCAAGAGTCGCCACCAACTTTTCTTTTATCCAATAAAGGAAAGGGTGAAAAGAAAAGGAAAGACCTTTTGAGAATTTTCTTGAGTTCGGGGTGTAGGTTATGAAAATGGAATGTGTTAGCACCCTTTTCATCTGTAGTTGTCTACGGGATCTTAATTGCTAACTCACTTTGAAATGCTTTGTAAATGTGCTTGTGATTTTTTTTGAAAGTATTTTTGTAAAGTGCCTTTTTTTAGGCGAAATTTGTAATGATTCTCGTTTCGACGAAAATGTATACAAAATGTTGACTTTTTGAAAATATTTCATTTGAAAGTGTTGGTGTATTTTGAGATATGTTTTGAAAATGGTTGTAAGCAAGAAACTACGAGTGTTCTACCTACTCAAAAAGTGTTTGTTCATTTCCTCCTCCTTTAGGTATTGTTATCTTACCATTGATTGGTAAGAAGCCCTATCATTGAATGTGAAGGGACATGCGTGGGTCATCGTACAATCATAGAAGGAAACATTGTAGAATACGTTAGCAATTTGTTTTAAGGGCTTAAGATCGTTTACCGAAGGCAACATTTTAAGGGTCATTGAGAGACTACGATCTTGTATCCGAGGATCATTGCTAAAGTATTCCACATTCGAGGGACATGGTTGTTTTTATTCCAAGGCAACAAGTGTGGGTTAACCCTAGAGGTGCCATTGTGCAAAGTGTTTATTTCCATGCTCTTTGTCTTTGAATTAGGTTTTCTACTTGTTGATTCTAGGTCTTTCCATACAAGCCCTAATTACTAACATTTATATTGAAAACGATAAATTGCGGAAATGTAAATTCTACGCTATTACATTATTTGAGGGATGAGGATACAATTTACAAATTGGGAGTGAAAGGTATTTAGTCTAATTACTATTACAACCATATTGAATATGAACAAATAATATACAAGAATGTAAGATGATATACAAAGAAGAGGAAATTGTTTTTATTTATGTTTTTTTATGAAAAGGGGTTAACCTAATTAAACTAAAAATGAAAATAATTTAAATAGTCTAAGTTAACTTAAGAAAACTAAACCTAAGTTAATTAAGAAAAGAAAATAGATTAATTAAGAAACAATTTTTTTAAGGGTTTTTTATGAAATATTTTAACCTAATTAATTAAACTAAAATAAAAAAAAAAAGGTTAACCAACTAAATTCCTAAGTTATAATTAATTAAATTAAGAAAGAAAATTAAAATAAATCTAAGTTTAATACTAATTTAAAGAAAATTTGTTGAAGAAATGTTGTTGATCTTTTTGTCTAAAAGAAATAAAATAAATAAAAGTATACTTAATATCTAAAAGAACATAAAATATTTTTGGTGTTTTTTGTGATTAATAATAATAATAATAATAATAATAATAATAATAATAATAAAAATAAATAAATATAAAAAAAAGTCAGGAGGGTATAAAGATGAATTGGGGTGGTTTATGAGTAAAGCATTTTTTGTTTGGTTTTAGGCCCAATATTGTATTTTTTTAATCAGAAAAAGAAAATAAATAAAATAAGACAATGGGCCAGCACGTTGCATAGTGATATGGGGGTGTTGCTGAGCAAAAATGGCAAGGCCCAATGGAGGGAGGCCCAGCGCTGCAATCAAACAAAAAAGTGAAACAAGAAAATATGAAAAAATAAACAAAAACGAACACTGGGGCTCGAACCCAGGTCCAAGAGGTAACAAACGCACGCTTTAACAACTGGGGTGGTGATACATCCGTGTATTAAAACAAAACCATCACATTATATTTTAAAACAAGTCCATGTCATGTATCTTCTTCTTCCTTGCGCCAGACTTTCAACACCCATTTTGGAACATTGTATCTTCTTCATCTCTCAACCAATTGCAAAAATGTAAACATCAAAGTTGCTTGAAATTTAACCACGATTCAAGAAATGTAAATAACTAAAGCTATAAATCAAAGATGAACGAGAATTTCTAATGGTACCAAATTTTGACCTAACTTTTTGAGAGATTTCAAACCTAAAATTCTCCCTACTCAAGCAATATAAATTAATTCTAAGGACATGGCCAGCTTCAGGGCTATGATGTCTACATTTTGTCTTTGAAAATGGAAAGCTAATAATGCCTATATGGAGATTTCAAAAATCAAAAAACTTACCTCAAAAATGGATTTCGTGTTTTGCAAATGAGCTTGATTCAAAGTGCTGCAATGATCAGGTTAGCTTCCTTGAGTCTCTAGGAAGCTAATGCAATGCTTAGCTTGAGTTGAGAGTGGCTGAAATGGCCCGGAGAAGTCAAGTTGTAGACCCCTGTTTTTGAGTTTGGACAATGGTGAAAATGGTGTTACAGTTTGGAAACAGCGGTTAGGATGAGTTATACTTGAGGTAAGGAAGCTTTTGAGATGATTTGGAGAGGAAACACACGAGTGGTTTAAGAGATGGGATTTTTTGGTCAGATTCTGCACAACAATGGAGTTTTGTGTTCAATCTAAGTTTGAGAGAATTTGAGTGAGTTTGAGGGCTTGATAATTTGTGTTTATGCTTGTAGAAGGATGCTTAATTTATAGGCAATGGCTTAGAGTGCTCAAGTAGATCAGAATTCAAATTTACATGTTTAAACTCAACATGTGATTTTTTGACAAAACAAGTTTCAATGCTTTGTACTTCTTGATCAAGAGTTGTTAATCACTTTAAACACAATGCTTTTGACTTTGTGGATGGAGTGTAATCAGAACAAACAAGTTGGGAGCTCAATGCATTGACTTTGGGCATAAAGCTTGCTTTACAATAATGGAATGGTTACTTTCTTCCCAAAATGGAAACTTGGTTTGGATAAAGCTTGAATCACTTGGATAAGGGCTCAATCAATTGTGCAAACCATTAATTATAGAGTGAAACACAAGTTTGAGGCCTTCAAAGTAAGATTATGCAACGTGATTTACGGATTTGGTCATGTGTTCATCACAAAATTGCCTTGTAATTTACGTTTTGAGAGGCCAACTTTATCTCTTCGATTCTATTATCTCAAGCATGATCTCATTGAGTTCTTGGACATTTTGGAAATATTGGAACATCCCCTACAACTTTAATGTTTTCCATTTTTGAAGAATCCAATTGGAACTATGTGAAAAGTTTTCATGAAGTTAGGTAAAAAAATCTTCCTAAACTAATCAAATTTTCACTAAGTGTTTATACACAAAGTGCATGACTTTGTGAATCCATAACTCAAAATCCAAGAATTTCTAGAACTTGTTCCATTATACAAAGTTTTAGATCTCATTTATATCTACAACTTTTATGTTGGAAGTTTTCTTTGAATCATCTTGTATCATGGTGAAAAGTTGGCATGAAGTCATGGAAAAAATAAGGCTTAAAACACTTAGAAAATTTCCTGTCTTGAAAACTTTGACTTTTCAAAATGACTTTTGACTTTCTTGATTCTTTGATGATCAAGTTTCATATTTTTAAATGTCTTGATAAAATGTGATCTTTGAAACTAAATTTTTATCAAAAGGTCAAAGTTTGACTTTTGGTGTATCAGTTGACTTTTCATCAGTTGACTGAATTTTAACTATCAATCAATTGATCTTGAGAAATGATTTGAGCCATGAAATTAGGTCAAGAAATTGTATTTGAATCCTTGAGAGTGTGCTTCAAGCCATTAGATCATGTATTAGGTAAAAAAACCTTGATCAGTCAAGTACAGTCAAAACCCTAATTTTGACCATTTTGCCCTTTTGATGATTTGAACATTTTTCTTGGGGAATTATGATCCAAACTTAATCAATTGACACATATAACTTCAAAATGTTGATATTGAACAAAAATCTTGTAATTTGACTGTAGGTTGATCATAGTTGACTTTTTACTCAATACAACTGATTTTGGGTCATTTGATCAATTGATTGAACAATTTTGAGATGCAAGACTTGAAACTTGATATGAGAATTCTTGAAGGTTCATAATGATCCATGAAAGTCAATTGAAGCATTAGAGGTCCAATTGTCCTTGTGAAAATCCAAACCCTAATTTGAGATATTAGTGTTGAGGAGATGGCTTGACCTAGTTGTAGCGATAAAAAATGTAGCGGGGTAAATCGGAGATCGAATTATTGATTAATTCGTCTCACAAAAGCAAGAGTCGCCACCGCGCTTTATTGTTTCCAAAGGAAAAGGGAAAAGAGCGAAATAAACCCTAAATATGCAATGTAAATAAAAATACAAATACAAAGCGTTTTTGAAAAGAGATCTTATGGTTCGGGGGTTGGTTATACAATGGGAAGGTATTAGCACCCAATGTATCTATAATATTCTATAGGAACCTTTTGAAATATCTGTTTTATTTAAAATTGATCGCTTGATTGAAAATAAATCGTTTTGGCCGAAAAAGGGATACGGACGGGTTTTTGAAAATACGACGACCTAATGTCGAAGTTTTGGCTTAAAAGGTATAAGTCTTGAAAAGGTTGAAATTTTGAAGAAAGGTGAATATTTGAGGAAAATTAACCTAAGTTTTTAATGAATGAGAGTATTCGCTCGATCGTTTTTGAGGACATGAAGTCAACAAAAATTAGACAATTCCCTTTGGATTGGCGCAAACAGAATAATCAAGTACGATGAAATAATTGACAGAAAAATATGCGGAAAATGACATACAACAATTAGATGTGAACATGCATTTTTATGTGATTTTGTTTAATATATGAAAAGAAAAATATTTTAATTGGTTACGCATTTTAACATGGATAAAAAGTAACGAGAATTAATAGAAATGTTTTTTTTTTTAATTTTTAAGCTTTTAAGTTCTATTTTTATCTCTTTTTTTTATATTGGTATTTAATCAAAATGAGGGGAGTAAAATAAAAAAAATAAAATGTCTTTTAGTTTTCTCATTTTTACTTTCATATGTTTTTTAGAGATATTAAATATTTTTCAAATTAAGTAAAACTTACAAGTCAAATATCTAATTAGAATAAGGAAAACTAAAGTTATTAAATAAACCTAAACTTAGATTAAATGAGATTTGGATAAAATATTAAAATTATCTATTTAAAACTATATATTATTTCTAAGAAATTAATTAATTAAAATTAAAATAGGTTAAGAAAATGAATAGAATTAATTAAATAGCAAACAAAAGATGGGCTTAAGTTAAAAAGAAAATGGGCTGGGTTAAGGGAAATGTGGAGCGGGTCGTGGAAAGACCCAGACCCAAAAGAAGAGACACAAAGCTGTACGAAAAAAACCTAAGAAAGGTTGTGCCATGGCCGCCGCCGCCGGACCTGAAAAACGCTAGATCGTGAGACATAAATGGTGGAGCTCGTTGTTTGGAGTATTGCGGTGTGAGAAGTAGTTAACGTTGTTGCTGGAAACGATTGGAGCAGTGGAATTTGGATAAGACAGCGATTGGGTCTTGTGAGGTTAACGGTAAGCTTCGATTTCTTTTCTCTTCAAAGTTGCTGCGATTTTGAAACCTCTTCTACTTCTATTTTGTTTGCGTCTCACCGTATGTGTTGTTGAGCTACGACCGGTGTCGGTATTGTCGTCGAGGAAGGCAGCGATTAGCTTATAGCTCTTTGAAGCTTGTCTGCTTGTTAGAATTATCATGATTACATCGATGCAATTGTTGAGTGGAATTGTTATTTCCTGTTTTCACTTGCAGGTAAATGAAGCAAGGTAGGTTGATGCGAGATTGGTGTGTTACTATGAGTAGAAGAAGAACTCAGAGAAGCATTAGGTTGGACCGGATCCCTCTGTGTTAGGAGAGAAAAAGAGCGGCGGCAACGGGTACGCGTTGAAAAGATGACGGATATGGGTAGCTAGCAGAATTGGGAAGATGATGAACCGAAGGGTGAGTTGAGCGACGGTGAGTTGAAGGCAAACGATGGAGAGAGTTTGTTCTTTTGATAAATGATTTTTAGAGGAAGAATTTGTAGATGCAATATTACAGGTATCGCAAACAGTGGAAGAAGGAAATTGAGCAATTTGACAAAGAAAGTGTGGACAGAGGGAGATCTGTGTTGGTTCGGAATCGCGGATTCACGGTATTTATGTGGTCGTTTTGATTTGATGTTTAGAGAAGATGAAGATGGGAGGAAAGAGGAGATACGGGGAGAGAGAAAGGGGAAAAGAGATGGAGGAATGAGAAAAGCGTAGAGATTTGGTGGTGGAAGGAAGAACGATGGAGATTGTTTGGAAACAAAGTTAGAGGGTGTTTGTTGTATCAGTTGCGGATCGGGAACGAAATCAGAGGAGATCTCCAGCTGGGTGCGATTTTGGAGTCATTGCGCGTGCCTCAAACATTGGTAATATTCTGCCATTTTTAAAAGCTCCATGTTGCTCAAATCATTATTGTAAGATTATTATTCCTAAGAAAAGTTACTCTGTTGCTATGTTTTGTGTGTGATCGATATAGTGACGAGGAGCTGAGGTAGACGGAAAGCTAATGGCATCGTGGAAGCTGGACAAAACAGTGATGATGAATCGTTGATGGTGATGAAGGTTCTGAAGACTGAAGCAAAAACAGAGTGATCTGAAATTTTATTTACAATTCTTCTGCAGAATGAAGAAAGAATCAATGCAAGGTAATTTTGTTATTGTATTTTGTTAGAGTTTGTGGAAATAGGGTGCGGCTGGAGCTTGTGAAAGTTAGATTACAGTATGTTTATCTGGATTAGAATGGAAATGTTTGTTTTGGTTGAATTTAGAATGGTGATGATAATGGTTTGTTGGTATGGTTCTACTATATAAAATAAGGGAGTTAAGGATGTGGCTGGTTAAGAATGAAGAGGTAAACGTTTTCAATTTTTATTTTTCACTTCAATTCCTACTCTGGATATTCCATGGTTGTTATTAACGTGGCTACTAATTTGATTTTTTAGGGATTATATTTACCGAATGCAAAACGATGATAAATAGAGATAAATGGTATAATTTAACTGACATGAAAAGAAGCTACAAACCAGGTATGTTTCTTCTGAAAACAGTAGGCTTTCTTATTGTCCAGCTGCAACTTCGTTATGTTGACGTCAATGTCGTGTTCTTTGTTGAAAATTTTTGGTGTTGCACAATCTTGTGGCTTTGTGGATATCACTTGGTTTCTAGTCTATTGTTTAGCAGATAACAGGTTCAGCAGTATGCAGGTTATGTTTGGAAATGGTTTGAATGGGTTTTGATGTAGGTTCTATGTAGAGATATGCCATGGTTTTGATGGTAGCAGTGGGCTATGTTTTTTGATAGTTTTGTAGTGATGTTTTGCAAAATATGCTATGGTTTTGATGATAGCAGTAGACTATGTTTTTTGATAGTTTTTGTAGTGATGTTTTGCAAAATGGACTATGGTATATAGCAGTATGCAGGTTATGTTTTGCAAAATGGGCTATGGTTTTTCTTGGTAGTCTTGTGTAGTATGCAGGTTATGGTTCTGTTTGGATATGCAAGCTTAGACTTCCTTTTTTGAAGGGGTTCCCTTCTCATATGACCGTTGCCCTTTGATGGCTCAGGTTTGAGTATATTTAATATATTTTCCTGAAGCTTGCACCTATGCTGCTACAAGTGATTTTGACTTTATTCCCAATTCATGCTTAAATCAAAACCTGCAAAAACTAAACCTCTTCTTCTCTCTACCTCAAGTACAGAAATGATATATAAAAATGATATCTTGTACTGCTGTCTGAAAAAGTAATAGGCTGGAATATGATGAAAAAGGAAATATAGGTTGCTTGCATACATTGTTTTAAGACTGCACATTGTTTGAAATTGCATATCTCTTTTGTCTTGCATTAGCCTATGTTATTCTGCAGGTTAACGTTAGCTTATGTTGTGCATATGTTTGTTTGAAATTATGTATGCTGTTGATTTATGCTTATGCAGTTTTGACCAAAATTGAATTTATGCATATGTGAAATATGCAGTGGGCCTTTTGATAAAAATGCAAATGATTTTGAAAATGTGCTATTTTTTTAATTGTGCATTCATAAAAAATTCCTCCCTTTTTGTGAACCGGGAGAAATCCCGCGATTTGCAAAAAGGGCAACCTGATTCCGGCCGTTTGCTTTTAATGATGAACATTAAATTTATTTTCTGCATTTTAGTTATTTATTCAATTCTGACTTTCTTTTAATTGTTTTCGCAGGTAAAATTAAATGAGCGAACAAGAGCATTGGATTGAAGATTTAGAATTAGAATTTAGAAAAATAGTTTTTTATTTACTTTAAGCATTTATGTAATTGTCTTTATAAATATTTTGTAATAACACAACATTTAAATGACAATTGTAATAAATAGAATAAAGTGAATAAAAATTCTATTATTTCTCAATTAATTCTTTTTCTTTCCAATTATTTATTTATTGTTTATAATTCTTTAAATTATATAATGACTGAAAAATCAAATCCAATCATTTAAATTCAGAATGATAAACAAATAAATAAATATCATTGATCAATTAATAACTTCAATCATTTACTTTATTATTATTTTTAATTCTTCTAAATTATAATAACTTGAAAAAATAGAATTTCAGCTATTTAGATTTAGAACAATAAATAATCAAATAAAAATTGCTTGATCAATTAATATACTCATTTTCAAATGTTTATTTCATTATTCATAAACCTTCAAATTATATAATAACGGAAAACAGGTTCCCCTTATTTAAATTTAGGATAATGAATAATTAATAAACATTATTTGATCAATTAATATACCTTTTCTCAAATAATCTTTTTATTATTTATAAATCTTTGAATTACGTAATAATCGAAAATAAATTCCAATTATTTGAATTTAAGATAATAAATAATCAATGATCATTGTTTAAGTCTTGATCAGTTAATAAATTTAGCGTTCAACAAATAAACAGCTCCCGACTCAAAAAAGTTATGAATTTTTAACTGCTTTGAAAATTTGATAAAATATGTGAAAACCCTTGCAATGCGAATAATGCAGATGGAAGACGGTATCTTAGGTCAAAATTTGGGGTACAACAGCTGCCCCTATTTAAGTTCCTTCTATCCGGAGATATGAAGATTAAAGTCTTCGTCTCGACGAGATTGAAGGTACTTAAATACATAATTAACGCAAATTTTGTCCTAAGATGCCGTCATCATGCGGTGATATGAATGTAGTGCTTGAATTCACAGAGAAAGATATTGTATGAAACAAGACAAACGTTGGAGGAATCGAACACCAACAAAACACAGAGACATGAATTATACGCTACTGGGGAAAACGAGCTATCGACTTCAAACGACAGACTCCTGACAGCGAATAAAATCGAGGGAATACAACCTCTAACCCTAACAAAGAGAGCATCTTGCATAGGCCGTAACAGATTATTGATCCCAAGACAGTGAGTTCACAACTCAAGGTCGACGGTAGACAGAGAGTACCAAAATGCAGATAACTGATTACCGACTTCTGGAGGTATCGGCTCGTAACAGACTTTCTCTGCGAGATTTTCAGAGATACTCGTGAATGCTGAGGTAATAAGACTGTAGATACGAAGGTTGTTCAAATAAAGAAAAACTGCAATTTGTTGTTGTCCAGAGAAAATACCGATAACAAACAAGCTGCTCAAATAAAGAAGCTACCACTTGTTGTCGTCCACAGAAAATACCGATAACAAACAAGCTGCTCAAATAAAGAAGCTGCCACTTGCTGTTTTCCGAAGAAAATACCGATAACAAACAAGCTGCTCAAATAAAGAAGCTACCACTTGTTGTCGTCCACAGAAAATACCGATAACAAACAAGCTGCTCAAATAAAGAAGCTACCACTTGCTGTTTTCCGAAGAAAAGTAATAACGTACTGGTAACTCATGAAGAGTTTGCTGCTTGTCGCTTTCAGAAAAATAAATGACGCACTAGTAGCTCATGAAGAACTACTGCTCGGTGCTTGCGAAAAGATAAAATGACGCACTAGTAGCTCATGAAGAACTGCTGCTCGGCGCTTTCAGAAAAATAAATGACGCACTAGTAGCTCATGAAGAACTGCTGCTCGGCGCTTTCGAAAAGATAAAATGACGCACTAGTAGCTCATGAAGAACTGCTGCTCGGCGCTTTCGAAAAGAATAAATGACGCACTAGTAGCTCATGAAGAACTGCTGCTCGGCGCTTTCGAAAAGAATAAATGACGCACTAGTAGCTCATGAAGAACTGCTGCTCGGCGCTTTCAGAAAAATAAATGACGTACTAGTAGCTCATGAAGAACTGCTGCTCGGCGCTTTCGAAAAGATAAAATGACGCACTAGTAGCTCATGAAGAACTGCTGCTCGGCGCTTTCGAAAAGAATAAATGACGCACTAGTAGCTCATGAAGAACTGCTGCTCGGCGCTTTCGAAAAGAATAAATGACGCACTAGTAGCTCATGAAGAACTGCTGCTCGGCGCTTTCAGAAAAATAAATGACGCACTAGTAGCTCATGAAGAACTACTGCTCGGCGCTTTCGACAAGTAAACGTACAAGTTGCTCATGAAGAGCTACCGCTTGTCGTTTTCCAAAATAATTCGGAAGGAAACTGCGATGATATTGGCAGAGAATAAAATCTTCATCAAAGAGAACCCTGAATCAATCCTTCCCGAGGAGATCATATACTTAAATGCGCAAAATAAATGCACCAGTCGTCTTGGTCGCAAACTCACTGGGGAAAATCAAAGAGTATAGCCTATGCAAGAGGCAGCCACTTCATCCAGGAATAACCAGAGAGAAAACAGTCAAACAAGACTCCTCCCAATGAGAAAGTAAATCGATTGGGGAAATTATCCTATCCAGAAATGGACAAGGTAAGCTAAATCAAAAATCATCCACGAGGATTAGCTCAATTGGGGAATTAGAAAGGAGGCACATTTTATGCTTAAGTTGACACTCTATTTGGAAAGATCAAATGTGCTATTTGAAAAGACACAACCAAGGTGTACGAACTCAATGACATAAACAAATACAATTGTGCGTGCATGATGCAAGTGTAAATGAATAAATGAATGCCATGTATATGCTGACAAAAACCGACGGGGGAGATGGACAGAAGATGATAAGACATCACAGTACAACCCGATGCTCGGCTAATCTCAAAAGGAGGGGAACATCACTGGAGATAGAAGACAAAAGCCAACAATGCTGTAAAATCCTTCTACAAGGCTTAAATCTCTTGGAGAGGAAGATATTTTAGGTAGAAAATCCAAAGTCTAGTCTTCTAACGTCGACAATCCATTGAAAGGATAACAACACGAACAAAGCTTCAGCTGGAAGGAGTCATGCTTAGCTGGAGGTACTGGGAACACCAACCTCTGATAAAGTGTGCGATACATAACACACATTCTAACAAGTCTAGATTGCCCCTGGGACCAAATTGGATGCCCCAAACTCACTGCTGATGAGCTACATGTTGCACGACAATTCTTACAAATAACTTCACTTCTAAAATGCCCCAAGCTAAAAGGTTGATGAGGAGAAATCGTCTAACGAGGGTTTTACAAAAGACCTGGCATTCACCATGCTCTGGTGTCTTCAAACTCTTAGAGGAATTTATCAAATCTCGACGTGATTGCCCCGGATTGACTGTCCATGCTTAAGGTCTTCAACTGACATGCCCCTGGATATGATTTTCTTGAATTGATTCTCCAAATACTCAACATAGTTCCAAGCCTTAAAAGGGTAAACTCATCACTGGTGTTTATGTGAGCTTCCTTGATATCAAGCAAATGTTTTGCAGTTAGAAAAAAAAAGTTTACAATGAGAATGAAAATTCTAATGCAACAGTTATGTAAGTCTTGAAGATTTTGAAAAGATATCGCACAAATTTTGCGAGTTAGAGCATCATTCATTTTTGTATAAGAAAAACATATGATACCAACATAACTATTTAGAACAATCATGGGAGTCAGGAACACTATCTCATTGAAATATGCTTTCAAAATAACCTTGCTTCAATCAGGACTTTTGAAGGTTGTAATGTGGTCCGATTCATGGGTTTTTTTAGAAAAAGATTTTAAGGCTCAAAATATTTGGTGCCCACCCATTCTTCATGATGTTCTCCAACTCTATGTTCGGTTAATTCAACATGAGTGTTCATCTCTCAAAGGATTTTGTGACGGTAACATCTTCCTTGCGAATTTTGAACACTCAATCAGATTAACTGAAAACTACCCTGCCCCAGGTTAAAATTCAAGGTTTTTTCGTATAGAAAAGAAACTTCTGCTTCAAAGGCTCAAAAGGGGTTAGCAAGGGATTATCTTCCTTATATCTCCAGTGTGTAGGGATTTGAAACAATGCCTGTACATCATCAACAAGATCTTATTCAAAAGCAAACAACCAAAGATTTTGTGTTCTTTAGATCATCATCCCCCCTTCAATCTCTGCCTAGGCAAGAGAATGGTCAGCAAGTTGGCATCATAATGCAAAAAGAAATTTAAAATTTGAAAGCAAATATGAGTGAAACGAATGAATTTCTTCAAGACAAACATACTCATTGTATTAAAATAATCATTCAGACGCAAACAAGTTCTTACATGCAAACAATGTTTCGATAAATAAGAAAAGCTACAAAAACAGAAACAAGTTAATAATCTGGGAAGGCTTTCCACTTGAACTACCGAAAACATCTTCAAAATTCAAAGTCACCCTCAATCATGTTTACTCTTCGGCGCCTGTTTGATTTGAACTTCAAAACCAACGTCCTTGAACGACAAGATACCACCTCTGACCAACTTCTGAACTTCAATCTTCAAAGCGAAGCAACCCTCCAAGTCATGCCCACGAGCACCTTGATGAAAAGTGCAAGCCAAATCAGCTTTGTAGTTCCAATGTATCTTCTCAGGAGCCTTCGGTGGAGGTCGGGTCTGAACCAAATTCCTCTGCAACAGGATAGGGAACAACTCTGTATAGGTGATTGGAATTGAATCAAACTGGGTTTTCCTCTGATTAGGAACTTGCTGATTCTGTTGATGAACGTGAGGATTCTGATGATGATTATTCCTTCCCTTAGTTATCTTCTTGGAAAAGTCATTATCAAACTTCTTCATACCGTTAACTGAGCTACCCACTTCATATAAACATCCCTTTCCGACATCTTCTTCTAGACGCACTCCCACATTCACCTTGTCAGGAAAGTCGTCAGGTGCATTAACCGTCACCTTTTCATGAGAAAAAGATTTTAGAGTCTCCGTGAAGACTTTTATCCTTGCTTCCTCCCTCCTAGAAGGATTGACTTGGGCGGAGATCAGAATTTCAACCAAACCAGTTAAGTGATCCATACCAGCTTTCAAAATAGTCACCTCTCTGTGGAGTTCAGAAACCTCCTGCTTGATATTCTCCATTGTTCTCTTAGCGTCAGTGTTGTACTGGTGAGACCGAAGGAAAAATGAGACTCGGAAAAAGACTTTTGAAAGTGAGACAAAGAAAAATGTAGAATGATGTATGATATGCAAAAGAGAGTTTTATTTGACTTTCAAGGAACTCAAGATATCAAGTTATAAACATCCAAGTATGAAGATAACAGATGAATTTTAAATTGGCTCCAAACATTGATCAAGTTATCGTCAAGATCAATCATCCATTTTGGTGGATTAGGGTTTTCGCCCTATCGACACCCAAGATCCATTGAGTTTGACGAAACTAGTGATGTTTACAAAGAAAGACCTCCAAACTCCTTCAAAGTCAAGTGAAAAGAGTTTTATGGATGCATGAATGCATGGCGATGCAACAACCACAAGCAAGGTCAAAAACATGGGGTTTAAAGGTTCAACGTTCCGCAAGGAGTCGAGGGTAAAGCCCACCCAAAGGTATGTACTAACGTTTCAATCGCACCTGTAAGACAAGGTTCTAAGAGTTCCCAAAGTCTACATTCCTCCTTCGGATATTGCCAACGTCTTGATTACTCAATAATTAGCAATATTCTCAAGAGAAACTCGTCCGAGCGTAGCATCGCGTAACAACTACTTCCGAATTACTCCGTTATAGTCTCCGCGCTACATCTAAAAAGGCCAAGATGGGTTAGGGTTCTACGGTCCTCAACTTCTCGGGCTCCTAGGTCGAAAATAATAATGTCTTCCCGATTACTCGGTAAACAGATATTAAGTTCAAGAGGGCCTTCCATTGAGTGGGGGATCTCATGCCTCCTTCTTCGGGATTACTCCCTCAAAGTTAACATGACTATACCGCCCGTCCTATTCCTTAAGTGTTACTTAATCCGGGTATAGGATCCGTCCTTTGCAAAAAACCCAAACACCCCAATTTAAACATATAATCAAGCAAATCAAATAATAGTAAAACAGATAAGACAAATTAGGCTTAACCCACTTAGGGATGGACCAGCAAGAGGTCAATCTTTCCCCAGCAGAGTCGCCAATTCTGTAGCGATAAAAAATGTAGCGGGGTAAATCGGAGATCGAATTATTGATTAATTCGTCTCACAAAAGCAAGAGTCGCCACCGCGCTTTATTGTTTCCAAAGGAAAAGGGAAAAGAGCGAAATAAACCCTAAATATGCAATGTAAATAAAAATACAAATACAAAGCGTTTTTGAAAAGAGATCTAATGGTTCGGGGGTTGGTTATACAATGGGAAGGTATTAGCACCCAATGTATCTATAGTATTCTATAGGAACCTTTTGAAATATCTGTTTTATTTAAAATTGATCGCTTGATTGAAAATAAATCGTTTTGGCCGAAAAAGGGATACGGACGGGTTTTTGAAAATACGACGACCTAATGTCGAAGTTTTGGCTTAAAAGGTATAAGTCTTGAAAAGGTTGAAATTTTGAAGAAAGGTGAATATTTGAGGAAAATTAACCTAAGTTTTTAATGAATGAGAGTATTCGCTCGATCGTTTTTGAGGACATGAAGTCAACAAAAATTAGACAATTCCCTTTGGATTGGCGCAAACAGAATAATCAAGTACGATGAAATAATTGACAGAAAAATATGCGGAAAATGACATACAACAATTAGATGTGAACATGCATTTTTATGTGATTTTGTTTAATATATGAAAAGAAAAATATTTTAATTGGTTACGCATTTTAACATGGATAAAAAGTAACGAGAATTAATAGAAATGTTTTTTTTTTTTAATTTTTAAGCTTTTAAGTTCTATTTTTATCTCTTTTTTTTATATTGGTATTTAATCAAAATGAGGGGAGTAAAATAAAAAAAATAAAATGTCTTTTAGTTTTCTCATTTTTACTTTCATATGTTTTTTAGAGATATTAAATATTTTTCAAATTAAGTAAAACTTACAAGTCAAATATCTAATTAGAATAAGGAAAACTAAAGTTATTAAATAAACCTAAACTTAGATTAAATGAGATTTGGATAAAATATTAAAATTATCTATTTAAAACTATATATTATTTCTAAGAAACTAATTAATTAAAATTAAAATAGGTTAAGAAAATGAATAGAATTAATTAAATAGCAAACAAAAGATGGGCTTAAGTTAAAAAGAAAATGGGCTGGGTTAAGGGAAATGTGGAGCGGGTCGTGGAAAGACCCAGACCCAAAAGAAGAGACACAAAGCTGTACGAAAAAAACCTAAGAAAGGTTGTGCCATGGCCGCCGCCGCCGGACCTGAAAAACGCTAGATCGTGAGACATAAATGGTGGAGCTCGTTGTTTGGAGTATTGCGGTGTGAGAAGTAGTTAACGTTGTTGCTGGAAACGATTGGAGCAGTGGAATTTGGATAAGACAGCGATTGGGTCTTGTGAGGTTAACGGTAAGCTTCGATTTCTTTTCTCTTCAAAGTTGCTGCGATTTTGAAACCTCTTCTACTTCTATTTTGTTTGCGTCTCACCGTATGTGTTGTTGAGCTACGACCGGTGTCGGTATTGTCGTCAAGGAAGGCAGCGATTAGCTTATAGCTCTTTGAAGCTTGTCTGCTTGTTAGAATTATCATGATTACATCGATGCAATTGTTGAGTGGAATTGTTATTTCCTATTTTCACTTGCAGGTAAATGAAGCAAGGTAGGTTGATGCGAGATTGGTGTGTTACTATGAGTAGAAGAAGAACTCAGAGAAGCATTAGGTTGGACCGGATCCCTCTGCGTTAGGAGAGAAAGAGAGCGGCGGCAACGGGTACGCGTTGAAAAGATGACGGATATGGGTAGCTAGCAGAATTGGGAAGATGATGAACCGAAGGGTGAGTTGAGCGACGGTGAGTTGAAGGCAAACGATGGAGAGAGTTTGTTCTTTTGATAAATGATTTTTAGAGGAAGAATTTGTAGATGCAATATTACAGGTATCGCAAACAGTGGAAGAAGGAAATTGAGCAATTTGACAAAGAAAGTGTGGACAGAGGGAGATCTGTGTTGGTTCGGAATCGCGGATTCACGGTATTTATGTGGTCGTTTTGATTTGATGTTTAGAGAAGATGAAGATGGGAGGAAAGAGGAGATACGGGGAGAGAGAAAGGGGAAAAGAGATGGAGGAATGAGAAAAGCGTAGAGATTTGGTGGTGGAAGGAAGAACGATGGAGATTGTTTGGAAACAAAGTTAGAGGGTGTTTGTTGTATCAGTTGCGGATCGGGAACGAAATCAGAGGAGATCTCCAGCTGGGTGCGATTTTGGAGTCATTGCGCGTGCCTCAAACATTGGTAATATTCTGCCATTTTTAAAAGCTCCATGTTGCTCAAATCATTATTGTAAGATTATTATTCCTAAGAAAAGTTACTCTGTTGCTATGTTTTGTGTGTGATCGATATAGTGACGAGGAGCTGAGGTAGACGGAAAGCTAATGGCATCGTGGAAGCTGGACAAAACAGTGATGATGAATCGTTGATGGTGATGAAGGTTCTGAAGACTGAAGCAAAAACAGAGTGATCTGAAATTTTATTTACAATTCTTCTGCAGAATGAAGAAAGAATCAATGCAAGGTAATTTTGTTATTGTATTTTGTTAGAGTTTGTGGAAATAGGGTGCGGCTGGAGCTTGTGAAAGTTAGATTACAGTATGTTTATCTGGATTAGAATGGAAATGTTTGTTTTGGTTGAATTTAGAATGGTGATGATAATGGTTTGTTGGTATGGTTCTACTATATAAAATAAGGGAGTTAAGGATGTGGCTGGTTAAGAATGAAGAGGTAAACATTTTCAATTTTTATTTTTCACTTCAATTCCTACTCTGGATATTCCATGGTTGTTATTAACGTGGCTACTAATTTGATTTTTTAGGGATTATATTTACCGAATGCAAAACGATGATAAATAGAGATAAATGGTATAATTTAACTGACATGAAAAGAAGCTACAAACCAGGTATGTTTCTTCTGAAAACAGTAGGCTTTCTTATTGTCCAGCTGCAACTTCGTTATGTTGACGTCAATGTCGTGTTCTTTGTTGAAAATTTTTGGTGTTGCACAATCTTGTGGCTTTGTGGATATCACTTGGTTTCTAGTCTATTGTTTAGAAGATAACAGGTTCAGCAGTATGCAGGTTATGTTTGGAAATGGTTTGAATGGGTTTTGATGTAGGTTCTATGTAGAGATATGCCATGGTTTTGATGGTAGCAGTGGGCTATGTGTTTTGATAGTTTTGTAGTGATGTTTTGCAAAATATGCTATGGTTTTGATGATAGCAGTAGACTATGTTTTTTGATAGTTTTTGTAGTGATGTTTTGCAAAATGGACTATGGTATATAGCAGTATGCAGGTTATGTTTTGCAAAATGGGCTATGGTTTTTCTTGGTAGTCTTGTGTAGTATGCAGGTTATGGTTCTGTTTGGATATGCAAGCTTAGACTTCCTTTTTTGAAGGGGTTCCCTTCTCATATGACCGTTGCCCTTTGATGGCTCAGGTTTGAGTATATTTAATATATTTTCCTGAAGCTTGCACCTATGCTGCTACAAGTGATTTTGACTTTATTCCCAATTCATGCTTAAATCAAAACCTGCAAAAACTAAACCTCTTCTTCTCTCTACCTCAAGTACATAAATGATATATAAAAATGATATCTTGTACTGCTGTCTGAAAAAGTAATAGGCTGGAATATGATGAAAAAGGAAATATAGGTTGCTTGCATACATTGTTTTAAGACTGCACATTGTTTGAAATTGCATATCTCTTTTGTCTTGCATTAGCCTATGTTATTCTGCAGGTTAACGTTAGCTTATGTTGTGCATATGTTTGTTTGAAATTATGTATGCTGTTGATTTATGCTTATGCAGTTTTGACCAAAATTGAATTTATGCATATGTGAAATATGCAGTGGGCCTTTTGATAAAAATGCAAATGATTTTGAAAATGTGCTATTTTTTTAATTGTGCATTCATAAAAAATTCCTCCCTTTTTGTGAACCGGGAGAAATCCCGCGATTTGCAAAAAGGGCAACCTGATTCCGGCCGTTTGCTTTTAATGATGAACATTAAATTTATTTTCTGCATTTTAGTTATTTATTCAATTCTGACTTTCTTTTAATTGTTTTCGCAGGTAAAATTAAATGAGCGAACAAGAGCATTGGATTGAAGATTTAGAATTAGAATTTAGAAAAATAGTTTTTTATTTACTTTAAGCATTTATGTAATTGTCTTTATAAATATTTTGTAATAACACAACATTTAAATGACAATTGTAATAAATAGAATAAAGTGAATAAAAATTCTATTATTTCTCAATTAATTCTTTTTCTTTCCAATTATTTATTTATTGTTTATAATTCTTTAAATTATATAATGACTGAAAAATCAAATCCAATCATTTAAATTCAGAATGATAAACAAATAAATAAATATCATTGATCAATTAATAACTTCAATCATTTACTTTATTATTATTTTTAATTCTTCTAAATTATAATAACTTGAAAAAAATAGAATTTCAGCTATTTAGATTTAGAACAATAAATAATCAAATAAACATTGCTTGATCAATTAATATACTCATTTTCAAATGTTTATTTCATTATTCATAAACCTTCAAATTATATAATAACGGAAAACAGGTTCCCCTTATTTAAATTTAGGATAATGAATAATTAATAAACATTATTTGATCAATTAATATACCTTTTCTCAAATAATCTTTTTATTATTTATA
Source organism: Vicia faba (assembly GCA_948472305.1). Classification (NCBI taxonomy): domain Eukaryota; kingdom Viridiplantae; phylum Streptophyta; class Magnoliopsida; order Fabales; family Fabaceae; genus Vicia; species Vicia faba. Next base: position 87,727,505 of record OX451736.1, read on the forward strand.
AATCTTTGAATTACGTAATAATCGAAAATAAATTCCAATTATTTGAATTTAAGATAATAAATAATCAATGATCATTGTTTAAGTCTTGATCAGTTAATAAATTTAGCGTTCAACAAATAAACAGCTCCCGACTCAAAAAAGTTATGAATTTTTAACTGCTTTGAAAATTTGATAAAATATGTGAAAACCCTTGCAATGCGAATAATGCAGATGGAAGACGGTATCTTAGGTCAAAATTTGGGGTACAACACTAGTCAATACTTGTGTAAGCTTGAACCATTGAAGATCTTTGTGAGAAATGCCTTGAGAAAAGAGAGAAATTTTTTTGGGGTATAACAGTATCCCTATATGTTGCAATTATGATTGTACGATGACCTGCGCATGTCCCTCAAACATCCAATGATAGAGCTTCATACTAACTAATGGTAGGATAACACTATCTAAAGGAAGAGGAAAAGAACAATGACTTTTGAGTAGGTAGATAGTTCTTAATCACTTGCTCACGAAAATTTCAAAACATTTTTCACACAATGACACTTTTTCAAAAAAAAAATTTAAAACAAACACTTTGTATGCATTCTCAACAGATACGAGAAACATTACAAAGTTGCTGAACTTAGGCATTTTGAAAATGTTTTCAAAATTACAGTCACATAGCATTTTCAAAAAGTGATCTAGTGATTAAGAGCCCATAGATAAATACAAATGAAAACGGTGCTAACACCTCCCCTTTTCATAAACTACCCCCCGAACTCAGAAAAACTCTTAAAGGTCTTTCCTGTTCTTTTCACCCTTTCCTTTATTGGATAAAAGAAAAGTCAGTGGCGACTCTTGCTATCTGTAACATATGCGATAAAACACAAAACCAAAAGTCAGTTCTCCCACTGTATTACAGAATTGACGATTCTGCTGGGAAGAACTAAAAGTGGGGTTACCTTAAGATTTAGATCACATTTAAAATGCTTTACTTGCTTGATTTGTATGCTTTAAATTTCAGGGTTTTGCTAGGGTTACTTTTGTAAAGATCCTATACCCGGGTCCGGGGGCATTTTAGGTAAGTAGCAATAGATCATGAAGAATATAAAACGTATACCGATATGGTTGAAGCGATGGCTACGTTAGTGTGACACATTGGTTGGTGCCGGTGTCCCTTGAGTTAAGTCGAGGAGAATGTTGGGCTGCCGTGTGGTGTCATAAAGCACTAACTGACCATGAACACTTATTTGACACAAATTAGCCATTATAAAGTAGTGAGATGGCCGGATTTAGTGAAAACTGAAGTTGATTGATACTCGATGCTACACAAATTGAGATCTAACTCTCGAGATATTTCAGTCGCAAATCAGATGCTTGTGCTGAAACAATGCCTGAGAGAAAGATTAGTGATATTGAGACTCCTAGAACCCGATTACTTCTTTTAGGAAAGTTTAAGCCAACTAAAACTCAAGAGGGTACTTAACTATAAACTCCAAGCAAGCTTAAACCTAAGGCCTTGTGTGTTTTGTTTGTGTATGATTAATTGTTCAAACATGACATCATAACATCATGACGTCATACCATATCATTTTCACTAACCATTTTAAGGACTAAGGGATTTATCTTTGTTCTTTGTTATAGGTTATGGCCTCCGCTCGCAGAAAAACTATCCGAATCAACTTTGAAAGGGTACCTTCTCAGCTTAAGGAGTTAGTCTCAAGGGTTCTCGAAAATTCTCAATTCATCAGAAGACATGGTTGACTACTCAGTCTGGTTACCCTAGGTTTTGACGAAAACATGATGAGTGTTCTATTCCAGATATTTGACCCTGCACATCATTGTTTCACCTTTCCAGATTATCAGTTGTTACCCACGATAAAAGAGTTCTCCAAGCTACTGAGAATACATGTTCTTGATTAGACACCCTTCAACGGTTAAAAGGAAGCTCCAAAACCAGAAGATATTACAACAACTTTACATTTGAAGCGGTACAACATTGTATCTAAATGGGAAACAAGAAGTGGAGTCAAGGGATTTCTTGCTAAATTTTTGATTGAGAAGGCTCAATTGTTTCTGGATGCTATGAGTTTTCAGGCTTTCGAGGAGATCTTGGCTCTGCTAATCTATGGATTGGTACTATTCCCTAATCCATACCAACTCATAGATGTGAACACTATCAAAATATTTCTTGCCCGTAATCCTGTGCCTACTTTGCTGGGAGATATTTTGCATTCTCTTCACACTCGTACTATGAAGAGGCAAGGAACTCTCATGTGTTATATGCCTCGGCTATCCAGGTGGTTTATTAAGCACCTTACCCTCTCGATAATAAAGAATGAACAAGGTTTGAGGTAGTCTCAAAGAATAATCTCACTCTCTCATACATACATCTATTGGTATTCCCGACATCACGAGGATATCACTATCATTGACCGCTGCGGGGAATTCCATAATGTTCCACTCCTTGGCATTAGGGGAGGTATTACTTACAACCCTTCTCTAGCTCTACGTTAATTTGGTTATGCTCGAAGAGACAGTCCTCATAACACGCTTATCGAGGGTATTATATTCGATTATGAGAATGATCCTCAAGGTTATCATAAAAGGTTTATACATGCTTGGGGCATGGTGAGCAAGATTGATAGCAAGGCTTTAGGAAAGAAGAACTCCATCCCTCTAGAGCCCTATCTCAAATGGGTACGAACTCATGCTCAAAACTTTGTGATGCCATATCATGTTATCCTACTAGTAATCATGGAGCCTGTTATCGAAGGAGATGTTTCTCGCACCATCCTCCATCCAGACATGCCCACTGACCTTGAAGAATTGCAGAAGTCCTAGATTCAGGTCAAAGAAGAACAAGACACCTTTAAGACTCAATTGTATGCAAGTGAGAAGAAAGTGTTGGAGCTCACGAAGCAAATTCACAAGGAGCAAAGTCTTAATGCATATATCAACACGAAGAGGAGGTGTCTAAGAGAAACTTAAACTTTAGGAGTTTTTAAATTTTTCCCTTTGTAATCTTTTGTATTCACATGAACTTATTAATAAAATTCTTATTTTTGTTTTCTTTTGGTTAGCAAATTTAAATCTCATAAGGTCCTTGAAAACATTGCATATACATATCATACATATCACTGCATGACAGATGTTTCAAGACATATTTCTTATCTTTTTGTTGTTTATTTTAGCAGAAAGAATGGCTCTTGAAGAAGTAGTTAAGGACCTCCAGGCTCAGAACGCCCAGTTCCAGCAAATGTTCATGAATCTAGCCAAAGGGCAGGAAGAGCTGAAGGCCCTCATCACTAAAGAGAGGAAAGAGAAAGTCATGAAACCAGCTGGCGTCCTCAACATGGGTGAGAGGCTCAAAGGTCCCGTAAAGCGAGCTTTGGAGTTTGAAGAATAAAATTATGACCCAGAAGAAGATGAAAAAATTATGAAGGTTGACAACCAGGGTTCTAACGAAGAAGAAGTGAATTATTCAGATGAACAATATAACTCGGCTGACGACAAGTACAAGCAACTGGAAGATCGTCTCAATGCTATGGAGATCTAGAGGGTTCCTATGTTGGATTTTAAAGAGTTGGGTCTCATCTTGGGGGTTGTTATCCCTCACAAGTTCAAGGCCTCTGCCTTTGCCAAATACGAAGGTGTGTCTTGTCCTAAGCTTCATCTGAGATCGTATGTCCGAAAGATCCAACCCCATACTGCTGACGGGAAGTTATGGGTCCACTTCTTTCAAGAAAGTTTGTCTGGCACTCAACTCGAATGGTTCTATCAGCTAGAAGGAACCAACATCTGTACGTGGGAAAACTTGGCTATTTATTTTTACAAGCAGTATCAATAAAATGCTGACCTTGCACCAACTCAAGTACAATTGCAAAACATGTATATGGGCTTGAATGAAGGGTTCGAGGAATATCCCTTGAAGTGGAGAGACTTATCTAGAAGGGTACAACCTCCCTTGTCTGATCGGGAGCTTACTGATATATTCCTGGGCACTTTGACTGGTCCATTCTTCAACATGCTAATTGGGAGTTCATTATCTGGTTTTACTGAGTTAATCCTGACTGGGGAGCAAGTTGAAAGCGGTATCATGAGCGGAAAGATTTTGGTGGCTACATCTTCTAGTGTTGTAAAGAAGACGTTCAACAATAAGGAAGAAACTAATGTTGTCTATGGCCAGAAGGTCGTGGTAAAAATGATCACCATCAGTCTGTGGGAGCGGTGATGATTTCAAATCCTGCATCTGTTCAATAACCACAACAGGGGAATCAACATAGGTTGGACGCTCCAAGGAGGTAGTTTACCAAGATTAGTATGCCTTTATCTCAGGCATTACAACATATGTTGAAGGCTGAATTGGTAACACTACGGGATCCTCCTCAAAATCCCAACAAATCCTCTCCTAAGTATAATCCGAATGCGAGTTGCGCCTATCATTCTAATAGCCCTGGACACGACACCAACAACTGCATGTCCCTAAAGAACAAGATCTAGGATATGATCGACGCGAAAGAGATTGAATTTGATCCTCCCGAGACCCCTAATGTGATTATTGCGCCTATGCCCAGTCATGGTAAATGTGTTAATGCTATTGACGATGTTTCTTAAGTCTCCACCATAAGTGACTTGATAACTCCGTTGATAATTGTTAACAAGAATCTGTTGCAAGCCGATTTATTTCCGAGTTTCCTTGAAAGTTGTTACCATTGTACGTCCCAAGCTGATGGTTGTATGTGGTTGAAGAAGGGTATTCAGCGTTTGATTGACAACCATGAAAATTTGTTTGAGAAGACTTTGTCCGTGAAGAGTTTGCATGAAAGTATGTCTCAAGAGCTGAGACTTGAAGATGTTTCTATAATCACAATTTCCAATACTCCTATAAGGATCACCTATAAAGGTCCTATAAGAATTCCTGCCGAGCCTAGGATGGCTCCCTGATCATCACTACACCGGGGCCAGTCCCCTATTCCTCTGACAAGGCCATTCCCTGGAATTATGGAGTTTAAGTTTTTTTACCTTGGTGTTAGGCAAGAACCATGGATCGCCGAAGATGAAGATACCGGAGTTACCGACCTCAATGTTGAAAACATTGTCGGAACTAGCAAAGTTACTAGAACAGGATGAGTCTTCTCTCCAGAGGTCTCTCCTCCAAAGACTACCACTACACCAATATGTATCCCTGCTGTTGGGTCAATTGCCGACACCCGGGGCAAAGAGAAGGCGACTGAGCCTTCCCAGATCGAGGCTCCATCAAAAGATGTTACCGTTAAAGATTCCTCCAAACAGGAGATGGAGGAAATACTCAAGATCATTCGTAAAAGTGACTACAATATAGTAGAACAACTGGGGCAGATTGCCTCTAAAGTATCCATGATGTCCTTGTTATTGTGCTCTGAAGCCCATGCTCAGGCTTTGGTAAAATTTATGAAGAATGCTCATGTACCACAAGAGACTTCTACTGATCAGTTTGAGAATTTTGTAGCAAGCTTAACAACTGATAATGGGTTAGGCTTTTCAGAGGCTGACCTAACTCCGGAAAGAAAGAATCACAACAAGGCCCTGCACATCTCTATTGAGTATAGGGGAACTACCTTGGTGCATGTGTTGGTGGATATAGGTTCCTCCCTAAACATATTACCAAAAGGTGCTCTAGATAGAATGGACTGCGAAGGGGTTGTGCTGAAACCCAATGATATTGTTGTAAGAGACTTTGATGGGTCAAGGAGGATGGTACACAGAGAAGTTGATCTTCCGAGCAAGGTGGGATATCAGGTCTTCGACTCCACATTTTATATCATGGATATTCGTCCGGCCTATTCATGTCTGCTTGGACGCCCCTGGATTCACGGGGAAGGCGCTGTTACCTCCACCTTGCATCAAAAATTGAAGTATCAGGTGAAAGGGAAAATCATTACAGTTTATGGAGAAGAAGAATATATGGTCAACCATTGAATTCTTTCAAATATGTTGAGATGGATGGTGAATTCATTGAATCTCCCTGCCAAACATTTGAAGTGATTCCCCCGATAATTACTGTTGTTAAAGCTACTACTGCCACTCCTAAGATTACCAAGGATCCACCAAGAATGGCTTCTCTAAAAGATGCTAGGGTTGTGGTGGAAGAAGGTGGTTGCACTATTTGGGGTCAACTTCCTAACATTTCTTACAAGCCCAATAAATTTGGTTTGGGTTTCACCTCAGAGGCTCAGAAGGCGGTTCGTCGTGCTCGTGCTGGGAGACCACCTTTCTGTATCATCAATGGTGAAGTCAATGCTATAGAAGACACTGATAGTGACTGGGATTTAGACAACTGGATATTCCCTACTACTGGCGCTGTACTCAACAACTGGAAGGATAAAGACTTTATACCAATCTCCTTTAGCCAGGAGTAATTGCTATTTCCTTTTTTATTGCTTTCATGTTTTTGGGATATGTAATTTTTTAAAACAATAACTTTAAGCCTTGTGCCTTACCCGGGGCACAATGGTCCACTTGTTAGGGTTGTTTATCCGTATATGCTCATCTAATAAAACATTGGATGTTTTTGCATTCAAATTTTGCGCTGTCTTTTCATTACTTTATTGCCTTCAAATATAGCTATGTGTTTCTTACACACACCCACACACTACATTGCAGATCCACATCCACTTTGGATCTCATCGATATTGATTCTAATATTGCTACTCATGACTTTGAAAATCTGATCTACTAAGTTGATGACGAAGGTGGGGAAGATTGGGAAATACCTGGAGAACTTTCCAGACTCTTAATACAAGAAGAAAAGGTTATCCAACCATATGAAGAACCAGTAGAACTTTTAAACTTGGGTACCGAGACAGACCGGAAAGAAGTCAAGATAGGCGCTAACTTAGAGAGCAGTGTCAAGAACATGTTAATTCAGATGTTACATGACTAGGTTGATATCTTTGCTTGTTCGTATGAAGACATGCCAGGGCTTGATACTGATATTGTAGTCCATCATCTACCAATGAAAGAGGGTTGCTCTCCGATTAAGCAGAAGGTCCGTCGCATCCATCCCGAGATGTTAGAGAAGATCAAAGCTGAGGTTATAAAGAAATTTAACACGGGCTTCTTAGAAGTGACATCATATCCTCAATGGGTTACTAATATTGTTCTGGTACCAAAGAAAGACGGAAAAGTGTGCATTTGTGTAGACTACAGAGATCTGAACAGGGTAAGCCCCAGAGATGATTTCCCACTTCCGCATATTGATATTCTGGTCGATAACACCGCTTAGCATAAGGTATTCTCTTCATGTATTTTCTTGAGTTACAATCAGATCAAGATGGCGCCTGAAGACATGGAGAAAATTACCTTTATCACACAGTGGGGCACTTTCTGCTACAAGGTTATGCCTTTTGGGTTGAAGAATATTGGCGTAACTTATCAGTGTGCAATGGTAGCTTTATTCAATGACATGATTCATCACGAGATAGAGGTCTACATTGATGATATGATAGCCAAATCATAGACTAAAGAAGAGTATCTAGATCATCTACATAATCTATTTGAAATACCAAGGAAGTATAAGCTAAGGATAAACTCGAACAAGTGTACCTTCGAGGTGAGATCCGGTAAATTCTTGGGTTTCATCGTCAGTGGTAAAGGTATAAAAGTTGATCCCTCCAAGGTCAAAGCCATTGAATAAATGTCGGCTCCTCATACTGAGAAGGAAGTCAGGGGTTTCTTAGGACGATTGAATTACATAGCCTGATTCATTTCTCATTTGACTGCTACTTGTGAGCCAATCTTCAAGCTGCTGAAGAAAGATCAAGTAGTAAAGTGGAATGACGATTGCCAAATAGCCTTTAATAAAATTAAGGAATACATGTAAGAACCTCTGATTCTAATACCACCAGTTGAAGAAAGATCTCTAATCTTGTACCCAACAGTGCTAGAGAAATCAATAGGGTGTATACTGGGGAAGCATAACGAGTCTGGTCAAAAAGAGCATGCAATATACTACGTTAGCAAAAAATTTACCGACTGTGAATCATGATACTCACTGCTCGAGAAAACTTGCTTCACTTTGGCATGAGATGCTCGCCGACTAAGACAGTATATGTTGACTCATACTACTCTATGGATTTCTAAAATGGATCCCATCAAATACATATTCGAGAAGCCACCTCTCTCCGGAAGAATAGCCCAATGGCAGATGGTCTTGACAGAATACAACATTCAGTACACCACTTAAAAGTTAATCAAAGGAAATGTATTGGAAGATCATTTGGCACATCAAGTTGTAGATGATTATCATACTATGAATTTCTAACTCCCAGACGAGAACATTATTCTAGTTACAGATTGTGAAGAACCTGGACTATATGAAGGACTTAAGCCAGGATCTTGATGGACTATGGTTTTTGACGGAGCTTCCAACACACTTGGTAATGAAATTGGTGTTGTAATTATCTCTCCTCGGGGTTTCTATACGCCCTTCACCGGCAAATTATGCTTTGATTGTACCAATAACATGGCTGAATACAAAGCATGCATTATGGGTATTAAAGCTGATATTAACCTAAGAATCAAGTTCTTGGATGTATATGGGGACTCATCCATGATGATCAGTCAGATCAAGGGAGAATTGGATACGAAGCACCCGAATCTCATTACTTATAAAGAGCATGTGTTAACCTTGATCTCGTACTTTAAAGAAATCACTTTTAAGCACATCCCATGAGAAAAGAATCAGTTGGCGGATGTGTTGGCTACAATGTCATCTATATTCAAGGTCAGATGGGATAACGAGGCACCCAAAATCACCATTGAAAGACTAGACGAACCGACACACTATTACGAAGTTGATACCGACGGAGTAGAAGAGAAACCCTGGTTTTATGAAGTGAAGAGGTAACTTGAGGCTCAATAGTACCCTGAAGAAGCATCGATCAATGACAAGAAATTCCTACGGAGGTTCTCAGCTAAGTTCTTCTTGAGTAACAGAATTCTATACAAGTACAATCATGATTCGACTCTGCTTTATTGTATGGACAAGAAAGAAGTAGAGAATATTATGGAAGATATGCACGAAGGTATATTTGGCACCCATTCTAGTGGACATACTATGGCTAAGAAGATTTTGAGAGTAGGTTACTATTGGTCGACTATGGAAAACGATTGTCACCACCACTTGAGAACTTGTCATAAGTGCCAGATCTACGCTGATAAAGTACATGTGCCTCCAGTATCTCTGAATGTATTGAATGCTTCTTGGCTATTTGTAATGTGGGGAATTGACATGATTGGAGAAATCAATCCTACTGCTTCTAACAGACATTTCTTCATCCTTGTCGCCATTGATTACTCACAAAGTGGGTTAAAGCAGCCTCGTTCGCCTCTGTTACCAAGAACGTTGTGGACCGGTTCATTAGGCATAACCTTATCTGTCCGTATCGCATCCCCAAGAGAATCATCACTGATAATGGTACAAATATCAACAACACTATGATCATGGAACTCTTCACGCAGTTCAAGATCAAGCATCACAACTCTTCTCCGTATCGACCGAAGATGAATGGTATAGTGGAATCCGCCAATAAGAACATTAAGAATATTATACAGAAGATGGTGGTGACCTATATAGAAAGGCATGGGATGTTACTGTTTACTCTTCATGGCTACCGCACTTTGGCTAGAACATCAACTGGGGCAACCCCATTCTCTCTGGTCTATGGCATGGTAGTTGTCTTACCTATCGAAGTTTAGATTCCTTCTTTAAGGATTATGAAAGATGAAGACTTGGACGAACACAAGTGGATTCAGACCAGGTTGGATCAGTTGAATATGATTGACGAGAAAAGTCTTGCGGATAACTGTCATGGTCAGATGTATCAAAAGCGCATGATCAAGGCATTCAACAAGAAAATCAAGCATTAGATATATCACGCTGGTGACTTGGTAATAAAGTGCATCATCCTACCATAGGGTGATCCCAGGGGAAAATTAACTCCCACTTATGAAGGACCATTTATGGTCAAGAAGATATTTTCTGGCGGTGCCATGATACTAACCACCATGGACTATGAATATTTCCCACACCCTGTGAACACGGACATAGTCAAAAAATACTACACATGAAAAGTGACCCACTAGGTTGACTGGCCTAGGCAAAAATAAGGGTATCCCGGCGAACCAAAAGGGTTCGGGCAAAAATTAGGGATATATATAAAAAGTGTACACCCGACAAGTCGAAAACCTGAAAAGGTGACTTGGTCAAAAAAGGGTATCCCGGTGGACTGAAAACCCGAAAGGGAGGTCCAGACAAAAGTTAGGGATTAAAGCATACGACTATGTCCAGTTGGATCACTTACAACGAGCTTTATTACCAACGTCAAGTTAAAATGGTACATATCAGTTCAGTCTACTTCTTTCGACAACAAGGGATGAGATACTTGAAGACATAAGGGGAAATAACAGAGTTGAAACTCGACGAGATTATTTCCACATAGCTGTATATTTTGTTTTCACTTTGTACTCCTTGCATTTTACGGTGATTTCCTCTTACTAGGATTTTTGTCTCTTTGTACAAAACCGCCTATTTATGGGCAAACTATCAATAGAAATACAAACTTCAAAATTCAAACTTTTGATTTACCTTTTTTTGTTTTGTTTACAAAAACGTCCATTGAATAAATTGAATGAACATATGCATATGAATATGATTGTTGTAGAGAAGTATATGCATAAAAACAAGAATAAGCATTTGCTCAAGACTCTAAGAGTTGGGATAATGTTCAAGTCGTCCACGTATCCCCACAGAAAAACTTCCATGGTATTATCCCCACAGAATAGTCTTAACAAGCTCATCTTCAACGAAGATATATTTCACCAGTAGATCCCTCTAAAGGATAAGGGAATATGATCTTTTCCCCATCAATGTCGCCAACCTACGAGGTTCCAATCTCCATCAGAGACTATAGCATCAGTACAGTTTGTGGAATTTCTCTTCCCCGACTGAGTTTATTTCTCCAACACTGTAAAACCCCCTACAAAATTCCCTTTCTCCAGCAAGGCTCATATTATCCAAGAGAGCTCATGTCCCTAACACGGGTATTTCCTCAGCAGAGTTCCCCCATCAAAGTTTAGGGTTTATTTCCCCAAGCAGGGTTTATTTCCCCAGTGGAATCCAGTCGCCCCAACTTGAGCCTATTTCTCTGACCACTACAGATAAATGGAGAAATTTCTCTCTCCAATGAAGGGCAGTCTAGACCACTAACCCCAGAGACTTGTTACAGAAGACCCAGATATCGTTTAACCTTATCCTCTCCAGGCGAGTCGACATCCATATTAGAAACTCGACCAAACAACACTTTGAGAGGTTATCCATCTCTTTTATCCTCAATCAGGGTATATAAGAATTAAATTCCTCAGTAGAGCAATGAACGGACAACGTTCTTAAAAGCTTCTCCCTAAACAGAAATCAACATTCCCCAGTGGAGTTTTCTCAAACAGAAAAGAAGGAATCCCTCTCAAGATCAAAGATACACATATCCTTCATCCCCATCAACGATCATGGATTTATTTTCCCCAGTCGAAGATGCTGCATGGAGTTACTAATACACTTCAATGACATCTCACATTCATACATCATATACAAACATCATAGCATATGAATATGAAATGCATATAGCACACTCTCATTTATTTTGATAATATCATTACATAATGCATTTCATACATCATGATATTGCATATAGTTAACCGTTTATCTTTTCTAGTAAAGATCTACAAGCAGATTCCTCAGAGGCTATATATGACAAATAACTAGTTAAACACTCTCCCTAGAAGGTCATGCTAAAAGAGTACCTTTTCTAGTTGAAGTCAGGTATAGAAATCTTCTAGTTCGGATAAAATCGGGTGTAGATTTCTTTCTGATACTCTTTTTGGAAAAGTCAGGTATAGACTCTTTCTGGTACCTCTCCTAGTTGAAGTTGGGCGTAGACATCTTCTAGTTCAGATGAAACCGGGCATAGATTTCTTTCTAATACTCTTTTTGGAAAAGTCAGGCATAGACTCTTTCTGGTACCTTTTTTAGTTGAAGTCGGGCGTATACATCTTCTAGTTCAGGTGAAATCAAGCGTAGATTTATTTCTGATGCTCTTTTTGGAAAAGTCATGCTTAGACTATTCTCGATACCTTTTCTAATTGAAGTCGGGCGTAGACATCTTCTAGTTCGGATGAAATCAAGCGTAGATTTCTTTCTGATTCTCTTTTTGGAAAAAGTCAGATGTAGACTCTTTCCGGTACCTCTTCTAGTTGAAGTCGAGTGTAGAAATCTTCTAGTTTGGATGAAATCGAGCATAAATTTCTTTTTGATACTCTTTTTGGAAAAAGTCAGACATGGACTCTTTCTGGTACCTCTCCTAGTCGAAGTCGGGCGTAGACATCTTCTAGTTTGGATAAAATCGGGCATAAATTTCTTTCTGGTACTCTTTTTGGAAAAGTCAATCATAGACTCTTTCCGGTACCTTTTCTAGTTGAAGTCGGGCATAGACATATTTTAGTTCAGATGAAATCGGGCGTAGATTTCTTTCTGATACTCTTTTTGGAAAAGTCAAGCGTAGACTCTTTCTGGTACCTTTTATAGTTGAAGTCGGGCATAGATATCTTCTAGTTCATATGAAATCGGGCGTAGACATCTTCTAGTTCGGATGAAATTTGATGTAGATTTCCTTCTGATACTCTGTTTGGAAAAGTCGGGCGTAGACTCTTTCTGGTACCTCTCCTAGTTTAAGTCGGGTGTAGACATCTTCTAGTTCAAATGAAATCAGGCGTGGATTTCTTTCGGATACTCTTTTTGGAAAAATTCAGACGCAGACTCTTTCCGGTACCTCTCTTAGTTGAAGTCGGGCATAGACATCTTCTAGTTTGGATGAAATTGGGCATAGATTTCTTTCTAGTACTCTTTTTGGAAAACTCAAGCGTATACTCTTTCTGGTACCCTTTCCAGTTGAAGTCGGGCATAAACATCTTTTAGTTCAGATGAAATCGGGCGTAGATTTCTTTCTGATACTCTTTTTGGAAAAGTCAAGCGTAGACTCTTTCCGGTACCTTTTCTAGTTGAAGTCGGGCGTAGACATCTTCTAGTTCGGATGAAATCGGTCGTAGATTTCCTTCTGATACTCTATTTAGAAAAGTCATGCATAGACTCTTTTTAGTACCTGTCCTAGTTGAAGTCGGGTGTAGACATCTTCTAGTTCGAATGAAATTAGGCGTAGATTTATTTCTGATACTCTTTTTGGAAAAGTTGGGCGTAGACTCTTTCTGGTACCTTTTCTAGTTGAAGTCGGGCATAAATATCTTCTAGTTCGGATGAAATCAGGTGTAGATTTCTTTCTGATATTCTTTTTAGAAAAAGTTGGGAGTAGAGTCTTTCCGATACCTTTTCTAGTTGAAGTCGTGCGTAGACATCTTCTAATTACGATGAAATCGGGCGTAGATTTCTTTCTGATGCTCTTTTTGGAAAAGTCAAGCATAAACTCTTCCCGGTACTTCTCCTAGTTGAGGTCAGGCATAGACATCTTCTGATTCGGATAAAATCGAGCATAAGTTTATTCTGATTATTCTTTTGGATAAAGTCTAGCGTAGAATCGTTCCAAATACATTCTTTAAGACAAAGTCGGGCAAATACTTAGTCCGATCTTCCTATGAACAGTTATCCTGCGTGGCATTTATAAGCCCATCTTTAACGACTCTCTATCACCTCTTCAAATGGCATCTCTAAGCCCATTCCCGGTACAATCAACCAATAGTGTTACTTTGTGCACGTGCGAGTGCAAATTTCCGGGCACTTGAGTGTTCAATCATCTTCTACCTTCAAGTCACGAATGGAGGACATGCCTATCTAACTCTTCAGGTTTAATAAGATTGAACAGGGGCAGCTGTTGTACCCTAAAATTTTCCCTCCCAGTTTCTTCAAAAAACATTCTTCTAAGGGTCTCAAGTATTCAAGGCTACTCAAGGGTTGACCGGTCAAACCTCCTCCTAAGCAATGGGTCTACAACTAGGGTTTTTATTTTCTCAAGGAATATTGGGTTTTAAATATCTCAAGTGGTTTCTATGGTTCTCCATAGGTCTTCAACAATGCTCATATCAAGTTTCAAGTCTTGCATCACAAGTTTACTCAGTCAATGGCTCAAATGATTGAAAATCAACTGTATTGGGTAAATAGTCAACTATGGTGAATATACAGTCAAACTTCAATATTTTTGATCAACATCAACATTTTGAAGTGATATTCATCATTTGGCCAAGGGTTGATCATGATTCCTCAAGGAAATCCTCCAAATCATCAAAAGTCAAAAGTTGTCAAATTAGGGCTTCCTTGGGAGAAGTCAACTGAACTTTGACCAAGCATAACTTTCACATGCTTCATTAACTTTCCCCCCAACCAAAGCCTATTTTTTAGGAAATTCAATTCAATTCTATACAACTTTGTAATTGTATGCTCAAGTCCAAAAAGTGCTTCATTTGAGAGATATGAGCCCATACATTATAGGTCATTTTAAAAGTCAACAAAAAGACACTTTTTGTCAAGGTAATTTACATCAAGATAAAGTCTCCAAATGAAAAAATGATCAAAAAAGAAATTGAAAATGACATCTTTAGCTTCCCAAAAAGTCAAAGATCACCCTCAAAAGATAGAAATTGAGAGAGTTATGACCATTTCAACTTAGGAAATTTTGGGAAAATGCATGAAGTGAAAAGTGAGCAAACTTGAAACTTTGAACTAGTGGACCTAACTTTTGATGTTCAAACATGTTCACAATGTGTTAGAAGACCTCTAGATCCATGCACACATTTTTAATTATTTTTATTTCCTTTATTTAAATTTTTATTCATTTAAATGAAATTAAAACAAATAAAATATGAGGCAATGTCATAAGGAATGTGGGCTTGCTTTCTTGGATACATTCAGGCCCAAAACAACTCATTAAACCTTGCCAAAACCGTGTGAACTTCAAAATGGAAAGGATATCTCAAAAATGGAAGGTTATAAGTGTGTTGGTTTCTTGTCTCATGGCTATGATTACTTTATCTCCTTGCCATATTTGTTCACCCTACTCCTTCCTCTATATATACACATGAGATCAGAAGCAAAGACCATGGATCCTAGCCTCTAAAATCTTGCCAAAATTCTCCATATTTTTCAAAGAAACTTGTAATTTTGTGTAGCAATTTCTAGCCATATTCAAGCAGTTTCAAGCCTCGTACCATCTTCCCGAGGATTCCATGAGTCTATACCCGACCTTACTCATCGCGAATCAACCCCAAAATCCTCCTTTGCACTATCACCGATTGGTAAGTTGGTGAGTTTCATTTTATAAATTTCAGCATAATTTCAATCATTGAAAGCATACCAACATAACTCATATACATGATTTAAGTCTTTCTAACGTTTTACATTTGAGTTTTAACGCAGAAACAACATTGCACCATTGTTAGGGAACGAAGTTTTTGAAGCTTCAGATCTTGCAATACAGGCGTTGTTAGATCAAACTAATCGCACCATGGGATTCGCAAGACCTTAATTAGTGAAATATGATTATTTTCTTTTCTGTTTTGTTTGAATTGTGCAGTTTTGATTTTCACACCATCGGAGGTGATGACCGGTACCATCGTCCAAGGTGGTTTGACCGGTGGGTGAATATGTGTGGCACTTTAAGGAGCCCTGATTGGTCTATTCAAACAAGAGCGCAAATGTTTTTGTTGTTTGTCCGATGTTAGCATTCATTTTGTATTATAAACATTTTTAATTGATTATACTACCTAATGTAAGGGCCGCCCCGGGGTAGGAGAGTGTTTTAATTAGGTGTTAATGTACCAGGGCATGGGTTCGATCCCTGCCCCTGGTATTTTATTTTTTCATGTTTTTTCTGTTACAGATCCAATGCTTGCCACTCCTTGCGTGCATCATACACCTCATCAATCATCACCATCCAATCCATATCCAATAGTTCAGACTTGATTCCCACGATGCGCCTCCTGGAGTTGTCCCCCAGTGGATTCAACGCTGATGTAAATGGGCCTAGGGATTTTTTCTTTCCTCATACTCCCCAATTTACTACTTCTTCAGGCCCATCACCTTTTTTTTTATTTAATTTTTTTTAATATAATTAACTTTTTTAATTAATTAATTTAAATTAATTTAGATTTAGGTTTTCTTGGATTAAATCAACTTGACTTTTCTTAATTAAAACAAATTAACTTTTTTGAGTAAATTAATTGAATTAATTAAATTAGTTTCTTTAGGTTTTATCATTAATTTATTTTTCATTAAAAATAATTTAGGGTTTTTTATTTTAGGTTTAATTTCATTCCTTTTTATCAATTGAAATCAATTAGGTTAGATTAAATCATCACTTTTTTATCAAGACATTTTTCATATCTTTTCCTTTTACGGTCTCTGTGCGCCCTTTTATTTTCGCCATTTTTTATGGTTTGTACCCCTTCTCCGAAGCTTTGTAAAAGCGTAGAAAATATATTTTCTGTCTTTACCGTATTCCTTATTGTAGCGGTGAAAATCAGAGATCAAGCTATTAATTAACTTGACTCGCAAATAAGCAACAGTCGCCACCGCGCTTTATCATTTCCGAGGAAAAGGGAAAAGAGCGAAATAAAATCCTTAAATATGCAATGTAAAATAATACTTAAAAGTAATGAAAATACAATGTGTTTTTGAAAGAGATCGAAGGTTCGATGGTTGGTTATACAAAGGGAAGGTACTAGCACCCAATGCATCTGCGGTACTCCGCAGGAACCTTTTGAAATATCTATTTTTTGGGTTAAAATTGTTTGTTTGGTTAAAATGGGTATGAATGAGACTTTGAAGATACGACGACCTAGTGTCGAGGTTTTGACTTATGAGTTTTAAAATTGAGTCTTTTAGGAAAATTAACTTAAGATTAACAAAAATGATGAAACAAAACTGAATGAAGGGATTCGCACAATCGTATAAGATATATTTGATGACATAAAGTCGATAAAGTTAAAACATTTCCCTTGGATTAGATCGGACGAGCAAAGTAAAATGGACATCAAAATATAAGCAATCAAAAATTCACAAAAAAATAAATCTAACGAAACAGATTAATTATCAAAAGGCACCGAGAAATTAAAATGACAAAGATATACAAATAAAAGAGAATGCAACCAATTATCTAAATTAAAATTCTAATATTACTTACTAAAATAATTCTAAACTAATTACGAATTCTAAGGTTTATAAAAATAATTCTAAAAAGTACTAAATTAGACCTAAACTAAATTAAATTCTAAGGTTATAAAAACAATTCTAAAATTACTAAATTAGATCTAAACTAAATTGAAATTTTAAAATTAGGAAATTAAAACTAAAATAAATTAAAACCCTAAGGTTGCTAAAACAAATAAAAATTTCAAAGTAACTAAATTAAATCAAATAAAATTCTAAAGAATTACTAAACTAAATCTAAATCAAATAAAAATTCTAAAGTTGTTAAAACTCTAAAATTACTAATTTATATCTAAACTAATTTAAATATAAACTAAATTCATTATAACAAGTTTTGGATGGGCCTATTGATTGGAATTGATCGGGTTGAGTTTAGTTTGGAGGCTCAATTAAAAGTTTAAAAAAAAACCTAATGTCTCTAATGTGTAGTCGCGGTTGAGATTTGGGGAAGACGGAAGAATCAACCAAAATTTTAACATCATTTGACATTAAATCAATTAATTAATTCGATGTTCAATAAAAGAATCTCAATCGCTTATCACAGATACTCTCTCTGCCTTCACACGACTCTATGTTCCACATTTATCTCTCAAATATTTTCCCGGCCTTCTCAAATCTGAATCTCCCTCTCCCTCTCTCTAATCTCATTCATCAACACTCATCATCAATATCTCTCAACTCAGTTTTTTACAACAATAATGTATCCTGTTTATCGAATTAACTCATGATTTATTCCCTCAAACTCTCGATTTCTCTTTCTTCAGAATCTTGTTGTTTCATCGATAACTTCCCGCTGATTCTTCTTAATCGATTTAATCTTTCTCTTTAACACCAATCTTAATTAATCGAGCCTTCCTCTTTGGTTTTCGGTTCATGTTTCCAACCGTAAATTTATTGCTTACGGAAGCAACAACAACAACGAATATTTTATCACAATTGTGGAATTAAACAACAACAACTCTAAAGAACAAATGACAGCACAAAGAAAGATTTGAATAAAGAGAAATAGAATTTACCGAGTCGGAGCTCCTCCGACGGGACTTTAAATTCTCAAGTACAATTTCAACACTCTCTTTACTTTCTGAAAATCGATTCTGCTCGCTTGTTATGTGTTGTGGATGAACACGTTTGATCGATGTGCCTAAATTTTTGCTCTGTTGTTGTAGGTGATGCTTTGATTGGTTTTGTGTAGCATTGTATGTTGAAGATTGCAGAAAGTATCGGTTTTGTTTGAGATTTCAGGTCAGATCGTAGACAGGTTTAAAGTTGGTACTTCGGTGGGTTTGAATTTGAAATGAACTGTGTTTTACGACTTGGCATTTGAAGAACCCTCATGAAGTATGTAGAAATGGTTCTACTGTATAGGTTACTCAGTGTTTCTGCTATTTTACAGGTGTTTACTGTGGAAAATGGGAAACAACCGCTGGTCCTCCCAGAGTCCTAAACTGAGGGTAACTTATGAGATCGACCAGTTGACCTCAAGACGCGTGCTAAGAGTTTTTACTATCACACCTATTCTGTCGAAATAATAGTCAAGGGAAACAGTTTTCTTTTGACTGGAGAAACGGGTGTAATAGTTTTCCACACTATGATTTAATCGACTAACTGGGGACTCGTGACCGACAGAAGATATTCATACAAAAGTAAGACTCACTAAACTAACTGACTGGTGACTCGTGACCAACAAATAGTGTCGAATTGTTTATGTGAAATAGAAGATAAGGTACAGATCTTTCTCGACAGTAAAGAGAAAACAAATAAGGTACTCAAAATATATAATTGAAAGATGAAATATTTGAATTGAAATAAAAATGGTGATTCACGTACATCAAGCACTTTTCACTCTTGATTTCCTGACGCTCAGAATGAGAGAGTTTGACAAGTGATTTGAGAGTACAAGTGAACACACACACACTATACAAAATCTTCCTATTTATAGTGTTTACAAAGTAACTACCTAGATAAAATCTACGGCTAATATTAACATTTAACGCTCAAACACATCGTGGATTAGTAGTAACTGCTCATGATTTTAAAGTTCCACCTACTTGGCGCTTGAACACGTCGTGGGTTGCGGGTAACTGCCCATAATTCCTCTAAACCTCTTGAACATAAATCACTTTTTCCTTGCTTCGACACTTTCTTTCTGGAAAAGAATAATCACACTTCCTCTAAGTCTAAGAAACCCTTTTTTGTCGACTAAAACCATTTTTGACCAAGTCCTTGTCTTTTACCCTTTGGTAGACTAAACCAATTTTAACCTCCTGACATATGTTCTTTTATTTCTTCCTAGTCGACGTAGTTCAATTTCGACAATTTGAGTGTGACTCCTACCAAGCATTAACTCTGACTTTATAAAACCAGCTTTTCACACATTGGATCCTATTTCCCGAAAAACCCTTATTTTGGAGGATGAGTCCTACCTTATGAGAATATCTTCATTTATCACATGTACTTGAATTCCTTAAGATTTTCCAAGGTAACAAAATGCCCCCCAGAGATGCTATTTTTGAATTTCGACTAATATGAGATAATGGCATCTCTGAAGCGTCGGTTTCACCATTCGACCAAATCGTTTCCATTTCTAAAAAAGTGAACATTACTGTTCTGTCTTTTCCGTGATGTCACAGAATCATGGTAGCGTACCACGCCTTTTAGTTTTGAGACTTGAGACATTAATTTCTTTCCATCATTGCACTTTTAGTGGGAAATATGGCCCACTAATTCACGTTGGTCCTGTGGCACACGCCCCACTATCTGACGTGATTTGAACTTTGGAAAATCACAAAAGATTTTTCCCATTATTTCCTCTTTCCTCAGGGTCTATAAATACCCTTATTTCCCATTTTTTATATTTTCCTTCACTTCTTCAATCCCTTGCTTTTTATAAAACAAAAACCCAAAAACTACACACCGTCGTTGTTCTTCATCTTCATCCTCCTTCAAACCTTTTACAATGGAGAATGTTAAAAATCAAACCTCTTCTTGTGCCGCCTCTCTTCAACTGCGCCTTGTCGATGGCAAAGCCTATGTACCAGAACCTCCATTTGCTGAGGAGAAAGCAAAAATTTGGCAATCTCAGGTACTTACCCTTTCTCTCTTGAGGAGAAACCCTTAGCCTTTTTAGGACCACTTCCTGCTGATGCACCCTCTAAAATATATGTAGATGATAAGGAGGCATTTTTTCCCACTAGTATACTACCTGATCCATCATCTCTTCTCCAAAACCTATATCACTTAAATATATTGACAGGAACTTTAGGACCGCTCCACCTCTGTGTTGCCCTAAATTTCGTGCTTGGATGGAACGTTTGTAAATTGCCAAAGGAGACCAATGGAAAATATGGGTATTTATACCCTGCTAGAACTTTCTCGGTGTGGTCAACATTATTCTAATGGCATTCTCTTAGCTGCCATATATTTCTGGGAGGGATCAACCAACACCTTTCATACTAAATGCGGTATGATCACTCCTACCTTGTTCGACGTCGCCGCCATCACTGGGATGAAACCATCTGGCACAGTTTTCAACTATAGAGATGCTGAACCTGTTCCTCTAAGGTTCGATGTGGGTGAAGCTGGAAAGCCAACATATAATAATTTCATCGACCATCATGCTCAAACCTCTGGTCCTGTAACTGATGAAGAGCATGTGGCGTTTCTAACCTTGTGGCTATCTCGCTTTTTTTTTCCAGGTCAATGCAGGTGGCCAAACAATTTTTTTATTTGGCTATCCATTTGCATATGGGCGAAAATGTTGCTTTAGGCCATCTGATTTTGGCCTCTCTCTATGCAGCTTTGACTGATGTTGTTAACCAAATAAAGAGTTTTGACCCTAATAATCCAAAGAAGAAGAACGTCATAGTCCATGGTCCTTTCTGGCTCTTGCAGCTATGGTTGAATGCCACTTTCTCGGAGGAGATTAAGCCCTTTTAGAAATAGAAAGGTAGCATGTCCTCCATCTCAAAGACATATCGTCTAGCAACGCCTTCTCCCTCAGAATCCTATCGACAAAGGCTCCCCAAATCCTGAAGTCTTCAGCATGCTATTTACCATTATGCTGACAAGAGTCGAATTTAGACCCTCGATGGCCCCTTTTCATGCTAGACAAGATGGCCCATAGTGGTTTATTAGGGCTTTTTCATCCACGAGAGAAGAGGACAAGAAAAATTCTTTAATCCTTTGGAGGCGTTACTTGACTTCCCAATTCTTATCTACTGTGATTGTCGATGTAAACCCAGGTTTGGTCACTTATCAGCCTAACTTGGTGGCTCGAAAATTTGGCCTCTGTCAACTTGTTCCTAAATCTTTGTTCAATTCTCATGGGCTGCTGGTCGACATCACAATTGACCAACCCTTCAAAATGATCAAGGATGATATAGGGAATCTATGGGCACGAAGGCCCGCACTCACTCTCACTCCTTTCCAACCGTCTTTTTACTGCACCAAAGAATATCAAACATGGTGGCAGACATATTTTGTTACATTCATTGGTGATTCTAATGCTAAGCTGACTGAACTAACCACAACTTTCTCAAATTTGCAGGCAAAAGTGACCAAGTGTAAGATTACTCATATTAAACAGATTCGAGCTTTCCAAAATTACTTCTGAATTGTGTATCGACCTAATGATCTTCGTCAGACCATCTATGAGGCTGTTATCGAATTAAAGGAGAAGGTAACCGATAGAATCTCGACACTAAAAATCCCTAGTTATGCGAAAGATAAATATCTTTACCCTCTTCATTTTGGAAACATCAAATTCCCTCCTTTTCCATCTAGCCCTTTGGCCTTGGCCTTTGGCCCACCTATTCCTGATTGGTGGTATTGCTCTATACCGGATATGCAAAATGCCTATAAGACAAAGGCCGGAAGTGTGGTACGGACGAAGTATTACCTACCTAACTATTCAGGAATCTTCATTATGATCTCTGATATGTTAGAGTACTTTCGACTACACAAATTGGTAACGATTTCTGGAAAGCTTATCCCCTGCCTATTTTACTTTGGTTGCTTATCTGATTGTTTTACACTTGTCTTAGAGCTATACCAATAGATCAGGCGGGCCCCGTTTCTGTCAGCAAACAAATACCTTCAACGCGTCAGGTTTAAACTTCAAATTTCTGCCAACTATCATTCTTGATTTGACATATCTAACTTAGCTTAATTTTATAGATTATTCCTGACCACACACCCTCCGACGATGAACCCATTTCTTCTTCACTCAAGAAGGCTTCTTCGGTGGATGTATTTATATACTTCTTTTTTCTATGGTGTTTACGCCCTAAACTTGTATTAATATTTTCCTTGTTTGCCAGAGTCAAAAACGCTCAACGGATTTGGCTGCTCCCTCAGACAAATCCAAAAGGTCCAAGAAGGACAAAAAAAATACTTCTGAGAGGGATAAGGTATATTTTGTCGATTCAAAACTTCCATTATCGACTAACACAATTGATTTGACTTACATCATTCTCTTATACTTAGCCATCACCTGATGTTCAACCCTCTCAATACTCCCACAAATCCAAAAGCCATAAGAGGAAAAAAGATTCCTCTACTGAAGGCGAGGTGGCGAAGAAGAAGAAGACAAAGGTACTTTTACCCTAGGGTGATAAATTAAAGGTTGGCTTGAAACTTGTTGATGAAACAGAGGAGCCAGTTGATGTCGAAATTCCTCTTATTACAAGAAGGAGACGTAACGTGGTTTTGGTCGAACATCCTGAAGCCACTTCGGATTTGGGTGTTGACACCATCGTGGTCGACACAACTCTGGTTACTCCAACTCGTGCTCCTAGGATTGATGAAGTTCAAATCCCAATGAGAGATCTTACTGATGTTTCATTTAAGGACGAGTTTGTCGATCTTAATCTGTAGACACATGTATTAGCTGGTTGTTTTCTAGTTTCTTTCGTTTTCTGCTTGTTGAATTTGTTTTGGCTAATATCTTTTCTTACTTTCTTTAGGTTAACATATTTGGTCAACAAAAACGTGTACCTGACTATACCCCTTTGTCAAAAGCTTCTTCCCCTCACCATCATGAGAATCTTGACTTTGCTGATGGTGAGTTTATCGACCTGACTATTCCGACTACTCTTAGTGACTCAGACTCGGTCACTAGTCCTACCAAACATAAGGGTTATAGTTTGACTAGTTCTGATTCTAGCCTTTCAGATTCCCTGCGGGATTCAGAAGCAAATAAAAATGTCACCACTTCCAGAATCTTGCCCCCTTCAGAAAGCACGCAAGGCGCGCCTCTCGTTTCTTCTGGGAGAACAAAGGTTGACTCACCCCCTAAACTAAAACACATGGAAGTCAATCCTTCTAGTCTAGAAGCAATTTCTAAGTTGCGTCGCTTTGTGAGTTCTCGCATTCTTTCTTCTGACTCCAACCCATCTCAAGTACATAATGACAAGATGACCCCTGAATCAATTAAATCGAAAAAATTGATGACTAAAATTTGAATCATGCTTTGAATCCTGATCTGCCTCATCTGCTCCATTCTGATCCATCCCTTGGCCCAGAACTTTCAGACGCTCTTACTCAAATGAAGGAACTCAATATGTCTGAATCAGCCAAGTTGATGATAACGACATTTGAGAAACTTATCATTCCCCTATGCCAAAATGTTGAAAGAATTCAGGCAAATGAGGAAGCGGTTGAGTCGAAGGAAGCCTTCGTGAAAGAGAAGTTGGATATGGTGGTGCAAGTTACTGAAGAAATTAATGATTTGTTAGCAATGGTTGAAAAGAAGAAACAGGAATTGATTCCAAAATGAAAGAGCTGCTGAAATCCATAACCAGATTTCTTCTCTCAACAAGGAATTAGAATTAATCACCAAGTAAGAGGAAGAAATTAACAATGTGATTAATCCAATCCAAGCAAAATCTGAGCAAATGGATGTGGACGCCGTGGCTGAAAGTGACGTGATTTCTTCTGTCGAAACAAAGCTTGAAACACTTAAGATTTAGGCAGAAGGTTTTGAATATCAGGCCACTAACCTCCATGGTGAACTGCAGTCGTTTCAAGCCAAATTTAAGCATTTTTAATCATTGTAACAACAATCTTTTAATTTCTTCATGGCTCTAAGCCAAATTTTAACGAATCCTTTCTTTGTTCGTTTTATATGTAACCTCTATATTTTATGCGTGTTTTGAATTTGCTGGTCTCGACAAAATTGTACCAGCTCGTTGGTTAGACAAATATTTATTCCGTCGAGATATTGATTTCTTGAAGAATGGGCTTATACTTTTTTAAGTACGTTCCATTTACCTTTAAGATTCGTCGATCTGGGGCTAACTCCTCAAGCACATAGGCATTATTTGAAAAAACTTGTATCACCTTAAAAGGTCCTTCCCAATTTGGGACCATTTCCCTAAAACTCTATCATTTTTGTCCATAGGTAATATCACTATCCATACTAGATCAACGACAACAAATACTTTATCCTTTACTTTTTTGTTGTAAGCTCTGGCAACTCGTTCTTTCTGTCCTATTAACGAATCAAGGGCCAACATCCTTTCCTCATATATGTAGACAAGCTCGTCTGCCATCATATTCTAGTAATCCTCAAATGGTAATTCATTTTGTCTTTGGATTCTTATCGATTGGACATGTATCTCCACTGGTAACATTGCACCATACCCATATGCAAGTCGAAATGGAGTAGTTCTTGTTACTTCCTTAGGGGAAGTTCTACACGCCCATAAGGCTTGATTTAATGTTTTATGCCAATTCCTTGGCTTCTTTCCTACATGCTTATTAATTAGGCTAATTATCTCTTTATTGGCAGCTTCAACTTGGCCATTTGCTTGAGCATAGTAAGGAGTAGAAGTGAACAATTTAATTCCAACTTCTTGCGCAAATTCTTGCATTTTTCGTCCAGTAAAAATTGATCCTTGGTCGATCGTAATTGTTTCTGGAATTCCAAACCGACAGATGATTTGATTTTGTATAAAATTAATAACAGCTTCTTGGTCGACGTTAGTTAAAGCTACTTCCTCGACCCATTTTGTAAAGTAATCAATACCGACTAAAATATATCTTTGTTATTTTGATGATGCTGGTTTCATTTCTCCAATCACATCTAAAGCCCATCCTATGAATGTCCAGGGCTTTATAACTGCATTTAATTCACTTGCGGGGACATGTTGCATGCTCCCATGCATTTGGCATTCTCGGAAACCTTTAGCAAATTCGATGCAATCTTTTAGCATTAAAGGCCAATAGACGCCTGAACCCACCAAAATCCATTTCATTTTGTGTCATGCTTGATGTGCACCACATGATCTACTATGCGCACTTGACACTACCACGTATGCCTCACCTTCTCCAAGGCATTTTAACAAAACTCCTTCAGCAATTTTCTTAAATAATTCGTTCTCTATCAAAACATAACTGAGAGCACGATACCTGATCTTACAATCTGTCGACCCCGTGGGGATGCACAAATAGTTAGACAATGGCCTTCACCAATCTTTGTCTTGTCCATTGTCAATGGTTAAAATTTGAAAATTTTCGACATCTATGCCCCCTAACTTTACGATCGAAAAATCTGAAGGGGACAACAAAGTTGCTCGAACTTTCTCTCTTACTTGTGTAAGTTCTTCATTTTTATCTCTCTTATATCCTGAGGCTTCTTGTGCTAGGTCATTAGCCTTTTCGTTCTCTCTTCGAGGTATGTGTCGAATACTTCCTTGCTCAAATTGTTTTAATAATCTGATGGTAATCACAAAATACATGATTAAATTTTCTTTAACATATTTGTACTCCTTTGATACTTGTTTAATCACTACCTTAGTGTCTCCCATAATTTCGATGTTCCTTGCTCCCAAATCTAGCAGTAGTTCAAGTCGTATTATTAAAGACTCGTATTCCGCTTCATTATTTGTGCACATACCATCGATTTTATACTTGAACTCTGCTGGAATTCCACTGGGAGAAATTATAATTCCTCTTATTCCAAATCCATTCTTATGGCTAGAACCATCAAAGTATAATTTCCATGGCACTAAATCTACATAATTTTAAGGTATACCAACCATTGAATGGTCGACCAAAAAATCTGCCACTACTTATCCTTTCATTGCTTTTAAGGGCATGTAAGTCAGAGAATACTCTGTTAATGCTAAAGCCCATTTACCAATTCGACTATGTAAAATTGGTTTGGATAACATGTGCTTAATAATATAGAAATGAGAAGATACATACACATCAACAGGCTTTATATATTGCTTTAGTTTAATACAAGAGAAATACAAGCAAAGGCATAGTTTTACTATATCATTATACCTAGTCTTAGGATTATTTATCATTCGACTAAGATAATACAAAGGTCTCTCGATACCTTTTTCGTCTTGTTGGACTAACATACTACCTATAGTCGCATCTGAGGCTGCAATATATAACCTCATAGGCCTATGTCTAACAGGAGGTGCCAATATTGGAGGCTTTACTAAGTAGTCTTTGATTTTGTCGAAAGCCTCTTGATGCTCCTCTTGCCAGATGAAATCTTCATTTTTTAGTCGAAGTAGTGGTGAAAATACTTTGGTTTTTCCACTTAAGTTGGATATGAACCTCCTTAGGAAATTTATCTTGCCCAACAAAGATTGAAGTTCCTTTTTGGTCGATGGTGGTTTGATGTCCATGATGGCTTTGGTCTTACTTTGATTTACTTCTATTCCTTTTTGATGCACCACAAAGCCAAGAAAATCACCTGCCCTTTGACATGTCGCTCCGACATTTTTTTAAATCGAATGGCATGACAACCCATTCGTAGGTTCCCAGTTCCCCAGGGAAGCGAAACACCGTCTTCGACACATCTTCATCTGCAATAAAAAATTGGTTATAACCAGAATAACCATCAAGCATACTTAGATAGTCAAAACCATTGGCCAAGTCGACCAACATTTCTGCCACAGGCATGGCATACTCGTCTTTTGGGGTAGCAGCATTTAAATCTCTAAAATCTATGCATACCATTAATTTTCCATTTTTCTTAATTACTGGCACAATGTTTACCAACCAGTCGACATATCTTGCAGTTCTTATGAATATGCTTTTGAGGAGTCTTTCTACCTCCTCTTTGATTTTCGACATTATGGCTGGAGCGAAACGTCTGGGCGTCTACTTTACTGGTTTCTTTCCAGCTTTTATTGGTAATTTTAGTTCTACCAAGTCCCTTCTTAAACCTGGAATTTCATTATAGTCCCAAGAAAAACAATCTTTAAATTCTTTGAATAAAGATATTACCTCATATTTCAACTTTGAGTCGATGTTGTCCATGATATAAGTTGGTCTTTTATCCCCCTTTTCTCCAAGATCTATCTCTTCTAGAGGGTCTTGTGGCTGCATCTTTTCTGGCGCCATTGGATCCTTTTCAAAGCCTAAGGGTTCTTCGTCATATATGCAGTCCAGACGCTACTTATCAACGTTTTCTTCGACCGTCTCTAGTATATCTGGTATCTTTGGCTCAATAGCCAAAGTAGCTCCTTCATTTAGAACTTGTGTTTTATTGACTTCGACAGCCATATTTTCTTCAATTTCCAGTGCTGAATTCATTTTACTTTCAGCAATATATGCTGAAATCCTATTTAGAGCATCTAGCTCAGACGTCATCACTGATGTCCCCCCAGCCTGTCGGTTGGTTAGTACCGTATGGATCCTCGAGAGGTTCCACATCCCATATAAAGCCATGGGTTTCATGTAATTTCAATGAAACAAATGCTTCATCAAGGTTGGCATATACTTCTTATGCAGGTTAACATGGGAAAATATTAGCTAATTTCCTATCGAATTGCTGCTTTCCAACATTGTTCACGTCTGCCATAAAATAACCTTGACCAGCTTCAATATTCTCGACTATGCCATCTTCCCTCCAGATCACCAAACGCTGATGCATAGAGGATGACACAGCCCCCACTCCGTGTAGCCATTCTCTCCCTACTAAGAGATTGTAACTTGGCTTGCCTTGAATCATTATGAAAATAGTCGGCCTAGTAACTGAGCCGACAGTAATGCCCACTTGGATCACACCCATGGTGTTTCTAGCTCTTCCTTCATAGTTTGACAAGACCATGTTATGAGATCTAACATCGGTGTCATATTTACCGATTTTACACAATAGGCGGTGTGCCATAATGTTCACCGTAGCACCACAGTCTACCAACACCTTGTTAATAGCCACCCCTTCGACCTTATCCCTTCTTAAAAGGGGCTTTAAATGGCTCCTCATAGCCATATTTGGTTTCTCAAAGAAAGCATCTTGGTTTTCAATGGAACCATTGTTCATGGAAAAATAGCACGTTGGCTTGTGTAAAGCCATCTCCTCAGCATCCGTGTTTGCTGAATCATCTACTTCCGTCAAGCAATCGTATTTTGCTGGCAGAATTAATACTATGTTGACTAAGATATTCAAGCTCTCTCCAGAGTCGGAATCAAAATCGTCAGTGGCTTCTTTAGAACATTTGGAAGTTGGTCGATTCACAAATTCTTTGATTCGTTCTTTGAAGGAGGAGTCGACTTTCACCTGGTACTGCCTCTGATTGCCACCTTTATTTGCAGCAAACTGGCCAGCAGCTACTTTCCTCTCAGCTTGCTTTCGATGCTGGAAGTGTCTCCATTGGGTTCGAGTCATGGGATTCTTCCCCATGTAGTTTTCATAAATATGGCTTTTCTTCTCTGACTTGAACTCATGTCATTAGTCAATATCCGACTTCCCTCTATTTGGTGCCCTATCAATTGGTGCGTCCTTTCTCCCTTAGGGTTTAATCGAGGTCCCGTTATGAGCTTTTGCTGAGGAAATATAACTCATAGGTTTAACATGCGAGTTTCCCATAGCTCTCCTTGGGTCCCAAGGTGTAGGGAACCTTTGATTGCGTGGCTTTTTTCTGTTCTTCTCTAACTATAGCTTCTGGAAATTTTCAGCAGCTATTTTATCAATCAAAGCGCCACATCTAGGACACAAGCAAGCTTGTGAACCTTTATTCTTACAACGGTAAAGGAAGTCTAGCAGATCTTCCTCAGGCCTTGGGTACACATCTGCTAGACCGACATCAGGACTTTCTCCAGTGCCCTCTTCGACCATGTTATCCTCAGGAAATTCAATAATCTCTACCATGTGGATGCCAACTAGTTCGAGAAATAAAGCTTCATCTTGCCTAAGAGGATCAGTATCAATCTTCGTCTTTCTTGCAGCAAACTTCAGCCTACCCTCTTGCAGCGACTTTTGCACGAGATCCCTGAAAAGGTAACATTGAGAGGTTGTATGACCAAGACAATTATGAAATTTACAAAAACCTCTTTTCTGTCGTTGTTCTAATGCTGGTAATTTAGCACCTGAGGGTACTAAAATTTGACCATCTTTAACCAGTAAATCAAAAATTTCTTCACACTTAGTGACATCAAACGTATAAGTTTTTGCTGGGAATTTTGGATTATTTTCGATTGTATTCTTTCCTTTAGCAGGAAATAATGATTTACACTCATAGGCTGGCCCTGGCTTCATTTCAGCCAAGTCTACCTCTGCCTTTTGTTGGTGAGGTTTAGTCGGCCTCACAAATGGGATTTGTGTCATCATAATCTATGAAGGATACTTTTTATTTTCTAGTCTTAGCCTTAGTATGTCTGACTTTTTCTAGTCGCAGACGCTCTAGATGTCAAACTTTATCAGCTAACTGTGACATACTTTTCATGAAGTTTGGATCTATTTTCTTCCTAATGGATTAATCTAAACCTCCAGCAGCCATTTAAACAAGCTCATGTTCTGGAACTTGAGTAAAGCATCTTGCTTTTAATCACCTAAATCTGTTTAGATAATCATCAACGGTTTCAGCGAACCTTCTTTTAATGTTTGATAATTCGACCAAACTAATTTTCGAATAACCCTCATAAAACTGTTCATGGAAAAGTTTCTCCAACTTCGTCCATGAGTCAATCGAATTTGGGGGTAAAGTGGTAAACCACGTGAAAGCTGACTTAGTAAGGGAAGAAGGAAAGTGCTTTACCCTTAAGTTTTCATTATTCAACGTATCCCCAGATTCAGTTATATATCTGGCAATATGTTCCACCGTCGACTCTCCAGATTCTCCCCCAAATTTCGTATACTTAGGGATTTTCCATCCTCTAGGGTTTTCAGTCTGTAAAATATATTCAGACAAAGGGGAGGAATATGTTGGCCTCTGAAGTGCAATATTCATACCATTTCTGGCCATAATTCTTTCGATAATGGTTGTTAAATTATTTTCAACGGCTAAGTCTTCTTATCGAATTTGATTGACAATTTGATCAGCCTCTTGACGTTAATGTACTAATACCCTAGGTGGATCAACCATCAAATTCCTTGGAGGCATTACCACTTGCCCCTGATGGACAGTTTCATCCTGTATTGCCCCCATATCCATTTGACCAGGGTCATCTAGTCGAACAGGTGGTGCATGTCGAGTAGGAGTTAGGGGAGCACCTAAAAAATTACACAAACGCGTTAATTGGGCAATCACCTGTCGATTTGTTTCATCGGACTTCCTATTAGTCTCAGCCGACTCTTGTACTATGGGATTAAATACATTACCCATCTGGTTAGTTAACATATTAACCAACTCATGGTTGTTATCATCCATTTGTTGCCTTAATACTGCTACTGAAGTATTAGTAAGAGGTGGTACTAAAGGTTGAGAGGGCGCTACCTTATTTTGGTTGCCTCTATTATTTCCCCTGGCGCAGACCCTTGTAAAGGAGAGTTCAAATTTTGAACATTATCTGACACCACTGTTGTATTCGTTGTCGACTGATATCCTTGAATCATGGAATACGACATTCCATAAGCAGGATCTACATTAACAAAACGAGGCACATTAGGTATGGTAGTCGTAGTCATTACTGGTCTTGGGCTTCCCGGTAGAGCCTGTGACATTTGTACGGAAACTGCAGCAGTCGACCCTACTGGAGGAAAAAGTGCTACTTGTGAAACTACTGGATCAGTAGTGATTAAAGTTCGTGACGGTATTTCGTCTACGTTTGGATTATCAGGAATTGTCATTCTTGATATTTGCTTCCTAGATAATGGTTTATTATACTCTTTTGTTAACTTCCCATTTCTAAGTTGCATTTACTTATAAATACTTAAGACCAATTCTTAGCATTGTGTCCCACCAGGTGTGCCAATTTGTTTACTGTGGAAAATGGTAAACAATCGCTGGTCCTCCCAGAGTCCTAAACTGAGGGTAACTTGTGAGATCTACCAGTTGATCTCAAGATGCATACTAAGAGTCTTTACTATCACACCTATTCCGTCAAAATAATAGTCAAGGGAAACTGTTTTATTTTGACTGGAGAAACGGGTGTAATGGTTTTCCATACTATGATTTAATCAACTGACTGGTGACTCGTAATCGACAGAAGATATTCATACAAAATTGAGACTCACTAAAATAGCTGACTAGTTACTCGTGACCAACAGATAGTTTTGAATTGTTTATGTGAAATAGAAGATAACGTACAGATCTTGCTTGACAGTAAAGAGAAAATAGATAAAGTACTCAAAAGTTATAATTGAAAGATGAAAGATTTGCATTGAAATAAAAATGGTGATTCACGTACATCAAGCACTCTTCACTCTTGATTTCCAGACGCTCGGAATGAGAGAGTTTGACAAGTGATTTGAGAGTACAAGTGAACACACGCACACTATACAAAATCTGCCTATTTATAGTGTTTACAAAGTAACTACCTAGATAAAATCTACGACTAATATTAACATTTTGAGGTAATTTCTTCACTAGATGCTGCCACTTATTTGGCGCTCAAACACGTCATGGATTTCTAGTAACTGCTCATGATTTTGAAGTTTCACCTATTTGGCGCTTGAACACGTCGTGGGTTGCTGGTAACTGCCCACAATCCCTCTAAACCTCTTGAACATAAATTGCTTCTGCCTTGCTTCGACGCTTTCTTTCTGGCAAAGAATAATCACACTTCCTCTAAGTCCAAGAAACCCTTTTTTGTCGACTAAAACCATTTTCGACCAAGTCCTTGTCTTTTACCCTTTTGTCGACTAAACCAATTTTAACCTCCTAACATATGTTCTTTTATTTCTTCCTAGTCGACGTAGTTCAATTTTGACAGTTTCAGTGTGACTCCTTCTAAGCATTAACTATGACTTGATAAAACCAGCTTTTCACCCACTGGCTCCTGTTTTCCAAAAAAACCCTTATTTTGGAGGATGACTCCTAACTTGTGAGAATATCTTCATTTATCACATGTACTTGAATTCCTTAAGATTTTCCAAGGTAACAACAGGCACCACATTTGAAATAGAAGAAAAGAAACTAAAAGACTAGAAGAAGAAAAATGAAAAATGACAGAGTGGACTCAAATTAGGGTTGGGTATCTGAGTTTGTTGGAGGAAGTAACTTCCTTTTTTGTGCAGAGTTCTGTTACAATTTTACTCTTATTTTATCTCTGTTTTTTTTTGTGTGTTTGTATGCTGTGATCTCTCTCTTTTTCTCTGTCCTCTTTTTTAATATCAGTCGCCTCGTCTTTATAATGGAACAAGTGTAGTTTTTTTTTTTTGGGGGGGGGGGGGGGGGAATTGGTGAGTCTTGGACTAAGGCGGTAATCTTTTTCCTAGATTTTTGATGCAAATTTGTTATGGCCATTTTCTTGTATTGTGGTGCAAAGCAGCAAGATGAAGGGCAGTAAGGGGCTTATCAGTTTTGGACATCAACAATTTTTGCTTTGTTTTGGACTGTTATGTTTGGTTATTTTATACAGGTTTGGCAGGCTTAGGGACTGGTTTTACAGGGCAGTAGGGCTGGAAATTGGGAAGCCACCAGGTGTCTGTTGGGCCTCTTGGTAGGCACCATCCAGCTTCTTGTTGCCATTTTGTATGTTGGCCTATAAGTTATACTTGATGCTTTTGTGAATGTCATCCTCACTATAAGACTTGATGATAAAAATTTAGCATCAGTGTATTCTTCTAGTAAATCAACCTTGAGATTTAGGTCTAGGACGCTTGAGAGTTCTCATTGTAGAATTGATGTCAAGCTTGTAACTTGCAAAAATTTGGGTCATTTGAATGAATATGGATTTTTTAAAACTTAAGGAGTTTTGCATTTATTCTTATGACATGGAATAAAAAGCCTTGAGTTATTTTATCTTGCTATTTTGAATCAAAAATGGACTTGAAATAATAAATGTTTTGAATTAATTTTGAATGATGAACGAACGTCTTGTATTTGCTCCTAGAATTCCACACAAATTACATGAATTGATCTTCTAAGTTGAGAAAATTTACATCAATAGGAAAATTGGTCCTTTTGCATATATTAAATCCAAAAGCAAATTCATATGAATGAATTGCGCCTCACACACTTGAATCGATTTGAAATCAAAAGAAATATTCAAATTGATCCTCAAATCTTCTTCTTCAAAACCCATATCTTCAATTTGTGGTAACTTGCAATACGAGCCAATAATATAAATCATTCCTTTAAGAACTTTAACCAACAATCCACCTTAATCCAATGATCGCTAATGTTCAATTGCAAATAACGTGAAGTAGGAAACACGCAATCAAAGAATCATTGAACCAAAACTCTAGTTTCATGAATTATCCCAACATAAGAATCAAATGTCATCTGAGAAAATGTCTGTGGCATGAATTGAACCTAGAAATTAAAATCATCATTAGTCAAGTAATGACTTATAACGTTTCTGTAGATTTCATGGCTTCCCAAGCATAATTCGACCCTGATCTTTGAAGCAATCTCATAGAAAACGCTATTTATGATACTTCGGAAAAAGAATCGCCTCAGGACGTTGAAAATTGAAGAAGTTATAACTCTCAAAAGTTGGACAAGAGTTTCTTGAGATTAGGTCAAAATTTCCAAATGACCTCTAAAGTATTTGAATTTTTGATGATCCTCCACACACCATCAACTCTTGACTTGTAAAGAGAAGTGGGAGATGACGCCAAGGAGAGTAGCAAAAAGAACCGCTCAAAAATACAAAATAATTAAGAGGTTATGATCGTTTGAACTTGAACTTGCAAGATTCGACTTTTGGTCGAAGTGCTTTGAATCGTCTCACATAGCCTGATCTTTTCTTGCATTCCAAAGCATATTGATGCACATGTGAACTAGTGACAATGAAATCTTGACTGTTGTTTGAGATTAAAGGCTAAGCTGTGATGAAGTAGCCTTTGAGAATCAGTGATTCATCATTCTTGAACAATTGAGGGACCAAAAACCCTACTTGAGGCGCAATACCTAACACTCTTGATTCAGACCTGTCTCTGCACACGAAATAAAATATGCACAAACATATACCTTTGTATGTGATTAGAAGTTAATGATACATAGGCTAAAAATGTTCAAAACACTTAACAATTTCTGCATAAGCGATGCTCGAAGGTGAGAAGTTAAAACCGACCATATTTCATGACCTTGATGTATATAAATAAAATGAAAATGAAGGTGGGATCTTAGGTAAAAAATTGGGGTATGACAGCTTCCCCTATTTAAGTTTCTTCTATCCAGAGATATGAAGATTGAAATCTTCGTCTCGATGAGATTGAAGGGACTTAAATATAGAATATGCAATTTTTGGCCATAAGATACCGCCATTGTGTTTATGAAATGATATGAATGTAACATTTTGAATTTTATGGGAAATGATGCCGCATGAGACAAACTACTGCTGGAGAAACCAAGCACGTGATAAAGTAATCCCATAGGGGAAGAGATTATAACTCCACCGAGGAACAGAGCCACAAACTTCGAATGAGAGACTCTTATTGGGGAACAACTACGATAGAAGAAAAGTTACTGACTGTATTAGGGAAGACACCTTGCATAGGTTGTGAAAAGATAAATGGCTACTGACTCAAGATGATGGTAAATTTCTCTAACTCAGAGTCAAAGGTAGAAAAATAAAAGATGCACCGACTTTTACCGAAGGTGAACTACCGAACTTTACTGAAGGTGAAACAAAGATGCACAACTTTTACTGAAGGTGAAATACCAAGTCTGGGTTGATGGTAGAACAAACAGTGGAATACTGACTCAGAAACAATAGTGAATTCCATCCTTGAGACTAGTAAGCGGATAATTGACATCAGCACTACGATTGGGGATGAAATGATTTACATCAGTACTGAGACTAGAGAAAGAAATGATTTACATCAGTATTGAGACTAGATAAAAAAGTGATTTACATCGGTACTGAGACTGGTAACTTCAGTACTGAGACTGGTAAATGATTGGTATCCGTACTGAGACTGGTAAAAGCTCAACTCTATTAGGGAAAAGTCTAATGAGGAGATAGAAAAAGATAGTTAATAACAAACGAGTGAACTACTAGCTTCGTAGAACAATAATAAGTTTCCCAAAATTCTGGCGTTCCAGCTAGAACGGGTCTCAACTTCTTTTTTGATCAAGATATCACTCGGAAAGGATAATAAGCTTTTGACTTCTGGATTTCATCTAGAATGGAGAATAGTTTCTTCTTTATCCAAGATATCACTCGGAAAAGGTATATACAAAGTTTTCTACGGGACTTTTTCAGAGCGATGCCATTTGTTGTCGATGAGAAAACTTCTCAAAAGAGATGCCATTTTTTGTTGATGAGAAAACTTCTTAAAAGAGATGCCATTTGCTGTTGAAATAAAATATTGTTGGGGATACACAAGCTGCTCAAATAAAGAGGCCGCCACTTGCTGTCTTCCAAAGATATCAATAATGCACAAGCTGCTGACGAAGAAGCCGCCACTTGTAATATTCCAAAGATATCAATAATACACAAGCTGCTCATGAAGAGTCTGCCACTTTCTACTTTCCAAAGATATCAATAATGCACAAGTTTCTCATGAAGAGTCCGCCACTTTCTATCTTCCAAAGATATCAATAATACACAAGTTGCTCATGAAGAGTCTGCCACTTTCTATCTTCCAAAGATATCAATAATACACAAGCTACTCATGAAGAGATTGCCACTTGCTTCTTCCCAAAGATATCAATAATACATAAGATGCTCATGAAGAGTCTGCCACTTGCTACTTTCCAAATATATCAATAATACACAAGCTTCTCATGAAGAGTCCTCCACTTTCTACTTTCCAAAGATATCAATAATACACAAGCTGCTCATGAAGAGTCTAATACTTGTTATCTTCCAAAGATATCAATGATACACAAGCTGCTTATGAAGAGTCCGCCACTTGCTGCTTTTTCAAAGATATCAATAATACACAAGATGCTCATGAAGAGTCCGCCACTTGATGCTTTCCAAAGATATCAATAATACACAAGCTGCTCATGAAGAGTCCTCCACTTGCTATCTTCCAAAGATATCAATAATCCACAAGCTGCTTATGAAGAGTCCGCCACTTGTTGCCATGTTGATATTTCAAAAGAGTGTTGCAACAACACTACTGGGAAACAAAGTTCATCTTCAATAGGAAACCATGAATAGATTCTTCCTGAGGAGACCAAGTATTTAAATGTGAAAAATAAATGCACTCTCCATCTAGGTTTCACAACCTAGAGAGATCCATGGGGTAGCGTCTGCAAGAGACAAAGCTCAATCCAGGAATAAACTAGAGAGAAAACAGTCAAACAAGACTCCACCCAATGAGGAAACAACTCAATTTTGAATTTATCCTGTCCAGAGATTGAAAAGGAAAGCTAAAGCAAGATTCTTCCACGAGAGTTAACTCAGTAGGGAATTAGAAAGGATGTACACTTTCTGCTTAAGTTGTCACTCCATTTGGAAAGAGGAAATAAGTTACATGAGGATAAACACAACCAACATAGATGGACGCAAAAACATAGAGAAATGCGAATGTGCATGAATGATGTAAGTGTGAACGAATAAATGAATGTCATGTATATGCTGACAAAATAGAAAAATAGATAAACTGGAGATAAAAAGACATCACAGTACAAGAAGATACTCGACTAATCTCGACAAGATGGGAACATTACTGGAGATAGAAAAAAAGTCGTCGATGGAGCATACTTCTGCTATAAGGCTCTAATCTCTCTGGGGAGGAAGATATTTTTCTGGAGAAAACCCAAAGTCCGATCTTCTAACATCAATAATCCATTGAAAGGATAACAACATGAACTCCGCTTCAACTGGAGAAAAATATTTCTAAGCTGGAGATACTTGGGAACTCCACTCTATGATAATGTGTGGAAAGCAGATCACATATGTTGACAAATCTGGATTGCCCCTGGAACTAATTTTGGATGACCCAAGTTTACTGCTGATAAGCTGCGTGATGCACGACAATTCTTGCGAATAACTTATCCTCTTAAATGCCCCAAGTTACATGGTTTACGAGAAGAAATTCTCTCAAGATGATTTTACAAAAGACTTGGCATCCCGAATTCCCTAATGTATTCAAACTCTTGGAGAGATTCGTTGAATCTTGACGTGACTGTCCCATATTGACTATATTTGGCATAATAGAGTTTTCAAATTTTCCCTATGAGGGTAAATGAACGATGAAGGCAGAAGCCTGTTCATGCTAAAGGTCTTCAGGCGACATGCCCCTGCATATGATCATTCTTGAAAATGATTCATCAATTACTTAACAAAGTTCCAGACCTTAAAATATTAAACTCATCATTGGTGCTTATATGTAAGCTTCCTTGATATCACACAAATGTTTTACAAGCAAAAAAGTTTATTTTGAGAATGAAAATTCTAATGCAACAGTTATGTAAGTCTTGAAGATTTTGAAAAGATATCGCACAAACTTTGCAAGTAAGAGAAGCATTTATTTTTGTATAGAAAAAAACATATGATACCAACACAAATATTTAACAAAACTTATAAGAGTCAGGAATGCAATCTCCTCAAAGTATGCTTTCGAAATAACCTTGTTTCAATTAGGACTTTTGAAGGTTGTAACGTGGCCTGGTTCACGGTTTTCAGAAAAAAGATTTTTTAGGCTCAAAATTTATTTGGTGCCCACCCCCTTCATGATGTTCTTCAGTCCTATATTCAGTTAATTTAATACGAGCACTCATCTCTCAAGAGGAATTAGTTGATGGTTGGTGAACAACTGATATTCTTTTGACACGACAATCACTCACTGTTATCACACAACTTTGTTCTTTGTTGAGGATTTTTATTTGTAATCCTTTCCTTGCAATTTTGTTTTCCCTATCTTTTGCCTGAACTAATTTTTTTTGAATTGATAGTCCAGCAGGATACCCCAATTTTTTCCTAAGTCGTTTGTTTTCTAGTTTTCGACTTAGCGGGATTTTTTTCTTTTTTCTTGATTTTTGAACAAAACGTGTGACATTAGCTTGTCTTTACTTGTTGAGAGGATTGTGACTGCCTCGTTTCTTGATGGATGAGGGATAACCATTGTGGTTTCTCATCTTCTGGACTCATGATATATGAAGGATATACATTTCAGTTTCTCTTCATAAATATCTTCCTTATGAATTTTGAACACTCGATTAGATTAACTGAAAACTACCCTGCCCCAGGTTAAAATTGAGGGTTTTTTCGTATAGAAAAGAAACTCTTACTTCAAGGCTCAAAAGGGGTTAGAAAGGGATTATCTTCCTTATATATCTAGTGTTTAGGGATTTGAAACAATTCCTATACACCCTTAGCAAGATTTTAGCCAAAAACATACAACCAACGATTTTTTTACGTTTTTCAGATCATCATCCTCCCTTGAATCTTTGCCTAGGCAAGAGAAGGCAATAAGTTGGTATCATAATGCAAAAAGAAATTTAAAATTTGAAAACAAATATGAGTGAAACGAATGAATTTCGTCAAGACAAACATACTCGTTGTAGTAAGATAATCGTTCAAATGTAAACAAGTTCTTACATGCAAATAAAGCATTAACAAACATGAAAGATTACAAGGGAAAGCAGTAACAATGATAATAAACTAAGAAGACGTTCTCCATCTGGACTTGAGCTGCTGAAAACATCCTTTAAAACTCAGAGTAACCATCAATCATGTTTACTCTTCGGCAAATGCTTTATTTGAACTTCAAGACCAACGTCTTTGAATGACAAGATACCACTTCTGACCAACTTCTGGACTTCAGCTTTCAATGAATATCAATGTTCAATGCTATGCCCAGGGGATCCCTGATGAAAGGCATACGTTAAATCAGCTTTGTAGTACCAAGGCATCTTCCTAGGAATCTTCGATGGAAGTCGAGTTTGAACCTAATTCCTCTGCATCAGAACAGGGAACAACTACGCATAGGTCGTTGGAATTGGATCAAATTGAGTTTTCGTATGATTAGGAACTTGCTGATATTGTTGATGAACTGGAGCTGCAGAAGTAAAATTGAACAAGGGGATGATAGGAGAAACATGATGATTATGGCGATGATTATTTCTTCCTCTAGCTCTCTTCTTGGAAAAGTTATTATCAAACTTCTTCACACCACTAGCTTAGCCACCATCTTCATATAAACATCAATTTCAAACATCTTCTTCTAGACGTACTCCCACATTCACTTTGTCAAGAAACTCACTAGGTGCATTAATTATTATCTTCTCATGAAAGAATGATTTCAGAGTTTCAGTGAAGACATTTTCCATCGCTTCTTCCTTCCTAGAAGGATTGACTTGGGCGGCAACCAAAATTTTAACCAAACCAGTTAAGTGCTCCATACTAGCTTTCAAATTAGTTATCTCTCTACGGAGTTCAGAAACCTCTTGCTTGATATTCTCCATTGTTCTCTTAGCGCGAGTGTTGTACTGGTGAGACCCAAGGAAAAATAAGACTTGGAAATGACCTTTGAAAGTGAAACAAAAAAATGTAGAATGATGCATGATATGCAAAGTAGATTTTTTTATTTGATTTTCAAGGAACTCAAGATATTAAGTTGAAAACATCAAAGTATGAAGATAGAAGATGAATTTTAAATCGGATCAAAACATTGATCAAGTTATCATCAAGATCAATCATCCATTTTGTGGATTAGGATTTTCACCCCATCAACACCCAAGATTCACTGAGCTCGACGAAACCTATGATGTTTATGAAGAAAGACTTCCAAATTCCATAAAAATCAAGTGAAAAGGGGTTTCATGGATGCATGAAGGAATGGATATGCAACAACCACAAGCAAGGTCACAAACAAAGTTGAAAGGTTCAACGTCAGAGCATGGAGTCAAAGGTAAAGCCACCCCCAAGGTATGTACTAAAGTTTTCAAATCACATGTAGATCAAGGTTCTAAGGAATCCCATTGTCTACATTTTTATTTCAGATATTACCAACTTCCTGATTACTCAGTAATTAGCAATATTCTCAAGAAAAACTCATCTGAGCGCAGTATCGCGTGATAACTACTTCCAGATTACTCTATCATAGTCTCCGCACTACATCTAAAAGGCCAAGGTGGGTTAGGGGTTCTACAACTCTAAGCTTATCTGGCTTCCAGGTCAAAAGAGGAAATGTCTTCTCGATTACTCGGTAAACAAATACTACAGTCAAAGGGGCCTCCACCGATTGGGGGATCTCATGCCTCCTTTTTCGGGATTACTCCCTCAAAGTTAACATGACTATATCGTTCGTCCTATCTTAAGTGTACTTAGTCCGGGGATAGGACTTGTCCACCCAAATAACCATAATATATCACATATAATCAAACAAACAAGTAATAATAACAAAAAACTAGATATGGAAAATTAGGCTTAACCCACTTAGAGATGGACCAGCAAGAGGTCAATCTTTCCCCAGCAGAGTTGCCAGTTCTGTAGCGGTGAAAATTAGAGATCAAGTTATTAATTAACTTGACTCACAAATAAGTAAGAGTCACCACCATGCTTTATTATTTCCGAGGGAAAAGGGAAAAGAGCGAAATAAAACCCTTAAATATGCAATGTAAAATAATACTTAAAAGTAATGAAAATACAATGCATTTTTGAAAGATGTCGAAGGTTCGGGGGGTTGGTTATACAAAGAGAAGTTACTAGCACCCAATGCATCTGCGGTACTTTGCAGGAACCTTTTGAAATATCTGTTTTTTGGGTTAAAATTGTTTGTTTGGTTAAAATGGGTATGAATGAGATTTTGAAGATATGACGACCTAGTGTCGAAGTTTTGACTTATGAGTTTTAAAATTGAGTCTTTTAGGAAAATTAACTTAAGATTAACAAAAATGATGAAACAAAAATGAATGACGGGATTCGCACAATCGTATAAGATAAATTTGATGACATGAAGTCAACAAAGTTAAAACATTTCCCTTGGATTAGATCGGGCGAGTGAAATAAAATGGACATCAAAATATAAGCAATCAAAAATTCACAAGAAAATAAATCTAACAAAATAGATTAATGACCAAAAAGGCACCGAGAAATTAAAATGACAAAGATATACAAATAAAAGAGAATGGAACCAATTACCTAAATGAAAATTCTAAGATTACTTACTAAAATAATTCTAAACTAATTACGAATTCTAAAGTTTATAAAAATAATTCTAAAAAGTACTAAATTAGACCTAAACTAAATTAAAATTGTAAGGTTATAAAAATAATTCTAAAATTAATAAATTAGATCTAAACTAAATTGAAATTTTAAAACTATTAAATTAAATCTAAAATAAATTAAAATCCTAAGGTTGCTAAAACAAATAAAAATTTCAAAGTTACTAAACTAAATCAAATAAAATTCTACAGAATTACTAAACTAAATCTAAATCAAATAAAAATTCTAAAGTTGTTAAAGCTCTAAAATTACTAAATTATATCTAAACTAATTTAAATATAAACTAAATTCATTATAATATAAAAATGTGTGAAAACAGAAAATTAGGGGGTGGTATCAATAAGTTTATAGATAGGCTTGTTTATTGGAATGGATCGGGTTGAGTTTAGTTTGGAGGCCCAATTGAAAGTTAAAAAACAACCCTAATGTCTCTAATGTGCAGTCACAGTTGAGATTTGGGGAAGAGGAAAGAATCAGTCAAACTTTTAACATCAATTGACATTAAATCAATTAATTAATTTAATGTTCAATAAAAGAATATCAACCGCTTCTCACAAATACTCTCTCTTCCTTCACACGACTCTCTGTTCCACATTTATCTCTCAGATATTTTCCTTGCCTTCTCAAATCCGAATCTCTCTCTCCCTCTCTCTAATATCGTTTGTCAACACTCATCATCAATATCTCTCAACTCAGTTTTTTACAACAATAATGTATCCTGTTTGTTGAATTTCCTCATGATTTGTTCCCTCAAACTCTCGATTTCTCATTCGTCAGAATCTTGCTATTTCATCAATAACTTCTCTCTGCTTCTTCTCAATCGATTGAATCTTTATCTTTTACACCAATCTCAATTGATCGAGCCTTCCTCTTTGGTTTTCGGTTCATGTTTCCAACCGTAAATTTCTTGCTTACAGAAACAACAACAACGAATATTTTATCACAGTTGTGGAATTCAACAAAAACAACTATAAAGAACAAAGAACAACACAAAGCAAGATTCGAATAAAGGGAAAGCGAATTTACCGAGTCGAAGCTCCTCTGACGGGCCTTCAAATTCTCAGGTACAATTCGACACTCTCTTTACTTTCTGAAAATCGATTTCGCTCGCTTGTTGTATGTTATGGATGAACGCGTTTGATTGATGTGCCTGAGTTTTTTCTCTGTTCTTGTAGGTAATGATTTGATTGGTTTTGTGTAGCTGTGTGTGTTGAAGATTGCGGAAAGTATCGGTTTTATTTAAGATTGTAGGTCAGATCGTATACAGGTTTGAAGTTGGTACTTGGGTGGGTTTGAATTTGAAATGGGCTGTGTTTTACGAGTTGGCACTTGAAGGACCCTCATGAAGTATGTAGCAATGGTTCTCCTGTATAGGTTAGTTAGTGTTTCGGCTATTTTACATACACCAAATTTGAAATAGAATAAAAGCAACCAAAAGAGCAGAAAAAAAATGAAAAAAATGACAGAGTGGACTCAAACTAGGGTTGGGTATCTCAGTTTGTTGGAGGAAGTCACTGCCTTTTTTGTGCAGAGTTCTGTTATAATTTTTCTCTAACTTTCTCTCTGTTTTTTTGTGTGGTATTGTATGTTGTGATCTCTCTCTCTTTTTCTCTGTCCTCTTTTTTAATATCAGTCGCCTCCCCTTTATAATGGAACAAGTGTGTTTTTTTTGGGGGAAATTGGTGAGTCTCGGATTAATGTGGTAATCTTTTTCCTGGCTTTTTGATGCAGATTTGTTATGGCCATTCTCATGTATTGTGGTGCAGAGCAGCAATATGAAGGGCAGTAAGGTGCTGATCAGTTTTGGACATCAATAGTTTTAGCTTTGTTTTGGA
Organism: Vicia faba; assembly: GCA_948472305.1. Lineage (NCBI taxonomy): Eukaryota > Viridiplantae > Streptophyta > Magnoliopsida > Fabales > Fabaceae > Vicia > Vicia faba. The sequence continues at coordinate 87,771,038 of OX451736.1, forward strand.
CTGTTATGTTTGGTTGTTTTATGCAGGTTTGGCAGGCCTAGGGACTGGTTTTACATGGCAGTAGGGCTGGGAATTGGGCAGACACCAGCTTTCTAATGGGCCTCTTGGTAGGAACCATCAAGCTTCTTGTTGCCATTTTGTGTGCTGGCCCATACATTATACTTGATGCTTTTGTGAATGTCATCCTCACTATAAGACTTGACGACAAAAATTTAGCATCAGTGTATTCTTCTGGAAAATCTGCCTTGTTGCATTGCTCACGGTATGGAATATTAGAAGTCTTATCTTTCTCTTCAACAACACTAAGTAGCAAGTTCTTCCCTTTAACAACAAGAACAGTTGGTGCAATAACCTTTTGGTTCTTATGAATATGTCCAAATTGCTTGTCTTTATTGATGTAATCTTGAGTTTAAACATAGAAATTTCTCTTTGTAAAACTGAACGCATCCTTGAGATTTAGGTTTAGGGCACTTGGGAATTCTCATTGTAGAATTGATGTTGAGCTTGTAACTTGCAAAAATTTGGGTCATTTGAATGAATATGGATTTTTTAGAACTTAACGAGTTTTGCTTTGATTCTTATGACATGGAAGCAAAAGTCTTGAGTTATTTGATCTTGAGATTTTGAATCAAAAATGGACTTGAAATGATGAATGTTTTGAATGAATTTTGAATGATGAATGAACGTCTTGTACTTGCTCCTAGAATTCCACACAAATTACATGAATTGATCTTCTAAGCTGAGCAAATTTACATCATAAGAAAATTGGTACTTTTGTATATCTTGAATCCAAAAGCAAATTCATATGAATGAATTGCGCCTCACACACTTGAATCGATTTGAAATCAAAATAAATATTCAAATTGATCCTCAAATCTTCTTCTTTAAAATGCATATCTTCAATTCATGGTAACTTGTAATATGAGCCAATAATACAAATCGTTCCTTTAAGAACTTTAATCAACCATCCACCTTTATCCAATGATCGCTAATGTTCAATTGCAAATGACTTGAAGTAGGCAACAAGCAATCAAAGAATCATTGAACTAAAACTATAGTTTCATGAATTATCCCAACATAAGAATCAAACATCCTCTGAGAAAACATATGTGGCATAAATTGAACCTAGAAATTAAAATCATCATTATTCAAGTAATGACCTATAACGTTTTGGTAGATTTCATGGCTTCCCAAGCATAATTCGACCCTGATATTTGAAGTAATCTCATAGACAATGATACTTATGATACTTCTAAAAAAGAATCACCTCAGGACGTTGAAAATTGAAGAAGTTATGACCCTCAAAAGATAGACAAGAGTTTCTTAAGATTAGGTAAAAATTGCCAAATGGCCTCTAAAGTATTCAAATTTTTGGTTATGATCGGAATAGTTAAGAGGTTATGATAGTTTGAACTTGAACTTGCAAGAGTCGACTTTCGGTCGAAGTGCTTTGAATCGTCTCACATAGCCTGATATTTTCTTGCATTCCAAAGCATATTGATGCACATGTGAACTAGTGACAATGAAACATTGACTGTGGTTTGAGATTAAAGTCTAAACTTGTATGAAGTTGCCTTTGAGAATAAATGATTCATCATTCTTGAACAATTGAGGGACCAAAAACCCTAACTAAGGCGTAATACCTGACGCTCTTGATTCGGACCTGTCTTTGCACACGAAATAAAAGAAGCACAAACATACAACTTTGTATGTGATTAGAAGTTAGTGATACATAGGCTAAAAATGTTCAAAACACTTGACAATTTCTGCATAGGCAATGCTCGAAGGTGAGAGGTTAAAATCGACCGTATTTCGTGACCTTGATGTATATAAAGAAAATGAAAATGAAGGTGGGATATTAGGTCAAAAATTGGGGTATGACACTTATAACTTCTAGATGTATGCTAGTAGGCTTGTATGGAAAGACTAAAAACAAATGATAGCTAACCCTAATCAAAGATAAAAATTAACTGAAATCAAAATCCCTTTTCACACACACACCTCTAGGGTGACTCCACTTGTTTCCTCGGATAAACAGTCGTGTCCCTCGAACGTAGGGATACCATTAGAAAATACTCTCGGTTAAAAATTATTATAAATATTATAGTCCCTCGATGACCCTTTGATGTTTCCTTCATAAAATGATCTTATCCCTCGAATATATGATGATAGTCCCTTCGAATTGCTAAACGTATCCCTATATGTTACCTTTATGATTGTACGATGACCCGCGCCTGTCCCTCAAACATCCAATGATAGGGATTCCTAATAACTAATGGTAGGATAACACTATCTAAAGGAAGAGGAAAAGAAAAAAAAATACTTTTGAGTAGGTATATAGTTCTTAATCACTTGCTCACGGACATTTCAAAACATTTTTCACACAACGACACTTTTGCAATAAATATTTTCAAAACAAACACTTTGTATGCATTATCAACTAATACGAGAATCATTACAAAGTTGCCAAACTTAGGAATTTTAAAAATATTTTCAAACTTACACAATCACAGAGCATTTTCAAAAAGTGAGCTAGCGATTAAGAGCCCGTAGATAACTACGGATGAAAAGGGTGCTAACACCTTCCCTTTTCATAACCTACCCCCCTTACTCACAATAATTCTCAAAGGTCTTTCCTGTTATTTTCACTCTTTCCTTTATTGAATAAAAGAATAGTCGATGGCGACTCTTGCTATATGCAACATTTATGATAAAACGCAAAACCAAAAGTCAGTTCTCCTATCGTATTACAATAATACCATAGCATTTTTACTAACCGTTTCAAGGATCTCAAAGGCCTATGATGCAGGTTATCATTGAACCAAATGTCCAACAAGGGACAAGGGGATTTTTATTTTCCTCTAACCAAATGTCGTCAAAGACTGAAGTACGTTATCTTGAATCAAAGGCTAGGACCCACTCGACATGGTGAGCTTATTTCTCATAAAAGGACGTTCAACAATGCAAATTTCTTCAGTTAAAGTTGCATCCAGACTCAACTTTTAACATTTTGTTTCTGTTTATCCCGCGAGATCCTTGAAAACATTGCATCCACATATTATGCACATCATGACATGACAGGTTTCTAAAACAAGTTTTCTCATCTTCTTACTGTTTAATTCAGTAAAAGATGGCCCTCGAACAGACCGTGAAAGAAATCCAAGCTCATAACGCTCAGTTTCAGTAAATGTTCCTAGACATAGCTAAGGGACAAAACGAGCTGAAGTACCTCATCACAAAAGGAAATAAAAAAGAAGATTCAAAGAAGGCTAAGAAGCCAACAGTCTTTTTTAATATTGGCAGAAGATTCAAAGATCTGGTCAGAAGGGCTCTAGATTTTGAGGTCCCACTAAATGAAGACGATAACCAAGAAAAAAATGACAAGAGTGTGAAAGATGAAGAGAATAACAAACTTGGTTGTGGACAAGATTATGATGAAGACTATTCTGCTGAACAGTATCTTACCGCTGATGAAAAATACAAGCAGCTGGAAGATCAACTTAACGCTATGGAGATCCAGAAAGTGCCTGGACTGGATTTTGAAAAGCCGAGGCTTATCTCGGGGGTTTTCATACTTCACAAGTTCAAGGTCCCTGTCTTTTCCAAATATGATGGTATTTCTTTTCCTAAACTTTATCTGAGGTCTTATGTTTGGAAGATCCAACCTCATACTGTTCACAAAAAGTTATAGGTTCACTTCTTTCAAGAGAGCTTATATGGGAAACAACTGGAATGGTTCTATCAGCTGGAAGGAACCAGTATATGCACTTGGGAAGACTTGGCTGCTACTTTTTACAAGCAGTATCAATATAATGTTGACCTTGCACCAACTCGTGTGTAACTACAAAGTATGGCTATGGGCTCGAATGAAGGGTTTAAAGAATATGCCCAGAAATGGAGAGATCTTGCTGGAAGAATTTAACGTCCTCTATCTAATAGGGAGTTAGTTGATATATTCTTGGGCACGTTGACAGGTACTTTCTTTAATCATTTGATCTAAAGTTCTTCATCTGGTTTTACCGAATTAATATTAATAGGTGAGCGTGTCGAAGTGGTATTCGAAGCCGAAAGATTTAAGTCGTTGTGTCTTCAAGTAATGTAAACAAGGCATTCAACAATAAGAAGGAAAAAATGTTGTTTACTTACATAAGGGTCGTTCTAGAAGTAATCCCAATCAATATATAGGAGTTGTGTTAATTTCTAATTCGGCGCTTGTACAACAACAACAGCAAAACAAACAGTGTAGGTCAGAGCACCGAGAAGACAATTTACTAAGATCAGTGTGCCATTGTCTCTGGAACTATAACATCTGTTGAAAGCGGAACTGATAATGTTAAGGGATCCTCCCTAGAATCCCAGCAACTCCTTTCCTCGTTATAATCCAAATGTAAAATATGCTTACCATTCCAATAGCCCTGGGAATGATACCAATAGCTGTTGGGCCTTGAAGAACAAAATTCAAGATCTGATTAACTCCAAAGAGATTGAATTTGACCCTTTAGAGACTCCCAATGTCATTATTGAACCTATGCCAAAGTATGACAAAGGTATGAATGCTATTGATGTTGTTTCTATTAAAAGGATGCTGATAGTGACTACAACTTAGATAGTTATATCTTTCCTACCATCGGCAATGGGCTCAGGAACTGGAAGACTGAAGACTTCATCTCAATCTCCTTTAGTCAGAAGTAAATACTATTTTTTCCTTGCACCTTACCCGGGGTACAACGGTTCAGTTACTAAGGGTTGTCATTTCATTCGCATGTTTTCATTTAGTAAAGCATTGGACGGTTTGCATTCAAATTTTATGCTCTTTGTCTTTATTTTCACTTAATTACACTTTCAAAATAGCTATGTGATCTTACACATACCCATACAATAAATTGTAGATCCACATCCACTCTGGATCTCGTTGATAACGATTATGCTATTGCCACTTATGACTTTGAAAATCCAATCTACCAAGCCGAGGACGAAGGTGAGGAAGATTGTGAAATACCTGTAGAGCTAGCCAGACTATTAATGCAAGAGGAAAAGGCTATAAAACCTCATGAAGAGCCTGTCGAGGTTGTAAACTTGGGTACTGAAGCAGACAGGAAAGAAGTCAAGATAGGTTCCAACCTAGAGGACAATGTCAAAAATAGGTTAACTCAGATATTGCACGACTATGTCGAGATCTTTGCTTGGTCATACGAAGAAACACCAGGGCTTGATACTGATATTATGGTTCACCGTCTACCGATGAAAGAGGGTTGTTCTCCAATAAAGTAGAAGGTTCGTCGTATGCGTCTCGAGATGTCAGAAAATATCAACGTTGGGGTTATGAAGCAATTCAACGCAGGTTTCTTAGCAATTACATCATATCCTCAATGGGTTGCAAATGTGGTCCCGGTACCAAGGAAAGATGGAAAAGTGCGTATGTGTGTAGATTGTAGAGATATGAACAGGGCAAGCCCCAAAGATGACTTTTCGCTTCTATATATTGATGTTCTAGTCGATAATACCGCTCAACATAAATTTTTCTCCTTCATGGATGGTTACTCAAGATATAATTAGATCAAAATGGCACCTGAAGACATGGAGAAGACTACCTTCGTCACACAATGAGGCACTTTCTGCTACAAGGTTATGCCTTTTAGGTTGAAGAACATCGACGCAACATATCAGTGTGCCATGGTAGCTTTATTCCATGACATGATCCATCACGAGATAGAGGTCTATGTCGACGACATGATAGCTAGATCCCAGACTGAAGAGGATCATCTTGACCATCTACACAAACTGTTTGAGAGACTGAAGAAGTACAAGCTGAGGTTGAATCCGAACAAGTGCACCTTTGAGGCGAGATTCGGTAAACTCCTGGGTTTTGTTGTCAGTGGTAAAAGTATTCAAGTTGATCCCGCCAAGGTCAAAGCCATTTAAGAAATGCCAACTCCCCGTACTGATAAGGAAGTCAGAGGTTTCTTGGGACGACTGAATTACATTTCCCTATTCATTTCTCCTTTGACTGCTACTTGTGAGTCGATCTTCAAATTGCTAAACAAAGATCAGGTAATGAAGTGGAACGACGATTGTCAGATAGCCTTTAATAAAATCAAGGAGTACCTCCAAGAACCTCCGATTCGGATGCCACCAGTTGAAGGAAGACTTATGATCATGTACCTAACAGTGTTAGAGAACTCAATGGGATGTGTACTAGCCAACTTGACAAGTCTGGCCGAAAAGAGCATGCAATATACTACCTTAGCAAAAAGTTTATCGACTATGAAACAATATATTCACTTCTCGAGAAAACTTTCTATGCTTTGGCATGGGCTGCTCGCCTACTAAGACAATATATGTTGACTCATACTGCTCTATTGATCTCTAAGATGGATCCCATCAAGTACATCTTTGAGAAGCCAACTCTCTCCGGAAGAATAACTCGATGGCAAATGATTTTAAATGAATACGACAATCAATACACCACTCAGAAGGCAATTAAAGGAAGTTTGCTGGAAGATCATTTGTCTCATCAAGCCACAAACGACTATCAATCTATGACTTTTGAGTTCCATGGATGAGAATATCATGATAGTTAAAGATTGTTAAAAACCTGGACCGTGTGAAGGACCTGAGTCAGGATCCCGATGGACTATGGTTTTCGTAGGAGCTTCCAACGCACTCGGTAACGAAATTGGTGTTGTGATTATTTCCCACAAGGGTTTCCATACGCCCTTCACTGCCATACTTTTCTTTGATTATACCAACAACATGGACGAATACAAAGCGTGCATCATGGGTATCAACGGTGCTATTGACATGAAGATCAAGTTCTTAGATGTGTATGGGGATTCCGCCCTAGTCATTAGTCATATTAATGGGGAAGAGAATCACATTTGAAAATATCCCACGAGAATAAAATCAGTTGGCAGACGCATTGGCGACCATGTCATGTATGTTCAAAGTCATATGGGACAACGAGGCTCCCCGAATTAATATTGAGAGAATAGACGAACCTGCACATTGCTACGATATTGATAGCAATGGAGTAGAGGAGAAGCCTTGGTTTCATGAAGTAAAGAGATACCTCGAGGCTTAAGAGTACCTAGAGGGGGCGTCTATTAATGATAAGAAATTTCTATGGAGAATCTCTGCTAAGTTCTTCTTGAGCAACAGAGTTTTGTACAAATGCAACTATTATTCAAATTTGCTTCGTTGTGTGGACAAGAAGGAAGTTGAGAAGATTATGGAAGATATGCATGAAGGTATATTTGGTACTTATTCAAGTGAACATATGATGGCTAAAAAGATCTTGAGATCAGGATACTATTGGTCGACCATGGAAACTGATTGTCATTGACACTCGTGAACTTGTCAAAATGCCAGATCTATGCTGACAAAGTAGATATGCCTCTGGTTCTTCTAAATGTCTTGACTTATCCTTGGCCATTTTCAATGTGGGGTATTGATATTATTGGTGATATTAAGCTATGACTTCTAATGGACACTGCTTTATCCTCGTCGCTATTGATTACTTTACGAAGTGGGTTGAAGCAGCCTCATTTGCCTATGTTACTAAGAATATTGTGGCTCGGTTCATTAAACATAATCTTATTTGTCAGTATGGCATCCCCGAAAGGATCATCACATACAATTGTACTAATCTAAATAATACTATAATCACATAAATCTGCACACAGTTCAAGATCAAACACCACAACTCTTCTCTATATCGACCAAAGATGAATGGCATAATGGAAGCCGCCAATAAGAACATTAAGAAGATTATACAAAAGATGGTGGTGATGTATAAAGATTGGAATGAGATGTTACCATTTTCTCTTCATGGCTATCGCACTTCAATACATACATCAACTTGGGCAACCCCATTCTCTCTAGTCTACAATCTGGAAGATGCCCTACCTGTCGAAGTCCAGATTCATTCTCTAAGAATTATGAAAGACGCTGGTTTAGACGAAGACGAGTGGATTCAGACTAGGCTAGACCATCTAAATTTGATCGACAAGAAAAGGCTTGCGGATGTTTGTCATGGTCAGATGTACCAGAAGCGTATGATCAAAGCCTTCAACAAGAAGGTTAAGCATCAGATGTATCAGGCTGGTGAATTGGTAATAAAGTGCATCATCCTACCACAAGGTAATCCCAGGGGAAAATTAACTCCCACCTACGAAGGGTCATTTGTGATCAAGAAGATAATCTCTTGCGGTGCTATGATACTTACCACCATGGACGGTGAAGATTCTCTGCACCCTGTGAACACGGACATTGTCAAAAGATACTACGCATGAAAATGACTCACTGGGTTGACTAGCCTAGGAAAAAATAAAGGCATCCCGGTGAGCCAAAAGGGTTCAGGCAAAAATTAGGGATATACATATGAAGATTATACACCCGGCAAGTCGAAAACCTGAAAAAGCGGCCTGGGCAAAAAAGGTATCCCGGTGGACTGAAAACCCGAAAGGGAGCTCCAGGAAAAAGTTAGGGATTAAAGCGTACGACTATGTCCCGTTGGATCATCTACATACAACAAGCTTTGTTACTAATGTCAAGTTCAAACGGTACATATCAATTCATTCAACTTCTTCCGACAGCGAGGAATGAGATGCTTGAAGACATAAAGGCAATAGCAGAATTGAAACTCGATGGGATCGTTTCCACATAGCTTTTATCTTTGTTTTACTTTGTACTCTTTTCATTTTACGATGATTTCCTCTCACTAGGATTTTTGTCTCTATGTACAAAACCTCCTATTATAGGCAAATTATCAATACAAGTCAATTGCAAAATTCAAATTTTGTTTTATCTTTTATGTTTTGTTTGCAAAAACGTCCAATGACTAAATTGAATGAACATATGCATATGAATATGATTAATGTTAAAAAATATATGCATAACAACAACAATCGGCATTTACTAAAGACTCTAGGAATTGGGATAACTTTTAGGTCATCCATAAATCCTTACAGAGCAACCTCCATGGGAAATCCCCACAGAGTTACCTTTACAAGCTCATCCCAGACGGAGATACATTCCCCTGTGTAGATGTAGAAATTTTGAGACTAAGCCATTGGATTGACTTGACTCGCACAGATCAAAGAAAAATCGCCACCGCGCTTTATTATTTCTAGAGGAATAGGAAAAGAGAGAATAACCCAAAAAGAGGGGGAGAGAATCTAAGTTCGGGGATTGGTTATGCAAAGGGAAGGTATTAGTATCCTAAACATCTACGGTACTCTGCAGGAACCTCTTTGAAAATTTGTGTATTTTGATTATAAATGATGTATAAAAAAATAGATGGTGAAGATGAGAAGAGAATTATTTGTTTACAATTTTTGCACCCACCGCGGTTTCGAACCTTTAGTGCCTACGTACCACCTTCCATGCAATATGGAATCAGGGTACTCGTAGTTCACCTTTAAAAATTTTAAAAGATAAGTGTGTTGGTTAATTTTAAGAGACGAGACATCATCGTCTTATCCGAGTGGAAGAACATACTGACTACCCACGATTATGAGAAAGGAGAATTTGTGTCATCTTAAACTGCAGGATATAGCTTGGATTTTAAAATAAATAAAGCTTCACTCAACAACCAAGTTGAAAATGTCACACTTCACTACATATCATATAAGTATAGTGACTCGCATCACTACAAGGATTGACAAGAATCTAATCTTTTGGGAAATTTTTTAAAGTAAAAAGCCAAAGTGGCAAAATGGTTTGAATGAGATTGATTGACTTTTAGTTTTCTTATAAAAAAATGTCAAAGTATGATTAAGTTGGTTAAAATTTAATTAAGAAAATATTTTTGAAAATGCATGGACCTAAGTCCAAGTTTATTGTGAAAGCGGTTCAAGTTTGAAAACAAGAAGAATTTTGAAAAGGAGGGATAAGATTTTTGAAATTAAAGAAGATGGGAGGAGATGAAGGGACTATTCTAAAGCATAAGGTAAAAGCTAGGGAAAAGAACCGTCTAACCAACTTGAAGCCAACACTTGACACAGTGAGTCAATGTAGAATTCACATCCTTTGGATTGAAACCATGCAAGCAAAGATATTAAACCTCTTAAGAATACCAAACTTCAAATTCATTAAGTCTTCACAAAAATTGGGCAGAGTAACAACCGTATACAGCTGAATTCTCAATCACAGACAAAGCATATAATCAGAAAACTTGCACACAAAGAAACAAACAACCTAATGTCTTGGGGTAAACCCCAAGAACTCCAGACAAAATAACAATAGAAGTCCCAAGGTGCCAAGTGTGGTCAAGGTCTCTATTCCTAAGTCCAAGAAGGCCATAACTCCATCATGCCAAGGATAGTAACCAAATAGTCCAAGTAACATTAAAGTTTTTTATTGTTCAAGTTGGTTATTAAGTGTCTTCAAAAAGAAAATGAAAGCTCAAGTGAACAAAATAAAAATGACATAAAGATATGCTCAAGTGAGCCAAGATGAAAATAGCATGAAATGAAAATGCTAAAATAAATGGTGTGTAAAAGTAAAGGCGTTAAGTAAAACCATAAAAATAAAAGTCAATTGTTAATGGGTTAGAAATTAGAGGTTAGTTGAATGACCATCTTGAAACATGCATTTGAAAAATCATTAGAGGATTGATAAAATCAAAGCTTCTCAATAACAAGTTTAATTTGCCTTTTGTCAAGTATATCATTCATTTCAAAATCTCAAGGAAACAACAAATGATCAACGATGTTTAAATGATTCACTTAGTCCAAAATTTATGAAGATTCATTAGAAGATTGATAAGACCAAAGCCTCCTAACAATGAACCTCAAGGTTATTGGATCAAAGGTTTCAAATTAAACACACTTGGGCTTACAAACATAGGTTTGGGCCATAAATGATCATTTCTCGAATCAAGACAAAATTTAGCATTATGTTAAGCAATCGTAAGTGGACTTATATAGAAGTCACACCTATTTTGAGGTCGTTCAATAGCAATCTATGTGTCATATGTTTGGAGAGATGATATATAAATCATCCTCTAACAACATGTAGCACAAGTACGAAAGGGATAAGATAAAGAGGGAGGGGATGTATTTGAATCAAAGATTTTAATCAAACTATCATTAAAATCATTCATCCATTTTAGTGGAGTTAAACTCAACACCCAAGATCCAATGATGTTAATGAAGTTCATGATCAAAAATTACATAATCAGAATATATTAAAAAATAAATTGTATTTAATAAAAAAAATAAAAAAGAAGATGATTTTTAAATTGTTTTTTTTTTAATGAAAACAAAAGGCAAAATAGCAAACTATATTCAAAGTATCAAAGAAAGTTAAAAGAGACCAAAGAAAAGTCAGAAAGAATCTCAAATATTTTTATAATTTTTTTGGTAATTTTTTTAAACAGAGAAGTATTTTTAAACTAAATAAAACCACTCAAATAAATGAAAAAAAAAGATCCAAAATTGTAGAAGTCAAAATAAAATTCTAGAAAAAATTCAGAAAGTCAGAAATAAAGAAAATGATTTTGATGAAAAATTTTAAAATTTTAAAATGCCAAGAAGTATTTCTAGACAATTAAAATAAGGAAAAAAATACAAAAAATATGAAAAATATCAAATATTAAAATAAAAAAATGAAAAAATATTCACAAAGTCTGAAATAACTCAAAGTATTTTTGTATATTTTTTTCATAATTTTTTGATAAAAAATAGAGAGTTATGAATTTTTGAAATTCAAACAAATTAAAAACAAATTTTGTAAAAATAAATAAATCAGAAAAAAAACACGCGTTGGATCTCATTCACTTATACACGCTGGCAGATCTAATGGATCTGAGGTGAGGGAGTATCATGAACCCAAGTCAAGGTGCACGTATGTAACACAAGAAAGTCCAACCAATCAAAATAGAACAATTTGCTGAGCATCATTTGTTAAAGAACGACACGTAGGTCGTCTTCAACCTCCAGCCTCCTGCAAATAGGGCAAAACCATGATTCTTTAATATGTAAATTTAGACGCTCATAGTGGTATCATTAGACGCATATCTTCAAGACGATCATAACCATTTCCTCGCGCCAAATTTATATAAAACACAACTTACTCGATTGGGAAAAAACCAGAGATGTTTTTAAAGATTTGAAATCAAAAATAGAAGCATCAAATGCTTTGATTCACCAAAATTGAGTTAATAGCAAGCATTAGTGAACATCATAAACCATTCCAGTAATTTGAGTTAGAAGATTTTGTGCCTTTAACTACCTGAATGAAGTCAGATGAACTTGATGTGTAAACGGAATTAGATAACACGACTTAGGGCACCTCAATGCTTGATTCTTCTTCTGTTAGCTTCATTGAAGCTCAATGATGAAGGATCAACAAAGAAATTGGATTGAAAAATGGAGAAAAGATGAATTCGAAAAATCAAAAAAGTGAGTTATGTAGGGAGTTTGACAGAGTGATTTTTGTTGTTCAAGCTTGCAAGAATGAGTGGAATAGAGCCTGTATTTATAGGAGAAGTGAATGGGATCCAAATGAGGGGTGAATGATGCAAATTCACTTGAATTCGTGCACATTTGTGATCACGAAGAAAGTGTGACCACATGTGCATCAAAACTCATCCAAATGATGAGTTTTGACACTCTAAATGATTCAACGATATTTTCTAATCCTGTTTAAGTGGAAAACGCATGGTAATTTGGTGATTAGAAGCCATATTATTAAATTTTCAATCTGACTTGAAGTGAAACTTAGTTTCAAGGTTCCAAATTTGAATCAATGGTATTTACAACTCAAGTGGTCTTAGGGTATAATTCTTGAAGAATTTGAAAGATAAGGTCACAATCTTTGCAATATGCCAAGAATGAGATCAAATGGATGCTCGAGCCAGAAGTTGTGTTTGGTCAAAGTTGAGAAAAAGATGCTGACTTTTTGTACTTAGAAAAATTCTATCTTTTTCTTCAAAAGTGACCTATAATGTTTTGATTCCAAATAAAGCCTCCCTCCAAAATATTGCTTTGATCAATGATTCTATATTGAAGTGGACTTCCTAAAGAGCATTGTGAAACTTGAATCAATCAAAAATACCAAGTATTGAAAAATTTATGGCCTTGTAAAATTGGTGAAAATCCATGAGGTGACCTATAATCTTTTGAGTTCTCAAGGCATCTTCGAACCATTTTCAAGCTTTGCACATAAAAGAAAAGTTGAAGTTCACATTCTTAAGATCAATATGGAAAACGAATGGGCTCAAGGAGATACAAATTGACCAAGTTATGATCCTTTGAAGTCACATAGGGGAATTTGATGGCTTATCTAGATAACTTGTAATCTTTCTTCATCATTAGGAATCTTCCACACAAAATTTGTTTGAAACCTTTGAAGTGATTGGTTGATAACCCTTTAGCGAGAAGCATATCTTTGGAATCACTTAAAAATATAAAAATATGAACAAGATATAGCCCTTAGAAGTTCAAAACCCTAGCTCCTAAAGCACCAAAATGAGTTGGAAACCCCTTTCAATTTTGACAATCTTCCTTGCATAATAACTTTTTCCATGTGAATAGAATTTGTTTGTGGATGATAATAAGAACCCATATCAATAATAACCACTTCAAAATATTAAGAAATGAGAGAGTTATGCACTTGTGATCAAGGAAACAAGAACTTGTCCAATTAGGTCAAATTTATTTAATCAATTCTTGCATCTTTTGACTTCCTTTGACAAATTGAGGCATGATGAATCATAGTAGACCGTGTCATGATATTACTTTAAATCATCCTCAATGATTAAGATTGAATCTCAATGAAGCTTTGTTGAAGAAGGAATGGAAATAAACTCATGAACCTATGAATCAACCTAATGAAATGTGTTGTGCCCTCCCCTAAAGTGTCATTCATTAGAGCAAACAATAATTGTATTTGTTAGTTAAAAGCTAATCAACATAAGACATTTGTGATTAAAATATACAAATCAAAGTTCTTGGTGATTCCTCATGAGATAACCTAGATATAGGGAGAAAAACAAAGCCTTAGTGTGATCTTGATATGACATGATAGAGGAATATTAGGGGGAAAAATTGGTGTACAACATCTGCCCTTATTTAAGTGTCTTATATCCGGAGATACGAAGGTTAAAATCTTAGTGTCGATGCGATAAAAGATACTTAAATATAAAACAAACCCTATTTTTGGCCCTAAGATGCCATGCAATGCTTATGATTATGCATGCAAACAAATGAATCCAAAGGTGACACATGACACCACTGGGGAAAGAGAAAATAAAATAAAGGATCAAAAGAAAAATCAGACCAGGACAATAAATCACTGTGAACAAAAGACTCGACTCTATTGGGGTAAAGCCCAAGGAGGAGATAAAGCATCATTAACTCAAATATTGAGGAGAACAGTAAAGGATGACAATGATCGAAGGATAACTGCAAACTATCCACTCACTGAGAATATAGAGAAAAAAAAGTAACGTCGACTCGCAGGAGAAAGAAATGGTAGGATAATACCAGTAAATACCAATGTTAAGGTAGGTCACAAATGATTAGCAACAATACTTATGACTGGAAACGTATGAACTTCTTTAGAGAAAAGTGAATCTCAATGATGGACCATCTCCCATAATGACGAGACCACCATTCATCGGAGTACAAATCTTAACAACAAACTATATCCCATAATTATCAGAATACCATTCATCAGAGTAACAAATCTCAACAACGAACTACCTCCCATAATGATAAGACTACCATTCATCAGAGTATTAAATCTCAACAACAAACTATCCCCCATAATGACGAGACTATCATGCATTGGAGTAACAAATATCAACAATGAACTAGCTCCCATAATGACGAGACTACCATCCATTGGAGTAACAAATATCAACAACGAACAATCTCCCATAATGACGAGACTACTATTCATTGGAGTAAAAATCTCAACAACGAACTATCTCCCATAATGACGAGACTACCATTCATTGGAGTAACAAATCCAAACAACAAACTATCACCCATAGTGACGAACTGCCATTCATTAGAGTACAAATCTCAACAACAAACTATCTCCCATAATGACGATACTACCATCAATAGAAGTAACAAAATGAATCTTCTCTAGGAATTAACAGACTTACTGGGGAAATACAAGTTTCTCAAATAAAGAGACCTACCATTTGCTGTTATAAGAAACCCTTCGGGAAAAGAAATATGACTTGTATGGGGAAATGTCGATATATTCATGCTGAGGAGATAAAGTCTTCTTGTGCAAAATAAATGCAAATTCTCAAAATCGGGCTCAAAGCCTGCAGAAAACATAATAATAATATCGCCAGGAATCATAGATTCAAACCAGAAATAAACCAGAGTGAAATAGTTAACCAAAACAGCCCTTAATGAGAAATAAACTCAAAAGAGAACCATGTTCCATCCAGACAATGAGCTGAAAAGGAAGGCTGAAGCATAATTATTCCATGAGAGATAACTTAGTGAGGAAATTGAAATAATATACACTTTCTGCTTAAGGTTGACACTCTATTGGAGAGAGGGTAACATAATTCTGCAAAATAGGGTAATATGCCAACAAAACATCAATGAATGCAGGTGAGAAATGAATGTTAAATTCAACTATGCATGATGTATGTATGAATGTATGAATGTTATTATGTATATGCTAATAAAACAGACACACAACACTGGGAATAACCAGACAAAACCAGCTTGAGTAAAGCCAACACTCGGCTAAATCACATACAGGATGAAAATTTCATAAGGAAAGTAAGCACCCACTGAGGAAACAAATTCCTACTTCACGGCTTAACTTCTCTTGGGAAGAAACATAATCCAAAAATAATCAAGTTAAAACAGTAAATCGACACAGTTACAAGGATATAACATCTTCCTCCTGACTTCACCGAGGAACATCACATCGAGTTTAATGGGGAAAACAATGTTTCTACGTCTAGACTTCCACTGGAGATAATAATACTGACTTCATTAGGGAAGATGAAAATCACATCATTGAGATATCAACTGAGGATCTCATGCTGACTTCATTGGGGAGGACAATACCACATCGTCGAGGGGAGCCCAAAATACATTCTTCAATACCAAGAGTGATGATTACACAAACTTCCCTGGGGAGAAATTATGAAACCATATGGGGATGACAACTTTCAAAGAGAAACATTATCTCAACTTTACTTTGAGATCTAAGAAGTTAAAAAATACAGTAAGTAATCAAAATTATGGGGATTTTAAATCAAACCTAGCACTTGGAGGGAGAAAACCCAAAGAGTTGAAAATTGTTTCAAAACTTCTTAGAAAAGATGCTACCCTTATCTAGTTTCCTTACTGGGGAACCTGGGATAGAGGCTTCAGACCATGCAAACCCGAAATCAAAATAATCAACCTGGAGAAAAACTGAACCAAGACTTGACTGGGGAAATATGGGATTACCAATTCAACACTGCACCATACATCAATTAGTATTATCTTAACCTATTTGAGAAACACAAAGATAACACGCATATCAACAAGAGTGACTTGGGAGATCTTTCCTGGGGAATACACATTTCCAAAATTTAAGAGTTCATCAATCCTTGGAATTACTATTTTTGTTTTTATTGAATCACAAAAATCTAAAGTAAAAAGTAATTTGTAAATTCTTTTTAAAAACAAATTTATTGTTAAATCTCTTTGTTTTGAAAATTACTATCAATAATAAATGGAATCTTTGCAAGCAGAATAAAATAATAATTACGGAGAATTGGATAAAAGCTCAAACTTTATTAATAGAATTGTAGTTTGCGAATGGCGATACCCCATAGATGATTACAAAGTTTGGAAAATGGTAATATATTGGAAAAGATACATTGAAATACAATGATCACTATTCTCTCTAATAACTTTGAATTCCTGAGCAACGACTTTTGTTGAAGTGTGGTGAGGATACGAGAAGATTGTTGCTTCAATGATCAAGTCTTGTCTGACCTAGTTACTTGCCAATAAATCCCTAACTTTTACCTGGGCCTCCCTTGCAGGTTTTCAACCTAGCGGGAACATTTATTATGTTTATGTCTCTTATTTTTTATTAGACTGCCCTTTTCTGGTTTTCAGCCTACTGAGACGCTCCTTTTTTGCCTAAGCCTCCCTTTCGGGTTTTCAACTTAGCGAGTTGTTCTTTTATTTCTTTAGGAGAAGTATTTCTTGACTGTGCCAGCATTCATAGGACGTGTGAACTCCTCGCCATCTATAGTTTCAAGAATCAGTGCACCACCAGAGAAGGCTTTCTTGACAATATACGGGCCTTCAAATTAGGAGTCCACTTGCCCCTAGAATCAGTGTTAAAAGACATGATTTTTCTGAGCACGAGGTCGCCTTCTCTGAATTCACGAGGTTTGACCTTCTTATCAAAAAAATTCTTCATTCTCTTCTGGTATAACTGACCATGAAACAAGGCCGTCATTCTCTTTTCTTTAATCAAATTCAATTGGTCAACCTGTTCTGGACCCATTCAGCCTCTGAGAATTTGGTTTCCATTATCACACGTAAAGAGGGAATCTCAACCTCGACGGGGAGCACTGCTTCCATACCATACACAAGAGAGAACGGGGCTGCTCCTGTTGAAGTACGGATAAATGTACGATATCCATGCAAAGAAAATGGAGCATCTCATGCCAATCTTTATAGGTAACAACCATCTTTTGGATGATCGTCTTGATCTTTTTATTAGCAGCTTCAACAACCTCATTCATCTTTGGCCTATGAGGAGATGAGTTGTGATGGACGATCTTGAATTCTTCATAAAGTTCTGTCATCATCTTGTTATTTAGATTCAAGACATTTTCGGTGATAATCCTGCTTGGCACACCATACCGACATATAGGATTATTCTTGATAAAGCGTACTACCACCTGCTTAGTGACATTAGCATAACAAGCTGCTTCCACCCATTTGGTGAAGTAGTTAATTACCACCAAGATAAAATGATGTCCATTCGACACCTTGGGTTCAATCATTCCGATCATGTCAATACCCCACATAGAGAAAGGCCACGGGGAAGAAATAACATTGAGAAGCGTCAGAAGTACATGAATTTTTCAGCATAAATCTGGCATTTATGGCACTTCTTTGAAAATTTGTAACAATCAGATTCCATTGTCAGCCAATAATAACCTTCCCTAAGCATCTTCTTCGCCATCGAATGTCCATTGGCATGAGTACCAAAGGAACCTTCATGGATTTCATGCATCAACATGTCAGCTTCGTGTCTATCCACGCATCTGAGCAAGACCATGTCATAATTTCTTTTGTATAGCACATCTTCATTAAGGAAAAAGATGTCTGCCAACCTTCTCAATGTCTTTCTATCTTTGTTTGACGCACCAGCTGGGTATTCCCGAGTCTGGAGAAAATGCTTGATATCATAATACCAAGGGTTTTAATCTGATATTCTTTCGGTTACAAACACATGGGCCTGCCTATCTAGACGTCAAACTGTGATACAAGGCACCTTGTTCCAAGTATTTACTTGATACACATAGAAGCCAAAGTGGCTAAAGCATCTGCCATTTGATTCTCATCTGTGAGAATATGATGGAATTCAACTTTATTAAAGAAGGGTAATAATTTTATAGCATAGTCTTTGTAGGGAATCAAGCCAACGTGACGAGTATCCCATTCTCCTTAAATCGGATTTATTACCAATTTTGAATCGCCATATACATCTAGAATTTTGATTCTGAGATCTATAGCCTCTTCGAGACCCATGATACAAGCTTCATACTCTGCCATGTTATTGGTACAATCAAATGCCAATATTGTAGTAAAAGGGATATGTGACCCATGAGGAGTGATAATCACGACATCAATTTCTTTCCCATAAGCATTCACAGCTCTATCAAATACCATAACCCATCGGGATTTAGGATCAGGAACTTCTCCAAGAAAAGGTTCATCACAATCTTTTATTTTCAAAAAAATCATATCCTCATCATGGAAATCATATTTAACAGACTGATAATCATCAACCGGTTAGTGAGCAAGATAATCTGCCAACACACTGCTCTTTATAGCCTTCTGAGTAAGGTATTCAATATCATATTCAGACAACAACATCTTCCAACGGTAAATTATTCCAGTAAGAGCAGGCTTTTCAAAAATATACTTAATTGGGTCCATTTTGGAAATCAACCAAGTAGTATTATTCAACATATATTTCCGCAACCGTTTTTCCGCCCAGGCTAAAGAACAACAGGTTTTTTTCATCATAGAATACCGTGACTCAAAGTCAGTAAACTTCTTGCTGAGATAATAAATGACATATTATTTTCTTCCCATTTCATTTTGTTGTCCCAAAATGCAGCCCATAAAATTATCTAACACTATCAAATACATAATCAATGATCTTCCTTCAACAGGAGGTTCTAGCAGATACTCTTTAATTCTTTCAAATGCCCTTTGGCAATCATCTATCCACACACAACCTTGATCTTTCTTTAACAACTTAAAGATCGACTTACACGTTGCTGTCTGTTGTACCCAAAAATTTACCCTCTCATATTATCAAGATTTTCCCTCACAAGACTCTTTGGACTCCAGACAAGATTAGAGTTTACTCTACACAAGACATCTCCTTGCACTATTGACCTGAATTAGGGTTTGAGTTTGCACAGGGAATTTTGGACTTCCAATGCTCAAAGTGACTTTCATACTTCATGTTGGACTCATACTATTGCTCATACCAAGTTTCAAGCATTGAATCAAATTTTTGCCCAGTCAATTGGACAGTTGACCTAAAAAATCAGTTGTATTAGGGGAAAAGTCAACTGTGGCCAATTTACAGTCAAATATCATAATTTTTGATCCACATCAACATTATAGACTCATATGAACCATTTGGTCAAGTTTTGACCATAACTCCTCAAGAAATTTGATCAGATCATCAAAAGGGCAAAATGGTCATTTTTAGGGTTTTGACTGTAGAAGGGAAATTTCTGATTTTTAACCTAGCCAATGGCAAATTGGTTTCAAACATGGATTCAAGGACTCAATGGCATCATCTTTACCTAATCACAAGGTTCAAAAGATCTCAAAAGCATTGGATTGACAGATGAATTTTCCAGTCAACTGGTCAAAAATCAATTGTACACTGAAAAGTCAAACTTTGACTTTTTGGTCAAAATCAAGTGCCAAGGGTTATTTTTCATCAATATGTGTCAAAACATGAAACTTGTCAACCAAGAAACTTAATTTTGCAAATTAGGGTTTAAGATTGAAAATTTTCATAACTTAGAATTTTTCTAAGTTATGATATTTTTCTTATTTTTTCCCAACTTTGCCCAACATTTTCACCATGATGCAATTGGATTCAAAGAAAACTTCCAACATGAAATTTGTATTCCTCCAAAAAATCTACAACTTTTATTCACAAAGTTTTCCCAAAAGATGCTTGGATCTCAAGTTATGATTTTATGAACAAGGGTCCAAAAACTTTCTAACTTAGTGAAATTTTGCCCTAGTTTAGGCAGGATTTTGACCTATCTTCATGGCAATTTTTCACCTAGTTCCCATTGGAATCTCAAAATTCATTTCAAAGATGGATTGTATAGCATGTTACAAGCTTTCCAAAATGTCTAAGAACTCTCCAAAATCATTTAAGGTTAGGGATAATCGAAGGTTTGAATTTGGCAAAAAATCACTTTGGTCCATGGCTTTTTTCACTATGCTACAAGTTGCAAATTCTCCAACATTGCTTGTACTTGTTTACAGGTATCTAAACCCTTCCACATTCAAAAATTTAATGCAAACACAATGGATTAAGGCATTGTTCTGATCAAGGTAAGATTACACAAAGGATTAATCTAAAAATGGCCAAAAGTTAACAATGCCATTTTAATAAAGTTCACTTTATGCATATTTGTTTATCTTGAGCATTGCACCAAGTCTTTTGCAGAAAAAAACATCCACAAACTCAGGCCAAAGTACAACAACTTTGTGCATGCTTGAAGCTAGCCTGTACAGGCCTGCCCTTGGTCACTTCACACTTTTGATTCAAAACCAAGAAACCTTGCAAAAGGTCAATAACTTTGAAATCTGATAAAGCCAAGTGTTGTAACCATTTTAAACAACTTTTGCATATCACATTGAGCCAGAAACACGAGCTAGCCAGTCCTCAAACACCCTTGTACACCAAAACACCATCTTCTTGCAAAATAGGGCAGGTTCTGCATTTTTGTTTCCAAATCACAAACTACTCGTGCGTTTTGCTTGCAACCACTTCAAACACCTTCTAAACAACACACCTAAGCTATTCCAACCATTGGCCAGCAACTGTAACCTTGTTTTCAAGCTTCACCATTTTTGAATTCTGACTGTGCAGGTTGACTTCTACAAGCTTATTCAAGCAAGTTCAAAGCAAACTAAGCATTGGGGAAGGTCAAAGGAAGTTCAAGCAAGCTCACAAGCATCTCAGGCCTCACTGAAAACCCCTACATTGCCATACTTGAGTTCAACTGAAGCAGGTATTTTCCAACTTTCTATCTCTCTATTTAGGAATCATTACGCTTAGGTTTGTGAATAAAAAATGTAGTACTCATTGCCCTTAAGCTGTACATATGCATAGATTTCATTTAAGTTAACTGAGTTGGGAGAATTTGAATGATGAACTTTCTGAAAAAGTTTGGTTAGAAATTAGGGCCAGAGAAATTCTCTCTGGTCTTTGAGAGTTAGATTAAGTTTTTTTATATGGTTGGAATCGTATGATCATGCTCTATAACTTTCATGTTGCAAGTTTTTGCTTTAGAGCACGTATGCAGGATTTCCCAGTTTAAACATCCAGGCGCGCGTATTTTGTCACAAGGTTGAAGATGAAGGTCAGCTGTGTTGGGCCTGGCTATTCCATGCTGTTTGCACCCTTTAGCCTGCTGTTCACACCCCCTTGGCCCATTTCTATTATTTTGCATATTTTTGTATTTCTATTTTATTTTCTGACTTTTATTTATTTTTATAAACATTAAAAATTACCAAAAATATTTTCTTTAATTTTCACATTTTATTTTATTATTTTTATTATTTTTTTGGACATAAAAATAATTACTTTAATAGTATACTTTTATTTTCTTTAATAAAATAACTTATAATTAATACAAAAAATATTATATTTTTATATTATTTATACACTTAAATAATATTTTCTCACATATTTTTATTCTTCAACATTTGTATATATTTTTATTTATTTTATTTTACATAAGTAAATAATTATCATATATATATTTTCTTAAAACAAATTAGGGTTTCCACCCTTAATAAAAATTATCATTTTTATTTTCTTATTTTTAATACATTAAATATTTTATTTTTACATACATAAAATAAAATACAAAAAAACCACTTTTGCATATTCATATTTATTTGCATATTTAAATATTGTCTATTTATTTATTTGCAAAGAATTCAATATGGTTGTAATAGTTGAAATTAGGGTTTTAATTTCTTGCAAATATCCCCTATTCAAACTTGTATCCCCCTCCCCATATCAATATTGTAATAGTCGTAGATTTATTTTTACGCATTTATTACTTTCAAATATGCCATGATAGAAAGATTAGGGTTTGTATGATAAACAAAATCAAAACAAATAACTATACCTAATGCAAGACAAAAATGCATGAAAATGACAACACAATGCACACTAGCACCCCTAGGGTTTCATCCACTTGTTGCCTTTAAACATGGCCATGGTATGCATGCTAGGTGTCTTGGCAAAACAAAAATAAAAAAGATCATAGTCCCTCGATGACGCTATCTTGGTTGCCTATACAAAATGATCTAGTCCCTCAAACAAAAAACTTGCTAAAGATACTTAGCATTATTGTTATCATGGCCATACGATGATCCGCGCCTGTCCCGTTTAACATCCAAACACAAGGTTGTTTACCAAATGCAATGGTAAAACAACAATGTCAAAAGGGTTAAAAATGTGTAGGAAAGACTTTTGAGTAGTTAGGGTAGACAACTCCTAGTTACTTGATTAAACTTGCAAACATCCTTGCTATTTTCAAAAACACATCACAACACAATTTCAAAACATTTCCCAAAATAAACTTTCAAACATTGAAACATTTTTCAAAAGATAAACACCTTTGTAAAACATTCAAACAAGAATTGTTACAAAGGTTTCCTAGACAAGGCCTCTTTTCAAAATATTTTCAAAAACCATACACAAAGCACCATTTCAAACAATTGAAAAGCAAAAGCATGTGATCTAAAACAAGTAACTAAGAGCCCATGGAAAACCATGGATGAAAAGGGTGCTAGTACCTTCCCTTTTCATAATCTACCCCCCGAACCCAAGAAAACATCTCAAAGGTCTTTCATGTGCTTTTTGACCTTTCCTTTGGATAAATAAAAAGTCGGTGGCGACTCTTGCTAAACTGAAACATTTGCGAACACAAACGCAAAACCTCAAGTCAGTTTTCCCACCGCATCACAGAACTGGCGACTCTGCTGAGGATAATAATAAAAGTGGGGTTACCTTAGGGTTTTAGATCACCTTTACATGCTTATCTTGACTGAGTTGATTGCTTTACATTTGGTTCTATTGTTTGGGTTTTAAATCCTCTACCCGGATTTGGGAAACATTCATAGGTAAATAGCAATACGTTGTGGAAACTGTGTGGGGTATACCGACATGGTTGAAGCAATAGCTATATTAGTGCGACATATTTGTGGGTACCGGTAGCCTTTGAGTTAATCAAAGAGAATACGGGGCCACTGAGTGATGTCATGAAGCACTAACGGACTTTTAGAACCTTTACTTGACCATCTTGGCCTTTTTAGGTGTAGTGAGATGACCGGCTTTGGTGCTGTCCAAAGTTGGTAGATACTCGATACTAAACTCATTGAGGGTTGTTTTCTTGGAATATTTCAGTCGCCAGTTAAGTGGCTAAACTGAAACAATGAACACAGAAAATAATCCAGTGATATTGAGCTCCTTAGAACCCGGTTACTATTTATAGGACAGGTTGAGCCAACTAAACTTCAAGAGGGTACTTACTAAACCCCATGCAAGCTTGAAACTAGGATCTTGTGTGACTTGTTTGTACATATATACTTGTGCATAACATCATAACATCATGAAGCATCATATGCATCCACTAACCATTTCAAGGATTTGGATATTCATCTTTGTTCCTGTTTTATAGGTAATGGATTCACTTCGCAGGAAAACAATTCAAGTCAACCTTGTGAGAATTCCTCCTCAACTAAAGGAGCTAACTTCAAGGATTCCTGAGAATTCTCCACTCACCGAGAGGCATGGTCGTCTTCTCAACTTAGTCAACACCAACACTGAGGAAGACATGGTGAAAGTTCTCTTCCAGTTCTTTGACCCCCTACACCACTACTTCACATTTCCTGATTACCAGCTTGTGCCTACTTTGGAGGAATTTTCTCAACTCCTGAGGATTCCTATTCTCCATCAACTACCCTACAGCGGTACGGAAAGAGATCCAAAGCCTGAAGATGTTGCTCAAGCCTTACACTTGCAACCATCCGATGTCAAAGGTCATTGGGAAACCAGAAGTGGTGTCAAGGGTTTCTTGGCAAAGTTTCTGTTTGAGAAAGCTCAAGAATGCTGGAATTCATTGGACTTACAAGATTCTGAGGAGATTGTGGCTCTTCTCATCTATGGGTTGGTCTTGTTCCCAAACCCTAACCAGCTTATAGATGTCAGTGCTGTCAAAACTTTCATGGCTCGCAACCCGGTGCCTACATTTCTTGGAGATATCCTCCACTCATTTCACACCCGAACAATGAGGAAAAGAGGTGTTCTCATGTGTTGTACTCCTCTTCTGGCAAGATGGTTTATTTCTCATCTTCCCCAATCAGTTTTGAAGAATGAGCAAGGTTTGAGGTGGTCGCAACGGTTGATGACCCTTACACATTCAGATATCTATTGGTGTTCTCGATCCCGAGAAAATATTATCATCATTGATCATTGTGGGGAATTCCATAATGTCCTTTTACTTGGCATTAGGGGAGGAATTACCTACAATCCTTGCTTGGCTCTGAGACAGTTTGGGTATGCCCGAAGAGATAACCCTCATGACATGCTGATTCCAGACTTGGTTTTTGACTTCGACAACGACGATCAAGGACTTAGACAAAGGTTCATCCGAGCTTAGAGGATGCCCAACAAGGTGGACAGTAAGACCTTGGGACACAAGAATTCCATCCCCCTTGAGCCTTACCTCAAGTGGGTACGAACCCGCGCCCAAAGTCTTATGATGCCTTACCCCTACATTCTTCCTGTGATCAAAGAGCCTGTTATGGAAGGAGAGGTTTCGTATACCCTCCTACATCCTGACATGCCAATATCCCTTGAAGATTTGCAAAGGAGTTGGATACAGCTCAAGGGAGAACGTGACACTTTTGAAGCCCAATTCTACGCCAGTGAGAAGAAGTTTTTAGAACTTACTCGTCAACTTCACGAAGAGCAGACTCTCAACACTTACATTGCACCAAAGAGGATGCGCAACGTCTTTTTACATTAGAATTTTGTATTATTTTTCCCATGGGGCATTTATGTACTAACAAATTCTTCTTATTAATATGACGTGTGTTCCTTTTTGTTTACAATGAATTTGAATTTCTGAATCCTTGAATGCATTACATGAATACATCTCATTCATCATATACATAAGCAAGTCTTCACACCAGGTTTCCTTATCTCTCTGCTGTTTATTTCAGCAAGATGGATATTGAGCAGACAGTTAAAGACTTACAAGCGCAGAATTCACAGTTCCAGCAGCTACTCATGACCTTGGCAAAAGGTCAGGAGGATCTCAAATCCTTGCTAGAAAAGGAAAAGGAGAAAAAGAAAAATAGAAGAGTGGGTGTGGATACTTTGGGAAGAAGATTTGAAGGCCAAGCTAGAAGAGTCCTTGATTTCCCCTCAACATCTGATGAAGGGGCAGGAAAGGGAGTTACGGTGCAACTTGAGTCTGAAGAAGAAGAAAAAGAGGATGAAGACTATTCTGAGCAGCAGTATCCACCTGGAGATGACAAATATAAGAATCTAGAAGAGCGTATGGCTGCCATGGAGGTACAGAGGGTACCTGGGCTGGACTTTGAAGATCTAGGGATGGTCTCTGGGATTGCGATTCCCCCCAAGTTTAAGGTGCCTATATTTGCTAAGTACGATGGTTCGTCTTTTCCAAAGATGCATCTACGGTCTTACGTCAGAAAAATCCAACCGCATTCTTTTGATAAGGACCTATGGGTTCATTTCTTCCAAGCCAGTCTTTCGGGGACGCAGTTGGATTGGTTTTACCAGCTAGAGAGATCTGATGTGCACAACTGGGAGGATTTGGCTGCCGCCTTCTACATACTGTTGTACCCCAAAATTTGCCCTCCCATATTCTTCAAGATTTGCCAAGTCAAAGCTTCAAAGGCTCCCCAAGGGTTGCACAGTTCAAGGGCCTCCTAACAGTCAAAACCTAGGGTTTTGGTTCTGACAAAGAAAAGGAAGTTTCCAAGGGTCCAATCAAGTCCCACATGCCTATAAACATGGTCAAGCATCCTCATGCCAAGTTTCAAGACTCACAACACAAAATTGCACAGTCAAAAACCCTAATTGCACTACAGTCAACTGTAGGGGCAAAATGGTCATTTGACAGTCAAAAGTTCAAATTTTTGGTCAACATCTCATTTTGAATCCACAAACATCATTTGATCAATGCTTGATCATGATTCTCAAAGCTTGGCTCAAAAAGTCTCAAGATGCAAAAGTTTCCATATTTGGACAGTTGAAAAAGTCAACTGTAACTTGACCAAGGCATAACTTCCACATGGATTATCAGAAAAATTCCATCCAAAGCTCATTTTGAAGAGAAAGACATTTCCTACAACTCCCCTTCACACTTCAAGTCCAAGAAATGCTCTCACAAAAAGTTATCATTTTCAACATTATAGGTCATTTTCAAAAGTCAACAAAAAGGGACTTTAAGTCAAAGGCCATAACTTGAGATTGGTAAATCAAAATGACATGGGACCAAAGACATTGGTTATAGGACTTCAAGACCTTTCCAAAATGTCCAAGAACATGAGCAAAGCTTACAAATTGAGCAAGATATGCCTTGTGGAAGTTGGGAAATTTTTGGATATTTTGAAAAGTCAACATTGCTTCAAATGTCTTAAAAATGCTAATGGGCCTCTTTTTCTTCCAAGAATCATTATCCAAGGCATGTGCACGACCATTTGGCCCAAAGGGAAGTTTTTCATCATTTTTATTTATTTATTTGAATTTTTAAATGCTAATAATTCATTTAATTAAAATAAATAGGTGGAAAATACTAAACCTAAGTTTTTAAATCTTTTTATGCATGGAATACACTCAATATTTCGTGCATGATCAGATTTGGAAAGAATCTTGGTAATTGGACATGATTTGAAGCAAATTTGCATGAAAAAGATTGGAAAATATATGCCATAAAAATCAAATATCTCTTCATCAATACAAAGGTTCTTTGGATCAATTTCTCAACCCTAATCACTCATACATATATATACATGCTAACCCTAGTGATCAGGACCTCCCAGCTGCGCCATACATCCATAACCAAGCTTGAGTTTTTTGACAAAAATTCCAAAACTGAAAACCATCTTCCAGTGCGATTAAAGGCCAAACAATCATTCCATTGTGTTCCTGAGGCTTCAAGGAACGTGTTTGAATAAAAAACATCATTCCCAACATCAAGAATTGGTACTTAAAAGTCAGCCTGTATCACTTTTTTTTGCATAATCGTGTTTTGTTATTCAGGCCATATCCATGCATTTTTATTCTTGATTTGTACTAATGAGATGATTCTGAAGCTAACCCTATAATTTGATTGAGTTTTTATGTATTGTACGTGATTTCACCATTAAAGCCAGCTAGGGTTCTTCAAGTTTCAATTTGGGAACTTTCACGTACTGTAAAATTGAGACTCCTTAATACCATGGTTGAAATCAGAGAGCTTGGACGATTTGAAAGCACCCCTCGCGCCTAATTTATGTGGCCATATGGCCTATTCGCTATTTTAGAAAACTGCATGTTTTGGGGGGGTTTAAAACCCCCGCTAAGTCTTTTTTGTTTCAGGAAAAACACAAACGATGAAGAAGATGATGAAGTGTAGGCCAGTGATTGGATCGTTCAAATTTCGCGCGAAAACGCCCCACTAACTTTTGTTTTATTTCATATTATTTATTAGTCACATTATAAACAAAACGCGCTCACATCTCCATTGGCAAGGCATTTGATTGGTAATTCCTGGGACCTGGGTTCGAATCCCAGGTCCCCCTCCCTTTCCCTAAAATTTTTTCTAACGTTATTCTGTGCAGCTGGCTCCCTGAAGGCCTATCATACGCCCTAATCCAAGTGTGCCACATGGCCACTGAAGACAATTTGAAGGCCTAGATCTGGTGAATACCATGGGCATGAGTCAAAGAAGTTACACGCTTCCTGAAAAAGTCAAAAGGCCTTGACATAATTGGGCCAGAATTGCTAGGGCTACACCTCCAAATTGGGGACAGAACCCCCCAGGGTTTGTTTTTATTCTTTTTTTCATATTTTGCTATTTTATTTGTTTTTGTTTAATTTCCATTTAAAACTTTGAATTAACATTTTCATAATACAAAAAATAACACAAAAATCAGAAAAGTCATAAAAAATTAAATATATTTTATTTAACTAATATTTTTGTAAATAAAGTCTTGTATCAACTAATTAGTTTTATTCTAGGGTTAATTTCAAATATCTTTTCTTAATAAATTAAAAACTTGTAGAATTAGGTTTAATTAGTTTAATTACTTTTTTTTCTTTTTATTTTCTCATCACTAATAATTAATTATTTATTTTTATAAATCAAATTGCATTAATTAATTAGATTTAATTTTAGGTAATTTTCATATTTTCTTAATAAATTAAAAAATAGCTAGAATTAGGGTTAATTAATATTTCAATTCCATTTAATTCTCATTAAAATCATAAATACCAAAATCTCAAAAAATAATTTCTTTTTTCATTTTAATTTCATTAATTTAATAATAATAATTTAATTCCTTTAAAAAGGGTCCAACGCCCTCGCTTCCAATTTTAATTCCAATTCGCGCATTTTATTTTATTTCTTATAATATTAATGTAATTCTCCCAAAGCCTTGTAAACTCGGACATTTTATTTCTCGCACTTTATTTACTTTCTGTCAAATCGGGTCTTGGATTTTAATTTTGGCGATGTGGACCCGCGCCTTTGTAATAGTTTAGGAACCTTTACATTTCTCGCAATTTTTTAACTGTTAATAATGGCATGCAAGAATGAATGACAAAATAAAAACAAAAGCGTAGATCACCCATGACATGACAAAAGACAAAAATAAATGAATCTGACACACGAATCACACACCATCCCTAGGGTACGCCTCACTGTTGCCTTGCCTCGAAAGGTGATCGTCGAGTAGAGGATGTCTTAGTAAGTCCTCGTGATCCGGGAACCTGGCATGAGGGTAGCTTCTAAGGTGTCTTCCTATTGCTCCGGTGATCACCATGTCCCGAACCTCGAATTGACCCGAACACCTCCAACGGTGGTGCTACCTACCTCTCAATGGTGGGATGGCACTACTTTAAGGACATTTACACAGACGAATTCCTTAGGGTAGGTAGACGACTCTAGATACTTGCTCTAATTTCAAAAACAAATCAAAAATACTTTTCACACCGAAACCTTTTCAAAAAGCTTTCGAAAGCAACTTTTCAAACACTCTTGAGGACCGATACAAGAGTCGAACTGAAATTTTAAAAGAAACTTTTTTAAAAAACCCACAGTTGAAAAGCAAACAAACCATTTTGAAAACACAAATGAGCAAGTATCTAAGAGCCCATGGATAACCATGGATAGAAAGGGTGCTAACACCTTCCCTTTCTATAATCTACCTCCCGAACCGAGAGCGATCTCTATAAGGAATTTTTCTGTGCTTTTGTCCTTTCCATTTGGAGAAAATAAAAGACGGTGGCGACTCTTGCTTACCGCGACATTTCGCAAACCAGCGTTAAACAGTCAGTTCCAGATCCACCGATCACAGAACTGGCGACTCTGCTGGGGACTTAAACATAAAGTGAGGTGTACCTTAGGGTTAGTTCATAACTGTGTTTTCAATTGTATTGATTTGCTTGCTTTATTATTGTGGGACTGTCTTGGGAGTTCTATAGATCCTAACCCGGATCTGGGGGATACCTTCTTAGAAAGTAGCAACAAGGCTGTGAGGGAACTGTGCAGGGTATACCAAAATGGTTGAAACAGTCTGCTACGTTGATGTGGCACTTTGGTGTGTACCAGTAACCCTTGAGTTCAGTCAAGGAGAGTACGGGGACTCCGCGTGGTGTCGTGAAGCATCAACTGACCTTAGGAACCTTAATTGAACCATCTTGGCCTCTTTAGGGTAGTGAGATAACTGACTTTGGTGCAGTCCGAGGTTGGTTGATACTCGATACTACACTCAATTGAGGGTTGCTTTCCTGGAATATTTCGGTCGCCAGTTCAGTGGCTAAATCGAAACGATGAACAATGAAAGCAATCCCGTGATATTGGGACCCTTAGAACCAGGTTACTTCTAATAGGACAGGTTGAACCCACCAACTTCAAGAGGGTAATACCTAGACCCCATGCTGGCCTAAACTCTAAGAGTTTCTATTGTGTGACTTGTGTGCCTTCGTGCTTGACTACTTGCATGCTTGTTATCTAACACATGAACTACTTGCAGGTTTTGTTTATAGTCCTTAATTGGGACTCATAACACGGTTGACTAAGCTACTTGCAGGTTTTGTTTGTAGTCCTTAATTGGGACTCATAACAGGGTTGACTAAGTTTCTTGCAGGTTTTGTTTATAGTCCTTAGTAGGGACTTATAACAAAGTTACCCGCATCACTTCATGCATACCATAACATCATACCATTGCATACCTCCTAACCCATTTCAAGGATCTCAAGGGCTTGTGATGCAGGTCATGATGAATCAAACGTCCAGCAAGGGGCAAAGAGGATTTATTTTCCTCTAGCCAAGGTTGTCAGGGGCTATGGCCCACTTGATATGGTGAGTCTTTGACCCTTGAAGAAGGACTCTCAACAATATGCAGTTCCTTCAATCAAGTCACAAATTCAAATGCTAACAATTTTCTTGTTTACCCCGTGAGATCCTTAAAAACATTGCATGCATATCATACATATCATTGCATTGCAGGTACCCTTTTGACAGGTGGCTTACCTTCTCCGCTGTTTATTTCAGCCGATCGTCATGAATCCTGAATCGTCTACTAAGCAATCCATCAAGGCTCTCCAGGCCCAGAATGCCCAGTTCCAGGAGTTGATTGCGAGCCTAGCTCAGGGTCAGAAGGAATTGAAGACTCTGATTCAGAAGAAGAAGAAGAGGACTGTTTTGTTCAGCCCTAGACGCAGATCTGGGAACACCCTGCAGGATGAAGCTGAGAGGACAACTCCATATGTGGGGAAAGGCAGTCCCCATGAGAGGGAGGTGCCTAGTCCAGTGGTCTCCGACAACGAGATGGAGTTCAACGACGAACAATACCCTCCTGCTGAAGACAAGTACAAGCAGTTGGAAGACCGTCTGAATGCAATGGAAATTCAACAAGTACCTGGTTTGGATTTTGGAGATTTGGGTCTAACTTCTGGTGTGGTGATCCCACACAAATTCAAAGCACCCTCTTTTGCTAAGTACGATGGGGCATCCTGTCCCAGGCTGCATCTCAGGTCTTATGTGCGGAAGGTTCAACCGTATACTGTGGACAAGAACTTGTGGATCCACTTCTTCCAGGAAAGTCTTTCAGGGACTCATCTCGAATGGTTCTATCAGCTTGATGGAACCAAGGTTCGTAACTGGGAGGAGTTGGCTACTGCTTTTTACAAGCAGTATCAGTACAATGCCGACCTCGCTCCTACGCGTACCCAACTCCAGGGTATGTCGCTAGGATCGGGAGAAGGTTTTAAAGAGTATGCGCAGAAATGGAGAGACCTTGCTGGAAGGGTACAACCACCTCTAACTGACCGTGAACTTGTGGATATGTTCTTGGGGACCCTGTCTGGTCCATTCTACAAACACCTGATTGGGAATTCGTCTGCTGGATTCACAGATCTTATCTTGACTGGAGAGCGAATAGAAGCTGGCATCAGGTCTGGGAAGATTCAAGAGGCTGCACCTTCTGATAAAAAGCCACATCATGGAAAGAAAGAGTCCAATGCTGTGCACGGTAAAAAGAGCCGTCATGAGGTAGGGGCAACCCAGATCTCCAATCCTAGACCTGCTCAACAAGGACAGGGGCAGCAACGCAAGGAGAGCGCACCCAAACGACAGTTCACCAAGATCAACATGTCGCTGGATCAAGCACTACAACAAATGTTGAAGGCAGGGCTGATCACCTTAAGGGCTCCTCTTCGGAATCCGAACACTTCTGCTCCAAACTATCATCCCAATGATAGGTGCGCATACCATTCTGATAGCCCGCGGCATACTACGGACAACTGCTGGCCTCTCAAAAACAAGATTCAAGACATGATCGACGCTAGAGAGATTCAATTTGAAGTACCTGAGACTCCAAACATAATCACTGCTCCGTTGCCCAATCATTGAAGACCTTTTGTTTATTTGAATTTCCGAGTTGTATTTTTCTTTGCTCATACAAACAATTAATGTCATAGCAAACTCTTTTATTCTATTAAAGCATCGCATATGTCTGTTTTGGGAATTAATACAATTGTTTTCATTATATTCAAAATTGTTTTCATTTTTTTCTATGATGATCAACTCTCGATTAATAATTCTAAGCCTCTTAAGGGAGGATGACGAAAACGATACCGCTATCTTTGCAGTATGCTTTGAACAGACCCCGCTGATGAAGTACAGGCATTGTTTCAATCCCTAAACACTGGAGTTATAAGGAAGATAATCCCTCGTCAACCCCTCTGAGCCAAAGAAGTAGGAGTTTTTCTTTTCGAAAATTAAAACCCTTTATCATAACCTGGGGCAGGGTAGTCTCTCAGTTGATCCAAGTGCATAACGAATGGCACCAAAGAGATCCTTACAAAAAGAAGACAGTGATGATTCCGAATAATCATAAGGATAGGCAGTCATTATATCTCAAAAATAAAAACCCAATAAGTCAAAACCTATGAAGGAGACTTACAAAACTAGGGCATCCCGCTGACTGTAATCACAAAAGAAACAGTTCAGGCAAAATTTAGGGATAGCAAAATCAAAAGGAAAGAGGTCTTACAAACCCTCAACAAAAACAAAAAATGACTGCCTATTCAAAATAAATTGTCGATATCCGAATCATCACTGGTATATCAAAGTAAAGACTCAAACAAGGTCTAACGCACGATCAGCTGAGTTTAGGTTTGAAGAACATCACGAAGAGCGGGTGGGTACAAATAATTTGAGCCTTTATCCTTTGTTTATTAAACCATGAACCAGGCCACGCTACAACCCTTGAAAGTCCTAGCTGAAGCATGGGTTAGTTCGAAAGCATACTGTTACGAAAGGTATCCTGACTCCTTAAGGCTTACAGTAAATACGGAGTTGACATCACGTTTTACAAACATTCACTTGTTTTATGAAAAATAATGCATTTTCAAAATCTTCAAGACAGACATAAGCTTTGCATTTTTTGATATAACTTTGTTTGCATATGACTTTTTGTTTGAACAGCATAGAAATTTGCACGACGAATGCTTAATGAACAGAAGCACCTCCAATCAAGGGGCATGATATAATCATGGTCTATCATCTGGGGCAGTCCAATCAAGATTCGGAGAATCTCTCAAAGGCCTAATAGCCTGGGGAAAATCTCCGCCTGAGTCACTTGGGGCATTCCAACAACGAATCTTGTCTGATCAAACACTTTTTGGTGGCCTGACAAAACACTTCTAACAGGGGCAACTCCCTACATTCTGAGAATGAAATTCTGGCTGCAGATACTCAATGTCACGTCCAATGTTATGACACCGTATCTGACTTACTATATGGCAGTAAATACAAAAGCATTAAAGAACACAGTCAATTGTTTACCCAGTTCAGTGTGCAACAACACCTACTCTGGGGGCTACCAAGCCAGGGAGGAAATCCACTATAAGAGATGTTAATTCAGGAATAAACCAACCAGTTTATCTCCTTCACTTAAGACCTACCCAATGCAATTCCAATCTAAGTACAACTTAAACCTGAGTACCAACTCACTCCCTCTCAATCACAGCAGTGATACATAAACTAATTTGACTCAATAATTGATGAAGACACTCTTCAAAGACAAACACTTGATTAAGCTTCACAGCTTTTTAATCAAGCAACACAATCACTCTTGCTTCACAGCTTTGAGTGATGTACACAACTAACTTGACTCTGCTTCACAGCTTTAGTCAAGGAACATTCAAACACTCTTGCTTCAAAGCTTTGAGTGCTACACAGCCATTACAATAGGAAACCTATTCCAAGTCACTTATCACAATGATAATTGCTTGGAGTACAATAAACAAATCTATACAGATTACAAATGATCTTCTAATCAATAAATGCCTTTTTGAAAAACAGCAGCTCTGTTGAATATATAGCAGCTGCAACTTCAGTTAGGGTTTCCAAAAACCTAGGGTTAATTCCGTTTTTACCTAAAGATCAGGTCACAGGACTTTATTAACCAGGTTAGGGTTGAGCTAGGTTACCCCTCAGAAAACGCAGGATTATGTTCAAAAAGGACTGAGTTATTTCCTGAAAAAACTCAGACTTATCCAATCCTGCAATCCTGTTAGTTCAGAACAGGATGTCATAACATCTGTTATGACATCTGAGAAAACCTGTCTACTGATTTAGTAAAATGTGATCATTCTGCAAAAATGCTCAGATACACACTTATAAGCATCAGTATTTGAATTACAATATTTTTCTGCAAAGGTACCTAATGAGTTAGTACAAACTGAACTAGAATGTTATGACATCAGTCTTGACATTCACACATACACTTGGGATTTACCAAAAATGCAAGCCAATACCTAAACACCTACAAACTCCCCCTTTGGCAGATTTTTGGCTAAAGACCCTAAACAATCAGAGATAGATAGCAGCAGAAATAAGTGACAGCAGAAAAATAGAATGTCAAGTACTAATTAAGTAAGTACCAAGATATTCTCCCCCTCTTTAGCCACAAATGGGCCAAAGATACATGTTCAGAAAATCATACAGGACTGAATACACAACAAAATAATAAGAGCAGCAGCAGAAAACAACTGAATACACCTCCAAACTCCACCAGATATCAGCACCAAACAGCAACCAACCTTCAAGCACTGTCATCAGACTCAGAGGATTTGGGCTTCTTCCTTTTCTTGTGAGCAATGTCAGCATTCTTCTCTTTGTTTGATGTCTCAACATCCTTAGAGACATCTGGATTTGTTTCAGCATTTGAACTTTCTTGGTTCAGAGGAACAGAAATGCCAGGAACTGAGAGTTTTTCGTTCAAAATTCTTGAAACAATCTTTGCTATTGCTTGATTAACATAGGCTGTTCCTTCCCTATTTGCAATTTCAGGGGGAACTGAAGAATAAGAGTGAGATGGATTACCAGAGGCAGAAGTTTGGGACTTTCCTGCATGTCTTGTTCTCAATTCTTTGACCTTGGTGGGGTTAGTTCCTACTTTTCTTCGAGAAGAGATCTCCAGGACTTCAGAGTCCAGACAGGAAGAGATTGTCATAGAATCTTGATCAGATGAAGAGGTTGAAATAGTCGTATTGGATGATGATGGTGATTGAGACATTTTGACAGTCTTAGAGGACCAGCAGCAACTGAAGAGAGAATTCTGATTGAGAGACAGGGTTATGATGAGGAGACGAGAGGGAAAGGAAGAAAAGGAGTGTCTATTCAACTTCTTAAAGGAATTGAAGGAAATGGGAAAATATAATTTTAACCCAATCAGAACAAACACAACTCCTTTAACCCTTGTTTTAAGCAAAATTAATTGCTACAGTTCCTCATGTTGGCAAATACCCAACTTACCCCTCAAGTTTTCAAATTGATTTGCATCAAGAGCCTTGGTAAAAATGTCAGCCAGCTGTAGCTCAGTGGCAACATGTTCCAATTTGATTGTCTTCTCTTCTACAAGGTCTCTGATAAAGTGATGTCGTATGTCAATATGTTTGGTCCTACTATGCTGAATGGGATTCTTGGAAATGTTGATTGTACTCAGATTGTCACAGTACAATGTCATAACATCTTGTGTGACATTATACTCAGTGAGCATCTGTTTCATCCATATCATTTGAGAGCAGCTACTACCAGCTGCAATGTATTCAGCTTCAGCAGTGGAAAGAGATACACAATTCTGTTTCTTGCTGAACCAGGAAACCAAATTACTTCCCAAGAAGAAACATCCTCCAGAGGTGCTTTTTCTATCATCAGCACTACCAGCCCAATCAGCATCACAGTAGCCTGTCAGAGCTGGTTCACAGCCATGAGTATACATCAATCCATAGTTGTAAGTACCACTTACATACTTCAAAATTCTCTTCACTTGATTGATATGACTGACTTTGGGATCAGCTTGGTATCTTGCACAAACTCCAACTGCAAAGGCAATATCAGGTCTGCTGGCAGTTAAGTACAACAAGCTTCCTATCATGCTTCTATACAGACTTTGATCCACCTTAACCCCACTTGAATCTTTGGAAAGCTTTAGATGAGTAGGAGCAGGAGTCCTTTTGTGACTTGCATTCTCCATACCAAACTTCTTTACAATGTTCTTAGCATACTTGCTTTGAGATAAGAAGATTGAGTCCTCCATCTGTGAGACTTGCAGTCCAAGAAAATAAGTTAGTTCTCCCATGAGACTCATTTCGAATTCAGCCTGCATCTGGTCAGCAAAGTGTTTAACCATATGTTCTGACATTCCTCCAAACACTATGTCATCAACATATATTTGGGCAACCATCAACTTCCCTCCTTCAGTTTTGACAAAGAGAGTTTTGTCCAAGCCTCCTTTTCTGTAGCCTTTGTCTGAGAGAAACTTTGTTAACCTGTCATACCATGCTCTAGGAGCTTGTTTCAGGCCATATAGAGCTTTTCTCAATTTGTAGACATGATCAGGGTGGGTTGGATCCACAAAGCCTTTAGGTTGTTCCACATAAGCTTCCTCATTTAAGTACCCATTTAGAAAGGCACTTTTCACATCCATCTGAAATAATTTGAACTTCAGAAGACACGCAATAGACAATAGGAGTCTGATTGATTCCAGCCTGGCTACAGGTGCAAAGGTTTCATCAAAATCCACCCCTTCAACTTGGGTGTATCCTTGAGCAACAAGTCTTGCCTTATTTCTGGTGACAACTCCTTCAGCATCTGACTTGTTTTTGAATATCCATTTTGTCCCAATAATGTTAGTTCCTTCAGGTCTAGGAACCAGTTCCCAAACTTCATGTTGCTTGAATTGGTTCAGTTCATCTTGCATTGCAACAATCCAGTATTCATCAGTTAAAGCTTCCTTGACATTTCTTGGTTCCATTTTGGACACAAAACAAGAGTTTGAGATGAATTCTCTAGATCTTGTGATGACTCCACTATTGGGATCTCCTATGATGAGCTCTTTTGGATGATCCTTCTGAATTCTGATGGAAGGGGTCTTGCTAGCTTCCTTTGATTCAGATTCTGTTGTGGTGGGGTTGGGCAGGTCATTCTGTTGGGTTGAAGTCTCAAAGAATGTCTCAACAATACAAGGAACATCTATTTCTTCATGATAATCATCAATTATAACATTTATTGATTCCATCATGGTTTTGGTTCTGGAGTTGAATACTCTGTAAGCTCTGCTGTTTGAGGAGTATCCTAGAAATATGCCTTCATCACTTTTAGGGTCCAGTTTTCTTCTTTGTTCACGATCAGCCAGAATATAACATTTGCTGCCAAACACATGGAAGTACTTCACAGTTGGTTTTCTTCCTTTCCAGAGTTCATAAATGGTGGATGAGGTTCCTTTCCTTAAGGTGACCCTGTTATGAACATAGCAGGCTGTATTCATAGCTTCAGCCCAAAAATACATAGGAAGTCTTTTGGCATGTAACATTGCTCTGGCAGATTCCTGTATGGTCTTGTTTTTTCTTTCCACAACTCCATTTTGCTGAGGTGTTATAGGAGAAGAAAACTAATGACTAATTCCCTCTGAAGAGCAGAAATCATCAAATTTGCTGTTTTCAAATTCCTTGCCATGATCACTTCTGATTCTGACAATACACCCTTCCTTTTCTCTTTGAATTCTTTTGCACAATTCTTTAAAGACTTCAAATACATCCGATTTTTCCCTAATGAAATTAATCCAGGTGAATCTGGAAAAATCATCCACAACCACATAGGCATATCTTTTTTCCACCAAGACTCTCTACTTGCATTGGTCCCATCAGATCCATATGAAGAAGTTCCAGAACCTTAGATGTGGTCAGATGTCTTGACTTTGGATGTGACATCCTAGTCTGCTTACCAACCTGACATTCACCACAAACTCTTTCTTCATCAATTTGCAGTCTTGGAATCCCTCTGACTGCCTCCAAGGAGATAATCCTCTTCATGCCTCTTATATGAAGATGGCCAAGTTTTTGGTGCCATAGCTTCACCTCTTTTTCTTCTTTTGCCATGGAACACACAGATGAGAAATTAGTGTTCTCAGGCTCCCACAAGTAACAGTTGTCTTTGGATCTGACTCCTTTCATTACTATCTCTTGTTTGTCATTGATTACAAGACATTCAGATTTTGAGAAATTGACCTTGAATCCTAGGTCACACAATTGACTGATACTAATGAGATTAGCAGTCAGCCCTTTTACCAGCAGTACTTCATTCAGACTTGGAACTCCAGGGCAGTCCAAATTACCAACTCCTTTGATTTCACCTTTAGCACCATCTCCAAAGGTCACAAAGATGGTGGTGTGAGGCTTAACATTATTGAGGAGGTTCTTGATTCCAGTCATGTGTCTGGAACATCCACTGTCAAAATACTAATCCTCCTTTGCAGAGACCCTCAGGGAAGTGTGAGCTATTAGTGCAGTAGCCTTTTTCTTCCATTTAGGAGCATGTGGTACCTTTTTCAACTTAGGTTTGACACCTGAGTTCTGATTAGGATATCCATGTAGTCTGAAGCAGAAGGGCTTTATGTGACCATATCTCCCACAATGATGACATCTCCATCTTTGGTACTTTTTCTTCATATGTCTCTGTTCCCGATGTTGATAGTGGTATTGAGACATCTGCTTTGACATTTGCTTAACAGGCCTGATCTTCTCGTTTGTACCAGATTTCTTTGCTCCTACAAATCCTAGTCCAGATTTGTTTCCTCCATTAGTCAGCATCTTGACAGATTTGGTCATTTGGTTCAGTTGTGAGTTCAGCAGTTGAACTTCTCCTTCTAGATGACTTATGGTTTCAAGATCTGCCCTTTTTTCAGCCTCCAACTTTATAATGAGCTTTGATTATTTCTCATTCTGCACACAGACTTCAGCACTTCTGATACACAATTTCTTGTAAGTATCAGCCAGTTCTTCAAATGTCACTTCTTCATTACTAGTGTCACTTTCAGAGGGACAGACTCCAGTTAGAGCAGTGACAAGTTTGGCACATTCTTCTTCAGAATTACTTTCTGAATCATAGTCAGACCAAGTAACCGTCATTCCTTTCTTTTGTTTCTTAAGAAAGGTAGGACATTCAGCTCGAATATGTCCATATCCTTCACAGCCATGGCATTGAATACCTCTGCCTTGGTTTCCCTTATCTTCTGACTTTGGTCTTCTGCTGGAACTGTCAATGTCAGAGGGAATGTTATGAACATTAGACCTTGACTTTGGGTCCATTCTTTTGATGAGCCTGTTGAATTGTCTTCCAAGCATGGCAATAGCTTCAGATATGTTTTCTTCTTCGTCCTCCTTGTATTCAACATCAGTGTTGGATACAAGTGCTATGCTTTTGTTCTTCTTGTCACCATTATCAGTGATCCCCATCTCAAAAGTCTGAAGAGACCCAATAAGTTCATCCACTTTCAACTTGCTGATGTCCTGGGCTTCCTCTATGGCAGTTACCTTCATTGCAAATCTTTTAGGCAAGGATCTGAGAATCTTCCTCACCAGTTTTTCTTCTGACATTTTTTCTCCCAGTGCTCCTGAGGTGTTGGCAATCTCCAAGATATTCATGTGAAACTCATGAATTGTTTCATCTTCCATCATTTTTAGATTCTCAAACTTGGTAGTCAACATCTGAAGCCTTGACATTTTTACTTTGGAAGTTCCCTCATGAGTAGTTTTGAGAGTGTCCCAAACTTCCTTGGCCAGTTCATATTGATGAACTAATCTGAAAATGTTTCTATCAATTCCATTGAACAAGGCATTTAGAGCTTTGGAATTTCCCAGGGCTAACTCATCTTCTTCTTTACTCCAATCTTCCTCAGGCTTCAGACTGATTGTCCCATCTTCCTCAGTTATGGTGGGATGGATCCATCCTTTGTCAGCAGCTCTCCAAGCCTTTTTGTCCAGAGATTTTAGGAAGGCAATCATACGAGGTTTCCAGTAGTCATAATTAGTTCCATCCAGAATGGGTGGTCTATTTCCAAAAACTCCTTCTCTGTCCATAGTGCCAGAAAGTGATATCCCTAGATCTCACCCAGTAATACAGGCAGGGTGCCTGCTCTGATGCCAATTGAAATTCTGGCTGTAGATACTCAATGTCACGTCCAATGTTATGACACCGTATCTGACTTACTATATGACAGTAAATACAAAAGCAGTAAAGAACACAGTCAATTGTTTACCCAGTTCAGTGTGCAACAACACCTACTCTGGGGGCTACCAAGCCAGGGAGGAAATCCACTATAAGAGATGTTAATTCAGGAATAAACCAACCAGTTTATCTCCTTCACTTAAGACCTACCCAATGCAATTCCAATCTAAGTACAACTTAAACCTGAGTACCAACTCACTCCCCCTCAATCACAGCAGTGATACATAAACTAATTTGACTCAATAATTGATGAAGACACTCTTCAAAGACAAACACTTGATTAAGCTTCACAGCTTTTTAATCAAGCAACACAATCACTCTTGCTTCACAGCTTTGAGTGATGTACACAACTAACTTGACTCTGCTTCATAGCTTTAGTCAAGGAACATTCAAACACTCTTGCTTCAAAGCTTTGAGTGCTACACAACCCTTACAATAGGAAACCTATTCCAAGTCACTTATCACAATGATAATTGCTTGGAGTACAATAAACAAATCTATACAGATTACAAATGATCTTCTAATCAATAAATGCCTTTTTGAAAAACAGCAGCTCTATTGAATATATAGCAGCTGCAACTTCAGTTAGGGTTTCCAAAAACCTAGGGTTAATTCCGTTTTTACCTAAAGATCAGGTCACAGGACTTTATTAACCAGGTTAGGGTTGAGCTAGGTTACCCCTCAGAAAACGCAGGATTATGTTCAGAAAGGACTGAGTTATTTCCTGAAAAAACTCAGACTTATCCAATCCTGCAATCCTGTTAGTTCAGAACAGGATGTCATAACATCTGTTATGACATCTGAGAAAACCTGTCTACTGATTTAGCAAAATGTGATCATTCTGCAAAAATGCTCAGATACACACTTATAAGCATCAGTATTTGAATTACAATATTTTTCTGCAAAGGTACCTAATGAGTTAGTACAAACTGAACTAGAATGTTATGACATCAGTCATGACATTCACACACACACTTGGGATTTACCAAAAATGCAAGCCAATACCTAAACACCTACAGAGAACATGGACATAGTCGAAAAGATACTACGCAAAATCAAAGACCCGCTAGGCTGACATGCCTAGGAAAAAATTAGGGCTTCCCGGCGAACCAAAAGGGTTCGGGCAAAAATAAGGGATGAAATGAAAAAAATATGTACACCCGGCAAGTCGAAAACCGGAAAAGGCGGCTTGGGCAAAAATGGGTATCCCGGTGGACTGAAAACCCGAAAGGGCGGTCCAGGCAAAAGTTAGGGATCAGAGCGTACGACAATGTCCTGTCATCTCGTCACTTGCCTACCAGAAGAAGATTGGTCAAATCGGCGGTCATCAAGCACCTCCACAGGTATCTCCCCCTCCCACATCAGAAACAGGGGAAATAAAGAGTTGTCTAAGCAATCTGATTGTTCAGTCCTCCAAGGTATCAAGGTAGGTTCCGTTGAAGAACATAACCAATATAGTTCAATACTCCCACAGGAGAGTCCAATCTAGTTCCCAAGGAAAGTTGGAATCCATCTCCCCAAGCAGTAAGCTTATCCCCAATAGATTCTGGAAGCTTATCCCCGCGAAGCACGAACGCGTCCCCCGGCTTTATTCAAAGAGTTATTTCCCTACCAGGATATAACTGGGTTATCCTCAGCCAAAAGCCACGGAGAGATCGTCCTCGGCCAAGTTTTCTTATCCTCAGCGAAGTTTATCAACACTTCCAACACAACAATGGTATCCCCAGCGAAGTTACCCTCAACATCTCAACAAAGTACCTCTCTCCCCACAGAGTATTGCTTCCCAGCAAGATCGCTAGAGTACTTTTCTCCCCGCCGAGTAATCCTTTCGCCAAGTTTATTCCCAAACGGAGTCATCTTCTCCTACCGGTTCATTCTTGCAGAGCGAAAAGCTCTCTCTTCAACACCAGCCCAGGAGTTAACTTCCTGGCACCTGTCAAGGATTTATTTTCTTAGACAAAAATACATTCATGAACATTACATCTTCATACATTATAGCATGCATATGCATCATACTACACGAATCTCATCAATTTTGAGGACATCCTGAAATCATGCAGTTCATGCATCATGAGCTTGCATACAACTGATGCTTTACCTTTTCAGGAAAGGTCAATACAAAGATGATTACTATCAACTATCGCAACTCTTTCTAGATATAGATCAGATGTGACCCAGATATGGCGACGTTCTGATACTTCTTCCAGATTTCCTTCTAGATATAGTTCAGATGTGAACCATATATGGCGACGTTCTGATACTTCTTCCAGATTTCCTTCTAGATATAGCTCAGATGTGAACCAGATATGGCGATGTTCTGATACTTCTTCCAGATTTCCTTCTAGATATAGTTCAGATGTGAACCAGATATGGCGACGTTCTGATACTTCTTCTAGATTTCCTTCTAGATATAGTTCAGATGTGAACTAGATATGGCAACGTTCTGATACTTCTTCCAGATTTCCTTTCAGAGATAGCTTAGAAATGCTCCAGATATGGATGCTGTTCTGTTGCTTATTCAACACTCCTTCTAGATATGGTTCGGATGTGACCCAGGCATGGCGACGTTCTGACACTTATTCCAGATCCCCCTCAGATAACTTAGAGATGCTCCGGACACGGAAGCTGTTCTATTGTTTATTCAGAGATCACCTTTCTAGAGATGGTTCAGATGTGACCCGGATATGGCTACCTTCTGATACTTATTCCAAAGTCATTCAGATATAGATTGGAAATGCTCCAGATATGGATGTTG
Source organism: Vicia faba (assembly GCA_948472305.1). Lineage (NCBI taxonomy): Eukaryota > Viridiplantae > Streptophyta > Magnoliopsida > Fabales > Fabaceae > Vicia > Vicia faba. The sequence goes on from OX451736.1 coordinate 87,814,618, forward strand.
TTCTTCGGCTTGTTCAAGTTTCTTCTCAAAGATGGCTCAGATATACTCCAGAACCGGATGCTATTCTATCACTTATTCACAGTTTCTTCTCAAACAACTTAGAGATGCTCCAGACCCGGAGACTATTCTATTGTCTAGTCCAGATTCATTCGAAAGACTATTCCAGATTCTGTTTCTTATCCAGTCAAAGGCCTTCTCTGGTTCAGTCAGATCGACCCTAAGATCTCCCTGTTTCTTATCCAGTTGAAGACATTCAAGACCTAGATCGGTTCAGTTAAATCGACCCTAAGATTTTACCGTTTCTTATCCAGTCCAAAGCCTTCTCTAGTCCAGTTAAATCGACCCCTAACAAATTTTCCTGATAAAGACTTAGTTGAAGTCGCCCAAGATTCTCTCAATGATTACTGTTGAGGTTGAAGTCGCCCAAGATTCTCTCAATGATTATTGTTGAGGTTGAAGTCGCCCAAGATTCTCTCAATGATTACTGTTGAGGTTGAAGTCGCCCAAGATTCTCTCAATGATTACTGTTGAGGTTGAAGTCGCCCAAGGTTCTCTCAGCGTTACTGTTGAGGTTGAAATCGTCCAAGGTTCTCTCACCGTTCCTGTTGAGATAGTAACCATCCCTGGTTTATTCATCACCTTTTGAAGATCCAGATCTAGCTCCTGTAACCAGTCAGGACACATCTATACAAAGAATTTGAAGACCACTCCTATAACAGGTCAGGTAATCATTTTTCTTTTGCAGGTACGCAAGTTCTCGCTAAGGAATCTCTTACGCGATCGACGCCCAGATGGCATCTATCAGCCCATCAGTCCACCCATCATCTCTCAGCATGGCATCTATAAGCCCATCATCCTATCCATCAATCTCCAAATGGCATCTATAAGCCCATTCCCATCATCACACTACTACTATGTGAGCGCAAATTTCTGGGCACTCTAGTGTTCAATCATCTTCCACCTTCGGATTACGAAAGGCACATCAGCCAATCTGCATCCTCAGGTCTAAGAAGATTGAACAAGGGCAACTGTTGTACCCCAAAATTTTCCCTCCCATATTCTTCAATATTTGCCAAGTCAAAGCTTCAAAGGCTCCCCAAGGGTTGCACAGTTCAAGGGCCTCCTAACAGTCAAAAACTAGGGTTTTGGTTCTGACAAAGAAAAGGAAGTTTCCAAGTGTCCAATCAAGTCCCACATGCCTATAAACATGGTCAAGCATCCTCATGCCAAGTTTCAAGACTCACAGCACAAAATTGCACAATCAAAAACCCTAATTGCACTACAGTCAACTGTAGGGGCAAAATGGTCATTTGACAGTCAAAAGTTCAAATTTTTGGTCAACATCTCATTTTGAATCCACAAACATCATTTTATCAATGCTTGATCATGATTCTCAAAGCTTGGCTCAAAAAGTCTCAAGATGCAAAAGTTTCCATATTTGGACAGTTGAAAAAGTCAACTGTAACTTGACCAAGGCATAACTTCCACATGGATTATCAGAAAAATTCCATCCAAAGCTCATTTTGAAGAGAAAGACATTTCCTACAACTCCCCTTCACACTTCAAGTCCAAGAAATGCTCTCACAAAAAGTTATCATTTTCAACATTATAGGTCATTTTCAAAAGTCAATAAAAAGGGACTTTAAGTCAAAGGCAATAACTTGATATTGGTAAATCAAAATGACATGGGACCAAATACATTGGTTAGAGGACTTCAATACCTTTCCAAAATGTCAAAGAACATGAGCAAAGCTTAAAAATTGAGCAAGATATGCCTTGTGGAAGTTGGGAAATTTTTGGATATTTTGAAAAGTCAACATTGCTTCAAATGTCTTAAAAATGCTAATGGGCCTCTTTTTCTTCCAAGAATCATTATCCAAGGCATGTACACGACCATTTGGCCCAAAGGGAAGTTTTTCATCATTTTTATTTATTTATTTGAATTTTTAAATGCTAATAATTCATTTAATTAAAATAAATAGGTGGAAAATACTAAACCTAAGTTTTTAAATCTTTTTATGCATGGAATACACTCAATATTTCGTGCATGATCAGATTTGGAAAGAATCTTGGTAATTGGACATGATTTGAAGCAAATTTGCATGAAAAAGATTGGAAAATATATGCCATAAAAATCAAATTTCTCTTCATCAATACAAAGGTTCTTTGGATCAATTTCTCAACCCTAATCACTCATACATATATATACATGCTAACCCTAGTGATCAGGACCTCCCAGCTGCGCCATACATCCATAACCAAGCTTGAGTTTTTTGACAAAAATTCCAAAACTGAAAACCATCTTCCAGTGCGATTAAAGGCCAAACAATCATTCCATTGTGTTCCTGAGGCTTCAAGGAACGTGTTTGAATAAAAAACATCATTCCCAACATCAAGAATTGGTACTTAAAAGTCAGCATGTATCACTTTTTTTTGCATAATCGTGTTTTGTTATTCAGGCCATATCCATGCATTTTTATTCTTGATTTGTACTAATGAGATGATTCTGAAGCTAACCCTATAATTTGATTGAGTTTTTATGTACTGTACGTGATTTCACCATTAAAGCCAACTAGGGTTCTTCAAGTTTCAATTTGGGAACTTTTACGTACTGTAAAATTGAGACTCCTTAACACCATGGTTGAAATCAGAGAGCTTGGACGATTTGAAAGCACCCCTCGCGCCTAATTTATGTGGCCATATGGCCTATTCGCTATTTTAGAAAACTGCATGTTTTGGGGGGGTTTAAAACCCCCGCTAAGTCTTTTTTGTTTCAGGAAAAACACAAACGATGAAGAAGATGATGAAGTGTAGGCCAGTGATTGGATCGTTAAAATTTGGCGTGAAAACGCCCCACTAACTTTTGTTTTATTTCATATTATTTATTAGTCACATTATAAACAAAACGTGCTCACAGCTCCATTGGCAATGCATTTGATTGGTAATCCCTGGGACCTGGGTTCGAATCCCAGGTCCCCCTCCCTTTCCCTAAAATTTTTTCTAACGTTATCCTGTGCAGCTGGCTCCCTGAAGGCCTATCATACGCCCTAATCCAAGTGTGCCACATGGCCACTGAAGACAATTTGAAGGCCTAGATCTGGTGAATACCATGGGCATGAGTCAAAGAAGTTACACGCTTCCTGAAAAAGTCAAAAGGCCTTGACATAATTGGGCCAGAATTGCTAGGGCTACACCTCCAAATTGGGGACAGAACCCCCCAGGGTTTATTTTTATTCTTTTTTTCATATTTTGCTATTTTATTTGTTTTTGTTTAATTTCCATTTAAAACTTTGAATTAACATTTTCATAATACAAAAAATAACACAAAAATCAGAAAAGTCATAAAAAATTAAATATATTTTATTTAACTAATATTTTTGTAAATAAAGTCTTGTATCAACTAATTAGTTTTATTCTAGGGTTAATTTCAAATATCTTTTCTTAATAAATTAAAAACTTGTAGAATTAGGTTTAATTAGTTTAATTACTTTTTTTTCTTTTTATTTTCTCATCACTAATAATTAATTATTTATTTTTATAAATCAAATTGGATTAATTAATTAGATTTAATTTTAGGTAATTTTCATATTTTCTTAATAAATTAAAAAATAGCTAGAATTAGGGTTAATTAATATTTCAATTCCATTTAATTCTCATTATAATCATAAATACCAAAATTTCAAAAAATAATTTCTTTTTTCATTTTAATTTCATTAATTTAATAATAATAATTTAATTCCTTTAAAAAGGGTCCAACGCCCTCGCTTCCAATTTTAATTCCAATTCGCGCATTTTATTTTATTTCTTATAATATTAATGTAATTCTCCCAAAGCCTTGTAAACTCGGACATTTTATTTCTCGCACTTTATTTACTTTCTGTCAAATCGGGTCTTGGATTTTAATTTTGGCGATGTGGACCCGCGCCTTTGTAATAGTTTAGGAACCTTTACATTTCTCGCAATTTTTTAACTGTTAATAATGGCATGCAAGAATGAATGACAAAATAAAAACAAAAGCGTAGATCACCCATGACATGACAAAAGACAAAAATAAATGAATCTGACACACGAATCACACACCATCCCTAGGGTACGCCTCACTGTTGCCTTGCCTCGAAAGGTGATCGTCGAGTAGAGGATGTCTTAGTAAGTCCTCGTGATCCGGGAACCTGGCATGAGGGTAGCTTCTAAGGTGTCTTCCTATTGCTCCGGTGATCACCATGTCCCGAACCTCGAATTGACCCGAACACCTCCAACGGTGGTGCTACCTACCTCTCAATGGTGGGATGGCACTACTTTAAGGACATTTACACAGACGAATTCCTTAGGGTAGGTAGACGACTCTAGATACTTGCTCTAATTTCAAAAACAAATCAAAAATACTTTTCACACCGACACCTTTTCAAAAAGCTTTCGAAAGCAACTTTTCAAACACTCTTGAGGACCGATACAAGAGTCGAACTGAAATTTTCAAAGAAACTTTTTTAAAAAACCCACAGTTGAAAAGCAAACAAACCATTTTGAAAACACAAATGAGCAAGTATCTAAGAGCCCATGGATAACCATGGATAGAAAGGGTGCTAACACCTTCCCTTTCTATAATCTACCTCCCGAACCGAGAGCGATCTCTATAAGGAATTTTTCTGTGCTTTTGTCCTTTCCATTTGGAGAAAATAAAAGAAGGTGGCGACTCTTGCTTACCGCGACATTTCGCGAACCAGCGTTAAACAGTCAGTTCCATATCCACCGATCACAGAACTGGCGACTCTGCTGGGGACTTAAACATAAAGTGAGGTGTACCTTAGGGTTAGTTCATAACTGTGTTTTCAATTGTATTGATTTGCTTGCTTTATTATTGTGGGACTGTCTTGGGAGTTCTATAGATCCTAACCCGGATCTGGGGGATACCTTCTTAGAAAGTAGCAACAAGGCTATGAGGGAACTGTGCGGGGTATACCGACATGGTTGAAACAGTCTGCTACGTTGATGTGGCAATTTGGTGTGTACCGGTAACCCTTGAGTTCAGTCAAGGAGAGTACGGGGCCTCCGCGTGGTGTCGTGAAGCATCAACTGACCTTAGGAACCTTAATTGAACCATCTTGGCCTCTTTAGGGTAGTGAGATAACTGACTTTGGTGCAGTCCGAGGTTGGTTGATACTCGATACTACACTCAATTGAGGGTTGCTTTCCTGGAATATTTCGGTCGCCAGTTCAGTGGCTAAATCGAAACGATGAACAATGAAAGCAATCCCGTGATATTGGGACCCTTAGAACCAGGTTACTTCTAATAGGACAGGTTGAACCCACCAACTTCAAGAGGGTAATACCTAGACCCCATGCTGGCCTAAACTCTAAGAGTTTCTATTGTGTGACTTGTGTGCCTTCGTGCTTGACTACTTGCATGCTTGTTATCTAACACATGAACTACTTGCAGGTTTTGTTTATAGTCCTTAATTGGGACTCATAACAGGGTTGACTAAGCTACTTGCAGGTTTTGTTTGTAGTCCTTAATTGGGACTCATAACAGGGTTGACTAAGTTTCTTGCAGGTTTTGTTTATAGTCCTTAGTAGGGACTTATAACAAAGTTACCCGCATCACTCCATGCATACCATAACATCATACCATTGCATACCTCCTAACCCATTTCAAGGATCTCAAGGGCTTGTGATGCAGGTCATGATGAATCAAACGTCCAGCAAGGGGAAAAGAGGATTTATTTTCCTCTAGCCAAGGTTGTCAGGGGCTATGACCCACTTGATATGGTGAGTCTTTGACCCTTGAAGAAGGACTCTCAACAATATGCAGTTCCTTCAATCAAGTCACAAATTCAAATGCTAACAATTTTCTTGTTTACCCCGTGAGATCCTTAAAAACATTGCATACATATCATACATATCATTGCATTGCAGGTACCCTTTTGACAGGTGGCTTACCTTCTCCGCTGTTTATTTCAGCCGATCGTCATGAATCCTGAATCGTCTACTAAGCAATCCATCAAGGCTCTCCAGGCCCAGAATGCCCAGTTCCAGGAGTTGATTGCGAGCCTAGCTCAGGGTCAGAAGGAATTGAAGACTCTGATTCAGAAGAAGAAGAAGAGGACTGTTTTGTTCAGCCCTAGACGCAGATCTGGGAACACCCTGCAGGATGAAGCTGAGAGGACAACTCCATCTGTGGGGAAAGGCAGTCCCCATGAGAGGGAGGTGCCTAGTCCAGTGGTCTCCGACAACGAGACGGAGTTCAACGACGAACAATACCCTCCTGCTGAAGACAAGTACAAGCAGTTGGAAGACCGTCTGAATGCAATGGAAATTCAACAAGTACCTGGTTTGGATTTCGGAGATTTGGGTCTAACTTCTGGTGTGGTGATCCCACACAAATTCAAAGCACCCTCTTTTACTAAGTACGATGGGGCATCCTGTCCCAGGCTGCATCTCAGGTCTTATGTGCGGAAGGTTCAACCGTATACTGTGGACAAGAACTTGTGGATCCACTTCTTCCAGGAAAGTCTTTCAGGGACTCATCTCGAATGGTTCTATCAGCTTGATGGAACCAAGGTTCGTAACTGGGAGGAGTTGGCTACTGCTTTTTACAAGCAGTATCAGTACAATGCCGACCTCGCTCCTACGCGTACCCAACTCCAGGGTATGTCGCTAGGATCGGGAGAAGGTTTTAAAGAGTATGCGCAGAAATGGAGAGACCTTGCTGGAAGGGTACAACCACCTCTAACTGACCGTGAACTTGTGGATATGTTCTTGGGGACCCTGTCTGGTCCATTCTACAACCACCTGATTGGGAATTCGTCTGCTGGATTCACAGATCTTATCTTGACTGGAGAGCGAATAGAAGCTGGCATCAGGTCTGGGAAGATTCAAGAGGCTGCACCTTCTGATAAAAAGCCTCATCATGGAAAGAAAGAGTCCAATGCTGTGCACGGTAAAAAGAGCCGTCATGAGGTAGGGGCAACCCAGATCTCCAATCCTAGACCTGCTCAACAAGGACAGGGGCAGCAGCGCAAGGAGAGCGCACCCAAACGACAGTTCACCAAGATCAACATGTCGCTGGATCAAGCACTACAACAAATGTTGAAGGCAGGGTTGATCACCTTAAGGGCTCCTCTTCGGAATCCGAACACTTCTGCTCCAAACTATCATCCCAACGATAGGTGCGCATACCATTCTGATAGCCCGGGGCATACTACGGACAACTGCTGGCCTCTCAAAAACAAGATTCAAGACATGATCGACGCTGGAGAGATTCAGTTTGAAGTACCTGAGACTCCAAACATAATCACTGCTCCGTTGCCCAATCATTGAAGACCTTTTGTTTATTTGAATTTCCGAGTTGTATTTTTCTTTGCTCATACAAACAATTAATGTCATAGCAAACTCTATTATTCTATTAAAGCATCGCATATGTCTGTTTTGGGAATTAATACAATTGTTTTCATTATATTCAAAATTGTTTTCATTTTTTTCTATGATGATCAACTCTCGATTAATAATTCTAAGCCTCTTAAGGGAGGATGACGAAAACGATACCGCTATCTTTGCAGTATGCTTTGAACAGACCCTGCTGATGAAGTACAGGCATTGTTTCAATCCCTAAACACTGGAGTTATAAGGAAGATAATCCCTCGTCAACCCCTCTGAGCCAAAGAAGTAGGAGTTTTTCTTTTCGAAAATTAAAACCCTTTATCATAACCTGGGGCAGGGTAGTCTCTCAGTTGATCCAAGTGCATAACGAATGGCACCAAAGAGATCCTTACAAAAAGAAGACAGTGATGATTCCGAATAATCATAAGGATAGGCAGTCATTATATCTCAAAAATAAAAACCCAATAAGTCAAAACCTATGAAGGAGACTTACAAAACTAGGGCATCCCGCTGACTGTAATCACAAAAGAAACAGTTCAGGCAAAATTTAGGGATAGCAAAATCAAAAGGAAAGAGGTCTTACAAACCCTCAACAAAAACAAAAAATGACTGCCTATTCAAAATAAATTGTCGATATCCGAATCATCAGTGGTATATCAAAGTAAAGACTCAAACAAGGTCTAACGCACGATCAGCTGAGTTTAGGTTTGAAGAACATCACGAAGAGCGGGTGGGTACAAATAATTTGAGCCTTTATCCTTTGTTTATTAAACCATGAACCAGGCCACGCTACAACCCTTGAAAGTCCTAGCTGAAGCATGGGTTAGTTCGAAAGCATACTGTTACGAAAGGTATCCTGACTCCTTAAGGCTTACGGTAAATACGGAGTTGACATCACGTTTTACAAACATTCACTTGTTTTATGAAAAAGAATGCATTTTCAAAATCTTCAAGACAGACATAAGCTTTGCATTTTTTGATATAACTTTGTTTGCATATGACTTTTTGTTTGAACAACATAGAAATTCGCACGACGAATGCTTAATGAACAGAAGCACCTCCAATCAAGGGGCATGATATAATCATGGTCTATCATCTGGGGCAGTCCAATCAAGATTCGGAGAATCTCTCAAAGGCCTAATAGCCTGGGGCAAATCTCCGCCTGAGTCACTTGGGGCATTCCAACAACGAATCTTGTCTGATCAAACACTTTCTGGTGGCCTGACAAAACACTTCTAACAGGGGCAACTCCCTACATTCTGAGAACATGGACATAGTCGAAAAGATACTACGCAAAATCAAAGACCCGTTAGGCTGACATGCCTAGGAAAAAATTAGGGCTTCCCGGCGAACCAAAAGGGTTCGGGCAAAAATAAGGGATGAAATGAAAAAAATCTGTACACCCGGCAAGTCGAAAACCGGAAAAGGCGGCTTGGGCAAAAATGGGTATCCCGGTGGACTGAAAACCCGAAAGGGCGGTCCAGGCAAAAGTTAGGGATCAGAGCGTACGACTATGTCCTGTCATCTCGTCACTTGCCTACCAGAAGAAGATTGGTCAAATCGGCGGTCATCAAGCACCTCCACAGGTATCTCCCCCTCCCACATCAGAAACAGGGGCAATAAAGAGTTGTCTAAGCAATCTGATTGTTCGGTCGTCCAAGGTATCAAGGTAGGTTCCGTTGAAGAACATAACCAATACAGTTCAATACTCCCACAGGAGAGTCCAATCTAGTTCCCAAGGAAAGTTGGAATCCATCTCCCCAAACAGTAAGCTTATCCCCAATAGATTCTGGAAGCTTATCCCCGCGAAGCATGAACGCGTCCCCCGACTTTATTCAAAGATTTATTTCCCTACCAGGATATAACTGGGTTATCCTCAGCCAAAAGCCACGGAGAGATCGTCCTCGGCCAAGTTTTCTTATCCTCAGCGAAGTTTATCAACACTTCCAACACAACAATGGTATCCCCAGCGAAGTTACCCTCAACATCTCAACAACATACCTCTCTCCCCACAGAGTATTGCTTCCCAGCAAGATCGCTAGAGTACTTTTCTCCCCGCCGAATAATCCTTTCGCCAAGTTTATTCCCAAACGGAGTCATCTTCTCCTACCGGTTCATTCTTGCAGAGCGAAAAGCTCTCTCTTCAACACCAGCCCAGGAGTTAACTTCCTGGCACCTGTCAAGGATTTATTTTCTTAGACAAAAATACATTCATGAACATTACATCTTCATACATTATAGCATGCATATGCATCATACTACACGAATCTCATCAATTTTGAGGACATCCTGAAATCATGCAGTTCATGCATCATGAGCTTGCATACAACTGATGCTTTACCTTTTCAGGAAAGGTCAATACAAAGATGATTACTATCAACTATCGCAACTCTTTCTAGATATAGTTCAGATGTGACCCAGATATGGCGACATTCTGATACTTCTTCCAGATTTCCTTCTAGATATAGTTCAGATGTGAACCAGATATGGCGATGTTCTGATACTTCTTCCAGATTTCCTTCTAGATATAGCTCAGATGTGAACCAGATATGGCGACGTTCTGATACTTCTTCCAGATTTCCTTCTAGATATAGTTCAGATGTGAACCAGATATGGCGACGTTCTGATACTTCTTCCAGATTTCCTTCTTTGGATCAATTTCTCAACCCTAATCACTCATACATATATATACATGCTAACCCTAGTGATCAGGACCTCCCAGCTGCGCCATACATCCATAACCAAGCTTGAGTTTTTTGACAAAAATTCCAAAACTGAAAACCATCTTCCAGTGCGATTAAAGGCCAAACAATCATTCCATTGTGTTCCTGAGGCTTCAAGGAACGTGTTTGAATAAAAAACATCATTCCCAACGTCAAGAATTGGTACTTAAAAGTCAGCATGTATCACTTTTTTTCGCATAATCGTGTTTTGTTATTCAGGCCATATCCATGCATTTTTATTCTTGATTTGTACTAATGAGATGATTCTGAAGCTAACCCTATAATTTGATTGAGTTTTTATGTACTGTACGTGATTTCACCATTAAAGCCAGCTAGGGTTCTTCAAGTTTCAATTTGGGAACTTTCACGTACTGTAAAATTGAGACTCCTTAATACCATGGTTGAAATCAGAGGGCTTGGACGATTTGAAAGCACCCCTCGCGCCTAATTTATGTGGCCATATGGCCTATTCGCTATTTTAGAAAACTGCATGATTTGGGGGGGTTTAAAACCCCCGCTAAGTCTTTTTTGTTTCAGGAAAAACACAAACGATGAAGAAGATGATGAAGTGTAGGCCAGTGATTGGATCGTTCAAATTTCGCGCGAAAACGCCCCACTAACTTTTGTTTTATTTCATATTATTTATTAGTCACATTATAAACAAAACGCGCTCACAGCTCCATTGGCAAGGCATTTGATTGGTAATCCCTGGGACCTGGGTTCGAATCCCAGGTCCCCCTCCCTTTCCCTAAAATTTTTTCTAACGTTATCCTGTGCAGTTGGCTCCCTGAAGGCCTATCATACGCCCTAATCCAAGTGTGCCACATGGCCACTGAAGACAATTTGAAGGCCTAGATCTGGTGAATACCATGGGCATGAGTCAAAGAAGTTACACGCTTCCTGAAAAAGTCAAAAGGCCTTGACATAATTGGGCCAGAATTGCTAGGGCTACACCTCCAAATTGGGGACAGAACCCCCCAGGGTTTGTTTTTATTCTTTTTTTCATATTTTGCTATTTTATTTGTTTTTGTTTAATTTCCATTTAAAACTTTGAATTAACATTTTCATAATACAAAAAATAACACAAAAATCAGAAAAGTCATAAAAAATTAAATATATTTTATTTAACTAATATTTTTGTAAATAAAGTCTTGTATCAACTAATTAGTTTTATTCTAGGGTTAATTTCAAATATCTTTTCTTAATAAATTAAAAACTTGTAGAATTAGGTTTAATTAGTTTAATTACTTTTTTTTCTTTTTATTTTCTCATCACTAATAATTAATTATTTATTTTTATAAATCAAATTGCATTAATTAATTAGATTTAAAATTTTAGGTAATTTTCATATTTTCTTAATAAATTAAAAAATAGCTAGAATTGAGGTTAATTAATATTTCAATTCCATTTAATTCTCATTAAAATCATAAATACCAAAATCTCAAAAAATAATTTCTTTTTTCATTTTAATTTCATTAATTTAATAATAATAATTTAATTCCTTTAAAAAGGGTCCAACGCCCTCGCTTCCAATTTTAATTCCAATTCGCGCATTTTATTTTATTTCTTATAATATTAATGTAATTCTCCAAAAGCCTTGTAAACTCGGACATTTTATTTCTCGCACTTTATTTACTTTCTGTCAAATCGGGTCTTGGATTTTAATTTTGGCGATGTGGACCCGCGCCTTTGTAATAGTTTAGGAACCTTTACATTTCTCGCAATTTTTTAACTGTTAATAATGGCATGCAAGAATGAATGACAAAATAAAAACAAAAGCGTAGATCACCCATGACATGACAAAAGACAAAAATAAATGAATCTGACACACGAATCACACACCATCCCTAGGGTACGCCTCACTGTTGCCTTGCCTCGAAAGGTGATCGTCGAGTAGAGGATGTCTTAGTAAGTCCTCGTGATCCGGGAACCTGGCATGAGGGTAGCTTCTAAGGTGTCTTCCTATTGCTCCGGTGATCACCATGTCCCGAACCTCGAATTGACCCGAACACCTCCAACGGTGGTGCTACCTACCTCTCAATGGTGGGATGGCACTACTTTAAGGACATTTACACAGACGAATTCCTTAGGGTAGGTAGACGACTCTAGATACTTGCTCTAATTTCAAAAACAAATCAAAAATACTTTTCACACCGACACCTTTTCAAAAAGCTTTCGAAAGCAACTTTTCAAACACTCTTGAGGACCGATACAAGAGTCGAACTGAAATTTTCAAAGAAACTTTTTTAAAAAACCCACAGTTGAAAAGCAAACAAACCATTTTGAAAACACAAATGAGCAAGTATCTAAGAGCCCATGGATAACCATGGATAGAAAGGGTGCTAACACCTTCCCTTTCTATAATCTACCTCCCGAACCGAGAGCGATCTCTATAAGGAATTTTTCTGTGCTTTTGTCCTTTCCATTTGGAGAAAATAAAAGACGGTGGCGACTCTTGCTTACCGCGACATTTCGCGAACCAGCGTTAAACAGTCAGTTCCAGATCCACCGATCACACATACAATATCAATATAATGCGGATTTAGCACCAACCCGTACTCAATTACAGAGTATGGGCATGGTATCAAACGAAGGTTTCAAAGAGTATGCCCAGAAATGGAGAGACTTGGCGGGATGAGTATAACCACCTTTGTCTGAGAGGGAGCTTGTTGATATGTTTTTGGGGACTCTGTCAGGTCCATTCTTCAGTCACCTGATAGGAAGTTCATCTGCAGGGTTCATCGAGTTAATTCTGGCCGACGAGAGAGTTGAAGCCGGAATCAAGAGCGGAAAAATACAAAAGGATGCATCTGCTTCCACTGCCATCAAGAAGACATTTCCAGTAAAGAAAGAGGTATCAGCTGTCTACTCTCAAAGAAGTCAAGGAAGAGTTGAGCGCCGCCCAACGGTGGGGGCTATAATGATTCAGAATATTGCAGTTGATCAGCCTAGAAACAATCAATCCAGAACCAACCAAGCAAGGGTGGAAAGGCCTGCACAGCAATACACCCGGATCAACATGACACCTTCTCAGGTTCTTCCTCACCTCTTGAAGTTAAAACTTGTTAGTCTAAAAGAGGCCCCGAAGAATCCGAATACATCTTCTCCTTTCTACCACTCAAATGCCAAGTGTGCTTATCATTCAGACAGTATAGGGCACGACACCAACAATTGTTGGGCCCTCAAGAACAAGATTCAGGATTTGATAGATGCTAAAGAAGTTGAATTCGGCGCCCCTGAAAAACCTAATGTGATATCTGCTCCAATGCCAAAACATGGTCACCATGCCCATGCTGTTGAAGAGGATCTTTTTGTGGCTACTGTTGATGATTTGATGACTCCGCTACCGATAATCAAGTTGAATCTGTTAAAGGCTGGGATTTTCCCAGACTGTGAAAAAGATTGCTACCTTTGTTCATCCTTACCGATCGAATGTCCATTATTGAAGTTAGGCATACAACGCCTAATGGATAATCAAGAAATACTTTTTGAAAAAGGCTCCTGTTACTCCGACTCCTGTCAATGATGTTTCGATAATTACCATATCCACCAATCTTTCCAAGGTCTCCAAAAGACCTGTTAAGATTACATCCGATCTGAAGATTGTACCGCTGAAGATAACTATGTCGGGGCCTATCTCGTACAAGTCCAACAAATCAATACCTTGGAACTATGAGGGAGATATCTTCTACCACGATGTTAAGCAAATTGAATCGACTGAAGAAAGTTCTGATGAAGAGACTTCTGACATTGGAAACATAGCCGGAACGAGTAAAATCACCCGCAGTGGAAGAATTTTCTCTCCAGAGATTGCGCCACCAAAGGCAATCTTCGGACCCTCGGCCGCTCCTAAGGTTACTCCTGCACCGGTCAACATATCTGCGAGAACTCCAGTTATTGAAGAAATTTTGACTCCTGTGGTTGTGCCCTCTGCTGTTGCTGATGATAGAGGGAAAGGGATCCAAGAAGAGCCTGTCATGATGAGGGTTCAATCGTTGATCATCCCTGAAACCACTCAGAAAGAAATGGAAGAGATTTTGAAAATAATCAAGAAGAGTGATTATAATGTTGTGGAGCAACTGGGGAAAACCCCCTCAAAAATCTCTATACTGGCTTTATTGCTTTGTTCAGAAGCTCATGCCAAAGCTTTAATCAAATTCTTGAAGACGGCCCATGTGCCCCAGGAAAACTCTGCGGACCAGTTTCAAGAATGTGTAGCTAGCCTAACAGCAGACAACGGTTTAGGGTTCTCTGACGCCGATTTAACAATCAAAGGGAGAAAGCATAATGACGCCCTGCATGTCTTGGTGGAATGCAGAGGAACTACTCTGGCACACGTTCTGGTAGACACTGGTTCTTCGTTGAATGTCCTACCAAAGAAAGCATTGGATAGACTAGATTGTGAAGGTCTAACTTTGAAGCCCAACAACATCATTGTCAGAGCCTTTGACAGTTCTAAAAGGATGGTCCACAGGGAGGTGGACATCCCGATTAAAGTGGGAACTGAAACCTTCAACTCCATATTCTATGTCATGGACATCTGTCCCTCCTATTCTTGCTTGTTAGGAAGACCCTGGATTCATCATGCTGGAGCCGTCACTTCAACTCTGCATCAGAAGCTCAAGTACCATGTTCAGGGGAAATTGTAATAGTTCACGGTGAAGAGGAATACATGATAAGCCATCTTAATTCTTTCCGCTATGTGGAATTGGATGGTGAATTCATCGAGACCCCCTTTCAACACTTCGAGCAAGTTTCTGAAGAGATTGCAGCAACCAAGATAGTGCCTTCTGTACCCGTGATTACCCGACCTCCGCCTCGGATGTCGTCACTCAAAGATGTAAAGGCTGTGATTGAAGAAGGAGGAAGCACAATTTGGGGGCAACTTCCCGATTTTCCTTTCAAATCTGATAAATTCGGCTTGGGTTTCACTGCTGCTAGTCAGAAGGCTGTGCGTCGCTCCCGGGCTGGAGGGCCACCAGTGAAGATCACCCATCATGGAGTCAGTGCTTTGGAGGATGGTGAAGAGGAGAGCAATCTTGAAGACTGGATTTTCCCTACCGTTGAAGGAGGACTATGCAATTGGGAGGCAAAGGACTTTGTTCCCATTAATTTCATAAATCAGTAATTTATCTTTCGAACATTTCTGTTGGTTTGTAATAATTCCTAAACAATTCGTACACTTTTTGCCTTGTACCTTACCCGAGGTACATAGGTCTATTTGTAAGGGTTTGATTTTTCATCTTCATATGCCATTTTAATGAATCATGGACGTTTTCACATATAAACTCTTGTGTTCATTTTCTTTCTTTTGCATTTTTATTTGTTTAAAGGTGGATATCCCTTACACACACCCACACTTACAAATGCAGGTACCCTTCCACTCCGGATTCCATGGGTAACAATTCTGCTATGGCCTTCAGTGACTCTGAAGATCCGGTCTACCATGCCGAGTACGAAGGTGATGAAGACTGTGAAGTGCCTGGAGAATTGGCTAGACTGCTACAACAGGAAGAAAGGGATATTATACCTTACGAGGAGTTGTTATAGAATATCAACTTGGGAACAAAGGAAGACAGAAAAGAAATTAGAGTGGGTGCCAACCTAGAGCCAAGTGTCAAAGAGCGCTTAGTTCAGCTATTGAATGAATATGTTGAGATCTTCGCCTGGTCATATGAAGACATGCCGGGACTGGATACAGATATTGTGGTTCATCGTCTCCCTACAAGAGAAGATTGTCCACCAATTAAACAGAATGTTCGCCGCATGAGGCCCGACATGTCTGAAAAAATCAAAACTGAAGTAATGAAGCAGTTTAATGCTGGCTTTCTTGCAGTTACTTCCTATCCATAATGGGTTGCTAACATTTTGCCCGTGCCTAAGAAGGACGGCAAAGTCAGAATGTGCGTAGATTACAGAGACTTAAATAGGGACAGCCCTAAAGATGACTTTCCACTATCGCACATTGACATCTTGGTTGACAATACAGCTCAGTACAAGGTATTTTCTTTCATGGACGGATTTTCAGGGTACAACCAGATCAAAATGGCCCCTGAAGACATGGAGAAAACTACTTTTGTTACACAATGGGGTACGTTCTTCTATAAAGTGATGCCATTCGGACTGAAGAATGTCGGGGCAACCTATCAACGCGCCATGGTAGCTTTGTTTCATGATATGATACATCATGAGATATAAGTCTACGTAGACGACATGATAGCCCATTCACAGACAGAAGAAGAACACCTCGACCATCTGCAAAAGCTGTTTGTCAGGTTGAAAGAGTACAAGCTCAGACTGAACCCTAACAAGTTCACTTTCGGAGTCAGGTCCAGTAAACTCTTGGGTTTCATAGTCAGCAACAAAGGCATCGAGTTTGATCCTGCAAAAGTCAAAGCTATACGAGAAATGCCTGCCCCTCGCACTGAGAAGGATGTCAGAGGTTTATTGGGACGCCTAAACTACATTGCAAGGTTCATTTCTCACCTAACATCTACCTGTGAGACAATCTTCAAGCTGTTGAAGAAAGATCAGGTGGTTAAATGGAATGATGACTGTCAAGTTGCTTTCAATAGAACCAAGGAGTATTTGCTGGAACCCCCTATCTTGATGTCACCCATCGAAGGAAGGCCGTTAATCATGTATATGATTGTCCTGGATAATTCAATGGGGTGCGTATTGGGCCAACATGACGAGTCTGGCCGAAAAGAGCATGCCATTTATTACCTTAGCAAAGAGTTTACCGACTATGAGACCCGATACTCACTGCTCGAGAAAACTTGTTGCGCTTTGGTATGGGCTGCTCGTCGGCTAAGGCAGTATATGCTGACACATACCACTCTACTGATCTCTAAGATGGATCCAATCAAGTACATCTTTGAAAAGCCTGCCCTATCCGGAAGAATCGCTAGATGGCAGATGATCCTCACCGAATATGATATACAGTACACGACCGAAAAAGCTATAAAGGGGAGTGTGCTAGCCGATCATCTGGCCCATCAAGTTGTCGAAGATTACCAACCCATGAGGTTCGACTTCCCCAACGAGGATATCATGACTTTGAGCAACATTGAAGAGAACAGACCCTATGACGGACCTGAACAAGGATCCCGATAGACCCTGTACTTTGATGGTGCCTCAGACGCGCTTGGAAACGGTATTGCTATTGTACTTATCTCTCCAGAAGGTTGCCATACACCTTTCACCTCCAGACTCTGCTTCAGCTGCACCAACAACATGGCCAAATATGAAGCTTGTATCTTTGGTCTCAAGGCTGCAATTGACTTGGGAATCAAATCTTTGATTGTATTTGGGGACTCCGCTTTGGTTATCAGTCAGATCAAAGGAGATTTGGATACTAAACATCCTAACCTCATCCCTTACAAAGAACATGTCCTGACATTGTTACCTCATTTCGAGCAGATTACCTTCGAGCACTTCCCGCGAGAAGAAAATCAGCTAGCAGGTGTGCTAGCAACAATGTCTTCCATGTTTAAACTTAATTGGGATAATGAGTGTTGTACCCCAAAATTTGCCCTCTCATTTTATCAACATTTCTCATCACAAGGCTCTTTGAACTCAAGATCAAGCTAGGGTTTGCTCTGCTCAAGACATCTCCTTGCATTGATGACCTAAATTAGGGTTTGAGTTTGCACAGGGATTTTTTGACCTATAATGCCCAAAGTGACTTTCATACTTCATGTTGGACTCATAAGTTTGTCCATACCAAGTTTCAAGCCCTGAATCTAATTTTTGCCCAGTCAATTGGACAACTGACCTATAAATCAGTTGTATTGGGGAAAAAGTCAATTGTGGCCAATTTATAGTCAAACCTCGTGAATTTTGACCCACATCAACATTATGAACTCATATGAACCATTTGATCAAGTTTGGACCACAAATCCACAAGAAATTTGATTAAATCACCAAAAGGGCAAAATGGTCATTTTTAGGGTTTTGATTGTACAAAGGCAATTTCTAATTTTTGACCTAGACAATGGAAAATTGGGTTCAACCAGGGATTCAAGGACTCAATGGAATCATCTTGACCTATTCAACAAGTTCAAAAGACCTCAATTGCATTGGATTGACAGATAAATTTTTCAGTCAACTAATCAAAATTTGACTGTACATTGACTTTTTGGTCAAAATCAAGTGCCAAGGGTCATTTTTCATCAAGATGTGTCAAAACATGAAACTTGTTCATCAAGAAACCCATTTTTGAAAATTAGGGTTTAAAGTTGAAAATTTTCATAACTTAGAATTTTTCTAAGTTATGAAATTTTCTTAATTTTTCCTAACTTTGCCCCACATTTTCACCATGATGCAATTGGATTCAAACAAAACTTCCAACATGAAAGTTGTAGTCCTCCACAAAGTCTACAACTTTTATTCACAAATTTTTCTCAAAAGAATCTTGGATATCAAGTTATGATTTTTGGAACAAGGGTCCCTAAAACTTTTAACTTAGTGAAATTTTGCCCTAGTTTAGGCAGGATTTTGACCTATCTTCATGGCCATGTTTCACATAGTTCCACTTGGAATCTCAAGTTTCATTTCAAAGATGGATTGTAGAGTATGTTTCAAGCTTTCCAAAATGTCTAAGAACTCCTCAAACACATTTGTGGTTAGGGAGAATCGAAGGCTTGAAGTTGGCAAAAACTCATTTTTCATCCATGGCATATTCATGTTCATACAAGTTGCAATTTCAAGTCAGCATGTCTTACACTAGTTTACAGGCCTCTAAACCACTTCACACTCAATAATTTAATTCAAATCCATTGGTCTAAGCTATTGTTTTGGTCATTAGGACATTTTACACAAAATTAAGCCCTAAGTAGAAAAAGGCACATTTCCATTTTTGCCATAATCTTGCTTTATGTCAAACCACAATCTTTGAGCATTGGTCCAAGATCTCTTGCAGCTAATCAAATCCACAAATTAGAGGGGCCACGAGCAGAGGTTACAAGGTGTTGGATAGCTTGTACATGCCTGTTACATATCACTTCCACATTTTGCTTCAAAAACAAGAAACTTGTCCAAAACATGAGAACTTGAATACCAGCCAAGATAAACTTCTGCAAACAATTTGAACACCTTTCTCACACCCCTTTGAGCCAGAAACACTATTGCTTGAGCCTATAAACACCCCATAGCCAGAAATCACCTTCCATTGGCAAAACAGGGCAGAACCTACAACTTGAGTTCCATAGCTCAATTGGCTCGTGCGTTTTGCCCCAAGTTGCTTCAAACACCTTCCATTCAACTCATCCAAGCTATCCCATACCTGAAACACCAACTGTAACTCCATTTACAGAGTTTGCCATTTTCATTTTGAGCTTGTGCAGGTTGAGTTCTATAGGCTGATTCAAGTACATTCAAGGCAAGCAGGCTATTGGAGAAGGTCAAGTGAAGTTCAAGAAAGCTCCCAGACATCTCAAGCCTTGTTGAAAAGCTCTACGTTGCCCTACACGAAGTCAGCTGAAACAGGTTTTTGTCCACTTCCTATCTCTCTATTTAGGAACATTTAGCCTTAGGTTTGTGAATAAGAAATGTAGTATTCATTGCCATGAAGCTGTACATATGCTCAGTTTTCATTTATATTAAGCATGCTAAGAGAATTTATCCATGAACATGCTGAAAAAACTAGGTTAGATTTTAGGGGCAGAGAAATTCTCTCTGGTCTTTGAGAGTTAAGACAAGTTGTTTATATGGTTGGAATCGTCTTGAAATGCTCTACAAGTTTGATGTTATGTGTTTTTGCAATAGAGCTCGTATACAGGATCTGGTGATTGTACAGGGCACGCGCGCGTTTTCAAAAATCTGAAGGTTGAAGATGAAGTGGTGGGTTGGGCTTGGGCTGGCTCACTATTGACACCCCCTTTTTCCCTTTTTGCACCCCTTGGCCTAATTTCTTGTTATTTTATATTTTTGAATTTTTATTTTCATTTCTGACTTTATTTATTTATTCCCAAATATAAAAAATACTCAAAAATATTTTCATAATTTTTCCCATTTATTTTGCATTTTATTTTTATTTTCCAAACATAAAAAACAAATTAATTACTTTTATCTTATTTATTAAAACTTGAAAATATATATAAATTATACTTTTATTTTTTATTCTTTATTTTTATTCACACTGAAAATATTATTCTAAATATAATTTATTTTTATTTTTATATGTATTTTATTTATTGTACATATTTAATATAATATACATATATGTATATACTCTTATTTTATTATATATTTAGAATAAAAATATAAAATATTATACTTTTATTTTTATTATCAAATATACTTAATAAATACTTTTTCTAAACATATTTTATTTTTTCACATATATTATTTTATTTTTATTGTATATAAATAAAACAATTAATATATTTACTTAAAGAAAATTAGGGTTTTACCCTTAACCAAATAAAATTAATATTTTATTTATTTATTTATTTTTTACATTAAATATTTTTACATACATAAATAAACAAAACCTTTTTTTGCATAATTCATATTATTTGATATATTTATTTTATTTTTTTTATTTAAATATTGTCCACTTATTATTTATGCATTTGAATTCAATTTAGATGTAATAGTAAATTAGGGTTTATTTTTCTTGTCAAATACCCCCATTCAAAGATTGTACCCCCATCCCCATAATCATGTTGTAATAGCTTAGACTTTTAATTCTCGCACTTTACGCTTTCAATTATACCATGATTAGAGAATTAGGGTTTGTATGCGAAAATCCAAAATCAACAAGTAGCTTGACCTAATCAAAGACAAAAATGCATGAAAATCAATACACAATGCACACTTGCATCCCTAGGGTTACAATTCACTTGTTGCCTTAAAAATGGGCCATGTTATGCATGTTGGGTATTTTGGCAAAACAAAAACAAAACAAAAGATCATAGTCCCTCGATGACGCTATCTTGGTTGCCTAAACAAAATGATCAAGTCCCTTATAAACTTGCCAAAAATACTTAACACAATTGTTATCATGGTCTATACGATGACTCGCGCATGTCCCGTTTAACATCCTAACACAAGGTTGTTCACCAAATGCAATGGTGAAATAACACTGTCAAAAGGGTTAAAAACATATAGGAAAGATCTTTGAGTAAAATAGGGTAGATAACTCTTAGTTACTTGATCAAAGCTTGCAAAAACATCCTTGCTATTTTCAAACACACTTCACAACACAATTTCAAAACATTCCCCAAACCAAACTTTCAAACATTGAAATCTTTTCAAAAGACAAAACATCTTTGTATACATTCAAACAAGAATCATTACAAAGGTTGCCACAATGATGGCCTCTTTTCAAAACATCTTTCAAAACCACACACAAAGCACCATTTCAAACAATTGAAAAGAAAAAGCAAGTGATCTAAACAAGTAACTAAGAGCCCATGGATAACCATGGATGAAAAGGGTGTTTGCACCTTCCCTTTTCATAATCTACTCCCTGAACCCAAGAAAACATCTCAAAGGTATTTCCTGTGCTTTTTGACCTTTCCTTAGGATAAAATAAAAAGTCGGTGGAGACTCTTGCTAAACCGAAACATTTGCGAACACAAAACGCAAAACCTCAAGTCAGTTCTCCCACCGTATCACAATGAGGCTCCCAAAATTACCATTGAGAGGATGGACGAACCTGCATATTGTCACGAGATTAATACCGAGGAAGTAGTGGACCGACCCTGGTTTCATGACGTCAAAACGAATCTCGAAGCACAAGAATACCCTGAAGGAACTTCAGTCAACGACAAAAAGTTTCTAAGGAGGTTCTCTGCCAAGTTCTTTCTGAGCAATGGTATCCTATACAAGCGCAATCATGATTGCATTCTGCTCCGTTGTGTGGACAAGGTTGAAGCTGAGCAGATCATGACTGAACTGCACAATGGTACCTTTGGCACTCATTCTAGCGGACATACGATGGCTAAGAAGATTCTACGGGCAGGCTACTACTGGTCTACCATGGAAGCTGGCTGCCATCAACATTCCCAAACATGCCACAAATGCCAAATCTATGCGGTCAAGGTACACATACCTCCAGTTCCTCTCAATGTCTTAACAGCTCCTTGGCCATTCGCGATGTGGGTAATCGACATGATTGGAGAGATCAAGCCTGCAGCATCCAATGGACACCGCTTTATTCTAGTGCCCATTGATTACTTTACCAAGTGGGTCGAAGCAGCTTCCTTCGCCTCCGTTACAAAGAATATGGTTGCCCGCTTCATCAAGCAGAACCTTATTTCCCGGTATGGTATTCCTGATAGGATTATCACTGACAACGGTATAAACCTTAACAACACTATGATCACCGCCCAGTGCGAACAGTTCCAGATTCAACATCACAATTCATCTCCCTATCGGCCTAAGATGAACGGTGTTGTCGAAGCTGCGAACAAAAATATCAAGAAGATCATTCAAAATATGACAGTCACCTACAAGGACTGGCATGAGATGTTACCGTTTGCTCTGCACGGGTACCGTACCACGGCACGCACTTTAACCAGGGAAACACCCTATTCTTTGGTATACGGCATGGAAGCTGTTTTACCTATCGAGGTTCAGATTCCCTCCTTGAGAATCATGAAAGATGATGGTTTGAGTGAAGACGATTGGATTCAGACCCGGTTTGATCAAATTAACTTGATTGACAAAAAGAGACTTACTGCTTTTTGCCATGGTCAGGCTTATTAAAAACGTATGATCAAGGCTTTCAACAAGAAAGTCAGATGCCAGGTATATCAAGTCGGGGATCTTGTAATCAAACGGATCATCTTTCCGCAAAGTGATCCCAGGGGCAAATGGACTCCTACCTACGAAGGACCATTTGTGATCAAAAAAATCTTTTCTGGTGGGGCAATGATCCTGACCACCATGGACGGCGACGACCTGTCGCACCCTGCGAACACGGACATAGTCAAAAGATACTACGCATAAACGACCCGGCAAGTTAAAACACCGAAAGGGCGACTTGGGCAAAAATGGGCATCCCGGTGAATCAAAAACCCGAAAGGGTGATTCAGGCAAAAATTAGGGATAAACAAAAAAAATTGTACACCCGGCAAGTTGAAAACCCGAAAGGGCGACTTGGGAAAAAAAGGGTTTCCCGGTGGACTGAAAACCCGAAAGGGCGGTCCAGGCAAAAGTTAGGGAATTAAAGCGTATGACTATGTCTCGTCGGATCACTTTAAGGACAATCTCTTCACCCGATAAACTCCTGGCTTCTGATCAATCCAGTTATCTTCGGACAAAGCAACGAATGGACAACATATCTAGAGTTACGAAGGCTATAGCAGAATGGAACCCCATGGAATTTTTACACATAGCCATCTTTATTTGAATAAATTTTTCTCAATTTTTATGACAACATTCTCTTACTAGGATTTTTGTCTCCTTTGTACGAAATACTTACACAAAGTTAATACAAAGATACTTCAAAGTGCAGAAAACTACTTGCCTTTTCTTCTTTTTTACACTTGTGTTTTATTTGAAAACGTCCAATGGTTTATTAAATGAGCATATGCATTTGAGTATAATCACCGTTTACAAATAAACGAAATGTGAAAGAATAATTACTGACAGGTTGGAAGTATGGGAGAACGTCTTTAGGCTATTCAAAGAGAAACCTCCTACAGCACATCATCTAGATCCATAGCGAAGTTAAAACCTTGAAATACATATCCCCAGCGGAATTAAATTTCAAAATCCCCGCCAGAGTAAAATCTATAAACTCCCAATCCCTGGCGGAGTCATATTTCAAACCCTTAATCCCCTTAGAGTAAAGTTTTAAAGTTCCCAATCTTCAGCGGAGCAAAAACTTTGGGTCATACATCCCCGGCAAAGATGAAACCTTCTTCCCTAGTGGAGTCAAATTTCCAACTATCAATCTATAGCGGAAACCATTCAGCTTTCCCCAGATTCCACAACAAGTTGCCTTAAAGTTTGAGAATCAACCAGATGACAGCTAACTTTTGTCCCCAACCTCCGAATAATTCCCCAGTAGATTGGCATACAACCCAAACTCCTGAACCTTTTCCAAACGGGAATAAGCCTTTTCCCCCCAGAGTCCTGATCTCCCCAGAAGAGTAGCTACTCTCCAGCAGTATAGCTATTCCCCACAGAGTTCTTACTCCCCAACAAAATGAGGATTCTCATTCTTAACTCTCCAGCTTGAAGTCCCCAGGGATTTATTTTCCCCTAGCAGATTGAAGATCCTCAGTCTGTATTCCCCAGTGAAGTTACCTGAGTATCCATGACTCCCCAGCACGAGTTTGTCAGAATTTTTAATCCCCTTCAGATCGAAGATTCTCATTCTCACTTCTCCAGTGAAGCCCACAAGGTTTCAAGTTCCCCAGAAGAATGAATATTCTCATTCTTAGTTCCCCGCAGAAGCTGTCAAAGTCTTCCTTATTCTCCAGCAGATCAAGGTTTTCTTTCATCTAATCCCCAGTAGAGGTCTTTAGAGTTTCCCTATTCCCCAGCTGAGTAAGGATTCCCATGGTGTAATCCCCAGCCATAGTTATCAAAGATCTCTGGATTCCCCAAGAAGGTTTCCCAAGCAGACTTCAAGGATCCCTATATCCCCAGGAAAGTCATGAAGGATTTTCACATCCACAGAAGTTGTCAAGGTCTTATTAATCCCCACAAGTCGCCAAGGATTTTCTATCCCCAACAGTGGTCCAAGGATTCCTCATCCTCAGCAATCAAAGAGTTTTAATCTCTAGTAACGATCATGGATTTATTTTCCCCGACAGCAGTCAAAGTTTTATTATCTCCAGTTATCAAGGATTTATTTTCCTCAGCAAGACAGCTAATCAGCTTACATGCGCATACATTACATTCATATATCATAAACATTGATAAAACACATATATTGCATCATACATTTCATGCAACATAGCTTTGTGTTTCAGCTAACATTTTAGCCTTTTCAGGATAAGATTAAAAAGTTACCAATATACAATCATGAAAACAGCTTAGAGATGCTCCAGACACGGATGCTATTCTATTTGCTTATTCAAAGAGTTCAGAAAACAGCTTAGAGATGCTCCAGACACGGATGACATTTTGTCGCTTATTCAGATTTCAGATTCAGATACAGTCCAGATACGCTCCAAATACGGTAGCCATGCTGATCACTCATGCTGATGTTCCCTAGCTTGGATACGCTCGCCACGGCAGCTATACCCTTGCTCTTACAGATTCAGATACAATCCAGATACACTCCAAATACGGTAGCCATGCTGATCACTCATACTGATGTTCCCTAGCTTGGATACGCTCTCCACGGCAACTATACCCTTGCTCTTACAGATTCAGATATAGTCCAGATACGCTCCAAATACGGTAGCCATGCTGATCACTCATGCTGATGTTCCCTAGCTTGAATACGCTTCAGATACGGTAGCTATACCCTTGCTCTTTCAGATCCAGTTATAGCTTGAATACGCTCCAGATACGGTAGCTATACCCTTTCTCTTTCGGATCCAGTTACAACTTGAATACGCTTCAGATACGGTAGCTATACCCTTGCTCTTTCAGATCCAGTTACATCTTGAATACGCTCTAGATACGGTAGCTATACCATTGCTCTTTCAGATCCAGTTACAGCTTGAATACGCTCCGGATACGGTAGCTATACCCTTTCTCTTTCAAATCCAGTTACAGCTTGAATACGCTCAAGATATGGTAGCTATACCCTTGCTCTTTCAGATCCAGTTACAACTTGAATACGCTCCAGATATGGTAGATATACCCTTGCTCTTTCAGATCCAGTTACAGCTTGAATACGCTCTAGATACGGTAGCTATACCCTTGCTCTTTCAGATCCAGTTACAGCTAGAATACGCTCCAGATATGGTAGCTATACCCATGCTCGTACATATTCAATCTCCAGATTGAGTTCAGATACGTTCCAGACACGAATACCATTCTGACCCTTATTTTTCTGACTTACAACATACAATTCAACAAACAGTCTTGGATGGCATCTTTAAGCCCATCTCCAACAAGATTCTACCATCTCCAAAGGGCATCTTTAAGCCCATTCCCTCAACCACATTTTGACGAGTGCAAATTTACGGGCACTCTAGTGTCCAATCATCTTTTACCTTCGAGTCACGAAAGGCAAACTCACCAATCTAACTCTTCAGGTTCAAGAAGATTGAACATGGGCAGCTGTTGTACCCCAAAATTTTCCCTCTCATATTATCAAGATTTCCCCTCATAAGACTCTTTGGACTCCAGACAGGATTAGGGTTTGCTCTACTCAAGACATCTCCTTGCACTGTTGACCTGAATTAGGGTTTGAGTTTGGACAGGGAATTTTGGACTTCCAATGCTCAAAGTGACTTTCATACTTCATTTTCGACTCATAAGATTTCTCATACCAAGTTTCAAGCCTTGAATCAAATTTTTGCCCAGTCAATTGGACAGTTGACCTAAAAATTAGCTGTATTGGGGAAAAAGTCAATTGTGGCCAATTTACAATCAAATCTCATAATTTTTTATCCACATCAACATTATAGACTCATATGAACCATTTGATCAAGTTTGGACCACAACTCCTCAAGAAATCTGATCAGATCATCAAAAGGGCAAAATGGTCAATTTTAGGGTTTTGACTACAGAAGGGCAATTTCTGATTTTTAACCTAGCCAATAGAAAATTGGGTTCAAACATGGATTCAAGGACTCAATGGCATCATCTTGACCTAATCACAAGGTTCAAAAGATCTCAAAAGCATTGGATTTCCAAATGAATTTTCCAGTCAACTGATCAAAAATCAATTGTACACTGAAAAGTCAAACTTTGACTTTTTGGTCAAAATCAAGTGCCAAAGGTCATTTTTCATCAAGATGTGTCAAAACATGAAACTTGTCAACCAAGAAACCTAATTTTGCAAATTAGGGTTTAAGATTGAAAATTTTCATAACTTAGAATTTTTTTAAGTTATGAAATCTTTCTTATGTTTTCCCAACTTTGCCCAACATTTTCACCATGATGAAATTGGATTAAAAGAAAACTTCCAACATGAAAGTTGTAGTCCTACACAAAATCTACAACTTTGATTCACAAAGTTTTCCCAAAAGATGCTTGGATCTCAAGTTATGATTTAATGAACAAGGGTCCAAAAACTTTCTAACTTAGTGAAATTTTGCCCTAGTTTAGGCAGGATTTTGACCTATCTTCATGGAAATTTTTCACCTAGTTTCCATTGGAATCTCAAAATGCATTTCAAATATGGATTTTAGAGCATGTTACAAGCTTTCTAAAATGTCCAAGAACTCTCCAAAATCATTTATGGTTAGGGAGAATCGAAGGTTTGAATTTAGCAAAAAATCACTTTGGTCCATGGCATTTTTCACTATGCTACAAGTTACAAATTCTTTCCAGCATTGCTTGTACTTGTTTACAGGTATCTAAACCCTTCCACACTCAAAAATGGAATTAAAACACAATGGATTAAGGCTTTGTTCTGATCAAGGAAATATTACACAAAGGATTAATCTAAAAATGGCAAAAAGTTAACAATGCCATTTTGATAAAGTTCACTTTATGCATATTTGTTTCTCTTGAGCATTGCACCAAGTCTTTTTCAGCAAACAACATCCAAAAACTCAGTGCAAAGTACAAAAATTTGTGCATGCTTGAAGCTAGCCTATACAGGCCTGCCCTTGGTAACTTCACACTTTTGCTTCAAAACCAAGAAACCTTGCAAAAGGTAAATAACTTTGAAATCTGATAAAGCCAAGTGTTGTAACCATTTCAAACAACTTTTGCATATCACATTGAGCCAGAAACACGAGCTAGCCAGTCCTCAAACACCCTTGTACACCAAAACACCATCTTCTTGCAAAACAGGGCAGGTTCTGCATTTTTGATTCCAAATCACAAATTACTCGTGCGTTTTGCTTGCAACCACTTCAAACACCTTCTAAACAACACACCTAAGCTATTCCAACCATTGGCCAGCAACTGTAACCTTGTTTTCAAGCTTCACCATTTTTGAATTCTGACTGTGCAGGTTGACTTCTACAAGCTTATTCAAGCAAGTTCAAAGCAAACTAAGCATTGGGGAAGGTCAAAGGAAGTTCAAGCAAGCTCATAAGCATCTCAGGCCTCACTCAAAACCACTACATTTCCATACTCGAGTTCAACTGAAGTAGGTATTTTCCAACTTTCTATCTCTCTATTTAGGAATCATTAGGCTTAGGTTTGTGAATAAAAAATGTAGTACTCATTGCCCTTAAGCTGTACATATGCATAGATTTCATTTAAGTTAATTGAGTTGGGAGAATTTGAATGATGAACTTTCTTAAAAAGTTAGGATAGAAATTAGGGCCAAAGAAATTCTCTCTGGTCTTTGAGAGTTAGATTAAGTTCTTTATATGGTTGGAATCGTATGATCATGCTCTATAACTTTCATGTTGCAAGTTTTTGCTTTAGAGCACGTATGCAGGATTTCCCAATTTGAACGTCCAGGCGCGCGTATTTTGTCACAAGGTTGAAGATGAAGGCCAGCTGGGCTGGGCCTGGCTATTCCATGTTGTTTGCACCCCTTAGCCTGCTGATCACAGCCCCTTGGCCCATTTCTATTATTTTGCATATTTTTGTATTTCTATTTTATTTTCTGACTTTTATTTATTTTTATAAACATTAAAAATTACCAAAAATATTTTCTTTAATTTTCACATTTTATTTTATTATTATTTTGGACATAAAAATAATTACTTTAATAATATACTTTTATTTTCTTTAATAAAATAACTTATAATTAATACAAAAAAATATTATATTTTTATATTATTTATACACTTAAATAATATTTTCTCACATATTTTTATTCTTCAACATTTGTATATATTTTTATTTATTTTATTGTACATAAGTAAATAATTATCATATATATATTTTCTTAAAACAAATTAGGGTTTCCACCCTTAATAAAAATTATCATTTTTATTTTCTTATTTTTAATACATTAAATATTTTATTTTTACATACATAAAATAAAATACAAAAAAATTACTTTTGCATATTCATATTTATTTGCATATTTAAATATTGTCTATTTATTTATTTGCAAAGAATTCAATATGGTTGTAATAGTTGAAATTAGGGTTTTAATTTCTTGCAAATATCCCCTATTCAAACTTGTGTCCCCCTCCCCATATCAATATTGTAATAGTCGTAGATTTATTTTTACGCATTTATTGCTTTCAAATATGCCATGATAGAAAGATTAGGGTTTGTATGATAAACAAAATCAAAACAAATAGCTAGACCTAATGCAAGACAAAAATGCATGAAAATGACAACACAATGCACACTAGCACCCCTAGGGTTTCATCCACTTGTTGCCTTTAAACACGGCCATGGTATGCATGCTAGGTGTCTTGGAAAAACAAAAATAAAAAAGATCATAGTCCCTCGATGACACTATCTTGGTTGCCTATACAAAATGATCTAGTCCCTCAAACAAAAAACTTGCTAAAGATACTTAGCACTATTGTTATCATGGCCATACGATAATCCGCGCCTATCCCGTTTAACATCCAAACACAAGGTTGTTTACCAAATGCAATGGTAAAACAACAATGTCAAAAGGGTTAAAACTGTGTAGGAAAGACTTTTTAGTAGTTAGGGTAGACAACTCCTAGTTACTTGATCAAACTTGCAAACATCCTTGCTATTTTCAAAAACACATCACAACACAATTTCAAAATATTTCCCAAAATAAAATTTCAAACATTGAAACATTTTTCAAAAGATAAACACCTTTGTAAAACATTCAAACAAGAATTGTTACAAAGGTTGCCTAGAAAAGGCCTCTTTTCAAAATATTTTCAAAAACCACACACAAAGCACCATTTCAAACAATTGAAAAGCAAAAGCAAGTGATCTAAAACAAGTAACTAAGAGCCCATGGAAAACCATGGATGAAAAGGGTGCTAGTACCTTCCCTTTTCATAATCTACCCCCCGAACCCAAGAAAACATCTCAAAGGTTTTTCCTGTGCTTTTTGACCTTTCCTTTGGATAAGTAAAAAGTCGGTGGCGACTCTTGCTAAACCGAAACATTTGCAAACACAAACACAAAAACTCAAGTCAGTTCTCCCACCACATCACACTGTCATATGGGAAATTAATCTAGAAATGTAATTTAACCTCCCAAGGAAGCCTCTAACTTGCTTTTCAGTTCTTTGTGCATGCATTTCATGAATTGCCTTAACTTTGTTAGGATCAACTTCAATCCATTTTTGGCTGACAATGAAACCTAACAATTTTCCTAATCTAACACCAAAGGTGCATTTATTTGGATTCAAGCGGAAACGATACTTCCTCAAACACTAAAACAATTTCAACAAATATTCTATATGCCCTTCTTCAGCTTAGGATTTGGAAATCATATCATCAACGTATACCTCAATTTCCTTGTGCATCAGATCATGGAATAGGGTTATCATAGCCTTATGGTACATTGCACCAGCGTCTTCAACCCGAAGGGCATCACTATGTAATAGAATGCTCCTTAGGGTGTGATAAACGTTATTTTTTCCATGTCCCCAATAGCCATTCTGGTTCGATTATATCCGGAAAATCCTTCCACGAACGAGAATAATTTTAATTTTGTTGTACTGTCAACCAACATATCATAATGTGGCAATGGAAAGTCATCTTTTGGACTATCTTTGTTTAAATCTCTATAATCTACCCACATGCAAACTTTTCCGTCTTTCATTGGTACTGAGACAATATTGGCAATCCACTAAGGGTACACTGATGTCCCAAGAAAAATAGTATTAATCTTCTTTAAAACTTATTCTTTAATTTTCACTGCCATATCAGGGTGAGTTCTTTGCAACTTCTGCTTGAATGGCGGGAATTCTGGATTTAGCGTAAAATGATGTTCCACAATATAAGTATCCAACCCCGACATGTCTTGGTAAGACCAAGCAAATATGTCTACATAGTCTTTCAACAATTCAATTAACCTGCTCTTCACATCAAGAAGAATCAGTGCTCCAATCTTGACTTCTTTTGGATCTTCCTCGGAACCCAAATTAATCATCTCTAATGGCTCTTTATATGACTAAATGGTACTTTCCTCGCGCTCAAGCAGCCGTGAAACCTCTAATGGGATTTCACCATATTCTTCTTCTTTGGCCACATACGCAGGATATTCAAAGTTGGGAGAGGGTGCAAGGTCATTGTACTCAACGGGTTTTTTAATTAATCTGCACACATGATATATGATTTCTTTTAGAAACTAACCCATATATCAAGTGATTATGCAAATTTATTTACAGTTATTATTTATTTTAAAAGGTTTTTTCTGATTACCATTTTCCAAGAAAAAGCAGAGAAAAAAGACACAATTTGGGAATCAAAAACAACTTGTATTAATGATTTTAAAGATCAAAACAGCAGATATGCCCATACAAAGTCAATACTCTCACCTTGGGCAAAGTGAAAGATTTTTTAAAAGATTAACAAAAAAACAAATTACTTTGAAATATGAATTCAAGAGGGAACATCAATAGTTATCCAATTTTGGACTCTGACTCTATGCGTCATGTAGTTCGACATAATTTGCTATGATTCACCTTCCAGAATAGCATTGATCTTAGGAATAGTTGGATGAAGATAACCTCCACTGTAAAAGATGTCTTGATATTTGCCCAAAGTAGACTTCGGCTTCATAATCTCACCTTTACTATTCTTCACAGAGAAACCCAAACCAGCACTATTCTTATTCGTAGGTGGATCAATAATCTGCCCCCACACCTTGCTAGGACCATTACGTACTACTTGTTGAGAATCCTTAAATGAAGCTATATAATTCTCATTTTCCCTTTGTTGCACCCCAAAATTTACTCTCTTGATTTAGGCTTATGTTTCATCATGAATATCATATTGCATTGCATTCATACATTGTGACGGGATCAAAATACTTTGGTTATCAAGTCTTCCTCAAGCTTTGAAGGTTGATTGAATTGACAAGTTGCTCAAGTTGAACCTTATCATCTAAACCTCTGGATCTTTCAAGTTCAAAAGTTATTGCATATCTCAAGATATTTTATCCATCTCTTTGGATCATCAGAGGATTGAAGTTTGTGATTTGATTATAAGAGGAATCTCTCTTTTGATTCACCAGTAAAAATAAGGGTTTTGTTTGATCAAGGCTATTGATCAATGTACAAGTCTTGATTTGGAAGCTACAACATCTCATTGGTATTTGAAAAGTCTTTGTGCAAGAAATTGGTCAAGATGCCCAGAGAATCTGAAATTTTGGAGATGATTCATCAGTCTCCTAAGGTGTTAACCAAAATTAGGGTTTGGGATTTCATCAGGTTCTCTTGAGTATTTAGAGATGAAACTTTGTACATGGCCTCTATATATTTGTAAGATCATATGTTTGAAGTCTTGATCATCAATTTTGAAGGGAAGTGGATCAATTGATTCAAAGGGGCAAAATGGTCATTTTGGTCAAAATCAGTCAAAGTCAAGGTTGACCAAGTGAACTTTTGGTCAAACATCAATTAAAGGGTTTACTTTTCATATTTCAAGTCCATTTTGATCATTGGATCAAAAATATTGAGGTTTGGGTTGAAACTTGTCCATGAAGAAACCCTAAAAGTTTCTAATTTTGGAAAATGAGGACTTAACTTCAAAAATTCATATTTTATTCACCTTTGATAAACAAAATGCAAATGAAATATGCTTGGAAAGATAAGAGGGTGATATTTCATCTCCTTTTGGTCTCATGTCCAAATTGGCAAAGAGTCAAGAGTTATGGTCTTTGGAAGTTCATGCCTCAAGTTAAAATTATAGGTCATTTTCCAAAATTAGTGAATTTCATGTCAAATTTTGAGGACCTTAGTGGATCCAATTGCAAAAACACAAAACTAAGGGATTGTAGATCTTTTCAATACCTTTCCAGATTGTACTCATTTGTGTCCAAATTCAAAGATATGAGCAAGTTATAAGCTTTGGAATTTTGAGGCATTTTATTGAATTTTGACCAAGCCAGCAAAATGCAATTTCTTGAGAACTCGAGTTTTAGCCATTCCTTTTGTTTCTAATCAATCCCATAACCAATTTGTAACATGCTTAGGCCCATTACACTCACCATTTCGTGCCTCATATGGTATTGTACTTGTTTGATTGAAAAAATCACAAACTTGCCCGATTTTGCAAATTCATCAACACTCTCTCATTTCAAGTAGTCATGACCTGGAACTTTGAGCATTGTTTTCTGACCTCATTTGGCTCATAAAACGCAAATAAAATGAGAGCTTGCACGAGTGAAACGCAGGCTCCATGTGCAATCTCACTTTTTGCATAAACTACCAAACTTGACCTCCAACGGCTTTGAGGACCAAATATCACTTCTATCCTCTTCCTCTCGTGCTATATAATAAGAACCAAGGCTCAGTTTGAAGGTTAGAGGTTCATAGTCACCACACTTCAGATCTGAAAATTTTCAAGTATCTCTACAAATTGCTTTGAATCTCTCTTCTCCTTGGATCATTCTTCAAAATTCTCGTTGGTTCAGATTCAGTGAAGTAATGATTGCTAGCTGGCCAATCATTAGGATTGATGTATATTTGAGCTTTGATTCAAGTAGAATTGGTGAAATCGTGTTTTTGGTTTTGGTTTTTACAATGTGTTTTTCCAGTTTTTGAGACTTTATTTCTTGATCCATGCTTGATCTTTGAGATTGATTCAAATTCCATAATGTAGTATGATATGTTAGCTTTAATTTGCACTTGATCTGATGAATTTTGGTT
The DNA here is from genome assembly GCA_948472305.1 of Vicia faba. Taxonomy (NCBI): domain Eukaryota; kingdom Viridiplantae; phylum Streptophyta; class Magnoliopsida; order Fabales; family Fabaceae; genus Vicia; species Vicia faba. The sequence continues at coordinate 87,848,533 of OX451736.1, forward strand.
TAGAAACGAGCACGATTGATGGATCTGAATATAGGCTCATGACCTGTTTTGTTGTACACATTTTGATATGCTGGAGGTTGAAGACGAAGTGAGGTGGCGCGCTCTGATTGGTTTATTTGAAGTTTTAATGCATTTCATATTATTTGATTTTAATTGGTTTTCTTCTAATTTTATTTTTGTGATCAAAACATCTTCAAAAATCATGAAAAAATTACCATAGGCTAATAATAATTTCTAGTTTTTGTCATATTTTTTTTGGAATATTTAAAAATGTTTTGATTGGTTCAAAATTTTTATTAAGTTTAATTAATTGTTTGTTCAATGATTATTTTTATTTTAATAGTTCTTTTGATCTAAAAATTCCACAAAAATTATCTTTGACTCATGAAATAATTTAGAAATTGATTCTGATTTTGGTTTAGTATTTTTCCTATTTTTGATTAGAAATTTAATTTGAGAAGTTTATTTGAAATGTTTGCTTCATAATTTTTATTTTAATACTTCCTTTAATTCAAAAATCCTCAAAAAAATCATATGAGTTTGTTTTTAATCATAGTATCTGAATATAATTTTGTTTTGACCTTTTTGTGACTTTTGGCTAGGGTTTGCATTTTTGTCATTAAATAATAGTTTTAATTGTTTAATTGTTTGTTTGACTTTATTTTAATATTTCCTTTAATTAAAAAATTCCACAAAAAATCATGGATTCTTGTTTTTAATTCTAATATTTATATATAATTTTGGTTGAATATTTTTCTGACTTTTGATTGGAATTTTATTTTGAGATGTGAATTTTTGTTTAATTGTTTAAAGGTTTGAATTTTGATTTTATTTTTTACTTTTCTTTAATTCTAAAAATTTGAAAAAATAAGTTCTCTGATCTTTGGAGTTTTCTTTATTTTTGTATGATTTTAATTTGATTTGTTTAGAATTGGAACTTGATTAATCAATAATTGAGTTCATTTTCTAAATAATTAGGGTTTTGCTAATTCCCTTGTTTGTTTTGATTCCAAAAAGCAACTGGCCTTGAGTTTCAATTGATTTTGGTTCTTGTTTAAGGTTCATAGATGGATAGAGGTCTCTAAAAATATTTTTCTTGAATTAATTGATAAGGTTTGGTATTTTCCACAAAATATTTTGAAAACTTGTCTAGTTTGGTGGTTTTTGCCAACTAGTTTTTGATATTTGAAGTTTGATTGATCCTTTCCTCATCCATACATGAACTTAAAACATGTTTTCTGATTCTTATACATCTCAAGGATGCTAATAAAACTTTTGTTTGAATTATGGAAGCCCTTTTCTTTTTTTCATGTATTTTTGAAGTGAAGGTACCCAATTAATGTTGCATATCTTGTTGCAATTTGCTTGATGGCCAATGAACTTGAATGAGGCTAATAATTGGGCACCTAATGATCATGTTGGTTCTGTTTATCCACATAAACTCAAGTCATTTCACTTAATGCCCCATGTTTGAATGATTGAACCTTTTGATGCATGTTTTATGACTTTTTGCTTTCTTGTTGATCTTCACTTTGAAACTTGAGCTTTCAATTTGAGTTTGAGGTCATTAGATGGCCAATGATAACATGAAGGGAAATGATATTTCAATAATAGTCTCATGAGGAATTGAGAGTAATTGATCCCTATTACTTAATCTAGTTCTAATCATGAATGGAGTTTGGTTTTTTTACTTTTATCCTTGTAAAAATTTTGAGGCATTTTGAATGCACTTGTGCAGCATGTTTTAGAATCAACACTTTAACCTTTTGATCATGTCCTAATCATGTTTTGGAAGCTCTAATTCAAATCTTTGATTGTTACAAACTCTCTAATTTTGTCCTTGTTTGACTTTCTTCCATGGTTAGCTTGAGATCTAAGTTTTTGATGCATTATGCGGGATTCCTCTTCTATTATGCTTGCGAGCTGTGATGAAGTAGTTGAGTATGATTGAATTATGGTTGCTACTGACCTTCATGGTTTTTTATTGTATTCTTCTCAAGCTCCCGTGATCCTTGATTGATATTCAATTGTCAATTCAATATGGTGATAGAAAGGAGCGACATTCCTCTAATTTTTGACCAAATTGTGCATATGTCTGTTTCTTTTTGTCTATCATATCTAATGTTTTGATAGTTGCTATCATGTTTTCTCACTTCATTATGGTGTCACCATCCATCCCTTATGTGAGTCATCATTCTATTTATTGGAATACTAACTTGGTTGTTGAATGCGCGAGGTACTCTGAGAAAAGTTCTCCATTTTTGACTTGAGGCTACTGTGTTTCACTTTATTTGTGGAACACAATTTATTATATTGGTACTACTATTGTGCTTGGCATATTTGATAGTATATGCAGGATATATGTATTTGATTAGGAATGCTATACATTGCCCATGGGATCTGTTCATATCTGAAAATCTCAATACTTACATCCTGATGGCGTAATTTCTGACTTGATTTGTCTGTTGATGCCAGCTTGCTTGAAGTTCTCTGGGTTTCTTTTATTCTTTCTTAGTTGCTACGGATAGTTATTCGTTGGTATTGCACTATTTCCTTTCTTCTATTTTCATTTCGTATAGTTCTATGTTGCATGATTGGACCTCTGTTGCTGATATATGTTAGGAGGCCCTCTGTTTTGTTTGATACATGTGTTGTGTTTGTGTTTGTTTCTTTAACTATTGATCGACGAGTCACTCAATTTAGAAATTGAGATCACGACTTCGCTCTCAGTGAATGTTCCCCATAGGATATTTTTTTCTTCAATTGTTGATCGATGCGTCACTCAATTTAGGAATTGAGATCACGACTTCGCTCTCAGTGCATGTTCCCTATAGGATATTTATTGTTTCTTTCTTTAACTATTGATCGATGAGTCACTCAATTTAGAAATTGAGATAACGACTTCTCTCTCAGTGCATGTTCCCTATAGGATATTTATTGTTTTCTTTTTTCTTCAATTGTTGATCGATGAGTCACTCAATTTAGAAATTGAGATCACGAATTCGCTCTCATTACATGTTCCCTATAGGATAGTCTTGTTACGCTTCCTTTGACATGTTGATTAAGGTAGGAATCCATGTATGCCAGCATAGGGTAAGATTTTCCTTTATCCTTAAACTTAGGGTCAATCATTGTATGATAACACTAGGGGTAGTGCTAGGTTAGTTTCCCTTAGTTGTTTTTCCCTTCCTTTGCATTTTGCATCTTAAAACAAAAATTGTTTTCTTGGCAAATCCTAAAACACTTATAATAAACTCAAACCCTTCTTAAAGGTAAAAGTTATGAACCAATCTTATTTGTTTGTGTGCCTCTTGGCTTTATTTTTAAACTTGATTTATTGATGTTTCGTCATCTTTGCCATGATACCTTGTTATCTTATAGCCGATGTTTCGCCATCGCACATTTGTTTGAAGCCGATGTTTCACCATCGCACATGTTTGTTATTCTACTTTGATTCTCAATATCATTGTTAGGTGTGATGTTTTGTCATCCGGTTTGTTGATGTTTCGTCATCTTTTCCACGATACCTTATTATCTTTTAGCCGATGTTTCGCCATCGCACATTTGTTTGAAGTCGATGTTTCGCCATCGCACATATTTGTTATCCTACTTTGATTCTCAATATCATTGTTAGGTGTGATGTTTTTTCATCCGGTTTATTGATGTTTCTCCATCTTTGCCATGATACCTTGTTATCTTTTAGCCGATGTTTCGCCATCGCACATTTGTTTGAAGCCGATGTTTTGCCATCGCACATGTTTGTTATCCTATTTTGATTCTCAATATCATTGTTAGGTGTGATGTTTTGTCATCCGGTTTATTGATGTTTCGCCATCTTTGCCATGATACCTTGTTATCTTATAGCCGATGTTTCGCCATCGCACATTTATTTGAAGCCGATTTTTCGCCATCGCACATGTTTGTTATCCTACTTTGATTCTCAATATCATTGTCAGGTTTGATGTTTTATCATTTGGTGTTTCACCATCTTTGACATGTTACGTTGTTATTATTTAGTCGATGTTTTACCATCTCATTTATTTGTTGTTTTATTTGATGTTTTGCCATCTTGACTGTTTTTGTTGTCTTAACTAAAAAACACTAACCAACCATAATATATGAGCCGAACTACGACTACTCTGATTCCTTAAAAGGGATACGTAGGTATTGGGGTAGGGGCCAATCGAGCACAACTTTTATTTTCCCTACATTGTTTTCTTTCTTTTTCTTTCGCATGCATTCCCTTTTTAGCTTTAAGCCATAGACATAGGTTTTGACCACACCCATTAGATTAGACAACAAGAGTGGATACCGTAGAGTACTACGGGCGTGTGGGGTGCTAATACCTTCCCCTCGGGTAATAGACTCCCTTACCAGATCTCTCAGTTGAAAGACCTTGATTTCTCCCTCTTCAGGTTTTCTCGATGTTTACCTTTCCCTCTTGGCGGGATAAAAGACGTTCGGTGGCGACTTCATTGATGTTTCATTAACAGATGACGGTTCCGCCAGGTCGTTTCAGCTGACGACTTCACTGGGGACAGATTGACCTCTTGCTGGTCTATCCCGGAGTCGATCCTAGCTCTTGTTATTTTTTGGGTGTTTATTTTACCGCTTTGCATATTTATCTGTTTGCATTGCATCCTATGTGCGCTTTACTTTCTGCATACTGGATTTGGCTGGACTGTTTGGATTCTGGATTTCTTGGTGGGTGGGTTGTTCCATGAGGTAAAAGGCCTCATACCCAGGCTATGAGTGAATCCTATAGGAACTAGGAATAGAGTGGACATGGCAGCTATGAGGCGGATGCTTTGTAGACCTGACCATGAGACCCATGACTTCAGAGGTAGTTCAGATAGGTGTTATTGTATGATGATACTGACAGTCGAGCTCTTGTACTCTGATTTGGCTTTTAACCTTACCTTGACCTAGACTACACCCGTGAGAGGGGTGGAAAAACCTTTCTTACAGGTACAGGTACTGTTGGTGACTTTCTGTTGCAAAGGTGACTCAGGTTCCCATGATAGTTTTGAAGCTTTGGGATTTTCTTTTGATCTTGAGTGGTACTATTCTGTAATGGTCCAGCCATTATCCAGTGTGAAACTTTGATCCTGTCATGTTGCATCATAGCATATTTACTTCTATAAAAAAATGATGTATAAAAAATAACTAGCATGCGCATGTCATCTTCCAGGGACATTCGAGAGTCTTCTTTACATCAGAAATGGATGGCCTCCCGTCAGATGAGTTTGATTCAGTTTGTGTTGAAGAGCCCAACAGGCATACATTTTCTTATCAGATTCCTACTGTCGATGTGTCTGAATTGAAGAGGTTGCGCTCTTATCTGAAGAGTGATGTTCTGAATAATTTCAACAAAAATTATGGCAATTTTTTACTAATCCTTAACACTCCAGTTGACCCAATGGCTTTGATCACCCTCTTCCAGTCCTATGACAAGGAGTTATGGTGTTTTACTTTTCAAGATTATCAACTGGTTCCCACACTATAAGAGTACGCGTACCTACTTAATATCAAGTTGTATGATGAAGTTCCTTTTGTCCGAGTGCCGGAGAAGCCGAAGTTCGAAGTTATTACTGAAATTCTTCATTTGAATTGGAAAGAGGTGAAAGACAATTGGAAATCAAGTGAGGATACTACAGAGTTTTATTTGGATTTCTTAGTGAAGAAAGCTGAAGACTGGGTAAAGAAAAGGGAATTGGAGTGACTTCAGCTCTCTGTTTGCTCTCATGATATACAGGATCATCCTCTTCCACCGCAAGAGAAATTTTGTGGATTTGACGGCTATTTGTGTTTTTAGAAATAAGAACCTGGTACCGACACTCTTGGCAGATACTCTTTACACCATTCATTTCAGGCATGGAAAAGGAGGTAATGTAAGTTTATGTCATTCGATGTTGTATCAATGGTTTAAGTTGCACCTACCGGTAAGTGGCCCTTTCGTGGATACCAGACATTCTCTCCGATGGTCATCAAGACTTGTCAACCTTACTTCATTTGATATCTGGTGGAATTATGACATGGGGGAAGTACGAAGTATTATCACTAGATGCGGACATTTCCCTAATGTTCCCCTCATAGGAACTAAGGGGTGTATCAACTATAATCATGTGCTTGCTTATCGTCAATTGGGATATGCAATGGATGGACCGCCAAAGGTTGAAGAGGTATCTGAATCAGTGTATTTTGTTAGAGGAAGTGATCTTGTGATGTTGAAAAGAGTGACAAGTGCTTGGAAGGGAATTCACATGAAGGATAGAACTACTATGGGCAAGAAGGTTCCTATTGCTAGGTGTAGCGGTGAAAATCGGAGATCAAGCTATTAATTAACTTGACTCACAAAAGCAAGAGTCGCCACTGCGCTTTATTATTTCCAAGGGAAAAGGGAAAAGAGCGAAATAAAACCCTAAAAACATGCAATGTAAAATAAAAAGTAATACAATGCGTTTTTTGAAAAGAGATCAAGAGTTCGGGGGTTGGTTATGCAATGGCAAGGTATTAGCACCCAATGCATCTACGGTACTCCGCAGGAACCTTTTGAAATATCTGTTTTTTGGTTAAAATTGTTTGTTATATACAAGGGTGTATTTATCTACAACTATGTTTGTCTAAGGGGAAAAATGAGTTTTTATTATTGTGTTCGTGAGGGTTTCGTGACCCTTTGTCTACGTATCCAATGAAGGAATCAAAACATCGTAGTTCCTCTTGAAAAAGATTGATTTGTTTGTGTTTTTTAGTGGGCGGCATCATTCTAGCAATAGGCATGGCCAGTATCGCGGTAGAACGGACATAATATGCCCTTGGGGGAGTTTTGATTTGTTGAATGTTTTTGCATGTTTTAAAGTATGTTCAAGTAATGATTAAAGAATGTTTTGGATTTTTTTGGTTTGTTTACTTTTGATTTTATCTTGCGTACATGCCTAATTACTAACATTTGTACAAAGTAAAAAAAATGTAGAAAGACAAAAAAACTACGCTATTACAAACATATCAAAAGGCATAAAAAATAAAGATGAAAATAAAGAAAATGAGTATCTTTCGATTCTGGCAGGAGCATACTTCGATTGGTATTTTGTTGGCCTCCTTCGATTGGGACTGGCAGAGGCGAAGTCTTGTCCTTCGATTGGGCAAAGGCAGAGGCAAAGTCCTATCCTTCGATTGGGCTTTGGCAGCAGTCAGGTTGTATCCTTCGACTGGGAGTTCGCACCAGTGAGGTTCTGTCCTTCGATTGGCCTGGAAGTCAGTGAGTTATATCCTTCGACTGGGAGTTCGCGCCAGTGAGGTTCTATCCTTCGATTGGCCTGGAAGTCAGTGAGGGGATGTCTTTCGATTGGACATGGCTTACCTCCTGGTTGTCTCTTTCGTACGACCTGGAGAGAGATGATAGAATCCAGAAGCTTCGTTCTCTATTTCCTGTTTCCTGTTACTTTCATTTCAAACATTAAATGGCAACATGGCCTGGGGCCATGCTAATAACAGTTTAATAATTAAAGCTAGTTCAAGTAAACAGTAAGCAGAAATGAAAGAGGTAGTTCTGAAAGGTATGTTAAAATGTGGAAACGAAAGGAACAGTATGTACATGCTTGAAACAAACAAAGGTATTATTTACATGTTGGAACAGTATGTGCATGCTTGAAACGAACAAAGGTATTATTTACATGTTATACTGGAAATGAAAAATTCAAGGGTAAGAGTGACTTACCTGGCTTCAGGCTGGAACGTGTGTTGGGCAGTAAGGTGGTTTCCTGGAGCGCTTCTGGATTCGAAGGGAGGGGTCACAGGCTGTGCTTGGAGCGCTGGACTTGAATGGTAAAGAAAAAACAAGTGATGCTTCTTTGATTCGAATGAGACTGCAGTATGGTTATTCTTCAGAATCGAAGGAAGTAAGTGTTTGGGAGTTTTTTGTTCTCACAAGTATTGAAGGGACTTGTGAGATTTTTGTGTTTGAGAAAATTTGGGTTTTTTCTCACAAGTGTTGAAGAACTTTTAGAGTTTTTATGTTTGAGAATTTTTCTGGGTTGGAGAAAATTGGGGAGAGATTCGTCTGGCCCAAAGTCCTCTAAAAAATCCTCTTCTGAAATGTGTGTGAAGCCTTGTATTTATAGGCGGATTTGCTGAAGTTTTGGGGGGGAAATAAAAATGATTTGAACAGTTTGGGAATGCTGTTTCGATCCTTTCTTCTATGCAGCTCTTGTGCGCTCCTTTTTGGGCACGTACATGACTGTTGTAGCAGGCTCAGCAGTGTTTTGGAATTTAGTGACAGTTGGTGCAGGACTGTTGTAGAAGGCTCAGTAGTGTTTGTTGCATGGTAGTACAATGGTCCAACTTTTGAATCGAAGGAGGCTGCCTTGAAGGAAATCACATGTCTAGCTTGTGACTGAAGAGACTGTATTGCCCAATCGAAGCTTGTGTTCGAAGGAAGCAATGTTGCTGAATCGAAGCATGTGGATCGAAACAAACATATTGGTCAAACGAAAGCTTGTGATCGAAAGAAGTAATGTTGTCCAATCGAAGCATGTTTGTAGGCAGTGAACTTGTCCAGATTCAAAAGCAGGCTTGCAGGCAGCACTCTTGGTGAATCAAAATAGGCTTGCAGGCAGCACTCTTGGTGAATCGAAATAGGCTTGCAGGCAGTACTTGTCCAATCGAAGTAGGCTGAATCGAAGGAGACCTGTCAACACATGAAATCAAACAAAAAAACACACATTTCGTGCTTGATTAGATGTTAGTGATACATAGGCTAAGAATGTTCAAAACACTTGACAATTTCTGCATAATCAAAGCTCGAAGGTGAGAGGTTAAAACCCAACTGTATTTAATGACCTTGACTTTTGTATAAAAATGCAAAAATGCAAATGGGATCTTAGGTCAAAAATTGGGGTACAACAGCTGCCCCTATTTAAGTTTCTTCTATCTGGAGATATGAAGATTGGGATCTTCATTTCGACGAGATTGAAGGGACTTAAATATAGAATACACAATTTTTGGCCTTAAGATGCCGCAATCATGTTTATGATATGAATGCAATGCTCTGAATTTTATGGGGAATGACGCCATAGGAGACAAACTATGCTGGAGAAACCAAACACATTAAACAATAATCCCATAGGGGGGAGAGATTATAACACCACTGGGGAAACAGAGTCATAGACTTCAAATGAGAGACTCTTGGATGATTTACATCAGCACTGTGGCTGGAAAAGAAATGATTTACACCAGCACTGTGACTGGAAAAGGAAATGATTGACATCCGCACTGTGGCTGGAAAAGGAAATGATTTACATCAGCACTGTGGCTGGAAAACAAAATGATTGACATCAGCACTGTGGCTGGAAAAGGAAATGTTTGACATCAGCACTGTGGCTGGAAAACAAAACGATTGACATCAGCACTGTGGCTGGAAAAGGAAATGATAAAATGCAAACTTCCCCACGGGATTTTTCCGAAGGGATGCCATTTGCTGAGTAGACATTATTGTTGGGGATACACAAGCTGCTCAAATAAAGAGGCCACCACTTGCTGTCTTCCAAAAATACTATGACATACAAGCTGCTTAAATAAAGAAGCTGCCACTTGCTGTCTTCAAAGAATATCAAAGCACACAAGCTACCCATGAAGAGTCCGCCACTTGTTGCTAATAACCTGCAAACTGCTCATGAAGAGATGCCACTTGCCGTTTTCCATACAAGCTGCTCATGAAGAGCTGCCACTTGCCATCTTCAAAGAATATCAAAGCACACAAGCTACCCATGAAGAGTCCGCCACTTGTTGCTAATAACATGCAAGCTGCTCATGAAGAGCTGCCACTTGCCGTCTTCAAAGAATATTAAAGCACACAAGCTACTCATGAAGAGTTCTCCACTTGTTGCTAATAACCCACAAGCTGCTCATGAAGAGCTGCCACTTGCTGTCTTCAAAGAATATTAAAACACACAAGCTACTCATGAAGAGTCCGCCACTTGTTGCTTATAACCCATAAGCTGCTCATGAAGAGCTGCCACTTGCTGTCTTCAAAGAATATTAAAGCACACAAGCTACTCATGAAGAGTCCGCCACTTGTTGCTTATAACCCACAAGCTGCTCATGAAGAGCTGCCACTTGCTGTCTTCAAAGAATATTAAAGCACACAAGCTACTCATGAAGAGTCCTCCACTTGTTGCTAATAACCCACAAGCTGCTCATGAAGAGCTGCCACTTGCCGTCTTCAAAGAATATTAAAGCACACAAGCTACCCGTGAAGAGTCCGCCACTTGTTGCTAATAACCTGCAAGCTGCAGAGCTGCCACTTGATGTCTTCAAAGAATATTAAAGCACACAAGCTACTCATGAAGAGTCCGCCACTTGTTGCTTATAACCCACAAGCTGCTCATGAAGAGCTGCCACTTGCCATTTTCCATACAAGCTGCTCATGAAGAGCTTCCACTTGCCATTTTCAAAGGTATCAATAACATACAAGTTGCCTCGTGAAGAGACTGCCACTTGATGTTTTCCAAAGGTATCAATAACATACAAGTTGCCTCGTGAAGAGACAGCCGCTTGCTGTTTCCCAAAAAGATACCCATAAAATATCGTGAAGATATTGCTGGAGGTGAGAACCAATAATTTCATCGGGGATGGACAAACTGCTCATGAAGAGACCGCCATTTTTCATTCAGAAATCAGAAATAATCAAACTGCTCAAATAAAGAGTCAGTCGCTTGTTGTCACGTCGATATTCCGGAAGAATGTTATGATAACACCATTAGGGAATAAAGTTCATCTTCAATGGGGAACCATGAATAAATCCTTCTTGAGGAGACCAAGTATTTACATTGCAAAATAAATGCACTCTTCATCTAGGTTTCACAGCCTAGAGATATCCACAGGGTATCGTTCACAAGAGACAAAGCTCAATCCAGGAATAAACTGGAGAGAAAAACAGTCAAACAAGACTCCACCCAATGAGGAAACAACTCAAATGGGGATTTATCCTATCCAAAGATGGAAAAGGAAAGTTGAAGCAAGATTCTTCCACGAGATTTAACTCAGTGGGGAATTAGAAAGGAGGTGCACTTTCTGCTTAAGTTGACACTCTATTTGGAAAGATCAAATACGCTATTTGAATAGACACAACCAAGGTATACGAACTCAATGACATCAACAAATACAATTGTGTATGCATGATGCAAGTATGAATGAATGAATGTCATGTATATGCTGACAAAACAGACAGAAGATGATAAGACAACCCAGTACAAACCCAACACTTGGCTAATCTCAACAAGATGGGAATATTACTAGAGATAGAACAAAAACCATCATTGGAGCAAAGTCCTTTTACAAGGCTTAAATATCTCTGGAGAGGAAAGTATTTTCAGGTAGAAAACCCAAAGTCCAGTCTTCTATCGCAAACAATCCATTGAAAAGATAACAACACAAACATTGTTTCAGCTGGAAAAAGTCCTGCTTAGCTGGAGATACTGAGAACACCACCCTCTGATAATGTGTGAAATACATATCTTGACAAATCTGGATTGCCCCTGGGACTAATTTTGGATGCCCCAAGTTTACTGCTGATAAGCTGTATGTTGCACGACAATTCTTGCGAATAGCTTCACTTCTAAAATGCCCCAAGCTATATGGTCGATGAGATGAAATCGTCTCAAGAGGATTTTACAAAAGACCTGGCATTCACCCTTCTCTGGTGTCTTCAAACTCTTAGAGAGATTCATCAAATCTTGACGTGATTGCCCCGGATTGACTGTAGTTGGCACAACAAACTCTTCAAATTTTGCCCCAAAAGAGTAAACAAGTTGGGAAAATCATTAACTGGGAGAAGCAACATGTTCGTGCTTAAAGTCTTCAGGTGACATGCCTCTGGATATGATTTTTCTTGAAATGATTCGCCAATTACTCAATCATAGTTTCAGGTCTTAAAAGAATAAACTCATCACTGGTGCTTATGTGACCTTCCTTGATATCAAACAAATGTTTTGCAGTTAGAAAAAGTTTATAATGAGAATGAAAATTCTAATGCAACAATTATGTAAGTCTTGAAGATTTTGAAAAGGTATCGCACAAATTTTGCGAGTTAGAGCACCATTTATTTTTGTATAGGAAAAACAATATGATACCAACACAACTATTTAGAACATTCATGGGAGTCAGGAACTTATCTCATTGAAGTATGCTTTCAAAATAACCTTGCTTCAATTAGGACTTTTGAAGGTTGTAACGTGGCTTGGTTCACGGTTTAAGAAAAAATATTTTTAAGGCTCAAAATTTATAGGTGCCCACCCATTCTTCATGATGTTCTCCAACCCTATGTTCAGTTAATTCAATATGAGTGTTCATCTCTCAAAAGGATTTTGTGATGGTCAAGGAAACGACGAGGCTTTCGGAGTAGAAACCACCCTTATGTCTTCGTGTTTGTAGTCACCAATTTGTTCTTTGCTGAGGACTTTTCTTTGTAGTCCTTTATTTGCAATTTTTATTTTCCCTAACTTTTTCCTGAACTAATTCTTTTGAATTGATAGTCCAGCGGGATGCCTTAATTTTTCCTAAGTCACACGTTTTCATGTTTTTTGACTTAGCAGGCTTTTTCTTTTTCTTGATTTTTGATTTTTGAACAAAACAGGTGACATTAGCTTGTATTTGCTTGTTGAGAGGATTGTGATTGCCTCGTTTCTTGATGAATGAGGGATAACATTATGGTTCCATATATTCTGGCTTCATTGTTCATGAAGGATAGCCCTCGTAGTTTCTCTTCAGAAATATCTTCCATATGAATTTTGAACACTCAATCGGATTAACTGAAAACTACCCTGCCCCAGGTTAAAATTTGAGGGTTTTTTCATATAGAAAAGAAACTCCTACTTCAAGTCTCAAAAGGGGTTAGCAAAGGATTATCTTCCTTATATCTCCAGTGTTTAGGGATTTGAAACAATGCATGTACATCATCAGCAAGATTTTATTCAAAAGCATACAACCAGAGATTTTATGTTCTTTAGATCATCATCCTCCCTTCAATCTCTGCCTAGGCAAGAGAATGGGAAACAAGTTGGTATCATAATGCAAAAAGAAATTTAAAATTTTGAAAAGAAATGAATTTCTTCAAGACAAACATACTCATTGTGTTAAGATGGTCATTCAAATGCAAACAAGTTCTTACATGCAACAATGTTTTGATGAACAAGAAAAATACAAAAGCATGAATAAGTTAATAATCCAGGAAGGCTTTCCATCTGGACTTGAATTACCGAAAACATCCTTCAAAACTCAAAGTTACCATCAATCTTGTTTACTCTTTGACACATGCTTGATTTGAACTTCAACCAGAATTGACTTGGGCAGCAACCAAATTTTCAACCAAACCAGTTAAGGGATCCGTACCATCTTTCAAATTAGTCACCTCTCTGTAGATTTCAGAAACCTCTTGCTTGATATTCTCCATTTTTCCCTTAGCGCGAGTGTTGTACTGGTGAGACCAAAGGGAAAATAAGACTTGGAAAAAGACCTTTGAAAGTGAAACAAAGAATGTAGAATGATGCATGATATGCAAAAGAGAGTTTTTATTTGACTTTCAAGGAGCTCAAGATATTAAGCTGTAAACATCAAAGTATGATGATAGAAGATGAATTCTATATTGGATCAAAGCGTTGATCAAGTTATCATCAAGATCAATCATCCATTTTGGTGGATTAGGGTTTTCACCCTATCAACACCCAAGATCCATTGAGCTTGACGAAACTTGTGATGTTTACAAAGAAAGACCTCCAAATTCCTTGAAAATCAAGTGAAAAGGGTGTTATGGATGCATGAATGCATGAATGCATGGCTATGCAACAACCACAAGCAAGGTCACAAATACAGTTGAAAGGTTCAACGTCACGAGCATGGAGTCAAGGGTAAAGAAACATCCCCAAGGTATGTACTAACAGTTTAATCACACCTGCAAGACAAGGTTCTAAGAGTTCCCGGAGTCTACATTCCTCCTTCGAATATTACCAACGTCCCAATTACTCGGTAATCAGCAATATTCTCAAGAGAAACTCATCCGAGCGTAGCCTCGCGTAACAATTACTTCCGGATTACTCCGTTATAATCTCCGCGCTACACCTAAGAGGCCAAGATGGGTTAAAGGTTCTACGGTTCTCAGCTTCTCTGGCTCCCAGGTCGAAAATAATAATGTCTTCCCGATTACTCGGTAAACAAATATTACGTTCAAAAGGGCCTTCCACTGAGTGGAGGATCTCATGCCTCCTTCTTCGGGATTACTCCCTCAAAGTTAACATGACTATACCGCCCGTCATATTCCTAAGTGTAACTTAGTCCGGGTATAGTACTTGTCCTTTGTACATATTATCAACACCCAAATAATCACAATATATACATATAATCAAACAATCAAATAATGATAAAACAGATAAAACAAACTAGGCTTAACCCACTTAGGGATGGACCAGCAAGAGGTCAATTTGTCCCCAGCAGAGTCGCCAATTCTGTAGCGGTGAAAATCGGAGATCAAGCTATTAATTAACTTGACTCACAAAAGCAAGAGTCGCCACCGCGCTTTATTATTTCCAAAGGAAAAGGGAAAAGAGTGAAATAAACCCCTAAAAACATGCAATGTAAAATAAAAAGTAATACAATGCGTTTTTTGAAAAGAGATCAAGAGTTCGGGGGTTGGTTATGCAATGGGAAGGTATTAGCACCCAATGCATCTACGGTACTCCGCAGGAACCTTTTGAAATATCTCTTTTTTGGTTAAAATTGTTTGTTATATACAAGGGTGTATTTATCTACAACTATGTTTGTCTAAGGGGAAAAATGAGTTTTTATTATTGTGTTCGTGAGGGTTTCGCGACCCTTTTCCTACGTATCCAATGAAGGAATCAAAACACCGTAGTTCCTCTTGAAAAAGGTTGATTTGTTTGTGTTTTTTAGTGGGCGGCATCATTCTAGCAATAGGCATGGCCAGTATCGCGGTAGAACGGAGATAATATGCCCTTGGGGGAGTTTTGATTTGTTGAATGTTTTTGCATGTTTTAAAGTATGTTCAAGTAATGATTAAAGAATGTTTTGGATTTTTTTGGTTTGTTTACTTTTTGATTTTATCTTGCATACATGCCTAATTACTAACATTTGTACAAAGTAAAAAAAAAATGTAGAAAGACAAAAAAACTACGCTATTACAAACATATCAAAAGGCATAAAAAATAAAGATGAAAGTAAAGAAAATGAGTATCTTTCGATTCTGGCAGGAGCAGACTTCGATTGGCATTTTGTTGGCCTCCTTCGATTGGGAATGGCAGAGGCGAAGTCTTGTCCTTCGATTGGGCAAAGGCAGAGGCAAAGTCCTGTCCTTTGATTGGGCTTTGGCAGCAGTCGAGTTGTATCCTTCGACTGGGAGTTCGCACCAGTGAGGTTCTGTCCTTCGATTGGCCTGGAAGTCAGTGAGTTATATCCTTCGACTGGGAGTTCGCGCCAGTGAGGTTCTATCCTTCGATTGGCCTGGAAGTCAGTGAGGGGATGTCTTTCGATTGGACATGGCTTGCCTCCTGGTTGTCTCTTTCGTTCGACCTGGAGAGAGAGGATAGAAGCCAGAAGCTTCATTCTCTATTTCCTGTTTCCTGTTACTTTCATTTCAAACATTAAATGGCAGCATGGCCTGGGGCCATGCTAATAACAGTTTAATAATTAAAGCTAGTTCAAGTTAACAGTAAGCAGAAACGAAAGAGGTAGTTCTGAAAGGTATGTTAAAATGTGGAAACGAAAGGAACAATATGTACATGCTTGAAACGAACAAAGGTATTATTTACATGTTGGAACAATATGTGCATGCTTGAAACGAACAAAGGTATTATTTACATGTTATACTGGAAATGAAAAGTTCAAGGGTAAGAGTGACTTACCTGGCTTCAGGCTGGAACGTGTGTTGGGCAGTAAGGTGGTTGCCTGGAGCGCTTCTGGATTCGAAGGGAGGGGTCACAGGTTGTGCTTGGAGCGCTGGACTTGAATGGTAAAGAAAAAATAAGTGATGCTTATTTGATTCGAATGAGACTACAGTATGGTTATTCTTCAGAATCGAAGGAAGTAAGTGTTTGGGAGTTTTTTGTTCTCACAAGTATTGAAGGGACTTGTGAGATTTTTGTGTTTGAGAAAATTTGGGTTTTTTCTCACAAGTGTTGAAGAACTTTGAGAGTTTTTATGTTTGAGAATTTTTCTGGGTTGGAGAAAATTGGGGAGAGATTCGTCTGGCCCAAAGTCCTCTAAAAAATCCTCTTCTGAAATGTGTGTGAAGCCTTGTATTTATAGGCGGATTTACTGAAGTTTTGGGGGGGAAATAAAAATGATTTGAACAGTTTGGGAATGCTGTTTCGATCCTTTCTTCTACGCAACTCTTGTGCACTCCTTTTTGGGCACGTACAGGACTGTTGTAGCAGGCTCAGCAGTGTTTTGGAATTTAGTGACAGTTGGTGCAGGACTGTTGTAGCAGGCTCAATAGTGTTTGTTACATGGCAGTACAGTGGTCCATCTTTTGAATCGAAGGAGGCTGCCTTGAAGGAAATCACATTTCTAGCTCGAAGCTTATGACTGAAGGGACTGTATTGCCCAATCGAAGCTTGTGTTTGAAGGAAGCAATGTTGCTGAATCGAAGCATGTGGATCGAAACAAACATATTGGTCAAACGAAAGCCTGTGATCGAAAGAAGTAATGTTGTCCAATCGAAGCATGTTTGCAGGCAGTGAACTTATCCAGATTCGAAAGCAGGCTTGTAGGAAGCACTCTTGGTGAATCGAAATAGGCTTGCAGGCAGTACTTGTCCAATCAAAGTAGGCTGAATCGAAGGAGACCTGTCAACACATGAAATCAAACAAAAAAACACACATTTTGTGCTTGATTAGACGATAGTGATACATAGGCTAAGAATGTTCAAAACACTTTACAATTTCTGCATAATCAAAGCTCTAAGGTGAAAGGTTAAAACCCAACTGTATTTAATGACCTTGACTTTTGTATAAAAATGCAAAAATGCAAATGGGATCTTAGGTCAAAAATTGGGGTACAACACTAGGGTTCCTTACTTGGAATGGATTAGAGACAGGGTTAAGATTTTACGGTTACCATTTGCAAGGTCGGATCCTATATGTGAGCAACCTCCTACTATTCTGAGTAACACGGTGCCTACCGAGGTGTTCACCCAGGTTCATGTTGAGAACATTCAACTTCGTGCAAAAGATCGTAAGGCAGGGATGAAACTTTATTGGGTAGATCAAGAAAGGGCTGACTTAGCTCGCAAACTCAGAGAAGCTCAAGGGGAAACTTCTAATGCAACCAGTTTTAGGAAGATGTCTCATGCTGAAATGGAAGAAGAGTTGAGTAAGACCCAACAAGAGTGCCAGAAGCTTCAAGCATCTGAGAATAGCTGCAGGAAGAAGATTCAAAACTTGGAGAAACAACTCAAAGACAAAGATGCTCAGCTTAAGAAGGAAGTATCCCAGAGGCGTGTCGCAGAAGATCGGTTTCAAGAAAGTAAAGTAGTCGCATCACAACTTTTGAAGGAGAAAACCAGGCTTGAAGAGTATTGTCAACACCTTGAAGCGTGTCTTGTTCCGGAAATTTAGTTTTGTTACTTACCTTTGGTGTATTTGGTCACCCCCAGGATTGGTGGAAGGGACCATTGTTTGTTTTTTATTATTCAATTTTTAAGTTTACTTTGAAACACATATTTTGTTGTTTATCGCTACACTCTTAAATATCCGAAGTCACTCGAACATCGTTTCTTTTGTTTGTAGATAATTGAAGTGTTTGTCTTATTGTCTTTTTTTTCCTTTGATTATATGCTTGATTATTGGTTGTGCGTCGTGATTGATGAATAAAAGGACTCTTGAATACCGAGAAATGACAAACACATCATGCACATCATGCATTTCATAACATTACAGGTTATCTCAAGACGATATTCTTATTCTTCTGCTTTTCTTATTCATAATTCAAGACGACTACTCATCGGTATTCCACCAGAAACAATTTGCCAAGACAGATGGAACAAGTTCAAGCTGAACTCACTGAAATAAGGGCCCATATGGCTACTCAAATGACCCAATTCATGGAGGTCATCACCAATGTGAATCGCCGACAGGGGGAGCTGGCTGCTATTGTCAACAACCAGCACCGCTATCCAGTTGATGGTGGAAATCAAGGGCTCTATCAGGACATTTCTGTAGGAATGGTGGATGTGCAAGATCATCCTGTTGGAAATTTTCACGGGATGCCTGGAAACCCATTTGTGCGCAACGTAGGGAAGTTTCCCCCGTCTCCGGGACCTCGTCTTGTGGGGAACAAAAGAGATAATCAGGGCGGTGTAAGGAACTATCAGGAGCAGGATTATGACTTTGATCAGGATGAAGATCAGTTTTCTGTTTGGCGTTTAGAGCCATAAGTTCAGGTTGAGGATAGGAAGTATCGGTTCACTACGCCAAAAACTGCTTTTTGCAGCGCCTCTACTAAAGCGCTTATTGAAAAAGCGCTGCCATAGCCTTCACAAAAAACAAAATTAAAAAAAAGGGAAACCTACGAAGGCGCTTTTTTAAAAGCGCTGGCATAGGTGGGGGATACGAAAGCGCTTTTTACATTAAAAGCGCTGTGGTAGGTCAAATAAAAATATTAATAAAAACGAAATAATAGGGTTATGAAGGCGCTTTTTAAAAAGCGCTGTGGAAGATTGGCCTTTGAAAGCGCTTTCAAAAGCGCTGGCATAGCTGGACCTATGAAAGCGCTTTTACCCTAAAAAGCGTTGGTAAAAGCCCCCCTATGAAAGCGCTTTCAAAAGCGCTGTTATAGCTTATATTATTTTTAATTTAATAAATTAAAACATCAAAATAACATTATTCATTCTTTTCTCTTCTTCAAACGCACAGTACAATAGCTCTTCTTCTCTTCCACAAACACGATTTCGTAGAAAACTCTAACCCCAACCTTCTTCCTCCGTCTTCGTCCGTCCTCCGGCCGTCGTCGCAAGTCTTCGTCTTCCTCCGTGAAACTGTCTCTGTCTTCGTCCGTCCTCACTGTCGTCGCAAGTCTTCGTCTTCCTCCGTGAAACTGTCTTCGTCTTCGTCTACTTCCTCAAAGAATACAGAGTAAGTTCATTTACTCAGATTTTTTGTTAATGCAACTATTAGAACTAGGTACTGGAAGTAGCTATTGTTTTTTTTTTGTTCTATTAAAATGTATATTGTCTGGTGTTGGAAGGGAGAACACTGTTGAACATTGTGTTCATTCTCATCATTGATAAACTTCATCTAGCTTCAGTTTTATCATATTTCAAATTATGGTTCATTGGTTATTTGTTTTTGTTTTTGTTTTCTAGAAGAACACAAGTTCAATAGCATAAGCACAATGGCTTTAATTGATCGTAGCTGATGGAATTTAGAACAATGCTTGTTTTTTCTGTTAGTTTAGAGAACCTAATAAATATGAATTTACATAGGATTTAATTTATCAATGCCTTTGACAACAAAGCAAACAGGATAATCAAGAGATGCAAGTATACTGTATACAATTTCATAAACAAAGAGTCTGAAGTTTGCAATCACTAACCTTGCTTTCTCTAATTTTTCAACCACATCACGCATAGCATGGATGATAATTTTCTTCACCTGATACCAAAGAAGCAGCAATCAGGAAAAAAAAACAGTACACAAAATCCCAATAAGAAACTGTTAACAATATGATATGAAATAGGAGAATAGAATTGAAATAGGTTGATGATCAAGATTTTAAACATTCAACAAGGATTGAAACAATCAATTTAGAAGTTAGAACCTTACTAGTATTACTGATTTGTAAGCATACTCACTTGCCCTCGAATGTGTGAGAATATATATACGAAAAGAATCTTACATTACTCTACTATTAATGTTAGAATATCTTAGTTTATCTCATAGGATCAGTTTCTTACATTGGGGTATTTGTTTTCTACAGTTTGGCTACAACCTTCAGTTTTAATTCATAGGATCAAGTTCATTGTATTTGTTTTCAACAGTTTTACTATTTGTTTTTTACAATTTGGCTACAACAAAATTCTATTTAAGATCAGGATCGTTGGGGTGAGTAAGATTGCAAAATAATAAGATTTTAAGATATAGATTGAGATCTTGACAACCTTGATTAAAACACTTTTCTGTATAGAACGGTCCCTCAAGACAGTTAACTAAATCGATTCAATATAACTAGCTTATCTCCCTCAATGCTCAGTCTAGCTCAATAAATATTAACCTTTTTATATTGATATCTTTATTTTCTTTTGTGGTAGATTTCTTACTCGAAACCTTCTCACTGGACGAATACCGCCTACTTGGAGGAAGAATACCTACGTGTGAGTTATCTTAGAATTTTTTGTTATAAGTGAATGTTGGTCTAAGGTTATTTCACGCACTTTTGTATCATCGACATGACTATAGTGTAGACTAATGTAGTTTTACATATGACCTTGTAGTTTGAATAATAGCTTAGCTTCTAATGTCATTGTTCTTGTTGACACCGTTAGCATAGTCTTGTAGTTTGAATAATGGCTTAGCTTCTAATGTTATTGTTCTTGTTGACATCATTAGCATATTCTGAGATGTCCACACTTCCCTTGCACTAGGACAAATAGTTTGACAATGTAAGATGACATTACCAATGTATTTCTATATAATGGTTGTGTCAAATGAGACCAAACATAATGTACATTATTGTATAGTTTGAAGAGCATATAACAAGTAAAATTGCTGCAAAATATTAAAATGGATGCAAATTGGATGTAAAACAACAATCAAGGTTAGATTTGTAACATACATGATAGCATTGGATGTATATTTTAATTGGACTTCATCTCAATGCTATCAGGAAAGTTAGTTAGTTTTGGTCAAATGATTGTTAACATTTTATTAGTTGATTATTTACTGGTTCTGATGTGGAAGGGTGGCTCACAACAGGAAATTTGAAATAGGTAGTTCGTGGTGGGAGTGATACTTGTTTTTGGTTAGATCCATGGGTTTTATGAGCTACGTTAGGGCTTTGACTGTATTCGAAGCAAGTTATTTTTACTCATTCTTATGTTTTGGTGCTAGTGTGAGCCTACTGTTTTTAGTGTTGTGGCAGATTGTTAAGGGTGTTGGGTTGTGTTTGAGTATATCCATTCTATTGGATTTATTTGTGTATTTTTCAGAGTTTATGAATAATATGAGAGAAATGCATTTAACATGTTGCTTTGCTTTGCGAGATAGCCTTTAGGGACTTCAAATTCCTTGGTAGATCCTTGGGTTATGAAAAATGACGTTCTTCTAATAATAATGTGGAAACCCATTATTTTGTTTATGTTAAAGGATTGGATGAGAAATAGATATTGAGTTGTTATGTTTTAGGATGTAAAAGGCTTATATTACTTGTGAAACGAATGAGTAGTGTATATATATTTGCTAAGGGTTTTTACTAAACAATTACCCAATTAGTATAATTTGATGTATTGTAATAAGGCCTAGTGAGGGAGAAAAGATCAAATAGTTTGTCTAATAGGAAGTTATTTGAAATATAATTCATATACATACCTTACCTTTTGATATGATACCAACATATAACCTACTTGAAATTAAGACATTCAAATGGTGAAAGAAACCTGATGTATGTTGTTACATTTTGGTGAGGCAAGAATAACTATGAATTTGATTACCTGATATGTTGAATTTCTTTACAGGTAATTAATTATTATTTTGCTATAGTTGCGTGACTAATTAGTTGCTATAGTCAAACCATGGATAAAAAATGGATGACTGCCAATCGATTGTCGAAAGAGTATGAGGATGGGGTATCAGAATTCGTTAAGTTTGCCGTTGCGCACGCCAGAGAACCCAATGGAATGATATGTCCTTGCTTGAGATGCTGTTATGGGAGACGGGTTGACGCGGTTCAGTTGGAATCGCATTTACTGATGCATGGAATTGATAGAAGTTATGCATGTTGGAATTTGCATGGTGAGAAAAGTAGCGGGAATGTTGAATCGAGTTATAATACGACGTATGCTTCAAATGAGGATTTCGCAGACGCATACGATTATGATCGAGTCGAAGAGATTGCAGAAGCGCTTGAAGAAGATCTTGAGGATTGTCCCAAAATGTTCGAGAGGTTGGTAAGCGATGTAGAGAAACCGTTGTATGATGGTTGTACAAAATTCACAAGATTGTCTGCGGTGTTAAAGTTGTACAACTTAAAGGCGGACAACGGATGGTCGGATAAAAGTTTCACACAGTTATTAGCCCTCGTGAAAGAAATGCTACCAGAGGATAATGTTCTTCCCAATCGAACGTATGAGGCCAAAAAGATGTTGTCCTCTATTGGCATGAGCTATGAAAAGATACATGCATGTCCAAAAGATTGCGTTTTATTTCGAAACGAGTACGCAGTGTTAAATGAGTGTCCTAAATGCGGTGCCCCTCGATATAAGGAAAAGTTGTCTCCGAAAAAGGTGTTATGGTATTTTCCTATAATTCCGAGATTTAGGCGCATGTATCGTAGTGAGACCGATTCAAGACACTTGACTTGGCATGCAGATGAAAGAATTATTGATGGGAAGTTGCGACATCCGGCAGACTTACCACAGTGGATGAAAGTTAATATTGATTATCCTGAATTTGGAAAAGAAGCAAGAAATCTTCGCTTGTCGTTGTCTACTGATGGAATGAACCCGCATGGTATTCAAAGTATCTCGCATAGCACCTGGCCTGTGATTCTTATGATATATAACCTACCTCCGTGGCTATGTATGAAGCGTAAGTACATGATGCTATCTATGTTAATTTCTGGGCCCAAACAACCAGGGAATGACATAGACGTGTACTTGGCACCCTTAGTCGAAGATTTGAAGTTTTTGTGGGAGACCGGTGTGGAGGTTTACGATGGGTATAGGAAAGAAAGTTTCAACTTGAGGGCGATGTTGTTTGGAACAATTAATGATTTTCCGGCGTACGGAAATCTATCAGGGTACAGCATTAAGGGTCAAAAAGCGTGTCCTGTTTGTGAAGATGAAACCGATACGATGCGATTGAACTTTTGTCAGAAGAATGTTTTTCTCGGTCATCGTAGATTCTTAAATTCTAATCATCACTATCATGGGTGGAGAAAGGCATTCAATGGAGAGGCAGAACACGGTAGAGCTCCACATATGTTGACAGGTGATCAGATTTTTGAAAAGGTGAAAGATGTGAGTACTGAGTTTGGCAAGCCTTTTGCATATAGACTTGTCACGAGTGGGTGGAAGAAGAGGTCGATTTTTTTTGAACTTCCATATTGGAAGTCGTTGTACGTAAGACATTTCCTCGATGTTATGCATATTGAAAAAAATGTATTTGATAGTGTTATTGGTACGTTACTCAATATACAAGGAAAGTCTAAGGATGGCATTAACATAAGGAAGGACATGTTAAACATGGGAATTAGAACTGAATTGGCACCCGTGACGAAAGGAAGACGCACATATCTACCACCTGCTGTTTACACTCTATCTAGAAAGGAGAAGAAAATATTGTGTAAGTTCCTCAGTGAAGTTAAAGTTCCAGAAGGCTACTCATCAGATATTAGAAGACTTATGTCAATGAAAGACCTAAAGTTAAAGAGTTTAAAGACTCATGATTGCCATGTTATAATGGAACATTTTCTACCAATAGGTATACGTTCTATTCTGCCAGAAAAAGTAAGGAGCGCAATAACTAAGTTGTGTTTTTTCTTCAAGTCAATTTGCAGCAAGGTGATCGATCCTGCGATCTTACCAACATTGCAAAAAGAGGTGGTTGTTACTTTATGTGAGCTTGAAATGTATTTTCCTCCCTCGTTTTTTGACATAATGGTTCATCTAGTCGTTCATCTTGTCAAAGAGACACAGTTGTGCGGACCAGCTTATATGAGATGGATGTACCCTGCTGAACGTTATATGAAAATTTTAAAAGGGTACGTGAAAAACCGAAGTCGACCGGAGGGTTGTATTGCGGAACGATACATTGTTGAAGAAGCGGTTGAGTTTTGCACTGAATATCTGTCAAATGTTCAATCAATTGGACTCCCCAAATCTCATATTGTCGAGAAAAAAGAAGGAAAAAGACTAATTGGAAATAAAGTTGTGACAGTGTCAATGGTCGAACGGGATCAGGTGCATTTGTATGTTCTGCACAATGAGATTGAGGTTGAGCCGTATGCTGAAATGCACAAGGGTGTTCTTCGAGGTTTAAATCTGAATAGAAATGAGAATTGGATAGTACGAGAGCACAATCGAAGTTTCATACCGTGGTTTAAGGAACAAATTTATTCAAAGTATCGTTCGGATCCTGCTTCAGTAACAGAAAGGTTGAGATGTTTAGCATATGGTCCAAGTATGATTGTGTTTTCTTATAGCGCATACGCAATTAATGGATACACATTTTATACCAAAGAACAAGATGATAAAAGTACTATGCAGAATAGTGGTGTTACCTTGGTAGCTGAAGCGATGCACATATCAAGTGCGAATGACTTAAACCCGAAATTTGCAAATCTGTCATATTTTGGGGTTATCGAGCGCATTTTGTTGTTTGATTACGGGAAGTTTCATATTCCTGTATTTGATTGCAATTGGGTTGAAAATAATAATGGCGTACGAATGGATAAGTCAGGATTTTTGCAAGTGGATCTCAATAGGGTGGGGTACAAAGATGAACCTTTTATTCTAGCCTCTCAGGCTAAACAAGTGTTCTATGTCAATGATCCGACAAGTACGAAATGGTCTATAGTGCTTTTGTCTAACAAAGTAATTGATGAAAACATTGGAGATCAAGGTGATATTGGCGTTGGCATTGAATCTTGTACAAGAAACGATCAAAATGAGAATGAACCTTGTACTAGAGATGATCATAATGAGGGTATTTGGATCAATCCAACCATCCGAGTTGTTAACAGAAGCGTAAAATATATTTCTACCAAGAAAAGAAAGAGACGTTAGTGAAAAAGGTATTATTATAATTATAGCCTAATATTGTAAGTAATATGTGAATAATGTTTTGAATTTTTGGCATATCTTTTGAACCGTTTTGAATTTTTGCGAATGTGACTAGTGTTTATTTAGTAGAACAATGTTTCCGGAGCTGATGGTGAGGTTTATTTCTTGCAAGTTTGGTTTTTTAGCATTTTATTCAATTTTGAGTTCCTTTAGTGCTATTCATATCTTTTTCGACTATCCATTTTCATGTAGTGTACTAATGTGCTTGTTTGACTTTTGTTACAGGTCTAATGGCTAGCAATGAAGAAAACCCGCAAGGAAACCAACAAGAAAACCCACCAGGAAACCAACAAGATCATGAAAACTCACAAGAATCAAATCATGCAGCGGATGATACTTCAGCAAATGATGTTGCACGAGGCATCACCATAATGCGCGAAATCATTCGTGCTAGAGATAAGGGAGTGATATATAATGTAGATTGGAATCATTCAAATCAAGTAGTTGGGGTTAATGCTTCAAAATTCACAAGCTACGTTGGTACACTTGTTCGTATGCATGTGCCAATCTCCATATCTAGATGGAATGCGAAACAATGTGAAGCATTGAAGCAAGGAAAAGAAATGTTTTGGGAAGATGTTAAGGTATGTATGTTATATGGTTTATATGGTTATATGTGTATAATTTTATAAGTTTATATGGTGTATATGGTTTTTAAACTACTTATATGTTTATATGGTTTATATGGTTTTTAAATTACTTATATGTTTATGTGGTTTATACGCAGCGGTCTTTTAACGTTCCAGATGAGCGTAAAGGCTTCGTACTTGGGTTGGCCGGGAAAAGATTTAGAGGGTGGAAAAATCTGTTGACGAACACCTATCTTAAGGATGACAAAGGAAAGTGGCTGGAAGAGTTCCCGGCCGGAAGGCCAGAAAAGTATAATCTTTTCATTAAACAAGAAGATTGGACTGAGTTTATTAGACAAAGAGATGACGAATTCCGGCAAAAGAGTGCCAAAAATAGTGAGAGAGCATCAAAGCCCGCGTATCCATACAAAAAAGGGCGTTTGGGATATGCACGCTTAGAGGAAAAAATTGTAAGTAATAAATAGAAATGATATGTTCTTATTAATTGTCTAAATGTGTTGTATTTGACGATCTAACCGTTTGTTTCTATGCATAGTTAGAGGAGACGAAAAGTGATGAAACCTCACTTCCAGCACATTTGATGTGGAAGGAAGCTCGTGTGGGCAAGAATCAAGCTGTTGATCCAAGTGTTCTAAGAATTTATGATGAATGCGTAAGTATAACATTGTGTCTTTAATTAAATCAAATTTTTATGACTATTTAATTGATTTTTTTATCTCCATTATTTTCAGGAGACATTGTCACAAACGGAGTCCACCGGTGACGACCAGGATACGAGGAGCGTACTTAGTAAAGCACTGAATGTTCCTGAGTATTCCGGTCGGGTGAGGGGTAAAGGTCATGGTGTGACTCCAACCTCTTTCTACCAGCATCCTCGGAAAAGAAATCCTACCAATGCAGAAGTGATGAATGTACTTATGGAATTACAAGCAAAAGTCAATGCATTGGAAAGAGATAAAGAGGTATTAATGAGGGAAAAGGGCAATGCGGCAATGGCGAAAGAAACTAGTGACAACGCTAGTATCAACCATCAGAATAAATTTCCTGAGGTAATTATAAATATATTGATAAATCTCTATTGTTCAAGTTTCTCATTTTTATTCCACCTCTTTCTATTATTGAATTAAAAGTAATATGTATGCATATTGGTTTAGGGCATTTCATCTTGCCAACTATACGTAATGGCATCAGATTATCACCTTGTTGGCAAGGGAAAAGTGTACAACACTTTGGGAGATTTAATTCATAATACACCGATCCCGGCTGGACACCTGAGAGTATCAGTAGATTATCCTATTGATCCCGATGCGTTGGTACCGGTACCTGACGTGGCCTTGGATATAAGATCGGTGCGAGACGCAGTAGGGTCGTTTGTTGCATGGCCCTTGGACCTCATTTTCATTGATGATGAGGTATGTTTAAAACCGTTAATATGAATCATTTAGATTTCAAATGTCAATTCTGAACCGTTAAGTTAATTATTTTTTAATATTAGCCTCCTACAAAACCCGCTAATAAGGGTAAGGAGATTTTGCAGCAAGGCGGCGAGTCTATGGCATCAATTCCAGAGGTACACTTAAATTGTTTATTATATGATATGAATTTAAAACTGAACGATTTTATAATTTACCTAAGTTATATGATTGTTAGGTATCTACGAAAGTGTCACAACAAGTGACCCAGCCTGTTCGTAGCAGACCACCCCCGAAAAAGTCAATGCATAAGGGGGGAAGAGGCGGGGGAAGAGGCGTTTTTGTACCTCGATATCGGAATACACTTGGAGTACTTTTGGAAACCTCAGATTTGAAGTCAGGTGGTATTCGTACAATCCTTATGGATGCAGATATCTTTGGTCTTGACTGCCAAGAAACGATAGGAATGGACGAAATGACTGAGATTATGACGCATGGTGAATTAGGCATCGGCAATGTTCACGCATACATCCGGTATTCCGATAAATATATCATTTAATTAGTTGAACAATTTATTTACACATTTCAATGAAAATAGTCTAATTTTTATATGTTTTTATTTAAGGTTGTTGTACGATAAAAAAATGCGCGAGACTGTATTGGCAAGACGCTTCCATTTCTTGTCTGCCCATATTGTCAGCGGAGCGACAATTGTCAGGGAACCGGGTTCAGTTAGGGAGTACTTAGTGAATCGATATACGGCCTACGTCGGCAACCCAGATAGCTTGTTTATTTTGCCGTATAACACTGTTCCACTGGGGTGAGTTTTTCATTTATTCTAATATATCTTTGTTTATTTTGCGTAGAAACTTTTCTTCTAAACTGTTGCTTAAATTTTTAGAAAACACTGGTTGTTGTTGGCTATCGATCCGATTAAAGAAGTTGTGTACTTTCTGAATTCGGTAGACGGGGAATGGACTAACTATCCCGCTATGAAGGAAACTGTTGATCAGTAAGTGAGATCGTTCTAACTATTCGTGTATATTTATATATTTAATTATTTCTGTGAGATTGATCTAAATATATGTTTTTATTTTCTTAGA
This sequence comes from Vicia faba, assembly GCA_948472305.1. Classification (NCBI taxonomy): domain Eukaryota; kingdom Viridiplantae; phylum Streptophyta; class Magnoliopsida; order Fabales; family Fabaceae; genus Vicia; species Vicia faba. The sequence goes on from OX451736.1 coordinate 87,876,698, forward strand.
TCAATACAAATATTTCGTAGTCAAAGGGACGCACAGGTACCCCGGAGTAAATCATCAAATATTACTTGGATCAAAGTGCAGGTACAAAATTAGTTGCTTATAATAATAGTTATGTTACTTGATAAAATTACACGACAACTATAAAATATATTCTGTTTTTCTATGCAGTGTCCGTTACAGAATAACGATGTAGATTGCGGATACTTTTGCTTGAGGTTTATGAAAGAAATCCTTCATAAAAATCAAGTAGAGATTCCAAGCACGGTATGGATTTATAACTTAGAATAATTTTGTATGATTTCTACATTTAATAACATCATGCATATACTGAAGTAATAATTTCTTATGTAGTACTTTGATGACCTCTATACTATGTCGTACACGAAAGTTCAAGTGGAAGAAGTCAAAGAGGAAATATGTCAATTTTATGTTGAAAACAGATTATTCTGATGGGTATGAATAAAATATTATTGTACGTGTTAGTTTGATTGTGTTGGAGCCTTTAATATTGTTTGTTTAATTTACCGTGTTGTTCATATTCATACTTTGCAGGATGACGACCGTGTCGGTGGAGCATTATTTTCGATGTAATTATATATGATTTAGTTACATATGTATATATATATGGTTACAAATTAACACGATACTTTGTATGTGATTTAGTTATGGTTACAAATGTATATATGGTTACAAATTTAGTTATATATGATTTAGTTACATATATATAGATAAGGATTGAATATTATATGGTATACCGGTTTCTGTTAATATAATACCGATTTCTTAAAATATATGTATAGATAAGGATTGAATTACAGGTTAAATTATTGGACCAAAAAAAAATTACAGGCCGCACAGGGAACCTCAAATTATAGGTTTCACTTTAAAAAATTTGTATGAGCTACGAAAGCGCTTTTGGCTAAAAAGCGCTTTCGTAGGCAGGATAAATAAAAAAAAAATTAAATAGAAACCCCCTATCAAAGCGCTTTTTATGGAAAAAGCGCTGTGAAAGACCCCCCTATCAAAGCGCTTTTTCCATAAAAAGCGCTGTAAAAGCCATGATAAATAAAAAAACAAAAATTAAATAGAACCCCTATCAAAGCGCTTTTTATGGAAAAAGCGCTGGGAAAGACCCCCCTATCAAAGCGCTTTTTCCATAAAAAGCGCTGTAAAAGGCCTGATAAATAAAAAAAAAAAATTTAAATAGCACACCTATCAAAGCGCTTTTCAAAAAGCGCTGGGAAAGACCCCCCTATCAAAGCGCTTTTTAAGGAAAAAGCGCTGGGATAGGTCCACCTACGACAGCGCTTTTGGCCAGAAAAAAGCGCTTTCGTAGCCTACGCCAGCGCTAGCTACGGCAGCGCTTTTAAGCGCTTTTAAAGGGCAAAAAAAAGCGCTGTGAAAGCCCATTTTCGTAGTAGTGGTTGTTGGAAGAACGTTTGAAGGCTGTGGAAGGGCAAGGAGCCCTTGGTATGGATGCTAATGATCTAGGGTTGGTGTCTAGGGTGAAAGTTCCTCCAAAGTTCAAGCCTCATGTATTTGAAAAGTACAACAGAACGTCATGTCCTGTTACTCATGCAACTGCTTATTTCTGAAAGATCTCGGTACATACTGAGGATCAGGGGCTTTTGATTCACTTTTTCCAGGATAGCCTATCTGGGGTATCCCTGGAGTGATACATGAATTGGAGAAAACCCATATTCATTGCTGGAATGATCTTGCTTGGGCTTTTGTCAAACATTATCAGTATAATATGGATATGGCGCCTAATCGCACTCAGTTACAGAATTTGTCATAGGGACCAAGAGAATCTTTCAAGGAATACGCTCAGAGGTGGCGTGAGTTGGCTGCGAGGGTTCAACCTCCACTCATGGAGAGAGAACTCATTGATATGTTTATGAGTACCCTGTAAGGACCATTTTATGAGCACATGATAGGAAGTACTTCGGCAGGATTTGTAGACTTGGTTATGGCTGGTGAAATAATTGAGGTAGGTTTGAAATTGGGGAAAATTCAGATGGGAGGTTCTAGTGGCTCATTAGGGGGAAGTAAGAAACTATTCAACACTTACCTTAAGAAAAAGGAAGGCAACGCAAGTGCCATTTAATCTCATAGAGGAAGAGGAGAGGATCGTCAGCACCAACAAATCAATGTTGTTTCTATTCCTGTTAATGCTCCTCCGCAACAGAGACCGAATACAGTGCCTCAACAATAAAGACAGCAAGATGCTCCCCGTCAATATAATAATCAACAACAGAGACAGGTGAGAAAATTCGATCCTTTTCCGGTATCTCTTACTGAAGCACTCCATCATTTGCTCGATTTAAAGTTGATCGGTTTGAGAAATATGCCACCACCCCCCGCAAGGCTTCCTCCTAACTATGATGCTAACGCAATATGTGAATTCCATTCAGGCAAAGTTGGTCATTCTACTGACAATTGCTTTGCGTTGAAGTGCAAAATACAAGACTTGTTGGATGCTAAGGCAATTGAGTTTACTCCAGTGACTGGTCCAAATGTTACTCAGAACCCAATGCCTAGGCATGGATGGAGTGTTGTTAATATGATTGATGATAATGGTGAAGTGTTGAATTTAATCATGAATGTGGAACAAGTAACTACTTCGTTGTGGTACGTTAAGAGGTATTTGCTTGACAATTCTATTTTCCCGGGTTGTACTTCAGAGTGTGCCAAGTGTAGAGAGCAACCGAAGGGCTGTGATGATTTAAAAGCCGGTATCCAGTTGATGATAAAGGAGGGTTCCCTGGAGTTTGATAGAAAACCGAGCTACCGTAAGGTTACCGAAGAAGATGTTGCTGTGGTATCCATTCCTCACACCCCTGTGCGCATTCCTACCCCATCTAAGGCACCTCCTTTGATGATGATGGTACCTGGTCCCATGCCGTATACCAGTGAGAAGGCCATCCCATGGCATTATGGTGCTGATGTTTATTACCATGGGGTGAAGCAGGAGGTAAGTACTCGTTTGTCTGAGGAAGAACGTGCTGAAGATAATGAAGGGAAAGTTCATAATTTTTCTGGTGTGGGTCGAATGACTAGAAGCGGGAGAGTATTTGGTCCTTCCAATGTGCAAGATGCGGAAGATGCTTCTGCAATAGAAAAAGGAAAACAGTAGGCGATGATTGGTAATCCAAGGGTTACGCCAGCACATGTGACTCAACCAATTCCGATACCAGAAGCTTCTTCAGCTCCTGATGAGGTTAAAGAGTTAATGTGAATTATCGAAAAGAGTGATTATAGCATAATTGATCATATGATTCATACTCCTTCTAAGATGTCTATCTTGTCTCTGTTGATTTATTTATAACCTCACAGAAATTCTTTGATGAAGTTGTTAAAGAATGTGTTTGTGCCACATGAGATAACAGTCAATCAGTTTGAGAATGTTTGTGCTAACATATCTGCCGGGAGAGGTCTGGGCTTCACAGATTTTGATCTTCCTCCGGAAGGGCGAGACCATAATAAAGCGTTGCATATTTCAATGGAGTGCAGGGGCACTACTTTATCCCGGGTTTTGGTGGACACAGGATCGTCTTTGAATGTATTGTCTAAGTCAGCATTGATGAAAATTGATTATTATGGACTGGAGTTGCGCCCTAGTGATTTGATGGTGAAGGCGTTTGATGGGTCTCAAAGGTCAGTGTTTGGAGAGGTGGAGTTACCAATCAAGGTTGGTCCTCGCACCTTCACGACTACTTTTTTTGTGATGGATATACAGCCAGCGTATTGTTGTTTGTTGGGGCGGCCGTGGATTAATAAAGCAGGGGCAGTCACTTCTACACTTCATCAGAAACTCAAGTATCCTACAGAGGGAAAGGTGATAACTGTGTGCAGCGAGGAAGAGTACATCGTGAGTCATTTGACATCATTCCGCTATGTTGAAGTTGAAGGCGAGATACATGAGACTCCATTTCAGGCGTTTGAGACAGTTCATGCTGTCAATTTTCCTCCTCCATAGCAGAAAAGGAAGCCTGAAACCGTTATGTCTTCTCTCAGGGATGCGAGAGCTGTGGTGGAAAATGGCAACCCTGGAGGTTGGGGTCAGGTGTTGTACGTTACCCCAAAATTTAATAAATTTGGTCTTGGTTTTAGCCCGGGTCAGTAGAGTACAACTCCCAGAGCATCTAGTTTATCTACTCCTGTGAAGTTTTCCCGTCTTTGTGCTACTTAAGAAGGACACGTCAATGCAGTTGGTGATGATAGGGTTGATGGCTACAATATCGAAGATTGGATTTGTCTGAGTATTCCAGGCCAGACACTCAACAATTGGACTTCTGTGGATGTTATCCAAGTTTCAAGCGCCGAGGAGTAATTTTCTTGTTTTCTTTTATTATCATATCATAATTTCTACGCTTTGCCCAAGGCGTAGTGGATCATTTGTGTAGGGCCACCATGTTTATTTTCAAAAAGTTTATCATGAAATAAAGGACGTTTTTGCATTCAAAATTTTGCTCCATTTCTTTTTCTATTTGAATGGCAATGTTTCTCTTTTCACACAATGTCACTAAAAAACGCCAAAATTTCGTTCATGCAGATGCACTTCCACCATCGATTATATTGATAACGACTCTACTATGGCTCATTATGACTTTGATACTCCTATTTATCAAGCTGAAGAAGAAGCATATGAGGATTGTGATCTTCTTGAGGAACTAGCAAGATTATTAAAACAAGAGGAGAAGGTTATCCATCCGAATCAGGATTCAATTGAGGTGGTAAATATTAGTGTTGTACCCCAAAATTTTCCCTCCCATATTTCTCAAGACATGTCAAGAATAATCTCCAAGTGACTCAAGCTAGCTCAAGAGTTGGACAGTCAAATCACCTCATAAGGCAGTCAATTCAAAATTAGGGTTTTGTGTTGCATCAAGGTTTTTGCATCCAAATTACCCCAAGTTCTCCCCAATGTCCTAATATGTTCTCAAGTTCATCCATGTCAAATTTCAAGCCTTGCAGAGAAAGTTTGGTCAGTCAATTTCTCAAAAGGTCCAAAAGTCAACTGTGTTAGGGCAAAAGTCAACTGTGTCCCAAATATAGTCAAACCTCAAGATTTTTGTCAACATTCTCATTTTGAAGGATAATTCATCATTTTGATCAAGTGTTGATCATGATTCATCAAGGATTGCTCAAGATTCAAAAGTTGCTAAATTAGGGTTTTGTAGGAAAAGTCAACTCAACTTTGACCAAGCATAAATTTCTCATACTTTATGAGAAATGACCCATCCAAATCTCATTTTGAAGAGGATGTAATTTCCTACAATACACCTTCACACCCCAAGATCAAGAAATGCACTCACAAAAAGTTACAGATTTGGACATTATAGGTCATTTTTGAAAGTCAACAAAAACACCTTTTTTTCCAAAGCTTATAACTTGAGCATGGAATATCAAAATTAGATGATACCAAAAGGGTTGGTTAGAGGACATCTCAAGGTTTCTAAAAAGTCCAAGAACACTTCCAAAAGTTCAAAATTGAAGAAGTTATACATTGTTGAAGTTGGGCATTTTTTCAAAATTGCCAAAAGTCAACTATCCCCAAAACTTCAAATTTTTCCAAAAGGGCCCACTTTTTTCCACTTAATTTGATCTTTTCACACCACACACGTGTCCTATCTTCAGTTTTATGTCCACTCATTAATTTTTTCATTTTATTTTGATTTTATTGAATTAATTCACTTGAAATCAATATTAATCCAAATAAAATCCAAAAATTGATGGAATAAGATCTTTGTGATTGATACAACTTTCAATTATCATGATGGGCACAATCAAATTCGTGCCAAGTCATATCATGCATAAAATCTTAGATTTGGAAAGAAATTGGAAGCCTTTAATGGTGATTCATATCAAATCTTCAAATCATCAATGCTCATGGGTTCAAAGCCCAAATCTTAACCTAATACATTGCTGGAGACTTGTACAAGCTAGACACACATAATACACGACCAGAAAGCTGCCCAAAACACAAAACCAAACTTGGAAAAAAGCTTGAATCTGAAATCGATATTGGAGGCCAATTCAATCCAAAATCTCAACGTGGTTCAATTTCCAGGAGTCCACTGAAGCTATTGGAATCAAAACCAAGTTGTTGTACCCCAAAATTTCCCTCCTATATTCTTCAAGATTTGTCAAGATCAATCTTCAAATGGATCAAGGGGTTGCCCTGTCAAACATCCTCCTAAGCCAATCAAAATTAGGGTTTTGGTTCCTTCAAGGAATTTGAGGTTTTCAATGGCTCAAACAAGTCTCATGTGCCTATATACATTGTCAAGCTTTTACATGCCAAGTCTCAAGGTTCACAATGCCAATTTGCACAGTCAAAAGCCCCATTTGCTTCACAATCAACTACAGGGGAAAAATGGTCATTTGGCAGTCAAAAGTTAGAATTTTTGGTCAACATCTTATTTTGAAGCCACAATCATCATTTGATCATGTCTTGATCATGATTCCACAAGCATGGCTCAAAAATCATCAAAGATGCAAAAGTTTCTATTTTGGGACAGTTGAAAAGTCAACTATAACTTGACCAGGGCAGAACTTTTTCATGGTTCATCAGAAAAATCCCATCCAATGCTCATTTTGAAGGGGATGACATTTCCTACAACTCATCTTCAAATTCCAAGTCCAAGAAATGCTCTCACAAAAAGTTATCAATTTCTACATTATAGGTCAATTTCAAAAGTCAACAAAAAGGCACTTTAAGTCAAAGACCATAACTTGAGATCGGTATATCCAAATGACATGGGACCAAAGGCATTGGTTAGAGGACTTCAAGACCTTTCCAAAATGTCCAAGAACATGTTCATATGATCAAAATTGAGCAAGATATGCATTGGAGAAGTTGGGAAATGTTTGGGAATTTGCAAAAGTCAACTTTGTCCAAAACACCTCATTTTTGCTAATGGGCCTCAAATTCCTTCTTGAAACGTTTTCCAAGGCCTATGCACGACCCATTGATATTAAATTGAATTATTTTATTATTTTTATTAATTAATTGGATTTTTAATTGATTTTTAATTCATTTAATTAATTTAATTGTAGGAAAATACCAAGATATGATTTCTAAATCTTTTTGTGAAGCAAAAGTGGTCAGCATATGATGGAAATTTCGTGTATCAATCAAGGGGACCAAAATCTCCAAAATTAGCAAGTTTTGGCAATCAAAAAGATGCAAAAATATTTGATTGAAAATCAAATATACAAACCATAATGCCATGGATTTTTGGATCAAGATTTACCCTAATTCAGTTCTACTATAAGTGCATAAGCTAAACCTAATTCCATTCACGTGAAAGCTGCTGCAGAAAACCATATGCAATATTGAAAAAAAGTAAAGAAAACTCAAAACTGAATTCCACCTTCCAGGCCCTTTCAAAGTAATTTAAGGATTCTAATACATTGCTAGCATTCCCAGAAGCGTGTAGCAATAAAAAACAAGCCTTAACACTCAAAGAACACGCAAGAACAGTGATACGGTTTGCTTGCCTTTTCTGTAGGTGTTTAGGTATTGGCTTGCATTTTTGGTAAATCCCAAGTGTATGTGTGAATGTCATGACTGATGTCATAACATTCTAGTTCAGTTTGTACTGACTCATTAGGTACCTTTGCAGAAAAATATTGTAATTCAAATACTGATGTTTATAAGTGTGTATCTGAGCATTTTGCAAAATGATCACATTTTGCTAAATCAGTAGACAGGTTTTCTCATATGTCATAACAGATGTTATGACATCCTGTTCTGAACTAACAGGATTGCAGGATTGGATAAGTTTGAGTTTTTTCAGGAAATAACTCAGTCCTTCCTGAACAGAATCCTGCGTTTTCTGAGGGGTAACCTAGCTCAACCCTAACCTGGTTAATAAAGTCCTGTGACCTGGTCTTTAGGTCAAACGGAATTATCCCTAGGTTTTTGGAAACCCTAACTGAAGTTGCAGCTGCTATATATTCCACAGAGTTGCTGTTTTTCAAGGATCCCTCTTGATTGATCAGAAGATCACTTGTAATCTGTATAGATTTGATTATTGTACTCCAAGCAATTATCATTGTGATAAGTGCCTTGGAATAGGTTTCTAACTGTAAGGGTTGTGTAGCACTCAAAGCTTTGAAGCAAGAGTGTTTGAATGTTCCTTGACTAAAGCTGTGAAGCAGAGTCAAGTTAGTTGTGTGCATCACTCAAAGCTGTGAAGCACGAGTGATTGTGTCGCTTGATTAAAAAGCTGTGAAGCTCAATCAAGTTTTTGTTTTTGAAGAGTGTCTTCATCAATTCTTAAGTCAAATTGGTTTATGTATCACTGCTGTGATTGAGGGGGAGTGAGTAGGAACTCAGGTTTAAGTTGTACTTAGATTGGAATTGCATTGGGTAGGTCTTAAGTGAAGGAGATAAACTGGTTGGTTTATTCCTGAATTAACATCTCTTATAGTGGATTTCCTCCCTGGCTTGGTAGCCCCCAGAGTAGGTGTTGTTGCACACTGAACTGGGTAAACAATTAACCGTGTTCTTTATTGCTTTTGTATTTACTGTCATATAGTAAGTCAGATACGGTGTCATAACATTGAACGTGACATTGAGTATCTGCAGCCAAAATTTCAATTGGCATCAGAGCAGGCACCCTGCCTGTATTACTGGGTGAGATCTAGGGATATCACTTTCTGGCACTATGGACAAAGAAGGAGTTTTTGGAAATAGACCACCCATTCTGGATGGAACTAATTATGACTATTGGAAACCTCGTATGATTGCCTTCCTAAAATCTCTGGACAAAAAGGCTTGGAGAGCTGCTGACAAAGGATGGATTCATCCCACCATAACTGAGATAGATGGGACAATCAGTCTGAAGCCTGAGGAAGATTGGAGTAAAGAAGAAGATGAGTTAGCTCTGGGAAATTCAAAAGCCTTAAATGCCTTGTTCAATGGAATTGATAGAAACATTTTCAGACTAGTACATCAATATGAACTGGCCAAGGAAGTTTGGGACACTCTCAAAACTACTCATGAGGGCACTTCCAAAGTAAAAATGTCAAGGCTTCAGATGTTGACTACCAAATTTGAGAATCTAAAAATGATGGAAGATGAAACCATTCATGAGTTTCACATGAACATCTTGGAGATTGCCAACACCTCAGGAGCACTGGGAGAAAAGATGTCAGAAGAAAAACTGGTGAGGAAGATTCTCAGATCCTTGCCTAAAAGATTTGCAATGAAGGTAACTGCCATAGAGGAAGCCCAGGACATTAGCAAGTTGAAAGTGGATGAACTTATTGGGTCTCTTCAGACTTTTGAGATGGGGATCACTGATAATGGTGACAAGAAGAACAAAAGCATAGCACTTGTATCCAACACTGATGTTGAATACAAGGAGGATGAAGAAGAAAACATATCAGAAGCTATTGCCATGCTTGGAAGACAGTTCAACAGACTCATCAAAAGAATGGACCCAAAGTCAAGGTCTAATGTTCATAACATTCCCTTTGACATTGACAGTTCCAGCAGAAGACCAAGGTCAGAAGATAAGGGAAACCAAGGCAGAGGTATTCAATGCCATGGATGTGAAGGATATGGACATATTCGAGCTGAATGTCCTACCTTTCTTAAGAAGCAAAAGAAAGGAATGACTGTTACTTGGTCTGACTATGATTCAGAAAGTAATTCTGAAGAAGAATCTGCCAAACTAGTTACTGCCCTAACTAGTGTTTGTACTTCTGAAGGTGACACTAGTGATGAAGAAGTGACATTTGAAGAACTGGCTGATACCTACAAGAAATTGTGTATCAGAAGTGCTGAAGTCTGTGTGCAGAATGAGAAACAATCAAAACTCATTATAAAGCTGGAGGCTGAAAAAAGGGCAAATCTTGAAACTATAAGTCATCTAGAAGGAGAAGTTCAACTGCTGAACTCACAACTGAATCAAATGACCAAATCTGTCAAGATGTTGACCAATGGAACAGAAAAATTGGAAGAGATCCTTTAGGTTGGACAAAATGTGGGAAATAAATCTGGACTAGGATTTATGGAAGCAAAGAAATCTGGTACTGGTAAGCAAATGTCAAAACGGATGTCTCAACACAACTCTCAACATCAGGAACAGAGACATATGAAGAAAAGGTACCAAAGATGGAAATGTCATCATTGTGGGACATATGGTCACATAAAGCCCTTCTGCTTCAGACTACATGGATATCCTAATCAGAACTCAGGTGTCAAGCCTAAGTCTAAAAAGGTACATCATGCTCCTAAATGGAAGAAAAAGGCTACTACACTGATAGCTCACACTTCCCTGAGGGTCTCTGCAAAGGAAGATTGGTACTTTGACAGTGGATGTTCCAGACACATGACTGGATTCAAAAATCTCCTCAATAATGTTATGCCTCACACCACCAGTTTTGTGACCTTTGGAGATGGTGCTAAAGGTGAAGTCAAAGGAGTTGGTAATTTGGACTGCCCTGGAGTTCCAAGTCTGAATAAAGTACTGCTGGTAAAAGGGTTGACTTCTAATCTCATTAGTATCAGTCAATTATGTGATCTAGGATTCAAGGTCAACTTCTCAAGATCTGAATGTCTAGTAATTAATGAAAAACTAGAAGTTGTAATGAGAGGAATCAAATCCAAAGATAACTGTTACGTGTGGCAGCCTGAGAACACTGATATCTCCACTATGTGTCAAATCATCAAAGAAGAAAAAGAGATGAAACTGTGGCAGCATAAGCTTGGTCTCCTTCATCTAAGAAGAATGAAGAGAGCTATTTCTATGGAAACTGTCAGAAGAACTCCAAAACTACAGGTTGATAATATCTGTGATGTGGCAAATAAACTTGAAGAAGAATGTGTTGTCAGAACCTTAAGTCATCTTGACAAGGATGTTGGAAATAACAAGTCTAATAAATTCTGTTCTCAAAACATCTGGTCAAAACAGATGCTCCCTGAGTACAATGTTACACAAGATGTTGTGACATTATGTTGTGACAATCTGAAAACAATCAACATTTCCTTGAACCCTATTGACTTTGAAGAGAAGAAGTCATTTAAACTGGAACATAGTTTCTCTAAGCTTCAGCTGACTGATTCTTCTACCAAGGCTCTTGTTGGAAATAAACTTGAAAATTTGAGGGGCAGGTTGGGTATTCACCAACATAAGAAATTATAGCAATTAATTTTGCTTAAAACAAGGGTTGAAGGGATTAATTTTATTAAGTCTATATTTAGTGGGTTAATCATATTCTTTCACAATTCCTTCAAAAGCTTTAAGAAGTTGAAGAGACTCCCTTTTACCCTCTATCTCTCTCATCCTTGCAACTTGTTTCCTCCTCCAAATCAAAGATTTTTCTCAAACTGTTGCCATTACTCAAAGTCAATCAAAATGTCTCAGACATCGTCTTCAACCATGGCGACTTCGTCTTCCTCATCATCGTCATCATCTGACCAAGATTCTAGGGCAATCACTACATGCATAGAATCTGAAGTTCTTGAGGTCACTCCTCTCAGGGAGATGGCAACTGACCCAGCCAGAGTCAAAAAGCTCAGAACCAGACATGCAGGAAGAGCTCAAGCTACAGCCTCTGGTAATTCTTCTCATCCTTCGTCTTCTGTACCTAATAGAGAAGGATCAGTTCAAGTTCACCAAGCTATTGCTAGGCTGGTTACTAGTATACTGAGTGGCAACCAATTTGTACCGGGGATTTCTATCCCTTTAAATCAATCAGAAAGTCCAAATGTGGAAGTTTCTGAAAATGTAGATGTCACTGAGAATGTTGTGACACCAAAAGACAACATTCAGAACCCCTTTGAAAAGGCTGCTGATCCACCTATCATTGATGTGGATGAAGATTACTCAGATAATGAACTGATTGCTAATGTGAACCCTAGCATAGCTAGGAGATTGATGAAAAGAAAGAGTAGTCAGAATGATAAACCTGATGCTAAGAAATCCAAGGCTTAAGGCATGGCTGAGAAAAGTATTCAGACAAAAGGGAAGAAGGCCCAGGTGCATACTGCTAGACAACCAATCTCTAAGAAGAGTAAAGAACCTGAAACTTCTGATTCTGATAAGGAATCAGAATTTGAGATTGATATTGAAGAAACTCCCATCAGAAGGAAGCTCCCCTCCAGCAAGATTGCTAGAGTGCCTGAAGTGCCAACAGACAACATCTCTTTTCATCATCCTGACAATGCAAACAGATGGAAGTATGTTTGCTTAAAGAGAATAGCATTAGAGAGAGAACTCAACAATGATGCCTTGGAGTGCAAAGACATCATGGACCTGATCAAGAATGCTGGACTAATGAAGACAGTGATAAAGTTTAACAAATGCTATGAAAATCTGGTCAAGGAGTTTGTAGTGAACTTGTCGAATGATTGTGCTGATGGAAGGTCAGCTGACTTTGAAAGTGTGTTTGTTAGAGGAAGAAGGGTCAAGTTCTCTCCATCAAAAATCAACAAGTTTCTTGGAAGAACAAATGAGGACTGTCCTGATCTAGAGGCAACTGACAATGAAGTTTGTCTAACCATCACAGCCAGGCAAGTAAAGTGCTGGCCTTTGAAAGGGAAGCTGAAGGCTAGTAAACTCAGCATGAAATTTGCCATCTTGCATAAAATAGGTGCAGCCAACTGGGTGCCTACAAATCACAAATCAACTATCTCCACAGGATTGGGGAGATTTATCTATGCTGTGGGAACCAAGACTGCTTTTGACTATGGGAGGTACATCTTTGAACAAACTTTAAAGCATGCTGGCAGTTATGCTGTCAAAGGACCAATTGCCTTTCCCTCCCTTCTTTGTGGAATCATCCTTGCACAATACCCTGATATCCTTGTGGCAAGAGATACAGTCTGCAAAAGAGCTCCTGCCCTTGGCCTGCACTACAAACTGTTTCAGGGATCTCATGCTCCAGACATTGTCATAACATCAGTTGAGACATCGTCTGTGAAGACCCAGTCCAAGACATCAGATGTCATAGCTGTGTTAAAAGAAACTTGCAAAGAGCTGGATACTAGAAAAAGGACCCTAGAAATTCTAATTGCCAGGCTAGAAAAGGAGGAAGCTGAAGAAAACAGAAGGTGAAGGACATCTCAACATTGAAGAAACTAGCTCCTCAGAATCTGATGACAGTGCTTGAAGGTTGATTGCTGTTTGGTGGTGTTGCTGGTTGGTGCTGATATCTGGTGGAGTTTGGAAGTTGTTTTCTGCTGCTGCTCTTATTATTTTGTTTTGGATAACTGTATAATTTTATGAACATGTATCTTTGGCCCATTTGTGGCTAAAGAGGGGGAGAATATTTTGGTACTTACTTAATTAGTACTTGACATTCTATTTTTCTGCTGTCACTTATTTCTGCTGCTATCTCTGATTGTTTAGGGTCTTTAGCCAAAAATCTGCCAAAGGGGGAGTTTGTAGGTGTTTAGGTATTGGCTTGCATTTTTGGTAAATCCCAAGTGTATGTGTGAATGTCATGACTGATGTCATAACATTCTAGTTCAGTTTGTACTGACTCATTAGGTACCTTTGCAGAAAAATATTGTAATTCAAATACTGATGTTTATAAGTGTGTATCTGAGCATTTTGCAAAATGATCACATTTTGCTAAATCAGTAGACAGGTTTTCTCAGATGTCATAACAGATGTTATGACATCCTGTTCTGAACTAACAGGATTGCAGGATTGGATAAGTTTGAGTTTTTTCAGGAAATAACTCAGTCCTTCCTGAACAGAATCCTGCGTTTTCTGAGGGGTAACCTAGCTCAACCCTAACCTGGTTAATAAAGTCCTGTGACCTGGTCTTTAGGTCAAACGGAATTATCCCTAGGTTTTTGGAAACCCTAACTGAAGTTGCAGCTGCTATATATTCAACAGAGCTGCTGTTTTTCAAGGACCCCTCTTGATTGATCAGAAGATCACTTGTAATCTGTATAGATTTGATTATTGTACTCCAAGCAATTATCATTGTGATAAGTGCCTTGGAATAGGTTTCTAACTGTAAGGGTTGTGTAGCACTCAAAGCTTTGAAGCAAGAGTGTTTGAATGTTCCTTGACTAAAGCTGTGAAGCAGAGTCAAGTTAGTTGTGTGCATCACTCAAAGCTGTGAAGCACGAGTGATTGTGTCGCTTGATTAAAAAGCTGTGAAGCTCAATCAAGTGTTTGTTTTTGAAGAGTGTCTTCATCAATTCTTAAGTCAAATTGGTTTATGTATCACTGCTGTGATTGAGGGGGAGTGAGTAGGAACTCAGGTTTAAGTTGTACTTAGATTGGAATTGCATTGGGTAGGTCTTAAGTGAAGGAGATAAACTGGTTGGTTTATTCCTGAATTAACATCTCTTATAGTGGATTTCCTCCCTGGCTTGGTAGCCCCCAGAGTAGGTGTTGTTGCACACTGAACTGGGTAAACAATTGACTGTGTTCTTTATTGCTTTTGTATTTACTGTCATATAGTAAGTCAGATACGGTGTCATAACATTGAACGTGACATTGAGTATCTGCAGCCAGAATTTCATTTTCCATAATCGAAACTCACATTTTATGCATCATTAACATGTTCTAATCATCGTTTTACATTGCTTGAACCTTTACAAAGCTAATGGAATTGGTTAATTGCATTATAGTGTACAGGATCGCAGGTTGCCATTGAAGGGTTCTAGGGTTTATGAGTTCTGGAATTAGGGCCTTCTTGACCAAGAAAAATTAGGACTAATGATGCCCATGGTTGAAACCGTCTGATCAAGACGAACATACTGGACATATCGCGCCATATTTATATAGCATAGAATCCTAATCGCTATTTTTCCTTTTTCAGTTTGTGGGGGTTAAAAACCCCCGCTATCTCTTTATTCTTTTGCAGGAAAACGAAGAAGATGAAGGACGTGTTCCATCCTGATTAGTCCATTCAAACTTACGCGCGTTTTTTCTCTTTCCAGCATAATGTTTGTTTTCTTAATAATATATTTGTTTGTTATTATAATATCAAAGGCGTTCAGTTGGCTTAGTGGTCAGTGAGTTGGCATGCAACCATTGGGACCTGGGTTCGATTCCCAGGTCCCCTAAAACCTTTGTTTCATATTTTTTCCAGTGTGATCATATGCAGGCTATTGAGCGTTGTTCATCATACGCCTTACGCATCCAGACGCCAAGTGTCCTCAAAGCTCAATCCAATGGCCATGGGATGGATGACCACCATGCTCCCAGTCAAACCCACGCCTAGCTGATTCCAACAGTCAATGGACTGAGTGTTAATGGGCCTGGAAACTGCTTCTTCACCCCCAAAGCTGGCCCAGCACCCCTGGTTCTTTATTCTTTTTATTCTTTTCTATTTCAAATTCTATTTAATTATTTTCTTAATTATAATTATTATTATTATTTAATTAACTCACAAACTATTATTTTCATAAAATCAGAAAACTAATATTATTATTATTTATTAATTGCATATTATTTTTTGTAAATAAACTTTAAATATAATTAATTTAGTTAATTAGGTTAACTTTAATCTTTTTGCAATAAATAAAAATCATGTAGAATTAGGGTTTGACAATTTTCAATCATATTTTCTTGTTATTTTATTTTTATTAAAAAAAAACATAACATAAAACATAAAAAACATTTTTTCTTTTAAATTAATTAATTAATTAGTTATTAGGTTTAATATTTAATTAAATGCAAAAAAGGACAAATTATTTCTTTCTTTTCTCAAGAAGGGTCAAAACCCTAAGACGTTCCCTATTCAATCTTTCGCGCGCATGTTTATTTTGATTCATATTTATGTATCTGTTTCCGAGGATGTAATAGTTAATTAGGTCTTTTACCGCTTTCTTTACTTTTCTCGCATTTATTTTCCAAACGGGTTATGTTTTTGGCGATGTATAGACCCGCGCCTTGTAATAGCGTAGATTTACCTTTCCGCAATTTATTTTCTGCACTCTTAACTGTTAATATGCATGACAAGACTTGTATGACAAATAAAACCAATCCGTAGCTCACAAATAACATGTACAAGACAATTTAAACTGAAACAACACACATGCACATGCCACTCCTAGGGTACGCCTCACTCGGTTGCCTCGAAGTGGTTGTCAAGTATAGGGTGTTTTAGAGGTCGCCCTCCTGTCTAAAGATCCAGTTGCCTCGAAACGGTTGCCTCGGATAAAAAGGATCTAGGACATTAGGGTTACCGCTAAGGTGTCCTACCATTGCTTTGGTGACCACATTGTCCCTCATAATCGAATTGACCCGAATACCTCCAACGACGGTGCTACCTACTTCTCAATAGTGGGATAGTACTGTCTAAAGGACTCTTACACAGCCTAATTCCTTAGAGTAGGTAGAATTCTCCTGGGTACTTGCTCTTTCAAAACAAAAAAACAACTTTTCGCACCTACACTTTCAAAACGTTTTCAAACAAACGCTTCATACACTCTTGAGGACAGATACAAGAGTTACCTAGAAGTTTTCAAAACGAAACTTTTTCAAAACCCACATACACTTGAAAAGAAAACAATTTTTGAAAACATAAGAGCAAGTACCTAAGAGCCCGTGGATAACCACGGATAGAAAGGGTGCTAACACCTTCCCTTTCTATAATCTACCTCCCGAACCCGAGAAACATCTCGAAAAGGAATTTTGCTGTGCTTTTGTCCATTCCTTGTTGGAGAAAATAAAAGACGGTGACGACTCTTGCTTACCGCGACATTTCGCGAACCAGCATTTCAAAACAGTCAGTTCTATTTCCACCTATCACACAAGCCTTGAAACGTCACCAAACTCACTGTAAGTCGTCCTGAACATGACCCTGTACATGCAAACACAACCTTGGATTCTTGCATCTTTTTGCCAAAATATTGATATATTCATAATCCTTGAATGATTTCCAAGCTTTTGGCAATATTCGATTTCGTTTTTATGGCCTGTAACGTAACATCTGAATCTAGGGTTTCATTATTTGTTTTTAGGCGTTTCAATTACAGGTAAAATCAAGACAAACCATGGACATGGTTGTGTTCAGGGAGGAGAGACGAACATGGTGATGGCCTCCGTTTGCATTTATACAGCCTATAGCTCGTTTTAGGACGAACCTAGGAATTTAGCTGCGGATAAAATCCGCAGGTAAATATCCAGGCTTTTTCAATGAAGAAGACGACTAGGTGTCTTCTCCCTATTGGCTGATTCGAATCTCGCGCCATATTTTTTTTATTTTTAGGCATAGTAGCTAGTTTCACATGTATTATTGTTTGTTTATTTTTCTAACAACTAGCAGGCGTTGGTGGAGTGGTTGGTGCGTTGGCCAATGAGCAATGAGACCTGAGTTTGAATCCCAGGTCCCCCAAAAACTTTGTTGCATTTTATTTATAGGTGATTCTATGCAGCATTAAAAGCGTGACCTATCATACGCCTCCATCCAGATGGTTGCCAAATGGTTTCAGATCAAATCCAATGGCCAAAATTGAATATCCACCATGGTCTCTAGTCAACACGCACACGTGGGATGGCAAAATTCAAACGCAGGCTGGCTTGAATTGGGCCAAACAATTGCTAGATTTACCTCCAGATTGGGCCCAACACCCCCCTTGGTTTATTCTTTTTTCTCTTTTTCTTATATTTATTTATTTGTTTTATTATTTATTTTTATTACCATTAACCAAATAATTAATTTTCTTAATAAAATCAGAAAACACAAAAAATATTATTTTTATTTATTAAAATTAAATGCATCACTTTATTTTTGTAAATAAATATTAATCAATTAATTTAGTTTTTAATTAGGTATAATTTTAATATTTTTTGCAAATAATTAAAATCAATTTAGAATAATTAGGTTTTATTAACATTAACCCATTTTATTTTATTTCCTTAAATATTCAAAAACCCAAAAATATTTTAATTAATTAATTAATTTTGACCTAATTTAATTTCCATTTAATTCAAAAAATAATAAAAACATGCTCTTTTTCAAAAAGGGTCAAAACCCTAAAAATTCGCCCGATTTAATTTTCTCGCACGCGTATCATTTTTTCCAATATTGTAATTGCTTCCGGTATGTAACAGCTTTTAATTAGGACTTTAATTATTTATCGCTTTCTTTTACTTTCCGCAATTTAAATTAAAGGGTTTGTTTTTGGCGATGTAAATACCCGACGCCTTGTAATAGTTTAGATTTAATTTCCGCAAATTTAAATTCCGCAACTATACACTATTAGATGTTTGATAATAGGGAATGCAGGACAAGATCCAATGTGTGAATTTAAAATCAGCATAGATAACCCATGACATGTACAAAGATAAATAACCGAAAAACAATACACTCACACATGCGCACTCTTAGGGTACACCTCACTTGGTTGCCTTCGAACGTGGTCATTGAGTATAGGAAGTTTTAGAGGTCGCCCTCTTGTCCAAAGATCATAGTTGCCTTGAAACGGTTGCCTCGGATGAAATGATCTAAGACATTAGGGTTACCGCTAAGGCGTCCTAACATTGCTTTAGTGACCACACGTCCCTTAATCGAATTGACCCGAAAACTCCAACGACGACGCTTCCTACTCCTCAATAGTGGGATAACATTGTCTAAAGGACATTAGCACAGTTTAATTCCCTTTTCGAGTAGGTAAATGGTTCTTAAGTACTTGCTCCTTTTAAAACAAAACAAAACTTTTCGCACTTACACTCCTTTCAAACAAAGATTTTTTTCAAACCCACAAACACAAAGAAAAGAAAATTTTGAAAACACATTGAGCAAGTACCTAAGAGCCCGTGGATAACCACTGATAGAAAGGGTGCTAACACCTTCCCTTTCTACAATCTACCTCCCGGACCAGAGAAACATCTCAAAAAAGGAATTTTTCTATGCTTTTGTCCTTTCCTTGTTGGATAAAATAAAAGACGGTGGCGACTCTTGCTTACCGCGACATTTTGCGAAAACAAACGCAAAACGCAAACCAGCATTCAAAAAACAGTCAGTTCTATTCCCACCGATCACAGAACTGGAGACTCTGCTGGGGATCTTTTAAGTGAGGTGTACCTTAGGATTATATCATTGTGTTTCCAATTGTATGCTTTGTATGATTTATCTTTGTGGGCTTGTATCAGAGTTCTATAGATCCTAACCCAGATCTGGGGATACCCTTTAGGTAAGTAGCAATAAACTGTGAGGGAACTGTTCGACGTAGACCGACACGGTTGAAGCAGTAGCTACATTGGTGTGGCACTTTAGTCTGTACCGATATCCCTTGTGTTGGAACGAGGAGAGTATGGGTCTTCTAAGGGGTCATTAAGCACCAACTGACCTTAGAACCTTAAATTGACCAACTTGGCCATAAAACAGTAGCAGTATGCTACACTCATTGAGACTAAACTCTCGCGATGATTCCGGCCGCAAGAAAAGGTTGCTAAACTGGAATTATGACCGATCGAGGGTAGTCAGTGATATTGAGATCCTCTAGAACCCGGTTACTATTTTTAGGGCAGGTTTAAACCAACTGAACTGAAAGAGGGTAGTGCCTAAGCTCCTTGCTAGCCTGAAATCTAAGGGCTCTTTTGTGTGACTTGTGTGCCTTTACCATGTTTTCTATTTGTGGATACTTGTGATGTGCCTACTATCATGACATAATAACATTGCATACATCTTGCATTGGACTAACCTATTTCAAAGACAGGAGGGATTCCTCTTTGTTCTGTTTTATAGGTCATCATGATGCCCATGCGTAAGAATACCATCCGGATCAACTTTGTCCGAGTCCCTACCTTGCTTAAAGAGTTGGTTGCTAAGTTGCCTGACACTACTTCCTTCATCAGAAGGCATGGTTCTCTTCTCAGTTTGGTCACCTCCAAATTAGACGAGCAGATGATGAGTATCCTAGTCCAGTTCTATGATTCTATGTATCATTGTTTTACTTTTCAAGACTATCAGCTGGTTCCCACCCTAGAAGAGTTCTCTGAGCTGCTCGGTATCTCTGTTC
Organism: Vicia faba; assembly: GCA_948472305.1. Classification (NCBI taxonomy): domain Eukaryota; kingdom Viridiplantae; phylum Streptophyta; class Magnoliopsida; order Fabales; family Fabaceae; genus Vicia; species Vicia faba. The sequence goes on from OX451736.1 coordinate 87,896,652, forward strand.
TGGAGCAGACCCCGTTTACTAGTTGGGAGAAGACCCTTAGGCCCGAAGAAATTGCTGCAACCCTTCATTTGACTAAAGAGGAGGTAATGGCTAATTGGGAGACTAGAAGTGGAGCAAAGGGCTTTCTGACTAAGTTTTTGGTTGGCAAGGCTAACTATTTATGGGATGGTCTAGACTTCAAGGCCTTCAAGGATATTCTGGCTCTTCTGATTTATGGCTTGGTATTGTTTCCGAATCCTGACACTTTTGTTGATGTGAATGCGATAAAGATCTTCATCTCTCAGAATCCTGTACCCACTCTCTTGGGTGACATTCTTCATCAGCTTTATGCTCGTACTGCCCAAAAGTGGGGAACCTTAATGTGTTGTGCTCCATTATTGTTGAGGTGGTTTATTTTGCACCTCCCCAAGTCAGTGCTGAAGAACAAAGAAGGAATGGGCTGGGCTTATAGGGTGATGTCTCTTTCTCATAATGACATTATCTGGACTCTCAAGGGTATGGATGAGGTGACTATCATTGATCGATGTGGAGAGTATCCTAATGTTCCATTGATAGGAACCCATGGAGGAATTTCTTACAACCCATGCTTAGCTCTCCGTTAGTTTGGGAGAGCCAGAAGAGAAGGACCTCATGAGATGCTAATGCCTCATATCATCTTTGATTTTCAAGGGGATAGCGACGAGCAGCGTCGCAGATTCATAAGGGCTTGGGATAGAGTTCACCAATCTGATCCACATGAGTTGGGCCCAAAGACTTCTCTGCCGATGGAGCCATATCTCAGATGGGTCCGTATCCGCGCCCAAAAGCTAGGTATGCCATATGAAGCTGTCCGGCCTGTCACTCTTGAAGTTGCTAATGAAGAAGGGGTTCTTCCAACCATTCTCCATCCTTATATGCCCACTGACATTGGGGCACTGAAGATATCTTGGATGCAACTGCGGGAAGAACGAGATTCTTACCGAGAGAAGTTCAACGAGCAAGAGCAGAAGATCCAGAGGTTGACTAGACAGTTAGAGAATGAGTGAATTCTCAACGATTATGTCCGTGCTGATAAGAAGAGGCCATGGGAGCATTGATTGACTTTTGATGATTTCCTTTCCAGTTTTTATTTACTTTTCAGTATTACCATTTTTGTAACGCCCTGAGGGCATCAGTTGAACAATTTAAATTTTGAAGTTTAAATCTAATAAAGTATGTTTACTTTCTTGTTTACAAATTTGAATCTCCTGATTGTCTTTGAAATCATAATCATACGCATTTCATCCCATGCACTTCATAAACAGGTACCCTTTACAGGTTGCTTATCTTCTTCGCTATTTACTTCAGCACTCACTCATCATGTCTACTGAACCTTCAACTGAGCAAGCTATCAAGGCCCTCTAGGCCCAGAATGCCCAATTTCAAGAGTTATTCATGAATCTAGCTAAGGGTCAACAGGACCTAAAGACCATGATTTTGAAAGAGAAGAAGAAGAAGAAGAGGAGGACCATCCTGTTTAACACAGGGCACAGGTTTGGAAACAGGCTACAGAATGAAGTTGATCTGACCACCTCATCTGGAGGGAAAGATATTCCACAAGAAAGGAGGGCTCATAGCCCTGTGGTCTCCGACAATGAGACAGACTACGATGAAGAACAGTATGCTCCAGCTGAGGATAGATACAAGCAACTGGAGGACCGGTTGAGCGCTATGGAAATTCAGAAGGTGCCTGGTCTGGACTTCGGAGATCTAGGTCTATCATTTGCGGTGGTGATTCCCATAAGTTCAAGGCACCAGCCTTTGCTAAGTATGACGGAGTTTCTTGTCCGAAGTTGCACCTCCGGTCATATGTGAGGAAGATTCAGCCTTACACCGCTGATAAGAACCTATGGATCCACTTCTTCCAAGATAGTCTCTCAGGGACTCAGCTTGAGTGGTTCTATCAATTGGACGGAGCCAGTATCCGCAGTTGGGAAGATTTGGCTACTACATTATACAAGCAGTATCAGTACAACTCCGACCTTGCTCCCACGCGTACCCAACTCCAGGGTATGTCAATGGGAACGGGTGAAGGATTCAAAGATTATGCTCAGAAGTGGAGGGAACTCACCGGTAGAGTACAACCACCCTTGGCTGATCGGAAGCTCGTTGACATGTTTCTGGGGACCCTGTCTGGTCCATTTTTCAACCATTTAATTGGAAGCTCTTCGTCTGGGTTTACAGAGCTTATTTTGACCGGTGAAAGGATTGAAGCTGGTATTAAAGCTGGGAAGATACATAAGGGTGCCTCATCAAGCACCGAGAAGAAGCCATTCAAGAAAGAGTCCAGTGTTATCTACAGTTAAAGAAACCAGAATAGACCTGAACGCCGTCAAGCTGTGAATGCGGTTGTTATTTCAAAACCTGCTAGTGCTCCTCAGCACAACAACCAACAAAAGGATGAGAGACCTCGAAGGCAATTCACCCGTCTCAGCATGACCTTATCTCAGATTCAACCACAGTTGCTGAAGATTAATCTGGTGGTTCTAAAGGAAGCCCCGAAGAACCCAAATACCATATCACCGAGGTATAACCCTAATGCCCGTTGCGCTTTTCATTCTGATAGCCTGGGGCATAATACGGATGATTGTTGGGTTTTGAAGAACAAGGTACAAGACTTAATTGACGCGAAGGAGATTGAGTTTGAGGCGTCCGAGAGGCCTAATGTTGTGACTGCTCCTATGCCCAAGCATGGAGTAAATGCTCTAGAAGAAGACTTGTTTGTGGTTTATGTGGATGATATTGTTACCCCTTTGATGACCGCAAAGAAGAACCTTTTGCAAGCCGGTTTATTTCCGGGCTGTGACGAAAGTTGCCATATGTGTTCTGTTTTACCTACCGGTTGCCCATTCTTGAAGTCAGGTATCCAAAACTTGATGGATAGTAAAGAGATCCTATTTGAGAAGACTGTTGTTCCCTCAGTTCATTCTGAAGAAGTCGCCATCATTACCATTTTCGACAATTCTTCCAAGGCTCCCTCGAGGAAGCCTGATAGAATTACATCTGTTCCGAAAATCGCACCTGTGATCATCACTGTTCCGGGGCCCATCCCCTACACCTCTGATAAATTTGTCCCTTGGCATTATGGGGCTGATGTTTATTTTCATGGAGTTAAGCAAGAGTTGGATGCTGATACTGACATCGGCAACATTACTGGACCTGCTAAAGTCACTCGCAGCGGAAGACTTTTCTCACCTGATATTGCTCCACCAACTGTCCGAAGACCTGTTGTTATTACACCTGCCAATGTACCTGCCACTATTCCTGATCAAGTTCCTATTCTTACCCCTGTCGCCGAGTCATCTGACACTCGGGGCAAAGGGATCACCACTGATGTGCCTGCCCAGACAGAGGCACCGAAGACAATTACTGTTGAAGATTCTAAGCAAGAGATGGAAGAGATCCTGAAGATCATTAAAAAGAGTGACTACAATGTAGTTGAACAGTTGGGGCAAACCCCGTCTAAGTTTTCTATGTTGTCACTATTGTTGTGCTCAGAGGCCCATGCCAAGGCTCTGATTACCTTTTTGAAAACTGCCCACGTGCCACAAGAGACATCAGCTGATCAGTTTACAGATTGTGTGGCTAATTTGACTGCTGATAATGGGTTGGGTTTCTCGGACGCCGACTTGACTGCTAAAGGGAAGAATCACAACGATGCCCTGCATGTCTCCATTGAATGCAGGGGCACTACTCTTGCACATGTATTGGTGGATACTGGTTCCTCATTGAACGTATTGCCTAAAAAAGCTCTAGACCGGTTGGATTGTGAAGGGTTGGAGCTGAAACCAAGTAACATTGTTGTCAGGGCCTTTGATGGGTCTAAAAGGATGGTGCATGGAGAGGTTGATATCCCGATCAAGGTTGGTTCTCAAGTCTTCAACTCTACGTTTTATGTGATGGACATTCGGCCATCTTATTCTTGTTTGCTGGGTCGTCCATGGATCCATAAAGCTGAGGCCGTAACCTCAACGCTCCACCAGAAGTTGAAGTACCCGGTCAAAGGGAAGATTGTGACAGTACAAGGGGAGGAAGAGTATATGTTCAGCCACCTCAACTCGTTCCGATATGTAGAAATGGATGGGGAGTTCATTGAGACTCCGTTCCAGCATTTTGAAGAGGTTCCCCAGACACTGGCATCAGCTGAGACTGTGTTTGAAGATTCTCCTATGAAAATGGCTTCCTTAAAAGATGCCTGGGCTGTTATTGAGAAGGGTGAGTGTGCAAATTGGGGCTGACTCCCTGATTTTACACAGAAGACTAACAAGTTTGGTTTGGGTTTCACTGCAGAAGCTCAAAGGGCTGTTCTGAATGCAAGGATCGGAAGACCTCCTGTGTTCATCAGCAACTCGGGAGTGAATGCCATTGAAGATGATGCGGAAGAGTCCGAATTCGACAGTTGGATCTATCCTACGACCAATGGTGGACCAAGCAACTGGATAGCAAAGGACTTCATCCCTATTACTTTTGTTACCCAGTAATGAAACTTTTGTTTTGAATTTGTAACAGACAATGTTTTAAACTTTATGGCCTGGTGTCTTACCCGGGGCACTATGGTTTCATTTGTGAGGGCTTTATGTGTGTCATTTTCATATATCATTAATAAAAGCATTGGACGTTCTTGCATTTCAAATCTTGCGCTCCTTGTTTTTCTTTATTATATATTGCAAAACAGCTATTTTACACACACTCATATATACAGGTCCACATCCACCCTGGATCTCACTGGTAATGACTCTGCTACTGCCAGTTATGACTTTGAAAATCTGATCAACTTAGCCAAAGACGAAGGTGAAGATGATTGTGAGGTACCTGGTGAACTTGCAAGACTGCTACTCTAAGAAGCGAGGGCTATTCAACCACATGAAGAGCCGGTAGAATTAGTGAATCTGGGTACAGAGACAGATAAGAAGGAAGTCAAGATCGATGCAAATCTGGAGCTTAGTATGAAACAATGGTGTATTCAGATGCTGCGTGACTACGTTGAGATCTTTGCCTGGTCTTACGAAGATATGCCTGGTTTGGATACTGATATTGTGGTTCATCGCCTGCCTACCAAGGAAGACTATCCTCCAGTAAAACAGAAGGTCCTCCGAATGCTCCCAGAGATGTCTGAGAAAATCAAGGCTGAGGTGATGAAACAGTTTGACGCCGGTTTTCTAGCAGTTACTTCTTACCCTCAGTGGGTGGCCAATGTGGTTACTGTGCGAAAGAAGGATGGCAAGGTTAGAATGTGTGTTGACTACATGGATCTGAATAGGGCAAGCCCCAAGGATGATTTCCCTCTACCTCATATCGACGTTCTGGTTGACAACACTGCTCAGCACAAGGTATTCTCCTTTATGGATGGTTTCTCCGGTTATAATCAGATTAAAATGGCTCCCGAAGACATGGAGAAGACGACCTTTGTTACTCAGTGGGGTACCTTTTGCTACAAGGTCATGCCTTTTGGACTAAAGAATGCTGGGGCAACATATCAACGTGCCATGGTTGCTTTGTTTCATGACATGATCCATCATGAGATTGAAGTATACGTCGATGATATGATTGCAAGGTCCCAGACTGAGGAAGAACACCTTGACCATCTGCAGAAACTGTTTGACAGGTTGAAGTTGTACAAGCTGAGGTTAAACCCGAACAAGTGCACCTTTGGGGTGAGGTATGCTAAACTGCTAGGTTTCATCGTGAGCGACAAAGGTATTCAAGTTGACCCTGCAAAAGTGAAAGCCATACAGGAGATGCCAGCTCCCAGAACAGAGAAAGAAGTCCGAGGCTTTCTGGGACGATTGAACTACATTGTCCGATTCATCTCGCATCTGACTGCTACTTGTGAGCCAATCTTCAAGCTGCTGAAGAAAGATCAAGTAGTACGTTGGAACGATGAATGCCAGGCCGCTTTCGAAAGGATCAAAGAGTACCTCCAAGAGCCACCTATTCTAATGCCACCAGTTGAAGGGAGACCTCTGATCTTATACTTGACAGTACTCGATAACTCAATGGGGTGTGTGCTGGGGGCAGCATGACGAGTCTGGCTGAAAAGAGCATGCCATTTATTATCTTAGCAAAAAGTTTACCGACTGTGAGACCCGATACTCACTACTCGAGAAAACTTGTTGCGCTTTGGCATGGGCTGCTCGCTGGCTGAGACAGTATATGCTGACTCACACTACTCTATTAATTTCAAAGATGGATCCAATAGAGTATATCTTCGAAAAGCCTGCCTTGTCCGGAAGAATAGAGAGATGGCAGATGATCTTGACTGAGTATGACATCCAGTACATGACTCAAAAGGAAATCAAGGGAAGTGTATTGGCAGACCATTTAGCATATCAGGCAGTGGATGATTACCAGTCTATGAACTTTGAATTTATGGACGAGAATATCCGATTGATAACAGATTGTGAGACACCTGGACTGGATGAAGGACCTGAGGAAGGATCCCGATGGTCTATGTACTTTGATGGAGCTTCGAACGCTTTGGGTAATGGCATTGGCGTCGTGATCATATCTCCTAAAGGCTCTCATACTCCATTCACCGCCCGACTATGTTTCAACTGCACCAACAATATGGCGGAGTATGAAGCGTGCATTATGGGTCTTCGAGAAGCAATTGACCTAAGGATTAAGTTTCTACGTGTATTCGGAGATTCCGCTCTCGTGATCAGTCATATCAAAGGCGAGTGGGATACGAAACACCCAAATCTTATTCCTTACAAGGAGTATGTATTGACATTGCTTCCCCATTTCAAGGAGATAACCTTTGAACACTTCCCTAGAGAGGAGAATCAGTTGGCGGACGCGTTGGCTATGATGTCTTCTATGTTCAAAGTCAATTGGGACAACAAGGCTCCTCGGATCATTATTAAAAGATTAGACGAACCTGCACATTGTTGTGATCTTGAGACTGAAGAGGTAACAGAAAAGCCCTGGTATCATGAAGTGAAGAGATACCTTGAGGCTCAGGAATACCCCGAGGGTGCATCTGTTAATGACAAGAAGTTTCTGAGGAGGTTTGCGGCGAATTTCTTCAACAGAAATAACATCCTTTACAAGCGTCACCATGATTCGACCTTACTGCGTTGTGTGGATAAGAATGAAGCAGAAAGGATCATGGCAGATCTACATGAAGGTACTTTCAGAACTCATTCCAGTGGACATACCATGGCAAAGAAAATCCTTCGGGAAGGATATTACTGGTCCACAATGGAAGCCGACTGTTATCAGCATTCTTGGACATGTCACAAATGACAAGTCTATGCTGATAAGGTGCACATACCTCCAGTTCCTCTGAACGTCTTGACGGCACCTTGGCCTTTTGCAATGTGGGGCATTGATATGATCGGTGAGATCAGACCTACAGCATCTAACGGGCATCATTTCATCTTGGTAGCTATCGATTACTTTACAAAGTGGGTTGAAGCAGCTTCCTTTGCTACTGTAACCAAGAACGTCGTGGCACGGTTTATTCGGCACAATCTGATATGTCGATATGGTGTACCAGAGAGGATCATTACAGACAATGGTACCAATCTCAACAATAAAATGATCACTGAGGTCTGCCAGCAATTCAAGATACAGCATCACAACTCTTCTCCTTACCAACCGAAGATGAATGGGGCTGTAGAAGCGGCTAATAAGAACATTAAGAAGATTTTGCAGAAGATGACGGTGACATAAAAAGATTGACACGAAATGTTACCATTTGCTATTCATGGGTACCGTGCCTCAGCACGGACGTCAATAGGGGAAACACCCTATTCCTTGGTTTATGGCATGGAGGCAGTCTTGCCTATTGAAGTTAAGATACCCTCTCTTCGGATCATGAAAGATGCAGGTTTGAGTGAAGATGACTGGATCCAGACCCGGCTTGATCAGCTAAATCTAATCGACGAAAAGAGACTTGCTGCTATTTGTCATGGTCAGACGTACCAAAAACGGATGATCAAGGCATTTAACAAGAAAGTCAGACGACAAGAGTATCAAGTTGGGGATCTGGTAATCAAGCGCATTATCCTACCTCAAGGTGATCCCAGGGGAAAACGGACCCCTACTTATGAAGGGCCATTCGTGGTTAAGAGCATTTTCTCAGGAGGAGCTATGATTCTAACCACCATGGATAGTGACGACTTTCCTCACCCCATCAATGCATACATAGTGAAAAGATACTACGCATAATCAAAGACCCACTAGGTTGACTGACCTATGCAAAAATAAGGGCTTCCCGGCGAACCAAAAGCGTTCGGGCAAAAATAAGGGATGAAAATGAAAAAAATCTGTACACCCGGCAAGTCGAAAACCTGAAAAGGCGGCTTGGGCAAAAAAGGGTATCCCGGTGGACTGAAAACCCGAAAGGGCGGTCCAGGCAAAAATTAGGGATTAAAGCGTAACACTATGTCTCATTGGATCACCTTGCATCCGGACTCCGGTATCGACTATCAAGCTCAGACGACACTAATCAATCTGATCTACCTTCAACCAGTAGAAAAGTGATGAGATACTCGAAGACATAAAGGCAATAGCAGATTTAGAACCCAGTGGGATTATTCACATAGCTGTTTTGTTTTCTTCTTACAAATTTTATAAATTCTATTTGTTCAGCGGCGTTCTCTTACTAGGACGTCAGCCTCTTGTACAAAAACGCCTATTTACAGGCCAAACTTTAAAATCAATACAAATTCATTTTCAGACAAATTTCAAACTGTTTTCCTTTATCTGTTTTGTTTTGCAAAGAACGTCCAAAGTTCATTTTTGATATATGCATTTGACATTAATTACTGATCATAAATATTTACATGCGAAACGAAAGATGAATTACTGGTAATAGTAGAAACAGGGGCAAATAAGAATTGTCCGAACTGTACAAGTTGCTCTGTCCACCAGGTACCAAGGTATATTCAGCTGAAGAATATGGCTAAAATACTTTCACTCCCCGCAGAATAAGGTAGTAATGGTAGCTCTCCCAGCTGAGACTTGCAGCTATGTACAAATCAGCGACACTCTCCCCAAGCAGAGTTAGTCTACCATCATCCCTAAAAAGGCTTGGTATCCCCAGAAGGTCTTAATATTCCCCAATGGAGTATAAGAATATTCTCCAACAAGTATCAGAGTATCCCCGACAGTCTTAATATTCCTCAACAGAGTATAAGAATGTTCCCCGGTAGAATACAAGATACCCCAGTGGAGTCAATTTTCCCAGCACAGTCTAAAAAGCTTCCCCAACGGAGTTGAATCATCATCCCCAGTAGACTCTGGAAGCTTATCCCCTGCAGAGCATAAATAGATCATCCCCAGACAAATTCAGAGGGTTATCCCCACAAGAGTCTAACAGGTTTATCCCCAGCAAGTTGCAGCTGAAAGATCATCCCCCAGTGAAGTTCTTTCCTTTCACAAGCAGGAATTCAATCCTCAACAGATTCAATATCACCAACAATGGTAATCCATCCCCGACGGAGTTTATCGTTGAAATCCCCAGCAGAGTTTATCAGCGGAATCCCCAGCGGAGTTTATCATTAAAATCCTCAACAGAACATCTCTCCCCCACAGAGTAATTCCCCACAGAGTAATATCTTCATCAGTTTATTCCCCAACGGAGTTCTTTTCTCCTGCAGGTTTATTCTCACAATCATCTTCGTTCATCATCCCCAGCGGAAACGAAGAACTCAACTCTATTCTCCAGCAGCTCCGGGATTTATTTTCCCCAGCTAAAACATTATATTCCCATACATCATGATACATGCATATACGCATCATACGAGTACAATCTCATTTATTTTGAGAACATCATTGCCTAATCCATATCATGCATTGCATATGACTGACCTTTACCTTTCAGGAAAGATACAGTTAAAGTTCTCAGTTACGTCAAAGACCTGACCGGTTCTTAAATCTCAATTGAATTATCCTCGGTTGAATTTCAGATAAGGTTCTCAATATCGACAGTTTCCCTACGTAAAAGTGTGGATGAGTGCTATAACCTCAACGGTATACTACGTTGAACACTAACCAGTTCCTAGATCTTGATGTTTTCCTCCGTCATAGTGTGGACGAGTTCTGTAATTTCAACGGTATACTACGTTGAAGACCAGACAGTTCCTAGATCTTGCTGAAGATGTTTCCCTATGTCATAGTATGGATGAGTGCTATAACCTCAACAGTATACTACGTTGAGCACTAGTCAGTTCCTAGATCTTGATGCTTTCCTCCGTCATAGTGTGGACGAGTTCTCTAATTTCAACGGTATACTACGTTGAAGACCAGACAGTTCCTAGATCTTGATGAAGATGTTTCCCTACGTCATAGTATGGACGAGTGCTATAACCTCAACAGTATACTACGTTGAGCACTAGTCAGTTCCTAGATCTTGATGCTTTCCTTCGTCATAGTGTGGACGAGTTCTCTAATTTCAACGGTATACTACGTTGAAGACCAGACAGTTCCTAGATTTGATGAAGATGTTTCCCTACGTCATAGTATGGATGAGTTCTATAACCTCAATGGTATACTACGTTGAGCACTAGTCAGTTCCTAGATCTTGATGTTTTTCTCCATCATAGTATGGACGAGTTCTGTAATTTCAACGGTATACTACGTTGAAGACCAGACAATTACTAGATCTTGATGAAGATGTTTCCCTATGTTATAGTGTGGACAAGTGCTATAACCTCAACGGTATACTATGTTGAGCACTAGTCAGTTCCTAGATCTTGATGTTTTCCTCTATCATAGTGTGGACGAGTTCTGTAATTTCAACGGTATACTATGTTGAAGACCAGACAGTTCCTATATCTTGATGAAGATGTTTCCCTACGTCATAGTGTGGATGAGTACTATAACCTCAACGGTATACTACATTGAATACTATTCAGCTCCTAGATCTTGATGTTTTCCTCTGTCAAAGTGTGGACGAGTTCTACAATCTCAACAGTATACTATGTTGAATACTAGACAGTTCCTAGATCTTGATGAAGATGTTTCCCCCCAATTGAATTATGGACAGGTTCTTAAGACTCAACCGAGGCATTCTCTCAGTTGAAGTACCGACAAGTTCCTAAATCTCAACAAAAGTTAGACTTCCCTAGCGGAATCTTTTACAAACCACAAGTATGCAAGTTCTCGCTAAGGAATCTCTTATGCGATCGACACTCCTGCAGATGGCATCTGTAAGCCCATCCTCCTGCCAACAATCTCCAAATTGCATATGTAAGCCCATTCTCGACATCACAATGCTGATACTACACCATGCGAGTGCAAATTTCTGGGCACTCTAGTGTTCAATTATCTTCCACCTTCGGATCACGAAAGGCTCGAAAGCCAATCTATATCCTCAGGTTTAAGAAAATTGAACAGGGGCAACTGTTGTACCCCAAAATTTTCCCTCCCATATTTCTCAAGACATGTCAAGAATAATCTCCAAGTGACTCAAGCTAGCTCAAGAGTTGGAGAATCAAATCACCTCCTAAGGCAGTCAATTCAAAATTAGGGTTTTGTGTTGCATCAAGGTCTTTGCATACAAATGACCCCAAGTTCTCCCCAATGTTCTAATATGTTCTCAAGTTCATCCATGTCAAATTTCAAGCCTTGCAGAGAAAGTTTGGTCAGTCAATTGCTCAAAAGGTCCAAAAGTCAATTGTGTTAGGGCAAAAGTCAACTGTGTCCCAAATATAGTCAAACCTCAAGATTTTTGTAAACATTCTAATTTTGAAGGATAATTCATCATTTTGATAAAGGGTTGATCATTATTCATCAAGGATTGCTCAAGATTCATCAAGATTCAAAAGTTGCTAAATTAGGGTTTTGTAGGAAAAGTCAACTCAACTTTGACCAAGAATAACTTTCTCATACTTTATGAGAAATGATCCTTCCAAAGCTCATTTTGAATAGGATGTAATTTCCTACAATCCAAATTCACACCCCAAGATCAAGAAATGCACTCATAAAAAGTTATAAATTTGGACATTATAGGTCATTTTTGAAAGTCAACAAAAACACCTTTTTTGCCAAAGCTTATAACTTGAGCATGGAATATCAAAATTAGATGATACCAAAAGTGTTGGTTATAGGACATCTCAAGGTTTCTAAAAAGTCCAAGAACACTTCCAAAAGTTCAAAATTGAAGAAGTTATACATTGTTGAAGTTGGGCATTTTTTCAAAATTGCCAAAAGTCAACTATCACCAAAACTTCAAATTTTTCCAAAAGGGCCCACTTTTTTCCACTTAATTTGATCTTCTCACACCACACATGTGTCCTATCTTCAGTTTTATGTCCATTCATTAATTTTTCCATTTTATTTTGATTTTATTGAATTAATTCACTTGAAATCAATATTAATCCAAATAAAATCCAAAAATTGATGGAATAAGATCTTTGTGATTGATACAAATTTCAATTATCATGATGGACACAATCAAATTCGTGCCAAGTCATATCATGCACAAAATCTTAGATTTGGAAAGAAATTGGAAGCCTTTAATGGTGATTCATATCAAATCTTCAAATCATCAATGCTCATGGATTCAAAGCCCAAATCTTAACCTAATACATTGCTGGAGACTTGTACAAGCTAGACACACACAATACACGACCAGAAAGCTGCCCAAAACACAAAACCAAACTTGGAAAAAAGCTTGAAAAGCTTGAATCTGAAATCGATATTGGAGGCCAATTCAATCCAAAATCTCAACGTGGTTCAATTGCCAGGAGTCCACTGGAGCTATTGGAATCAAAACCAAGCCTTGAAACGTCACTAAACTCACTGTAAGTCGTCTTGAACATGACCCTGTACATGAAAACACAACCTTGGATTCTTGCATCTTTTTGCCAAAATATTGATATATTCATAATCCTTGAATGATTTCCAAGATTTTTGCAATATTCGATTTCGTTTTTATGGCCTGTAACGTAACATTCGAATCTAGGGTTTTCGTTCTTTGTTTTTAGGTGTTTCAATTACAGGTAAAATCAAGACAAACCATAGACATGGTTGTGTTCAGGGAGGAGAGACGAACATGGTGATGGCCTCCGTTTGCATTTATACAGCCTATAGCTCGTTTTAGGACGAACCTAGGAATTTAGCTGCGGATAAAATCCGCAGGTAAATATCCAGGCTTTTTCAACGAAGAAGACGACTAGGTGTCTTCTCCCTATTGGCTGATTCGAATCTCACGCCATATTTTTTTATTTTTAGGCATACTAGCTAGTTTCACATATATTATTGTTTGTTTGTTTTTCTAACAACTAGCAGGCGTTTGTGTGGTGGTTGGTGCGTTGGCCAATGAGCAATGGGACCTGGGTTTGAATCCCAGGTCCCCCAAAAACGTTGTTGCATTTTATTTATAGGTTATTCTATGCAGCATTAAAAGTGTGACCTATCATACGCCTCCATCCAGATGGTTGCCAAATGGTTTCAGATCAAATCCAATGGCCAAAATTGAATATCCACCATGGTCTCTAGTCAACAGGCACACGTGGGATGGCAAAAGTCAAATGCAGGCTGGCTTGAATTGGGCCAAACAATTGCCAGATTTACCTACAGATTGGGCCCAACACCCCCCTTGGTTTATTCTTTTTTCTCTTTTTCTTATATTTATTTATTTGTTTTATTATTTATTTTTATTACCATTAACCAAATAATTAATTTTCTTAATAAAATCAGAAAACACAAAAAGTATTATTTTTATTTATTAAAATTAAATGCATCACTTTATTTTTGTAAATAAATATTAATTAATTAATTTAGTTTTTAATTAGGTATAATTTTAATATTTTTTGCAAATAATTAAAATCAATTTAGAATAATTAGGTTTTATTAACATTAACCCATTTTATTTTATTTCCTTAAATATTCAAAAACCCAAAACTATTTTAATTAATTAATTAATTTTGACCTAATTTAATTTCCATTTAATTCAAAAAATAATAAAAACATGCTCTCTTTCAAAAAGGGTCAAAACCCTAAAAATTCGCCCGATTTAATTTTCTCGCACGCGTATCATTTTTTCCAATATTGTATTTGCTTCCGGTATGTAACAACTTTTAATTAGGACTTTAATTATTTATCGCTTTCTTTTACTTTCCGCAATTTAAATTAAAGGGTTTGTTTTTGGCGATGTAAATACCCGACGCCTTGTAATAGTTTAGATTTAATTTCCGCAAATTTAAATTCCGCAACTATACACTGTTAGATGTTTGATAATAGGGAATGCAGGACAAGATCCAATGTGTGAATTTAATATCAACATAGATAACCCATGACATGTACAAAGATAAATAACCGAAAAACAATACACTCGCACATGACCACTCTTAGGGTACACCTCACTTGGTTGCCTTCGAACGTGGTCATTGAGTATAGGAAGTTTTAGAGGTCTCCCTCTTGTCCGAAGATCATAGTTGCCTCGAAACGGTTGCCTTGGATGAAATGATCTAAGACATTAGGGTTACCGCTAAGGCGTCCTAACATTGCTTTAGTGACCACACGTCCCTTAATCGAATTGATCCGAAAACTCCAATGACGATGCTTCCTACTCCTCAATAGTCGGATAGCATTGTCTAAAGGACATTAGCACAGCTTAATTCCATTTTCGAGTAGGTAAATGGTTCTTAAGTACTTGCTCCTTTTAAAACAAAACAAAACTTTTCGCACTTACACTCCTTTCAAACAAAGACTTTTTTCAAACCCACAAACACAAAGAAAAGAAAATTTTGAAAACACATTGAGCAAGTACCTAAGAGCCCGTGGATAACCACAGATAGAAAGGGTGCTAACACCTTCCCTTTATACAATCTACCTCCCGGACCCGAGAAACATCTCAAAAAAGGAATTTTTCTGTGCTTTTGTCCTTTCCTTATTGGATAAAATAAAAGACGGTGGCGACTCTTGCTTACCGCGACATTTTGCGAAAACAAACGCAAAACACAAACCAACATTCAAAAAACAGTCAGTTCTATTCCCACCGATCACAATTGGAACATAAGAGGTAAGAAGAGAAGTCAAGATAGGGGCAGATCTCGAGGAAAGCATAAAGGTCAGATTGATTGAGCTACTCCGTAAGTATTCTGATATCTTCGCTTGGTCTTATGAGGATATGCCTGGGTTGATACAGACATAGTGGTGCATCGACTACCGCTCAAAGAAGGTTGTTCCCCTGTCAAGCAAAAGCTCCGAAGAACTCATCCTGAGATGTCTAAGAAGATCAAGGAGGAGGTCCAGAAGCAGTTGGATGCGAATTTCTTAAAGGTCATCAATTATCCGCCATGAATCGCAAATATTGTGCCTGTGCCCAAGAAGGATGGTAAGGTCAGGATGTGCGTGGATTATAGGGATTTGAACAGGGCCAGCCCTAAAGATGACTTCCCTCTTCCGCATATTGATGTGTTGGTCGATAATACTGCTCATTCCAAAGTATTTTTGTTCATGGATGGTTTTTCGGGTTACAATCAAATTAAGATGGCTCCAGAGGATATTGAGAAGACAACATTTATCACGCCTTGGGGCACCTTCTGCTATAAACTGATGTCGTTTGGTTTGAAAAATGTCGGGGCAACATATCAGTGCACCATGGTCACTCTCTTTCATGATTTGATTCACAAAGAGATTGAGGTTTATGTGGACGATATGATTGCTAAGTCTGACACGGAAGAGGAATATCTTGTTCATCTGGAAAAATTGTTCGAGAGACTGAGGCAGTTCTTGCTAAGGTTGAATCTGAATAAGTGCACCTTCGGGGTGAGATCCGGCAAGCTGTTGGGTTTTATTGTAAGTGAAAAAGGTATCGAGGTAGACCCGACCAAGGTAAAAGCGATACAAGAAATGTTTGAGCCAAGGACGAAGAAGGAAGTATGTGGTTTCTTGGGAAGGTTAAACTATATTTCTAGATTTATTTCTCATCTCACAGCCACCTGTGAACCTTTGTTCAAGTTATTGAAGAAAAGTCAGACAGTGAAATGGAATGAGGATTGTCAGAAGGCCTTTGATAAAATAAAGGAGTATTTGCAGGAACCTCCGATACTCATGCCGCCAGTGGAAGGAAGGCCACTAATGATGTATCTAGCTATGTTGGAGAGCTTAATGGGTTGTGTCATCGGTCAGCACGACGAGACAGGGAAGAAAGAGCAGGATATTTACTACTTGAGTAAGAAGTTTATGGAATGCGAGTCGAGGTACTCATTGCTAGAAAATACATGTTGTGCGCTTGCCTGGGCCGCCAAACGTTTGAGGCAGTACATGTTAACTCACACCACCTACTTGATATCCAAAATGGATCCAATCAAGTATATTTTCGAGAAGCCAGCTCTTACGGGAAGGGTAGCCCATTGGCAGATGATACTCACCTAATATGATATCCAATACACTACCTAAAAAGCAATTAAGGGTAGTGTACTGGCCGACCATCTTGCTCATCAGCCCATGAATGATTATGAACCGATGAAGTTTGATTTTCCAGATGAGGAAATTGTGTATATTCGGTATTGTAATATGCCAGACCCAGACGAAGGACCCGAGCCGGGATCACGTTGGATGCTTGTTTTTGATGGTGCCTCAAATGCCATGGGCAACAATGTCGGAGCCATTATAACTTCCCTTGAGGGATACCACATTCCTTTCATGGCTCGTATTTGTTTCGATTGCACTAACAACATGGCCGAATATGAGGCTTGCATTTATGGCATTGAAGCGGCGATCGACCTGCGCGTCAAATTTTTGAAAGTTTATGGGGATTCCAATCTTGTTATCAGCCAGATTAATGGAGATTGGGAGACTCTCCATCAGAACCTAATTCCCTATCGTGAGCATGTTATGAAGCTGGTCCCGTACTTCGAAGAGATCACGTTTGAACACATTCCCAGAGAAGAAAACAATCTAGCTGATGCACTGGCAACTTTGTCCTCCATGTTCAAGGTTAAGTGGGCTAATGAGGCACCTTCCATTACCATTAGAAGTTTGAGTGAGCCAACTTTCTGTTTTGAGGCTAGTTTGGAATCAAATGGTAATCCTTGGTTTTATGATATTAAACGATATCTTAAAACACAAGAGTACCCTGAAGAGGCATCAGTCACAGATAAGAAGTTCTTGAGAAGATTTTCAGCCAAGTTCTTTCTCAGTGGCGGTGTGTTGTATAGAAGGCATCATGACAGTTTACTACTCAGATGTGTTGACAAGAAAGAAGCAGCTAGAATCATTGAGGAGATACATGAAGGTGATTTCGGGACCCATTCCAGTGGGCATACCATGGCTAAAAATATTTTGCGAGCAGGTTATTATTGGTCCACCATGGAGACTGATGGTTACAATCATGCACGGGTTTTCCATAAATGCCAAGTCTATGCTGATAAGGTGGATGTGCCGCTAGTACCTTTGAATGTCTTGACTTCCCCTTGGCCGTTTGCGATGTGGGGAATTGATATGATCGGCAAAATTGAACCAACTGCATCCAGCGGGCACCGTTTCATTCTGGTTGCCATCGATTATTTTACAAAATAGGTCGGAGTTGCATCCTATGCTAATGTCACTAAGCAGGTGGTAACTCGGTTCATTAAGCACAATATTATCTGTCGCTGCGGAGTGCCTGAAAAGATCGTTACCGATAATGGGTCTAATTTGAACAACAAAATGATGAAGGAGCTTTGTGAGTCCTTCAAAATCAAGCATCATAACTCTTCCCCATACCTACCAAAGAAGAACAGTGTTGTCGAAGCGGCCAATAAGAATATTAAGAAGATCGTACAGAAGATGGTGGTAACCTATAAAGATTGGCATGAGATGCTGCCTTTCGCTTTGCATGGTTAACGCACCACTGTGCATACTTCGACTGGGGAAACCCCATTTTCATTGGTTTACGGCATGGAAGCAGTATTGCCGGTAGAAGTCGAGATTCCTTCTCTTAGGATCGTGAGAGATGTTGAGCTGGATGAAAGTGAATGGGTACATAATCGGCTGGATCAGTTGGAACTTATTGACGAGAAGAGGTTGACGTCTGTATGTCATGGTCATGTATATCAGCAGAGGATGAGGAAAGCTTTTAATAAGAGGGTACGACCTTAGTGTTACAAGCCAGGTGACCTTGTGCTAAAAAGGATAATTCTCCCCCAGGGAGATCCCAGGGGCAAGTGGGCTATGTCTTATGAAGGTCCTTTCGTGGTAAGAAAAGTTTTCTCTGGAGGAGCAATGATGCTCACGACTATGGATGGAGAGTACTTCCCTCTCCCTGTGAATGCTGGCGTAGTTAAAAAATACTTTGCATAAAAAATATAATAAAAAAAACTCGCTAAACTGAAAATCCGAAAGGGCGGTTTAGGCAAAAAGAGGGTGTCCTGGTGAATCGAAAACCTGAAAGGGTGATTCAGGAAAAAGTTAGGGACTTAAAGCAAATGACTACGCTCGGCATGAGATCCTTTGATTCTTTCCTTCGTTCTGTCACCTAGCATAAGCTCGAAGCTAATCCAAGAATGATCTATCTGAAAGCAGGAAGATGAAAGCATAAGAGTCATAAGAGTCATAGCATAGTCGGGACTCGATGGATATTCACATTCACATTGCCATTTGTAAACACTTGTTTGCTTTGATTTTGTAATTACTTTCTTCCAAATGTAAATGCCTTTTTCACAGGCTGATTTCTCAAAATCAAAAGAATATCTTCTTTCAAGTATAGGTATACGTTTGTTTTCCCCCTTTTTACTATTTTGTTTGCAAAAACATCCAATATTTTGATAAGCATGTGCATATAAACTTTGTGGGCCTTACACAGAAATGGTAATCTAAGTCATGGTTAGTTGATCGCTTGAAATACAGATAATAAACACAACTACTATTGTGCAAGGGCGTGTTTGGTTCTGTTATTGATAGGATTCTCATTCACTTTACTGGTGGATGCCTTGCCATTTGTTTCACAGCTTCGTGCTATTGGTAAAGGTCATGGGTCAGGATAATATCAAGATTACGGCAGGTCGACGAGATCAGCAAACCTAGTTGGAGATATTTCTTCCCCATAATGGCTTTTATTACGTTTCTTTACCGTACATTCATGTGTTATCTTGATTGATTGTTTTAGCATTGTCTGCATATAGGATTTTTTTTATGGCCGAATGTCAATCTAGATGCGTTGAATATTTTTCCTTGAAGAAATTGTTTCATTTTACTTAATCCATCCAGTATCACTCTTTAATCGATTTTCCGGGCATTTTGATACCAACTGTGCCAATTCTTTTGCTTAGCCCAGAGTTTGGAAGGAG
Source organism: Vicia faba (assembly GCA_948472305.1). Taxonomy (NCBI): domain Eukaryota; kingdom Viridiplantae; phylum Streptophyta; class Magnoliopsida; order Fabales; family Fabaceae; genus Vicia; species Vicia faba. The sequence goes on from OX451736.1 coordinate 87,915,899, forward strand.
TTTAGCTGAAAACGATGACTGTAATGGTATGCTTTTGAGTAGAACCCCGTTGACGATGTACAGGCATTGTTTCAATCCCCAAACACCGGAGATATAAGGGAGATAGACCCTCGTTAACCCCTCTGAGCCTTCGAAGTAGGAGTTTCTTTTTCGTTCAAAAAAACCTTATTTTTTTAACCAGAGGCAGGGTAGATGTTCAGTTAATTTGACCAAGCATTCAAATTTCAGAAGGAATGTCCCATCTGAGGATCACCACATTTTATCTTTCACATCATAAGATCAGGAAAAATGTCTAAACCACCCATTACCTCACAAATTCCTGAGGTCGAGATCGAATCAATACAATAATGGTTATCCCTCGCCGAACAAGGAATGAGGCATTTGTTTTCTTCAAAAGAGAGAGAAAGAAAGAAAAAGTTCAAATACCTAAAGTCATATTGATTTGTTCGAAGTGGAAAGTATGAATAAGAAAGAAACAAAAAGCCCTGCTAAGTCAAAACTTGAAAACAAGTCACTTAGGCAAAAGTTAGGGTATCCCGCTGGACTTCCAAAATTGAAATTCAAAAGATTTTGTCCAGGCAAAAGTTAGGGAAAAGAAGAGCCTAAAGGCCGAAAAATATTATCCAATTAAATTTTCATCAAAAGAAGAGGAACAATAATATCAAAGACAAAAGCAGCAAAAGTTAAGTGACAATCATGTTGGAGAATTTGTCATGATCACTCAACCATTATAAATCCTTTTGAAAGAGGAATGCTTGTGATAAGTAAGCTGAACTTAGGATAGAAGAATATCACGAAGGGGGTGGGCACCAAATAACTCGAGCCTTGAAAAACTTTTTTCTAAAAAACCTTGAACCAGGCCACGTTACAACCTCTAAAAGTCCTAACTGAAACAAGGGTTTAACTCGAAAGCATACTACAACAGGATAACGTTTCCTAAACTCCCAAATATGTGTTGCATATTCATGTTGGTATGTTATCACCCGCATCTTGACTCGTTTTTTTTTTTAAAAAGAGAAGGGGAAGAAAAGTTTTGAAATTTTTGCACTCTAGCCAGTGATTCATTCACGACAAAGATGCCACACTTTGTTAAGGTTTTCAACTTGAAGGCTTAAATAATCGTCGCATCAGATCTGTCATTCCCAAAATAAACATCTTTCTGCATGCAAAACATTTGTTTGACATAAAAAAATGAGTTTACACGTTGAACACCTGTAAAGAGCTTAATGATTTCCAGGAAGGGAATATTTGGTTTTTCTTCTGTTGGGCAGAGCCCATTTATGATTAGGACTTTACCTATCCCCAGTAAAGTTTCGTTTCTGCAGCGAAGTTTTGTTTCCCCAGGAATCTTCTTTTAAAGGCTTCATTCTGAGACTCCGGATTTGAGGATGTCGCATATCCCCAACGGAGTTTCCAACAGAGATCCCTCGCTATGACTTCTCATTTCCCAGCCGGTCTGTTGATTGGGGCATCCTTGTTAAGATCTTCCCTTATCCCCAGTAAGGTCAACATTGTGTGACTATCTGCATGATCCATCCAATGGTTGCATTTTGAAAAGAAAAATCTCTCCAACAAAAATCTTCAATAGAGTTTTGTCTCCCTGGTGAAGTCCCGTTTCCTCAGCAGAGCTTTGTTCTCCCAGCAAAGGTTTTCACTCCTCACGTCGGGTCTATTGTCTTGGTGTCATCCTCAACACGGCCATGCGCTGTCTTTTCCAAAGATTACAGTCTTTCCCTGATCTTCTCCCTCAATGTCTAATCTTCAGATGGCGTCCCTCTCCAAAAGCTACAGTGTCGATCTGATCTTCTCTAGGAGTTGGCAATTTATTTTTGCAGCTCCTCTCAACGTTTGTGGCCCGTTTCTATTGGTTGCTCGGTTGTTATTTCCCGCGAAGCTTTATATCTTCTAGTTTCCCTCTCTAGTGGTTCCCCATACTTTCTCCTTTCCTCTGGATTTTTCAATTTATTTTTGCAAGTCATGTCAGATTCTGACTTCTTGGTTATTGGCTTCTCAATTGGCCATTCCCCAGTGAAACCTTTTAAACATGCATCATTACATTGCATCTACCAAAACACGTAGCATTTCCAATATATGGAGCATTGCGCTATATAGAAAGAATTCAAACATGCATCGGAACATAAGCCATTATTGTTTCTGTTGTCCCCAGTGAATTTGCTAATACTTCGGATTAAATCCCCAGCGAGGTCTTCGTCCTCATTATCTCAGTTTCCTCCCTATACCAATATCCTTTTGACGTCAATCATTTGTTTGTTTGAGTGTCTACTCTTGACTGTAGTTCAGTTTCGCCATGGCACGGTCTTCTCGGGTTTAGTCTTCACTACCCTCTCCGGTTCATTCCAATCTCTATTGATGCACCTTTTGAATACCAGTTTCGTCCTGATATTCGCTTTCAGCAGGTTTTTAGGTGTACGCCCTAATCTCATTGCTTTGGGTTGAGCTCAAAGTTTCGTCTCCTCAACTTGTGCATGAAATCCAGTTTCGTCCTGGTGCTCATCTAGTTTAGTTTCGCCTAACTAGTTATTGAGTCGAGTTTCGTCTCATTTTTGCTTTCATACCTTGGACCCTTTGACGGTGTTCATTTACCGAGTGCAGTGTTCGTACTGCGTCCCTGGTTTGAAATCAGTCTCTTTTGTTCCTTGGATTCTTCTATCATTTTTCGTCACTGATTATCCATTGATCTGAGACCGGCAGGTGCTCAGAGAAACATACGCTCTCATCACTCTCGCTTTGGGTCGAGTTTCGCCTTGTTGCCTGTGCATGAAATCTAGTTTCGTCCTGGTACTCATCTAGTTTAGTTTCGCCTAACTAGTTATTGAGTCGAGTATCGTCTCATTTTTGCTTTCATGCCTTGGACCCTTTGACGGTGTTCGTTTACCGAGTGCAGTGTTAAGGTAGGATAATACCAGTAAATACCAATGTTAAGGTAGGTCACAAATGATTAGCAACAATACTTATGACTGGAAACATATGAACTTCTTTAGAGCAAAGTGAATCTCAATGATGAACCATCTCCCATAATGACGAGACCACCATTCATCGGAGTGCAAATCTCAACAACGAACTATATCCCATAATTATCAGACTACCATTCATCAAAGTAACAAATCTCAACAACGAACTACCTCCCATAATGATAAGACTACCATTCATCAGAGTATTAAATCTCAACAACAAACTATCCCTCATAATGACGAGACTATCATGCATTGGAGTAACAAATATCAACAACGAACTAGCTCCCATAATGACGAGACTACCATCCATTGGAGTAACAAATATCAACAACGAACTATCTCCCATAATGACGAGACTACTATTCATTAGAGTAAAAAATCTCAACAACGAACTATCTCCCATAATGACGAGACTACCATTCATCGGAGTAACAAATCTAAACAAAAAACTATCTCCATAGTGACGAGACTTCCATTCATTAGAGTACAAATCTCAACAACAAACTATCTCCCACAATGACGAGACTACCATCAATAGAAGTAACAAAATGAATCTTCTCTAGGAATTAACAGACTTACTGGGGAAGTACAGGTTGCTCAAATAAAGAGACCTGCCATTTGCTGTTATAAGAAACCCTTCGGGAAAGAAATATGACTTCTATGGGGAAATGTCGATATATTCATGCTGAGGAGATAAAGTCTTCTTGTGCAAAATAAATGCACATTCTCAAACTCAGGCTCAAAGCCTGCAGAAAACATAATACTAATATCGTCGGGAATCATATATTCAAACCAGAAATAAACCAGAGTGAAATAGTTAACCAAAACAGCCCTTAATGAGAAATAAACTCAAAAGAGAACCACGTTCCATCCAGACAATGAGCTGAAAAGGAAGGCTGGAGCAAAATTATTCCACAAGAGATAACTTAGTGGGGAAATTGAAAGAATATAAACTTTTTGCTTAAGGTTGACACTCTATTGGAGAGAGGGTAACATAATTCTGCAAAATAGGGTAATATGCCAACAAAACATCAATGAATGCAGATGAGAAATGAATGTTAAATTCAACTATGCATGATGTATGTATGAATGTATGAATGTTATTATGTATATGCTAACAAAACAAACACACAACACTGGGAATAACCAGACAAAACCAGCTTGAGTAAAGTCAACACTCGGCTAAATCACATACAGGATGAAAATTTCATAAGGAAAGTAAGCACCCACTGAGGAAACAAATTCCTACTTCACGGCTTAACTTCTCTTGGGAAGAAACATAATCCGAAAATAATCAAGTTAAAACAGTAAATCGACATAGTTACAGGGATATAACATCTTCCTCCCGACTTCACCGAGGAACATCACATCGACTTTAATGGGGAAAACAATGTTTCTACGTCTAGACTTCCACTGGAGATAATAATACTGACTTCATTAGGGAAGATGAAAACCACATCATCGAGATATCAACTGAGGATCTCATGCTGACTTCATTGGGGAGGACAATACCACATCGTCGAGGGGAGCCCAAAATACATTCTTCAATACCAAGAGTGATGATTACACAAACTTCCCTGGGGAGAAATTATGAAACCATATGGGGATGACAACTTTCAAAGAGAAACATTATCTCAAGTTTACTTTGAGATCTAAGAAGTTAAAAAATACAGTAAGTAATCAAAATTATGGGGATTTTAAATCAAACCTAGCACTTGGAGGGAGAAAACCCAAAGAGTTGATAATTGTTTCAACACATCTTAGAAAAGATGTTGCCCTTATCTAGTTTCCTTACTGGGGAACCTGGGATAGAGGCTTCAGACCATGCAAACCCGAAATCAAAATAATCAACTTGGAGAAAAATTGAACCAAGACTTGACTGGGGAAATATGGGATTACAAATTCAATACTGCACCATACATCAATCACTATTATCTTAACCTATTTGAGAAACACAAAGATCATGCGCATATCAACAAGAGTGATTTGGGAGATCTTTCCTGGGGAATACACATTTCCAAAATTTAAGAATTCATCAATCCTTGGAATTACTATTTTTGTTTTTCTTGAATCACAAAAATCTAAAGTAAAAAGTAATTTGTAAATTCTTTTTAAAAACAAATTTATTGTTAAATCTCTTTGTTTTGAAAATTACTATCAATAATAAATGGAATCTTTTCAAGCAGAATAAAATAATAATTACGGAGAATTGGATAAAAGCTCAAACTTTATTAATAGAATTGTAGTTTGCGAATGGCGATACCCCATATATGATTACAAAGTTTGGAAAATGGTAATATATTGGAAAATATACATTGAAATACAATGACCACTATTCTCTCTAATAACTTTGAATTCCTGAGCAGCGACTTTTGTTGAAGTGTGGTGAGGATACGAGAAGATTGTTGCTTCAATGATCAAGTCTTGTCTGGCCTAGTTACTTGCCAATAAATCCCTAACTTTTACATGGGCCTCCCTTTCATGTTTTCAACCTAGCGGGAACATTTATTATGTTTATGTCTCTTATTTTTTATTAGCCTGCCCTTTCGGTTTTTCAACCTACCGAGACGCTCCTTTTTTGCCTAAGCCTCCCTTTCGGGTTTTCAACTTAGCGAGCTATTCTTTTATTTCTTTAGGAGAAGTATTTCTTGACTGTGCCAACATTCATAGGACGTGTGAACTCCTCGCCATCTATAGTTTCAAGAATCAGTGCACCACCAGAGAAGGCTTTCTTGATAATATATGGGCCTTCAAATTGGGAGTCCACTTGCCCCTAGTATCAGTGTTAAAAGACATGATTTTTCTGAGCACGAGGTCACCTTCTCTGAATTCACGAGGTTTGACCTTCTTATCAAAAGCTTTCTTCATTCTCTTCTGGTATAACTGACCATGACACAAGGCTGTCATTCTCCTTTCTTCATGAAGTTCCCTTGTAAGCTCCAATATCTTCTTCTCGCTTTCATAGAACTTAGCTTCGAAGATGTCTCGCTCTCCTTTTAACTGAATCCAAGCGTTTCGCAAATCTTCAAGAGAAGTAGGCATATCAGGATAGAGGATCGTATGTGGAATGTCTCCCTCGACTACTGGCTCCATGATAACAGGTAAGACGGCTTCATAAGGCATCTTGACACTTTGAGCATGAGCCCTTACCCATTTAAGATAAGGTTCCAACGAAATGGAATTCTTACGCCCCAATGTCTTGCTATCAATTTTGTTAACCATACCCCAAGCTCGTATAAATCTTTGATGGTAACCTTGGGTATCGCTTTCGTAGTCAAATGCAATTCCTTGGATGAGTAACTCATGAGGGCCATCTCTTCTAGCGTATCCAAATTGTCGCAAAGCAAAACAAGGGTTGTAAGTAATGCCTCCCCTAATTCTAAGTAGAGGGACATTAGGGAATTCCCCACAGCGGTAAATGATGGTAATGTCTTCTAAGGAGCGATAATACCAACGGATATCAGCATGCGAGAGTGACATCAATCTTTTAGACCATCTCATACCTTGTTCATTCTTCACCACGGATCGAGGTAGGTGCAAAATAAACCACCTAGCCAACAGAGGAGCGCAACACATCAAAGTCCCCCTTTTCTTCAAAGTGCGAGAGTGAAGATAATGCAATATGTCTCCAAGAAATGTAGGCACCGGATTACGAGATATGAAAACCTTGATTGCATTCACATCTATAAATTGGTCAGGGTTTGGAAATAGTACCAATCCATAGATGAGAAGAGCCAGAATTTTCTAAAAGGCTTGTAGATCCAAAATATTCCAACACTCTTGAGCCTTCTCCAACAAAAACTTTGCTAGTAACCCCTTCACACCACTCCTTGTTACCTAATTTGCTACTATGTCCGATGGTTGCAAATGTAGAGCTCGAGCAATTTCCTCAAGTTTGGGGTCTCTTTCAATACCGTTGAAAGGTAACTAATTAAGAATAGGGATCCCTATGAGTTGAGAAAATTCCTCCAAAGTGGGCACAAGTTGGTAATCAGGAAAAGTGAAGCAATGATGTAAAGGGTCGAAGAATTGGACAAGCACTTTTATCATATCTTCTTCAATACTTGAGGTAACCAAACTAAGGAGTCGGCCATGTCTTTTGGTGAACGGGGAATCTTCGGGGACCCTTGATACTAAATATTTGAGTTGTGGAGGTACCCTCACAAGACTGACTTGGATAGTGCTCCTACGAGCGGAGGCCATGTCCTACAAAACAGAACAAAGATAAATCCAAAAATCCTTGAAATGGTTAGTGATGTTTATGATGTTTATGATGTTTATGATGTTTATGATGTTATGTACAAGTACATATACAAAGAAAACAAGTCCTCGGCTTAGGCTTGCATGGGGTTTCATGTAAGTACCCTCTTGAAGTTTTAGTTGGCTCAACCTGTCCTAGTTAAAAGTAACCGGGTTCTAAGGGATCTCAATATCACCGATCTTTCCCACAAGTTTCGTTCGATAAGCGATTGAATCACAACCAAACAAAACTCAAGAGTCCAACCTCAATGAGTGTAGCATCGAGTATCAACCAACTTCGGACTGCACCAAAGACGGTCATCTCGCTACGTCCTAATGGCCAAGTTGGTCAAGTAAGGTTCTAAGGTCAGTTGATGCTTTATGACACCACGCGGCGGCCCCGTACTCTCCTTGATTGACTCAAGGGTTACCGGTACCAACCAAAGTGCCACATCAATGTAGCTACTGCTTCAACCGTGTCGGTATACCCTGCACAGTTCCCTCACAGTTTATTGCTACTTACCTAAAAGGTGTCCCCAAATCCGGGTGTAGGATTTTTTAATAGTAAACCAAACAAGGAACCAAAATATAAAGCAAGCAAATCAAACCATATAAGCAAGTAAATATGATCTAGCCCTAAGGTAACCACACTTTAGATTTTTATCCCCAGCAGAGTCGCCAGTTCTGTGATACAGTGGGAGAACTGACTTGAGGATTTTGCGTTTGTGTTCGCGAAATGTTGCAGTTTAGCAAGAGTCGCCACCGACTTTTCTTTTATCCAATAAGGAAAGGTGAAAAAGCACAGGAAATACCTTTCGAGATGTTTTCTTGAGTTTGGGGGGTAGATTATGAAAAGGGAAGGTATTAGCACCCTTTTCATCCATGGTTTTCCATGGGCTCTTAGTTACTTGTTAGATCACTTGCTTTTGTTTGAAAATTGTGATTTTGTGTGGTTTTGAAACTATTTTGAAAAGGTGCCATCGTTTAGGCGAACTTTGCAATGATTCCCATTCGTAAGAATGTATGCAAAGTGTTGAGCTTTTGAAAATATTTCAAGGTTTGGAAAGTGTTTTGAAGATGTTTTGGAAAGTGTATGTGATTGTTTTGAAAATAGCAAGGATGTTTGTTTTGAAATTGAGCAAGTAACTAAAAGCAATCTACCTACTCAAAAGGTTTTAGATGTGTTTTTCCTCCTCCTTTAGATGTTGCTACCTTACCATTGATTTGATAAGAAGCCCCATCGTTGGATGTGAAGGGACGAACGTTGGGTCATCGTATGACCAGGATAGCAATGTTGTGAAATGACTTAGCACTTTTCTGTAGGGACTAAGATCATTTTGTAAGGCAACTTTGATAGCGTCATCGAGGGACTATGATATTTTTCGATTTGTTTGTGCTAAGACATACCACATGCATAACATGGCCATTTTTGTAAGGCAACAAGCGGAATTTCCTTAAGGGTGTATGTGTGCAAGTGTGTTTGATTGCATGCATTTTGTCTTTGAGTTTTAGTTTGTCTACTTGTTGATTTTATCTTGCCATAGACACCTAATCACTAACATTTATATGAAGGTAATAAAAGAGTGCAAAAAATAAATCCTACACTATTACAACCATATTGAATTGCATGAAAATATAAAGGCAAAAATAAGGTAAAAGCAAGAAAAATGGATCTTTCGACTTAGGGCAGCAACCCTTTGATTCTGCCATTTTTTGGCCTTCTTCGACCTTACCTGTAAAAGGGTGAAAGAATGAGCTTTGACTGGGGCCTAGAAGCTAGCATATTTTGGCTTTCAATTGGGGCCTGGAGGCCAGCATGTTGTGCCTTTCGACTGCCTCTTTCATTTGGCCTGAAGGTTAGTATGGAAGCCAGAGGCTTCGTTTCTAACTTTTCTGTCTCATGTGTCTTTCATTTGAGTTTGAATAGCAATATGGCCCAAGGCCATGCCAACATCACCGTAAGACTAGATTAATTCTTTAAAGCGTATTTAAATGTACCAAGAGCAAAAGCCAAGAAGATTGTTAACCATGACACATATTAAGAGAGTGAAAACAAAACAAAAAGAAGAAAATAGTATGTACATGTTTTAAATTGAAAAGAAAACTTATTTACATGCTATGCTGGAAACGAAGGGGACAAAGGTTAGAAATGACTTACCTTGCTGGAGGTTGGGGCATGTTCTGGACTTTGAAGCGGTTGCTCTGAATGCCTCTGGATTCGAAGGAAAATACCCAGGGTAGGTCTTCGATACTGGATTCGAAAAAGCAAAACAGGTGAAATATCCTTCTTTGTTGGATTCAAAGGAGAGAACAAATGGGATGCTCCTTGAGTCGAAGGAAACTGGAATGTGTGGTTGTTCTTCAGAACTGAAGGAGATGAATGTGATTCTGGGCTTTTTTGTGATTTCTCAAGTGTTGATGAACTTGAGAGTTTTTTGTTGTGTTTGAGAGAATTTAGGGGATTTGTTCCTCTGGTCCAAAGATCCTCTTCCCTCCTCTCTTTTTTTCTTCTTCCTCTCCCTTTTCTTTGTGCAAATGAACTCTCTATTTATAGAGAGAGGCTTTTGGGATGCTTGGGGAGCAAAAATAATAAAATAAAGCTCAGCTGGAAAGTAAGTGTCCACTTGTGCCATAAAAGCAAAATGAATGGTTCAGATGGGTTGCTTCTTTCTGAAGGAAAACAGGCGCAAGGCTCAAGACAAGCTTTTCTGAAAGGTAGTATCATGTTGTTAAGTACAAGTGGTCTTGGACAACAAATGGCTAAAGGCCTACTTTAGCTTGCATAAACAATTAAGTATATGGTGAGTCATAGGTTTGAGGCCTGAAAAGGGAAAACACGTAGCCTAGCCTATGAGTCTAAATGTTCAACTTGATCTTTTGAGTCAAATCCTCCATCTTTCTACACCTTTCAACCAGACTAGAACAACACAGCAGTTATTTTCACCAGTTGTGTGTCCTTCGAATGAACCAACCGTGTGTTCTTCGAATGGCCCTTTTTAGCTGAATATGCCATTTTGAGTCTTCTTGCTTTTAATAACTTAGACCCAAACCTTGGACCAGACTCCAAAGTAAGAGAACAATTATTCCCCAACTATGGCAAGTCCTTCGAATGGACCACCAAGTTGTGTGTCATAATGCAGGACTATGGCGTGTCGAAGGGTTTACAGATGGATTCAAAGGTGATATGAAGGCGCATTCGAATCATACATGAAGATGAATTTGAAAGTCACTGGAAGGTAGCCATTCATCCAATCGAAAACTTATGAATCCAAGGCAAACAGGTGAGGGGAGAATGGTGCAGTCTAATGACACTTTTCAGAAGGTTATTAACTTCTGAATCGAAGGAAGCTTTCAGAAGATTATTGACTTTTTGAATTGAAGAAAACCAAAAGGAGGCCTTTACTTCCCGAGTCGAAGGACACTGTTTCAAAGGGAAGCAAAAACTCAATTGAAGCTTGTATGAAGATCATTTCCTTATGAATCGAAGGAGACCTATTTGAAGTCACATGCCCAGATGAAAGAGGCACGCTAGCAACTTTTGAGCAATCGAAGGAGGTGCAAAGTCCAATCGAAGGGGGCTGAATCGAAGGAGACCTATTTTCCTCCAAATTCGTCAAAATGTTATTTTTATCTGTTTTCTCCCTTTTTGATAGTTTCAACTTAATTCTGGTGTTGGAAGAACCCAATGTACTTGTGCATTCTTGAATTTTGAGAATCTTTGTGAGGAAAGCCTTGAAAAATGAGAGAGCAAATTTTGGGGTACAACAGCCATGATACCTTGTTATCTTATAGCCGATGTTTCGCCATCGCACATTTATTTGAAGTCGATGTTTCGCCATTGCACATGTTTGTTATCCTACTTCGATTCTCAATGTCATTGTCAGGTGTGATGTTTTATCATTTTGTGTTTCGCCATCTTTGACATTTTACGTTGTTATTATTTAGTCGATGTTTTACCATCTCATTTGTTTGTTGTTTTATTTGATGTTTTGCCATCTTGACTGTTTTTGTTGTATTAACTAAAAAACACAAACCAACCAGAATATATGAGCCGAACTACGGCTGTTGTGATTCCTTAAAAGGGATACGTAGGCATTGGGGTAGGGCCCAATCGAGCACAACTTTTATTTTCCCTACATTTTTTTCTTTCTTTTTCTTTCGCATGCATTCCCTTTTTAGATTTAAGCCATAGACATAGGTTTTGACCACACCCATTAGATTAGACAACAAGAGTGGATACCGTAGATGACTACGGGCGTGTGGGGTGCTAATACCTTCCCCTCGCGTAACAGACTCCCTTACCCGATCTCTCGGTTGAAAGATCGTGATTTCTCCTTCTTCAGGTTTTCTCGATGTTTACCTTTCCCTCTAGGCGGGATAAAAGAAGTTCGGTGGCGACTTCATTGATGTTTCATTAACAGATGACAATTTCGCCAGGTCATTTCACCCTTACATTATCAATAGATAAATCTTGGAACTGAGTTCCAATAATAGCTTCATCAGCCTCCATAACACTGAAAGAGGACAAATGAGATATTAACAAAGCCTTCTATCCATTTACGATGACCACCTTTCCTTCATGAACAAACTTCATCTTCTGGTGCAAAGTCGAAGTAACAACCTCTGCCTCATGAATTCACGGTCGTTCCAATAAACAGTTGTAGGCAGGAATTATATCCATAACCTGGAAAGTAATCTGAAATAAGTGCGGGCCTATGTGAACAGGAAAATCTACTTCTCCAATGACAGACATCCTCGAACTGTTAAAAGCTTTCAAAATTATGCCACTCGGGCGCATGGGAGTTCCCTAGTACTTCAACTTCATAAGTGTGCTCCTTGGTATGACATTTAAAGCAGACCCATTGTCAATCAGCACATTGGAATAAGAGTCATTCTTACAATTCATGGAGATATGGAGAGCCAGGTTATGGTTCTCTCCCTCATCAGGAAATTTGTCATCACAGAACTCAGGTTATTACAAGATGTGATATTCCCTACAACACTACCGAATTGGTCCAGATACATATCACTTTCCACAAAATCCTGATCCAATACTCTCATCAAATATTCCCTATGGGAAGAAGAATTCATTAGCAACGCTAGAATGTATATCTTAGATGGGGTCTGCAACAAATGATCTACAATCTTGTAGTCACTCATCTTGATAATCTTCAATAGGTCGTCCACATATGTTTCCAAAGTAGTACCACTAGATCCCCCCACTTATTTCTTAGGTTCAATACTTTCAACAACCTTTTTATCAACATTAACATTCCCTCGAATGAGAGGTGCGAAAACACGGCCACTACGGGTCACTTGACTGGCTTCAGCAATATTCTTAACACCAGACAAAGGTTCGATGGGAATTTCCATACCATCCTCCAGGATTGTCGCATTGTATTTATATGGCACGACTTTGTCTGATTCATATGGTATAGGGCCTGGCAGGAAAATAACCACTAGAGCAACATCTGGCTTGCTATGGTACTCACTCTCTATAAGGGCGGGAACATCAAAACACGGCACAATAACATTCACCCCTTCTTCAGAATACATTGACATCACAAGATCATTGTTGGAGGACATCTCTTCATGAGAAGAAAAGAACTCATCTGCAGAAACATACTCATCATCTGACATAGTCTCAATCGAGCAATCTTCAATCACGTTAATCCCATTGTAATCATCTCTATTTCCCGAGACTTTGATAGTACCATTGACTAACAGCAACTGAACGCCCCTTTTTACAATTGAACAACCACGAGAATCTCTGTAGCAGATCTGGCAAGACCCATAATGGTGTTCTTCTTGGCCATCCATGTGACAGAATGTAACGTGTAACTGCACCAAGTCATCATTCATATATTTCACGTCAAAAATCTAGAATTCACCAAGACATCCATAGACCATATTTACATATTCTTCATACTCTTCCCTAGGCCTAATTATATGAATGAGACCTTCGTCCATCATTTCCTGAAGATCAGCTTTTACTTTATCACATCCATGGATATCTGTATTACAAATACTACAATCAGCATGGTCGTGCGAATAGTAACTGAATTTGCAAAGGTCAGCATGCATATTTTCCAAATCTCCTATAAGCAGGTTGATATCAAAAATCTGGAAGTCCCCAGGACAACCAGCAACCATGTTTACAGCATTTGCTCCTCCATGTTCAGGCAAAGGATTATCTTTCATGTTAGTGCCAACATCTTTAAAGGACAGGAGGCCAGATCTCACCATCTTTTGTACTTCAAATTTCAAAGGATAATGATTCTCAATGTTGTGTCCTGGGGCTTCTTGATTAAAAGCGCACATCTGATCTGCCTTATAATACCAGGGTAAAGGTGAAGTTATAGCAGGGGGAGGCCTGGTTTGAACCAACTTCTTCTGAATCAAAGCCGGGAATAACTCTACATAGCTCATTGGAATAAAGTCAAAGGCCTCTCACTTCTGACTTTGCCCTTAATTTCCCTGAGGAGATGGTCTTTCATAGGAAACAGTGGTAGGAGCTACATTGATAATTGGAGTCACAGAAGCAACCTGTTGTTGGTACCGATGATGCCTTCTAGGTGGTTTAATCTTCCTTTCCCCAATAAAAGCATTCGTTTCACTTTATTTCTTTTGAGAGAACCCGTATGCTGACTTCTTTGTCCCTCCATCTTTCGTCAAGCGCCCTTCCCTGGAAGCTTCTTCTAGTCTAACACCCATGCTTACCATTTTCGTGAAATCACTCGGTACACTGACAACCATCCTTTGATAATAAAATGATCCAAGGGTTTTCAGTAAGACCTTGTTCATTTCTTGTTCTCCCATAGGTGGTACCACCTGGGCAGCTTTCTCGCGCCAACGCTGCACATATTCTTTGAAAGACTCCTTGTCTCTCTGAGCCATCACCCTCAATTGGTCATAGTATGGCGCCATGAAAATATTGTACTTATACTTATTGATAAAGGCTTCTCCTAGATCATTGAAGGTTCAAATATTATTACTGTCCAAACTCATATACCACTTCAGAGCGACACCAGTTAAACTATCTTGGAAGAAATGAATAAGAAAATGTTGATCATCAGTATGGGTGGACATTTTTCTGATATATATCACCGGGTGGTCACGAGAACAAGAGTTTCCCTTTTACCTCTCAAATTTCGGCACTTTAAACTTCACTGGAACCTTTACATTAGGAACTAAGAAGAGTTCACTGATGTTCTGTTCGAATAATTCTTTTCCTTGAAGGGCCTTCATTTCCTTCTGCATCATATAGAACTGATCCTGAAAATAAACAACCGGTCATAGAAACCCACACATTCACTCGGTGAAGGAACAGGACGATAAACTTCATCATTAATAAATGGCATAACATTCACCGAAGGAGGTGCAGTATAATGGATCTCATTTATAGCCATAGGAGTAACATGCACCACAGGAGGTGCAGGAGTAGCAGCAGCTTGAACAACTGGAGCGACTTGGGCATCAAGAATGTAACCTTTTGGCATGAAATTTTCAAGCATTCCCCACGAGTAACCTTGAGGCATGCGGTTTTGTACAACAGTAACTGGAGTAACAGAAATGGGAACTAATGGACCTTCGGAAGATACCGTTGTTTCTTGTGGTTGAGCAGAAGGAGGAACAAATGGTGGCTGATTCTGAGCAGCCACCAATGATTCCATCAAAGCAGTCATATTATCCATACCGACCTTCAAAGCAGTATCCTCTTCGCGCCTCTCGCGATTCTCTTGTTCAAGATTCTCCATTTTCTTCTTGGAATTAGGGTGAGTATTATACTGGTGAGACAACTTGCTTCTAAACGAGGTAGAGAAACACAATAAGACACCTGAGTATGAACGGAAATGAAAGAAACATATGCACGATGATGCATGATATGCAATGCACATGATTTATTTATCATTAATAATTTCAAGGGACTTAAAGAATTATAGACGATCTGCAAATATTAAAGTACTGACACATTTGAAATACTGAAAATTTCATTATAATAATTTCAAAATGGATTACAACATTTAGTACAAATTTCAACAATCCTAAGTACAATAGAAGATAGAATATAAAATACTAAGAAGGCAAAGTTGATGAAGATATCTCCACACACCATCTCTTTCCCGTGAATCTTGCAATCTGAGCCTTCAACTGCCTATTCTCTTCTACATACTTGTCGGTGATCTCTTTCCAATCACCAGAGTCAGGAAGTGAGTAACTAAGTCCTAATTGAGCTCTAGAGGAAAATAAATCCTCTTGATTCTCTATCATCTCTACAGCACGACTCTCAAGAATCTCTATCAAGTTATCCTTTTCTTTTAGGTCTGCTCGGTAAGACATCTCTAATGTCTGACACTTGTTTTCCAAGCCTCCTTCTCCTGCTGTATCTTAACTAGGGCAAGCTAAATATCTTCCACATCATCTAAAATGGGAGGAGTGGTCTTCACAAACATATCAGGTATAGGCTCTTCACAGAAATATGGCATCTTTAGCTGAATTTCCCTTGTTTGTACCCACCAAAGATAAGGTTCCAAAGAAACAGCTCCTCTTGGTCCCAAGTCCTTTCTACTCTTCCTGTGAATATGGCGCCAAGCCTTTGCAATTTCCTCCTTAGCTTCCTTATGATCTTCTCCCTCTTTGAGAAAGAAACCACTAAGATGAATACTATTTGGCTTGTCTGTCATCGGATATCTAAGTTGGCATCGTGCAAGAACGAGATTGTAGTTAATTCCTCATTTTGTACCAAGAAGAGGTGTAAATTGGGAAAACTACCATAATTATCGACAATCTCCACATCATAGTAAGCCTGATGATACCAAACACTATCGGAATGAGTGAGGGCCATGATCTTTGGAGCGTAACGAGGTTCCTTCTTGACATTCCAGAAAGCATCAGACCGATGTAAGTGAGAAATAAACCACTGATACAACAAAGGCGTGCAACAAATGATCATCCCCCCATGATAAGAATCCCGAAGATGAATGGAGTAGTAAGCTTCTTCTAATAATGTAGGAACTGGATTCCCAATCAAAAAGATCTGGATGGCATTGACATCCACAAATCTGTTGATGTTAGGAAATAAGAACAACTCGTAGGCAAGTAGATCAAAGATGGCCTCAAAAGCAACCGTACTCTTCATCCTATCAAAATAGCAAGATTTCTCCAATAAAAACTGAGCGGGTAATAATTTGATTCCTCCTTTGGTAGTCATGTTCGCCTCGATCTCAGATCTCCTAAGATGAATCATAGGAGCAATCTCATGAGACTTGGGCTCTCCCTCCAAACCGGTGAAAGGAACACGATCACTAACAGGTAGACCCAGTAGGTAAGAATACTCCTCCAATGTATGCATCAACTGATAATCAGAGAAAGTAAAACATCGATATACTGGATCATAGAACTAGACCAAAGTCGAGAGAATACCCTCCTTCATCCTGAGGTTCATAAGAGACACGATGGATCCATATTTCTTTCAAAAATCTGTAGAGCTCTCGATCTCGGGAATTAGACTCATCAATTCATCTATATTAGGATCCTTGAAACCGTACTTCTGATTTTTTTGTTTTTCCAGAATCCATGGTCAAACACTACCTGAGATATTCGTAAAAATTCAACTTTAAGTCCCTTGAAAAAAAAGTTTTAAAGGATGCTCATGGGTGCATGAATGCATGATGTAACAATCACACACAAGATCACAATCATGGGGGGGTTTATAAGTTCGACGTCACAAGCATGAGGTCAAAGGTACTACCCAGAAGGTATGGTCTAATAGTTTATCACCTGCCGAACAAGGTTCTAAGAGGTTCCCAAAGTCTATATCCTTCCTTCGGATATTACCAATGTCCCGATTAACTCTGTAATTAGTATTATTCTCAAGAAAAACTCATCTGAGTATAGTATCACGTGACAACTATTTCTGGATTACTCCGTCATAGTTTCCGCACTACACCTAAAAGGCTAAGATGGGTTAAGGTTTTTATGGTCCTCATCTTCAGCAGGGTCCCAGGTCGAAAGCAGCACATCTTCTCGATTACTCGGTAAACGATACTACAGTCAAAGGGGCCTCCATTGAGTGAGGGATCTCATGCCTCCTTTTTTTGGGATTACTCCCTCAAAGTTAACATGACTATACCGCCCGTCCTATCTTAAGTTTTCCCAAGTCCGAGTAGAGGACTTATGAGAAATTACCAAGCACCCTGAAAACCAGGGAAATCCAGACAAACATATATATATATATATATATATATATATATATATATATATATATATATATATATATATATATATATATATATATATATATATATATATATATATATATATATATATATATATATATATATATATATATATATATATATATATATATATATATATATATATATATATATATATATATATATATATATATATATATATATATATATATATATATATATATATATATATATATATATATATATATATATATATATATATATATATATATATATATATATATATATATATATATATATATATATATATATATATATATATAACATATAATATACAACAAATAATATCACATACAAAAATAAATAAAGATAAGCTCAACCCACTTAGAGATGGACCAATATTTGGTCGATCTTTCCCCAATAAAGTCGCCATTTTTGTTATGTAGCAGTAGAAATGTTGATACTAAGCCATTGGATTGACTTGACTCTCGCAGATCAAATAAAAATTGTCATTGTGCTTTATTGTTTCCAGAGGAATGGGAAAAGAGTGAATAACCCAAAAAGAGGGGGAGAGAATTATGTTCGGGGGTTGGTTATGCAATGGGAAGGTATTAGCAGCCTAAACATCTACAGTACTATGCAGGAACCTCTTTGAAAATTTGTGTATTTTGGTTATAAATGATGTAGAAAAAATAGATGGTGGAGATGAGAAGAAAAGTATTTTTTTACAATTTTGGCACCCTCCGCGGTTGCGAACCATTAGTGCTTATGTACCACCTTCCGTGCAATAGGGGATTAGGGTACTCATAGTTCACGTTTAAAAATTTTAAAACACAAGTGTGTTGGTAAATTTTAAGAGACGAGTCATCATCGTCTTATCCGATTGGAAGAACATACTTACTACTCACGATTATGAGAAAGGAGAATTTGCGTTATCTCAAAGTGGAGGATATAGTTTGGATCTTAAATTCAACAAAGATTCACTCAACACCCAAGTGGAAAAATGTCTCACTTCACTACATAAAGTAGAAGTATAGTAGCTCGCATCACTACAAGGATTGACAAGAATCTAATCTTTTGGGAAAAAATTTAAAGTAAAAAGCCAAAGTGGCAAAATGATTTGAATGAGATTGATTGACTTTTAGTTTTCTCACAAAAAATGTCAAAGTATGATTAAGTTGGTTAAAATTTGATGAAGAAAATATTTTTTAAAATGAATGGACCTAAGTCCAAGTTTATTGTTAAAGCGGTTCAAGTTTGAAAATAAGAAGAGTTTTGAAAAGGAGGGAGAATATTTTTGAAATTAAAGAAGATGGGAGGAGATGAAGGGACTATCCTAAAGCATAAGGTAAAAGTTAGGGAAAAGAACCGTCTAACCAACAAGAAGTCAACACTTGACACAATGAGTCAGTGTAGAATTATCATCCTTTGAATTGATACCAAGCAAGCAAAGATATTAAACCTCTTAAGATAACCAAACTTCAAATACATTAAGTCTTCATAAAAATTGGGCAGAGTAACAACTGTATACAGATGAATTCCCAATCACAAACAAAGCATATAATCAGAATAACTTGCGCACAAAGAAACAAACAACCCAATGTCTTGGGTAAACCCCAAGAACTCAAGACAGAATAACAATAGAAGTCACAAGGTCCCAAAGGGTGGTCAAGGTCTTTACTCATAAGTCCAAGAAGTCCATAACTCCATCATTCTAAGGATAATAACCAAATAGTCCAAGTAACATTAAAGTTTTTTATTGTTCAATTTGGTTATTAAGTGTTTTCAAAAAGAAAATGAAAGCTCAAGTGATCAAAATAAAAATGACATAAAGATAAATGTTCAAGTGAGCAAAGATTAAAATAGCATGAAACGAAAATGCTAAAATAAATGGTACGTAAAAGTAAAGGCGTTAAGTAAAAGCATAAAAATAAAAGTCAATTATTAATGGGTTAGAAATTAGAGGTTAGTTGAATGACCATATTGAAACATGCATTTGAAAACTCATTAGAAGATTGATAAAATCAAAGCCTATCAACAACAAGTTTAATTTGCTTTTTGTCAAGTATATCATTTATTTCAAAATCTCAAGGTAACACCAAATGATCAACGATGTTTAAATGATTCACTTAGTCCAAAATTTATGAATTTTAATTAGAGGATTGATAAGACCAGAGCCTCCTAACAATGAACCTCAAGGTTATTGTATAAAATGTTTCAAATTAAACATACTTGGGCTTACAAACATAGGTTTGGGCCACGAATGATCATTTCTCGAATCGGGACAAAATTTAGCGCTATGTTAAGCAATCGTTAATGGACTTATATAGAAGTCACATATATTTTGAGGTTGGTAAATAGCAATCTATGTGCCATATGTTTGGAGAGATGATATGCAAATCATCCTCTAACAACATGTAGCACAACTAAGAAACTGATAAGATGAAGAGGGAGGGGATGTATTTGAATCAAAGATTTTAATCAAACTATCATTAAAATCATTCATCCATTTTAGTGGAGTTAAACTCAATACCCAAGATCCAATCATGTTAATGAAGTTCATGATCAAAAATCACATAATCAGAATATATTCAAAAATAAATTGTATTTAATAAACAAAATAAAAAAGAAGATGATTTTTAAATTGTTTTTTTTAATGAAAACAAAAGGCAAAATAGAAAACTATAATCAAAGTATCAAAGAAAAATTAAAAGAGACCAAAAAAAAGTCAGAAGTGATCTCAAGTATTTTTATAATTTTTTTAAACAGAAAAGTATTTTTAAACTAAATAAAATCACTCAAATAAGTGGAAAAAAAAAGATCAAAAATTGTAGAAGTCAAAATAAAATTCTAGAAAAAATTCAGAAAATCAGAAATAAAAAAAATGATCTTGATAAAAATTTTAGAATTTAAAAATGCCAAGAAGTATTTTTAAAACAATCAAAATAAGGCAAACAATACAAAAAAATTTGAAAAATATCAAATATTAAAATAAAAATATGAAAAAATATTCACAAAGTCAGAAATAATTCAAAGTATTTTTATATATTTTTTTCATAATTTTTGGATTAAAAAATAAGAGAGTTATGAATTTTTGAAATTAAAACAAATTTAAATTTTTTTTTTTGTAAAAATAAATAAATTAGAATAAACCAACGCATTGGATCTCATTCACTTATACACGTTGGTTGATCTAATAGATCTAAGGTGAGGGAGTATCATGTACACAAGTCAAGGCGCGCGTATGTAACACAAGAAAGTACAACCAATCAAAATTAAACAATTGGCTGAGCATCATTGGTTGAAGAAGGACGCGTAGGTCGTCTTCAACCTCCAGCCTCCTGCAAATAGGGCAAAACCATGATTCTTTAATCTATAAATGTAGACGCTCATAGTGGTATCATCAGACGCGTCTCTTTAAGATGATCACAACCATATCCTCACGCCAAATTTATATAAAACACGGCTTACTCGATTGGGAAAAAACCAGAGATGTTTTTAAAGATTTGAAATCTAAAACAGAAGCATCAATTTCTTTGGTTAACCAAAATTGAGTTAATAGCAAGCATCAATGAACATCATAAACCATTCCAGTAATTTGAGTTAGAAGATTTGGTGCCTTAAACTACCTGAACGAAGTCAGATGAACTTTCTCTGTAAATGGACTTGGATAGCACGATTTAGGGCACCTCAAGGCTTGATTCTTCTTCTGTTAGCTTCGGTTATGTTCAAGGATGAAGGATCAACAAAGAAATTGGATTGGAAAGTGGAGAAAATATGAATTTAAAAATTAAGAAAAATGAGTTATGTAGGGAGTTTGACAGAGTGATTTTGGTAGTTCAGGCTTGCGAAAATGAGTGGAATAGATCCTGTATTTATAGGTGAAGTGAATGGGATCAAGAGGAGGGGTGAATAATGCAAATTCATTTGAATTCGTGCACACCTGTGATCATGAAGAAAGTGTGACCACATGTGCATCAAAACTTATCCAAATGATGTGTTTTGACACTCTAAATGATTCAACCATATTTTCTAATCATGTTTAAGTGGAAAATGTATGGTAATTTGGTGATTAGAAGCCATATTATGAAAATTGCAATCTGACTTGAAGTGAAACTTCAGTTTCAAGGTACCAACTTTGAATCAATGGTATTCACGGCTCAAGTGGTCTTAGGGTATAATTCATGAAGCATTTGAAAGATAAGGTCACAATATTTGCAATGTGACAAGAATGAGATCAAATGGATGCTTGAGCCAGAAGTTGTGTTTGGTCAAAGTTGAGAAAAAAATGCTGACTTTTTGTACTTAGAAAAATTCTAAGTTTTTCTTCAAAAGTGACCTATAATGTTTTGATTCGAAACAAAGCCTTAATCCAAAATGTTGCTTTGATCAATGATGCTAGATTGAAGTGGAATTCCCAAAGAGCATTGTGAAACTTTAATCACTCAAAAATACCAAGTATTGAAAATGTTACGGCCTTGTAAATTGGTGAAAATCCATGAGGTGACCTATAATCTTTTGAGTTCTCAAGGCATCTTCCAACCATTTTCAAGATTTGAACATAAAATAAAAATTAAATTTCACATTCTTAAGATCAATATTGAAAAATAATGGGATCAAGGAGATAAAAATTGACCAAGTTATGATCTTTTGAAGTTACATAGGGGAATTTGATGGCTTATCTAGAAGACTTGTAATCTTTCTTCATCATTATGAATCTTCCACACAAAATTTGTTTGAAACCTTTGAAGTGATTGGTTTATAACCATTTAAAGAGAAGCATATATTTGGAATCACTCAAAAATCTCAAAATATGAACAAGATATAGCACTTAGAAGTTCAAAACCCTAGCTCCTAAAGCACCAAAATGACTTGGAAACCCCTTTCAATTTTGAAAATCTTCCTTGCACAATAACTTTGTCCATGTGAATAGAAGTTTTTTTGGATGATAATAAGAACCCATAGCAACAATAAACACTTCCAAATATTAAGAAATGAGAGAGTTATGCACTCGTGGTCAAGGAAACAAGAACTTGTCCAATTAGGTCAAATTTCTTCCATCAATTTTTGCATATTTTGACTTCGTTCAACAAATTGAGGTATGATGAATCATAGTAGACCTTGTCATGATATTAATTTAAAGCATCCTCAATGATGAAGCTTGAATCTCAATGAAGCATTGTTGAAGAAGGCATGAAAATAAACTCATGAACCTATGAATCAACCTGATGAAATGTGTTGTGCCCTTACCTATAGTATCATCAATTAGAGAAAACATTCATTGTATTTGTTAGTTAAAATGTAATCAAAACAATACATTTATGATTGCAATATACAAATCAAAGTTCTTGGTGATTCCTCATGAGAAAACCTAGAGATAGGCAGAAAAACCAAGTCCTAGTGTGATCTTGATATGATTGAGTTGATATGAGATGATAGAGGAATCTTAAGGGTAAAAATTGGGGTACAACACCCCGCAAGTCTAATATGCCTTAAGACAGAAATTGGGGCAGCTTTTAGCTATTAACATGACCATACTCCCCAGTAGATCCCCCTAGCATATAAAGGAGTTTGATCATTTCCCCAGCATATGGTGGAAACTTCCTCAACACAGTTCACGGGAATCTAATTCCCTGATTGATTTTATTTCTCCAACACTATAAAACCCCTACAAAATTCTTTTCTTTAGTAGGTGTGATACGGTGGGAGAACTGACTTGGGTGTTTTTGCGTTTGATTGCAATTATGCGGTTAGAAAGAGTCGCCATTGACTTTTCTTTTATCCAAAAGGAAAGGTAAAAAAAGCACAGGAAAGACCTTTTGAGATTACTTCTCGGGTTCGGGGGGTAGATTATGAAAAGGGAAGGTATTAGCACCCTTTTCATCCATGGTTTTCCATGGGCTCTTAGTTGCTCGCTAGATCACTTGCGTTGTTTGAATGTGCTTGTGGTGTGGGTTTTGAATGTATTTTGAAAATGTCTTTGCAATGGTTCCCGTCTCTATTAGAACGCATACAAAGGGTTATTTCGAAAAATAGTTCAAAGAGGTGTTTGTGTATTATGTTTTTTGAAGGTGATTTTGAAAAGATGTTTTTGTAATACTTTTCGTCTCTATAAGAACGTATACAAAAAGTTTTTGTCTTTTGAAAAAGGTTTTAATATGAAAGCGCTGGTGTAAAATGTTTTTGTTGTGAGAAAGCGAGCAACTTTGAGCATCCTACCTACTCAAAAGGTCTAATGTTCTTTTCCTCCTCCTTTAGATTTTTCTATCTTACCATTGATTTGGTAAGAAACCCCATTGTTAGATGTGAAGGGACAGGCGCGGGATGTTTGTACAGTCATATAAGGCAACTTATGAGACGCTTTAGAAATTTTTGTAAGGGACTAGATCGTTTTATCGAAGGAAACATCGAGGGACATCGAGGGAGTACGGTCTTTTTTATCGAAGGGTTTTTGCTAAAGCATCCCATATTTAAGGGTCATGACTGTGTTTCCGAGGCAACGAGCGAGGTTACCCTAGGGGTGTGCGTGTGAAAAAGTGTGTTTGATTCAAATTATTTTTTGTTTTTGATTAGGGTTATCTAGCGATTGATTTTGAATCTTGCCATGCACGCCTAATTACTATACAGTATAAGGAAAACAGTAAATTGCGGAAATTAAAGTTCTACGCTATTACAGAGCTTTTTGGGAATGGGAGTACAAATCTACAAATGGGGATGGATAAATGTAATTAAATATCCAAATAGGCAAACAATACAATCAAATTGAATCGAGAAATTAATCGAAATTATAACAGTTTATGAAATAAAATTAATTGACAAAGTATAGGAATTTTTGGGTATTTTTGTTTGTGAGAAATTTTGAAGAGAAAAATAAAAACCTATTCTAGAGGAGAAAATAATTGATTACAAAGAAATTAAATCGAATGTATATATATCTTTTGGTATTTTTTGTTATGAATAATTTAAACAAAAATAATTTATGACTAAATAAAAAGTTAATTAGTAAAATTATTTACAAAGTCCTAAACTAATAGATTAATTTTTAAATTGTATATTTTCATTCAATTAAATTTAAAAATTAATACTCAAGATTAATAAAATTAAATCTAAACTAAAATCATTAAAATAATTCTAAACTAACTTAACATCCTAAGATTATAAAAATGGTTCTAAGATTATTAAATTAGATCTAAACCAAATTGAAAATCCTAAGATTAGTAAATTAAATTTAGATAGAAGTTCTAAAGTTATTAAATCTCTAAAAGTTACGAAATTATATCTAAACTAATTCAAATGTAAACTAAGCTAAAAAAAGATAATATGGGGGTGGTTTAGTTTCGGAATTGAGCTGGACTGGTTTGAAGAAAACTTGAATGGGCTTTATGTCAAGACAATGCACATTTTATTGTCCAAAAAGAACAAAATGAAGGGATGCACTAATAATAAAAAAAATAATAGGGTGGGGCCTAGACCGGGTCGGGCCAGACCCGAATTCGCCTCTCTTAACATAACAAACATACAGGGTTCGATGGAACCCTAAACCCAAATCACAAATGCGGCTTCCTCTGTTTTCTACAATCTTCTTCTCAAACTGAGTCACCTCCCTTTCATCTTCATCCTCTGCCTCCTTATCTGCTGCTTCTTCCTCCTCTCAAATGAAATATCTCTTCATCCATTCACGGGCTATAAGAACTCACGGAAGATTGGTGGTGGATGAACACGTTGATGGCAGGGAAGCTCGTTGGTTATTGTGCGACTGAGCTTTTCATGTGAGGCGATCGATAACAACTAATTTGAACTGGGAATGAGTGATTTCGGTGATATTTCTTCTATTTAGGTTTATCCTTTATCACTCTTTTTCGTTTGGTTGTTGTTGATGTAATTTATCTATGTTTTCAGGTCTTTGGTGTAATGAACATTTTCTGAAATCAAGTGTGTTGTTGTTCTAATGTTTGTGATTTTAAGTATGCTGATGGAGTATGAAGATTGTTGTAAGCGGTTGTAATGAAGCGGTGATGATGATGGGCAGTGAGCATGGAGGATAGGGAAGCTCTTTTTTTGTTTCTCTGTATTTTCTGTTTTCGGTTTTCTGGCCCCGTGTGTGTTGTTGGTTTTTTTTATTTCTCGGTTTTTTTTGGCTTGGTAAAATCTCTCCCCAAAGAACAGAACAATAAAAAACATGGTTTGAGTTCAAATTCAATCAACAAAATGACAAAAAGGTGACATAATCAACTAAAAAAAAGCAAAGAGATGCAAGAATGATAGAGGAAAGGTACTTGTTGGAGTTCCTCCGGAGTTTCAAAAGAGGTAAGTTGAATGGCAGGTTTTGTGGCTGGTTTTTTTTGTTTTGCCAACTTGTGTGCAATGGCGGGTTTTGGAGCAGGTTTGGTTCAGATTTTTGGACTGTATTGACAGGGTTATTATGCAGGCTAGGTGATATCTCTTTCATCTTTCTTTTTTCATCTTTCAATAAAATAAAGCATTTTTCTTTTTATACAATTTTCTGAAGGATTTGCACTCTTTTTGGAAAATGATGTCAGGGTTTTGATAGCTTACATTTGAATTGATGTTGTGTTATTTTGTTTATGTTGCTTGCATAGCAGTTTGCTGCTGCCCTGTTTTGTTTTTGATTTGTGCTGCACCTGTTGCTGTTTGCAGCCTTCCCCCGTTTTGTTTTTGATTTGTGTTGCACCTGCTACTGTTTGCAGCCTTGCCCTGCGTATGCTTGTTGTCTTGTTACAACTTGTTGTTATGTATTTTGCTGCAGTCATCCTGTTTTGTTTACAGCCTAGTTTTGTTTGCTATTTTGCTGTTGCTGGCTTTTGTTTGGCAGCCTAGCTGCTGTTTACATTGTTTGCAGTTTGACTTTGCTTTTGTAATGTTTTCAAACTTCTTTTTCCCTTTTGTGAACCAAAATATCAAAAAAATTTGATTTGCAAAAGTAGGAGATAGACCATGATTAAGAACAAAACCTTTTATTTCTGATTCCAAATGCAAATCCTAATGATGAGTTAAAACTTGCTTTAACCATCAATTCTTGCTTGAATTTTCACGATGCTTGCTAACTTTTTCCTTTCTTGTTTCATGGGCACGAGGCGTGGATGCAAACGAAGATTGGATTGATTACTTGAAGATGAAGCAACAAAGACTTTGAAAAAAAATAGAACAAATTTTCTTCCTTTGTAAACGAAAGATTTGTAATCCTTTGTAAACAAAAAACAAAACAAAAATTGAAATTTATTTTCAATTGTAATGTAATGAACACAAAACCTTAGGAAAATTTGTGAATAATAAAAAGTGTTGTACGAATCTTGAATTTATAATAAAACATCTTGGTTTGGTAACTTGAACTTCAAGCAATCAGAAATGAATTTTATAACTTGTATTTCAAATAAACCATGCGCCTTGTATTCTAATCAAATTCCTAAACAAAATAAATGTCTAAGAATTCAATTCCAATTGTTTAACTCGGACCCAAAACCATGGTCATTTAAATGAAAGTCTTAATCTTAACATATTGTCCAAACCAAATTTGCGTTCAAAATGAACTCGCGCAACATATTCGATTAAAATGGAACTTCATTGCCAAACAAGCATGCTTTGAGAACAATCATCAACCTTATAGAATTAACAAATTTCAAACACAATGGTGATTAAGAACACTTGAAATCAGACAAATGACTTGCGACGATTTGATAATTTTCAAAGTCTTCCCAATACAATTTTCTTTCGATATTTGAAGATAAACTCGTGTGCAACATCAATTATGACCATATGCAGAAATAATCGTCTCAAGATCTCGTAATTTGAGGAAATCACAATTCTTAGAACTCAGGCGACAGTTATTTAAGATTAGGTCAAAATCCATGAAGTGACTTCTAACACATTCGAATTTGGTGATCTTCTACACGTAATCAGCTCTTGATTTGTGAAGAGAATTTGGAGATAACATCGAGGAGAGTCATACGAAAGAATAACCGCTATAAAATATCGAATAATGGAGAAGTTACAGTCGCTTGAACTCGGTCTCGCAAAAGGTCAGCTTTTGGGTTAATGGAGTCATTTTCAGTCGTCTGGACCATTGACTGAGCAAACTTGTGACGCGAGGTTCTAAACTCGGCATGAACATCCTTGAGGAGACATGAAGATCTATGAAGACCATCTGAAACCTTGAAGAATCAATTTTCTTTGAGAAACGTCAAACCCTAATCGTTGACGTACTTCCTAGGAAGAGAATTTGTCCGATCAAACTTCTGAGCCAAGTTGAGTATTCGAGAAGACCTGGGATAGTATCTTGAATAAAAAATGAGAGGGAAAATTTCGGGGTACAACAACATAGTTTTTTCCCCAATGGAATTTAATTTCCCAAACAAAGTTCATTTCTCCGATTACTGCAAATCCCTGGAAAATTCTCTTCTCCAGCAAAATATAGTCAAGGGTACTATCCCCAGAGAGTTACTACGGTATCTGAAACTGGGACATATATCAATTTTGTCCTCCCTAGAAGGGTGACATCCATATCTAAACTCGGTCATACAACACCTCTAAAGGTTATTCATCTCTTTATCCTTAGTCAGGGTATATAAGAACTAAAATCCCCAGTAGAGCGATGAACGATCGAGGTTCTTGAACTCTTCTATCACCAAACAGAAGTCAAATATTCGCAGTGGAGTATCCTCAAACATAAAGCAGAAATCCCCAGTAGAGACATTCTAAACAAGATTGAAGATTCATATTCTTCATCCCTAGCGACAGTCAGGGGTTTATTTTCCCTAACAAAGATGTTATACAAAGCTATTGATACGCCTTAATGACATCTCACACCCATACATCATTTACAAGTATCATAGCATATGCATACTGCGATACGGTGGAAGAACCGACTGTTATACTGGTTTTACGTTTGTGTTTGCAAATGTTGTGGTAATCAAGAGTCGCCATCGACATTTCTTTTATCCAAAATAGGAAAGGGTGAAAAGAACAGAAAAAGACCTTTCTAGAATTTTCTGAGTAAGGGGGGTAGATTATGAAAAGGGAAGGTGTTAGCACCCTTTCCATCTGTAGTTTTCTACGGGCTCTTAGATGCTTAGCTCATTTTGAAATACCTTTTGCTTTGTGTGTTTTGAAAAGTATTTTTGAAAGTGCCTTAGTGCGGCGATTTTCTTTATGATAACTCTTGTATCAGTCCTCAAGAGTGTTGATAAAGCATTTGAAAATGTTTTTGAAAGTGTTTTGTCTATGTGAAAAAATTTTGTTTTTGAGAAAGCATCTAGGAACTATCTACTTTACTCGTAAGGGTCGTTCTTTTCCTCTTTTCCTTTAGGCAGTGCTATCCTACTATTAGTGAGTAGGTAGCCCTAGTCGTTGGATGTTTAAGGGACATTTGAAGGGACGTTTATAATCATAAAGGCAATTGGGCAAGAAATCTTAGTAACTACCCTAGGGTTTTAAGATCATTTTTATCGAGGCAACGTCGAGAGGGTCATCGAGGGACTTATGATCTTTTAAACCGGAGGGTAGCCACTAAAATCTCTCACATTTTGAGAGTTGTGGCTGTTTTCTGAAGGCAACCAAAGTGGGAGTACCCTAAAGGTGCACATGTGCAATTGTGTTATGTTTCAGTTATTTATCTTGATATTAGGTTTGCTATTGTTTGATTATTAAACTCTTTCCATACAATCCTATTAATCATGCATCTAAGCAGTTAATAATTTGCGGGAATTTAAAATGCGGAAAGATAAATTCTAAACTGTTACAAGGCTTCGGGGAGGGGGATTAATTACATATCCAAAACTTGGGGGAAAAATAAAGAAAGCAATAAAATAATCCTAGTTAATTATATTACATCCCATAAGAAGTTACAGGAAATATGAAAATAAAAATGCGAAAGGTAAAAACACGCGTGAATTGAAATGACATCTAATCCTTAACTCAATCTAAGTCAAAAAGATAACTTCTTTTGCTGTTTTTTTTTTATGAAAATGTTTAAATAAAAATTAGATTAGTTAATCTAAATTTAGATTTAAAGAACAATAAAAATAATTGAAAAGATGGAACTAATTAAAGGGGATTAATTCTATGTGTTTTCTTATTATGAAAAGAAAGAAATTAAAATGAATTAAATCCTAGGTCTAATCAATTTTAATTAAGAAAATAAGTTAAAATAATTAATAATTAATTTACAAAATTAATTCATTTAAAAAAACCTAAAAAAACTATATTTTTGTGATATTTATCTATTTTTGCTGATTAAACAACTTAAAAAAATTAAGAAAAGAAATGAAAAATAAAATAAAAATATAAATGGCCCTGAGTAGTAAAAGAAAAACTGGGGGTTCAAGTTTTAAAAAAAAGTTGGGCCCAAGTATGAGGAGCCCAGGTTTGCTTTGTGATTCAATGAGGGCAACTTTGGAAGGTGCATGGTGGTTTGTGCGTTTGAATACATTGGATCTGGATCAGCTATGATCTGATGGCTTAGGTTGATGGTTCATGATGCACGCGTGGGACCTATCATCACTAGATCTACAAATGACATGTTAGAAAAATGAAAAAAGCATGACCTGGGTATCGAACCAAGGTCTCTCCCTTTTGATTTGAACCCCTCATTTAGTTCGAACTCCCTGAGTCCGAATCTGGGTTATTTTGGCTTGAAATGACCTATATCATGAGTTTCGAAAGCAACCAGCTTTGAAGTCCATAACAATGGTATCCTGTCATTTGGACACTACAACTTACATGGATTACGTTAAATCATTCACAAACAAAAATAATGACATGAGTATGCAATCGAAATGAGTTTGAATCAGAGATCGAATGTGTTTGAAAATTAGAATTTTTTTTACCAAAATGGAGATGCTCCGATCTGTAGTTTTGAGTGTGGGATGACTTCCTGGAATTCTTAGGAGAATGAATCTGGTATTCGTTTGGACTGAGGGAGCTTGCGAAGCTGGTTTTTGTATTTTGACAACTTATGAGATTTTTGAGAGTTTTGAGATGGTTTTATGAGGCAACTTCTTGTGTTTATGCGATGTGTCTTGGAGGCAATGTTTCGTCTAGCTGATGCGTGTGTGTTTGGAAAAATGTTTGTGCCTCTGGCCTTTTCTTTCACTTTAGCTTTGTATTTATATAGGCGCAATGGTGAACGAGAATGGCAAGAATCAGCCATTAATCATGGCTTTGAAGGCAGAATCGAAGGTCTTAAAAAAGTTGCCATTTTTGATGATTTTCTACCCTTTTAGGTTTTGAATGAACCAGGATAAGTTTCTCATCTTTACTCCTTCGAATGCCCTCAAGCCTTGTTCTTCGATTGGCTCTGAATTGCTCCTTTCGATGTCTCTAGGCTTCAATTCGATTTGCTCACGGTTTCATCCTCATAGCTCCTTCGATTGAGTCCATCTACAATGGTTGTTTGACCTGGAAAATTCTCCTATTCGAACTCCATTCTTATTCTCTTCGATTTCCTTTTCTTGGAGTTTCATTCTGTTCATCTCCTTCGAACACAATTTTGACTCCAATCCTACCTTTTGTTTATATAGAAGAATATTTTTCTTGCTGATCACTAGCTCACCTTCGATTGGTTAATATAGCTTATATGCGCCAATCGAAGGATGACTCATGAGTGCCAATACTTTACTTTGATTACCCAACTCCTTCCTTTTGCTTTCCTGCAAGAAATAACTTTGATGCGTATTAGTCCACCTTCGATTGGTGAATATAGCTTATATGCGCCAATCGAAGGATGACTCATGAGAGCCAAGCCTTTTCTTTGATTAACCAACTCCTTCCATTTGCTTGCCTGCAAGAAATAACATTGTTGCGCATTAGTCCATGTTGTACCCCAAAATTTGCCCTCCCATATTCTTCAAGAAATTGCCAAGCCAAGTCACAAAATTCCCCAAGGGTTGTGCAGTACAACTGTCTCCTATACAGTCAAAACTAGGGTTTGTGTTCTGATCAAGAAAAGGAAGTTTTCAAAGGCCCAATCAAGTCTCATATGCTTACAAAGATAGTCAAGTATCCTCATAGCAAGTTTCAAGGCATTCAGCTCAAAATTGCACAGTCAAAAACCCTAATTGCACTACAGTCAACTGTAGGGGCAAAATGGTCATTTGGCAGTCAAAAGTTCAAATTTTTGGTCAACACATCATTTTGAAGCCACAAACATCATTTGATCAATGCTTGATCATGATTCTCAAAATTTGGCTCAGAAATCATCAAAGATGCAAAAGTTACTATATTTGGACAGCTGAAAAAGTCAACTGAAATTGACCAGGGCATAACTTTCACATGGATTATCAGAAAAATCCCATCCAAAGCTCATTTTGAAGAGAAAGACATTTCCTACAATTCATCCTCATATTCCAAGTCCAAGAAATGCTCTCACAAAAAGTTATCAATTTCAACATTATAGGTCATTTTCAAAAGTCAACAAAAAGGGACTTTAAGTCAAATGCCATAACTTGATATTGGTAAATCAAAATGACATGGGACCAAAGACATTGGTTAGAGGACTCAAAGACCTTTCCAAAATGTCCAAGAACATGAGAAAAGCTTAAAAATTGAGCAAGTTATGCCTTGTGGAAGTTGGGAAATTTTTGGATATTTTGAAAAGTCAACTTTGATCCAAATGACCTAAAATTGCAAATGGGCCCATTTTTCTTCCATGATTCATCATTCCAAGCATATGCACGACCACTTGGCCCAAAGGGAAGTATTTTCTCATTTTTTAATTATTTATTTGAATTTTTATTCATATTAATTCACTTAAATCATTTAAAATATGTGAAAAATATTTAACTTAACAAAACCAATCTTTTTATACATGTTTTAAGGCCAATATTTCGTGCATATGCTAAATAGGAAAGAATTGGATTGATTTGAGCCTAATTGATACAAGAGCATGAGGAAAAGATATGAAAAAGATCTTGGAAAATCAATTTGCAAAACCATTGAATTCAAGAGATTTTGTGCAATATTCTTAACCTAATTGACTCCATACAAATACAGGAACACAAACCTAATGCTAGAGGACTAAAAGCTGCGCAGAAAGAGACATAGAAAACTTGGAATTTTCATCAAAAAGTGCAAAACTGTAAACCTCTTTAGAGGTCGATTCAAGCCTTCATTCTTGTTTCAATAGCTTGCCAAGATTGCCTTGATCACATTCCAATCAAAAACAACAACCAAAACCTCAAGAATTGGTAGATTCAACTGAAACTGTACAGCATGAAACTCATAATCGCATATCATGTTCTAGGCATTTTTTGTGAAAATTAATTATTGATTCATGTTTGTTATATGTTTCTGAAACTAACCATGCAAGTTAATTTCGTTTTGGTGCTATATACGTGATTTGGCCATTGATGCAGTCTAGGGTTTGCAGAGCTCCCAATTAGGGGTTTCTTAATCATGTAAAATTCAACCACCACAATGCCATGGATGGGTTCAGGAAGCTTGGACGAAGAGATTAATGCACTCGCGCCTAATTTATGAGTCGTATAGCGCTAGTCGCTATTTTCTCTAAAGCAACCTTAAACCACGCTTGAGAAACCGTTGCCATATGGTTTTGTTTTCAGGGAAGGTGGAGAAGACGATTACATGTCACACGCTGACTGGCTCATTTAAACTCTCGCGCGCTTTTCCAGGCCATTAACTCATTTTCCTTTTTATTATTTGTTTGTCTAACATGTATAACGCACGTTCAGTAGCTCAGCTGGCAAATGCTTGTGACTTCAACATCTAAGACCTGGGTTCGAACCCCAGGTCTGTGCAATTTCCTATATTGTTTTGCCATAAATATTCAGGTGCAGTTTCAAAAGTCCAGGTGCATCATACACATTCCTGGTCAACCTTCCACGTGCCCCAGATGGCCAAACCAAAGGCACAGATCTAAAGAGCACACTAAGCCCTAGTCCACGCGCCACATGCTAGCCTGGAAAGTCAACGGATCTGAATGTTATTGGGCTCAATTTACTGGATCCACACCTCCATATTAGGGCCTGAACCCCCCCCTGGTTTGCAAGTTTTTTTTATTTTTCTTATATTTTATTTTTAATTATTATTTCATTTGTTTTATTGTTTTAATTTAATTCATTATTTTTACAATATATAAAAAATGCCCAAAAAATCAGAAAAGATGACAAATATAATAAATATTTAATTTAATTATTTTCATAAATAAATTAACATGTAAATTAACTTAGTATTAATTTAGGTTGCAACTTTAATTCTTTTCATAAAAAATGTAAAAAATATAGAATTTAGGTTTAATAAATTTTATTCCTTTCAATTTTTCTTTTTTTTCATAATAATAATATTGCTTATTTTATTTTCACAATTAAATTGTACATAAATTAGCTTAGGTTTAATTTAGGTTATATTTTAATATTTTCATAACAAGCTTAAAAACCATTAGAATTAGGGTTAGTTATTTTCAATTAATTCTTTTTTTTCTCTTAAATCATAAAAAACATAAAATACCAAAAACATTTTTTTTTCTTTAATTTTAATTCCTCATTAATTCTAATTAATTAATTCATTAACTTTAAATATTTTTGCAAAAGGGTCCAACGCCCTAGTTTTGTTTTTAATTCCTTTATTTCGCGTATTTATTTATTTCGCTCAAATAATTATGTATCTCTCCCAAAGCCGTGTAAACAATTGCTCGCACTTTTATTTCTTTCGCTTTATTTACTTTCCGTCAAATCGGGTCCGGTTTAATTTTGGCGATGTGGACCCGCGCCATTTGTAATAGTTGTAGATTTATTTTCCCGCAACTTTTAACTGTTAAATAAGCATGAAAGAATGTATGGACTTAAAATAAAATCAAGCGTAGAACACCAATAAACATGACAAGACAAATATCAATGAAAACGACACATGAATCGCACACACCACCCCTAGGGTACGCCTCACTGTTGCCTTTCGAAAGGTGATCGTCGAGTAGAGGATGTCTTAGTAAGTCCTCATGATCCGGGAACCTGGCATGAGGGTAGCTTCTAAGGTGTCTTCCCATTGCTCTGGTGATCACCATGTCCCTACAAACTCGAATTGACCCGAACACCTCCAACGGTGATGCTACCTACCTCTCAATGGTGGGATGGCACTACTTTAAAGGACATTTACACAGACGAATTCCTTAGGGTAGGTAGACAACTCTAGATACTTGCTCTAATTTCAAAACAAATCAAATACTTTTCACACCAACACATTTTCAAAAAGCTTTCGAAAGCAATTTTTCAAACACTCTTGAGGACCGATACAAGAGTCGAACTGGAATTTTCAAAGAAACTTTTTAAAACCCACATTGAAAAGCAAACAAATCATTTTTGAAAACACAATGAGCAAGTATCTAAGAGCCCATGGATAACCATGGATAGAAAGGGTGCTAACACCTTCCCTTTCTATAACCTACCTCCCGAACCGAGAGCAATCTCTATAAGGAATTTTTCTGTGCTTTTGTCCTTTCCATTTGGAGAAAATAAAAGACGGTGGCGACTCTTGCTTCCGCGACAATTCGCGAACCAGCGTTAAACAGTCAGTTCCAGATCCACCGATCACAGAACTGGCGACTCTGCTGGGGATGAAACTTAAAGTGAGGTGTACCTTAGGGCTAGGTCATAACTATGTTTTCAATTGTATTGCTTTGCTTGCTTTAAATTGTGGGTTGCTTGGGAGTTATATAGATCCTAACCCGGATCTGGGGGATACCTTTCTTAGAAAGTAGCAACAAGGCTGTGAGGGAACTGTGCGGGGTATACCGACATGGTTGAAACAGTCTGCTACATTGATGTGGCACTTTGGTGTGTACCGGTAACCCTTGAGTTCAGTCAAGGAGAGTACGGGGCCTCCGCGTGGTGTCGTGAAGCATCAACAGACCTTAGGAACCTTAATTGAACTATCTTGGCCTCTTTAGGGTAGTGAGATAACTGACTTTGGTGCAGTCCGAGGTTGGTTGATACTCGATACTACACTCAATTGAGGGTTGCTTTCCTGGAATATTTCGGTCGCCAGTTCAGTGGCTAAATCGAAACGATGAACAATGAAAGCAATCCCGTGATATTGGGAACCTTAGAACCCGATTACTTTGATTAGGACAGGTTGAACCCACCAACTTCAAGAGGGTAATACCTAGACCTCATGCTGGCCTAAACCCTAAGGGCTCTTTTGTGTGACTTGTGTGCTTTCGTACTTGACTATCTGCGTGCTTGTTACCTGACACTTGTCTCTTGCAGGTCTTGTTTATAGTCCTTAATTGGGACTCATAACAGGGTACTAAATTTCTTGCAGGGTTGTTTATAGTCCTTAATTGGGACTCATAACAGGGTACTAAATTTCTTGCAGGGTTGTTTATAGTCCTTAATTGGGACTCATAACAGGGTTACTCACATTACCCCATGCATAGCATGACATCATACCATTGCATACCATTGCATACATCCTAACCCATTTCAAGGATCTCAAGGGCTTGTGATGCAGGTCATGATAAATCAAACATCTAGCCAGGGGCAAAGAGGATTTATTTTCCTCTAGCCAAGGGTGTCAGGGGCTATGACCCACTGGATATGGTGAGCTTTTGACCCTTGACGAAGGACTCTCAACAAAATGAAGTTCTTACAATCAAGCTACCGGTTCCAAATGCTAACAAAGTTTCTCTGTTTACCCCGCGAGGTCCTTGAAAACATTACATGCATGTCATACATCTCATTGCATTGCAGGTATCCCTTTGACAGGTTGCTTACCCTTCTCCGCTGTTTATTTCAGCCGATCGTCATGAATCCTGAATCATCAGCCGAGCAGACTATCAAGGACCTCCAGGCTCAGAACGCCCAGTTCCAAGAGCTGATCATGAATTTGACCCAGGGGCAACAAGATCTGAAGGCTTTGCTCTTGAAGAAAGAAAAGAAGAAGAAGAGGACTGTTTTGTTCAGCCCTAGACGCAGATCTGGGAATGCACCACAGATTGAAACTGAGAGGACAACTCCATCTGTGAGGGAAAGCAGTCACCATGAGAGAGAGGTGCCTAGTCCAATGGTCTCCGACAACGAGACAGACTTCAACGACGAACAATACCCTCCGGATGAGGACAAGTACAAACAGTTGGAAGATAGGCTGAATGCTATGGAGATCCAACAGGTACCTGGGCTGGACTTTGGAGATCTGGGTTTGTCAAATGGTGTGATTATTCCTCGGAAGTTCAAAGCACCATCCTTTACCAAGTATGACGGGGCGTCTTGTCCCAAGTTACATCTCAGGTCCTATGTTCGGAGGATTTAACCATATACGGTGGACAAGAATTTGTGGATCCACTTCTTCCAGGAAAGTCTTTCAGGGACTCACCTCGAATGGTTCTATCAGCTAGATGGGACCAAGGTTCGTAACTGGGAGGAGTTGGCTACTTCTTTCTACAAGCAGTATCAGTATAATGCCGACCTTGCCCCTACGCGTATCCAACTCCAGGGTATGTCGTTAGGATCAAGTGAAGGTTTTAAAGAATATGCTCAAAAATGGAGGGACCTTGCTGGAAGGGTACAACCACCTCTGACTGACCGTGAGCTCGTCGACATGTTCTTGGGGACCCTGTCTGGTCCATTCTTCAACCACCTAATTGGGAATTCTGCTGCTGGGTTTACAGATCTTGTCTTGACTGGGGAGAGAATCGAAGCTGGTATCAAGTCGGGGAAGATTCAAGAAACCGCACCTGCTGATACTCAGAAAAAGCCCCACAGTGGAAAGAAAGAGTCCAATGCTATACATGGTAAAAAGGGTCGTCATGATGTAGGGGCAATCCAGATTTCGGATCCCACGCCCGTTCAACCAAGAAAGAGCAATAGGCGTAGGATAAAGCATCAAGATAGGAAGTATACTGACATCAACATGTCTTTGTCTCAGGCATTACAGCAATTGCTGAGGGCAAAACTGATCACACTAAAGGATCCTCCTCAAAATCCTGACACTTCCTCTCCCAAGTACAACCCGGGTGTGAGATGTGCCTACCATTCTGACAGTCCTGGACATGACACCGACGATTGTTGGACTCTGAAAAATAAGATCCAGGATTTGATTGACGCCAAGGAGGTCGAGTTTGAACACTGATCCTACACCAAATCATCGAGAATGTCTTTTGTTCATTCAAATGTTCAAGTTGTATTTTTCTTTGATTGTTCAAACATTTATTCACGTTAAACATTGTTATCATATTAATGCATCGCTTATGTCTATTTTGAATCAATATATTCGCATTCACTATATGCAAATTGTTTTCATATTTTTTCTGATGTCAACTCTCGTTAATTCTAAGCCTCTTGAGGGAGGATGACGAAAACGATACCATAATCTACAGTATGCTTTTGAACAGACCCCGCTGATGAGGTACAGGCATTGTTTCAATCCTAAACACTGGAGTTATAAGGAAGATAATCCCTCGTCAACCCCTCTGAGCCAAAGAAGTAGGAGTTTTTATTTTCGAAAATTGAAACCCTTAATCATAACCCGGGGCAGGGTAGTCTTCTCAATTGATCCAAGTGCATGACGAATGGCACCAAAGAGATCTTTACAAAACGAACAAAGACAGTGATGGTTCAGAACAATCAAAAGGACAGGCAGTCATCATCAAAATTCATAAATGAAAAGCCCAAAAAGTCTAAACCTACAAAGGGGACTTATGAAACTGGGGCATCCCGCTGACTGTAATTCCACAAAAAGGAAACAGCTCAGGCAAAAAAAGAAAGGGATAACAAAAATCAAGAGAGGGGTCTCACAAACCCTCAACAAAAAAAATGACTGCCTAGTCAGAACAAATCATCAATGTTTGAACCATCACCGGAAAATCAAAATAAAGACTCGAACAAGGTCTAACGTAGGATCAACTGAGTTTAGGTTTGGAGAATATCACGAAGAGCGGGTGGGTACAAATAATTTGAGCCTTTATCCTTTGTTTCTTAAACCATGAACCAGGCCACGTTATAACCCTTAAAAGTCCTAGCCGAAGCATGGGTTAGTTCGAAAGCATATTGTACGAAAGGTATCCTGACTCCTTAAGGCCTACGGTAAATACGGAGTTGACATCATGTTTTACAAACATTCACTTGTTTATGAAAAAGAATGCATTTTCAAAATCGTCAAGACAGACATAAGCTTTGCATTTTTAACATAACTTTGTTTGCATATGAATATTTGTTTGAACAGCAGGGAAATTCGCACAATAAATACCTAGTGGACAAAAGCATTTCCAATCAAGGGGCATAACATGATCAGTGTCCATCATCTAGG
The DNA here is from genome assembly GCA_948472305.1 of Vicia faba. NCBI lineage: Eukaryota > Viridiplantae > Streptophyta > Magnoliopsida > Fabales > Fabaceae > Vicia > Vicia faba. The sequence continues at coordinate 87,954,600 of OX451736.1, forward strand.
GGCAGTCCAGTCAAGATTCAGGGAATCTCTCAAGGCCAAATATCCTGGGGCAAATCTCCACCTGGGTCACTTGGGGCATTCCAACAACGAATCTTGCCTGATCAAACACCTTCTGGTAGCATGACAAGGCACTTCTAGCAGGGGTAACTCCCTACTTTCGGAGAGCGTGGACATAGTCGGAAAAATACTACGCACAATCAAAGACCCGCTAGGTTGACATACCTAGGCAAAAGTAAGGGCTTCCCGGCGGACCAAAAGGGTTCGGGCAAAATGAAGGGATGAAATCTGTACACCCGGCAAGTCGAAAACCTGAAAAGGCGACTTGGGCAAAATGGGTATCCCGGTGGACTGAAAACCCGAAAGGGCGGTCCAGGCAAAAGTTAGGGATCAAAAGCCTACGACTATGTCATGTCATCTTGCCACCCTGCCTATCAGAAGAAGGTTTGTCCGTCAACGACTATTAACCCCTCAACAGGTCTCCCTCTCCCACATCAGAAACAGGGGCAATAATGGGTGGTCTAAGCAATCTGATTGTTCTGTCCTCCAGGGTATCAAGGTAGGTTCCGTTGAAGAACGTAACCAATACAGTTCAATACTTCCCCAGGAGAGTCCAATCCAGTTTCCCCAAGAAAGTTGGAATCCATCTCCCCAAGCAGCAAACTTATCCCTAGTAGATTCTGGAAGCTTACCCTCGCAGAGCACGAATGCGTCGTCCGGCTTGATTTAATGAGTTATTTCCTCAACAGGATATAACTGGGTTATCCTCAGCCAAAAGCCACGGAAAGAGCATCCTCGACGAAGTCTTCTCACCCCAGCAAAATCTATCAATACTTCCAACAACAAGGATATCTCCAGCAAGTAGCTATCAACAATTCAGCAAAGCATCTCTATCCCCACAGAATATTGTTTCCCAGCATGGTCGCTAGAGTATCTTTTCTCCCTGCAGAATCTTCCATTTGCCAAGTTTATTCCGCAACGGAGTCATCTTCTCCTACCGGTATTCTTGCAACTATCATCCCCAGCGGAAGCAAAATCTATTCTTCAACATCAGCCCAGGAGTGACTTCCCGGCACCCGTCAAGGATTTACTTTCCTAGACGAAAAACACATTCATAAAACATCACATACATCATTATAGCATGCATAGACGCATCATATCACCCCAACCTCATTTGTTTTTGAGAACATCTTAAAATCAGGCAATTCATGCATTATGACATTGCATACAACTAATTCGTTACTTTTTCAGGAAAGAACGATCAACAGATAAAAGTCGTCCTGCTGAGGTAGTAATCGTCCCAGATTCCTTCATCATATATTTGGAGTAGCAATCGTCTCAGATTCCTTCATCATCCTGCTGAGGTAGTAATCGTCCCAGATTCCTTCATCATATATTTGGAGTAGAAATCGTCTCAGATTCCTTCATCGTCCCGCTGAGGTAGTAATCGTCCCAGATTCCTCCATCATCCTGCTGAGGTAGTAATCGTCCCAGATTCCTTCATCGTATATTTGGAGTAGCAATCGTCTCAGATTCCTTCATCGTCCCGCTGAGGTAGTAATCGTCCCAGATTCCTTCATCATCCTGCTGAGGTAGTAATCGTCCCAGATTCCTTCATCATCCTGCTGAGGTAGTAATCGTCCCAGATTCCTTCATCATCCTGCTGAGGTAGTAATCGTCCCAGATTCCTTCATCATATATTTGGAGTAGCAATCGTCTCAGATTCCTTCATCGTCCCGCTGAGGTAGTAATCGTCCCAGATTCCTTCATCATCCTGCTGAGGTAGTAATCGTCCCAGATTCCTTCATCATCCTGCTGAGGTAGTAATCGTCCCAGATTCCTTCATCTTCCTACTGAGGTAGTAATCGTCCCAGATTCCTTCATCATATATTTGGAGTAGCAATCGTCTCAGATTCCTTCATCGTCCCGCTGAGGTAGTAATCGTCCCAGATTCCTTCATCATCCTGCTGAGGTAGTAATCGTCCCAGATTCCTTCATCATCCTGCTGAGGTAGTAATCGTCCCAGATTCCTTCATCATCCTGCTGAGGTAGTAATCGTCTCAGATTCCTTCATCGTCCCGCTGAGGTAGTAATCGTCCCAGATTCGTTCATCATCCTGCTGAGGTAGTAATCGTCCCAGATTCCTTCATCATTCTGCTGAGGTAGTAATCGTCCCAGATTCCTTCATCATTCTGTTGAGGTAGTTATCGTCCCAGATTCCTTCATCATTTCGCTGAGGTAGTAATCATCCCAGATTCCTTCATCATAGAGTTGGAGTAGCAATCGTCTCAGATTCCTTCATCACATCCTTATCAAAAAAAAAAACCTCCTCTGGTTCAATCAGATCGACCCTAAGATCTCCCTGATCCTTATTCCAGTTAAAGACCTTTCAAGACCTTGTCCGGTCCAGCTAAATCGACTCCCAACAGATTTTTCTGATAAAGACTCAGTAGAAGTCATCCCAGGCTACAAATTCTTAATGGTCCCTTCTCTGACAAGTGCGTGAGGTGGTAATTCCTTCTTCAGATGTTTCCCTCTCCGACGATGAGTGTGAGGTGATAGTCTCTTATGGTCCCCTCTCCGGCAAGTGCGTGAGGTGGTAATTCCTTTTTCAGATGTTTCCCTCTCCGACGATGAGTGCGAGGTGATAGTCTCTTATGGTCCCCTCTCCGGCAAGTGCGTGAGGTGGTAATTCCTTTTTCAGATGTTTCCCTCTCCGACGATGAGTGCAAGGTGATAGTCTCTTATGGTCCCCTCTCCGACAAGTGCGTGAGGTGGTAATTCCTTCTTCAGATGTTTCCCTCTCCGACGATGAGTGTGAGGTGATAGTCTCCTATGGTCCCCTCTCCGACAAGTGCGTGAGGTGGTAATTCCTTCTTCAGATGTTTCCCTCTCCGACGATGAGTGTGAGGTGATAGTCTCTTATGGTTCCCTCTCCAACGGCGAGTGAGGTGGTAAGTCCTTTTTCAAGATGGTTCCCTCCCCGACGGTGTGTGAGGTGACAATTCCTTTTCCTATGATTCCCTCTCCAACGGCGAGTGAGGTGATTCCCTTTCAGAGTATAATGGCCTATGGTTCTCGTCCCGATACTACGAAGATGGTATTTCCCACCAAGATTTTCTCAACGAGCGTTGTTGAAGTTAAAATCACCCAAGGTTCTCTTACCATTCATGCTAAAGCAGTAACTATACCTGGTTCATTCATCATCTTTTGAAGTTCCAGATCCAGCTCCTGTAACCAGTCAGGATACATCTATACCAAGCATCTAAAAATCAGCTCCTGCAACGTGTCAGGTACTCATTTTTCTTTTGCAGGTATGCAGGTTCTCGCCAAGGAATCTCTTACGCAATCAACATCCAGATGGCATCTATAAGCCCATCATCCTATTCATCGAACTCTAAATGGCATCTATAAGCCCATTCCCCATCGCACTGCTAACATGTGAGCGCAAATTTCTGGGCACTCTAGTGTCCAATCATCTTCTACCCTCGGATTACGAAAGGCACGTCAGCCAATCTGCATCCTCAGGTCTAAGAAGATTGAACAGGGGCAACTGTTGTACCCCAAAATTTGCCCTCCCATATTCTTCAAGAAATTGCCAAGCCAAGTCACAAAATTCCCCAAGGGTTGTGCAGTACAACTGTCTCCTATACAGTCAAAACTAGGGTTTGTGTTCTGATCAAGAAAAGGAAGTTTTCAAAGGCCCAATCAAGTCTCATATGCTTACAAAGATAGTCAAGTATCCTCATAGCAAGTTTCAAGGCATTCAGCTCAAAATTGCACAGTCAAAAACCCTAATTGCACTACAGTCAACTGTAGGGGCAAAATGGTCATTTGGCAGTCAAAAGTTCAAATTTTTGGTCAACACATCATTTTGAAGCCACAAACATCATTTGATCAATGCTTGATCATGATTCTCAAAATTTGGCTCAGAAATCATCAAAGATGCAAAAGTTACTATATTTGGACAGTTGAAAAAGTCAACTGAAATTGACCAGGGCATAACTTTCACATGGATTATCAGAAAAATCCCATCCAAAGCTCATTTTGAAGAGAAAGACATTTCCTACAATTCATCCTCATATTCCAAGTCCAAGAAATGCTCTCACAAAAAGTTATCAATTTCAACATTATAGGTCATTTTCAAAAGTCAACAAAAAGGGACTTTAAGTCAAATGCCATAACTTGATATTGGTAAATCAAAATGACATGGGACCAAAGACATTGGTTAGAGGACTCAAAGACCTTTCCAAAATGTCCAAGAACATGAGAAAAGCTTAAAAATTGAGCAAGTTATGCCTTGTGGAAGTTGGGAAATTTTTGGATATTTTGAAAAGTCAACTTTGATCCAAATGACCTAAAATTGCAAATGGGCCCATTTTTCTTCCATGATTCATCATTCCAAGCATATGCACGACCACTTGGCCCAAAGGGAAGTATTTTCTCATTTTTTAATTATTTATTTGAATTTTTATTCATATTAATTCACTTAAATCATTTAAAATATGTGAAAAATATTTAACTTAACAAAACCAATCTTTTTATACATGTTTTAAGGCCAATATTTCGTGCATATGCTAAATAGGAAAGAATTGGATTGATTTGAGCCTAATTGATACAAGAGCATGAGGAAAAGATATGAAAAAGATCTTGGAAAATCAATTTGCAAAACCATTGAATTCAAGAGATTTTGTGCAATATTCTTAACCTAATTGACTCCATACAAATACAGGAACACAAACCTAATGCTAGAGGACTAAAAGCTGCGCAGAAAGAGACATAGCAAACTTGGAATTTTCATCAAAAAGTGCAAAACTGTAAACCTCTTTAGAGGTCGATTCAAGCCTCCATTCTTGTTTCAATAGCTTGCCAAGATTGCCTTGATCACATTCCAATCAAAAACAACAACCAAAACCTCAAGAATTGGTAGATTCAACTGAAACTGTACAGCATGAAACTCATAATCGCATATCATGTTCTAGGCATTTTTTGTGAAAATTAATTATTGATTCATGTTTGTTATATGTTTCTGAAACTAACCATGCAAGTTAATTTCGTTTTGGTGCTATATACGTGATTTGGCCATTGATGCAGTCTAGGGTTTGCAGAGCTCCCAATTAGGGGTTTCTTAATCATGTAAAATTCAACCACCACAATGCCATGGATGGGTTCAGGAAGCTTGGACGAAGAGATTAATGCACTCGCGCCTAATTTATGAGTCGTATAGCGCTAGTCGCTATTTTCTCTAAAGCAACCTTAAACCACGCTTGAGAAACCGTTGCCATATGGTTTTGTTTTCAGGGAAGGTGGAGAAGACGATTACATGTCACACGCTGACTGGCTCATTTAAACTCTCGCGCGCTTTTCCAGGCCATTAACTCATTTTCCTTTTTATTATTTGTTTGTCTAACATGTATAACGCACGTTCAGTAGCTCAGCTGGCAAATGCTTGTGACTTCAACATCCAAGACCTGGGTTCGAACCCCAGGTCTGTGCAATTTCCTATATTGTTTTGCCATAAATATTCAGGTGCAGTTTCAAAAGTCCAGGTGCATCATACACATTCCTGGTCAACCGAACACGTGCCCCAGATGGCCAAACCAAAGGCACAGATCTAAAGAGCACACTAAGCCCTAGTCCACGCGCCACATGCTAGCCTGGAAAGTCAACGAATCTGAATGTTATTGGGCTCAATTTACTGGATCCACACCTCCATATTAGGGCCTGAACCCCCCCCCCCCCCCCTGGTTTGCAAGTTTTTTTTATTTTTCTTATATTTTATTTTTAATTATTATTTCATTTGTTTTATTGTTTTAATTTAATTCATTATTTTTACAATATATAAAAAATGCCCAAAAAATCAGAAAAGATGACAAATATAATAAATATTTAATTTAATTATTTTCATAAATAAATTAACATGTAAATTAACTTAGTATTAATTTAGGTTGCAACTTTAATTCTTTTCATAAAAAATGTAAAAAATATAGAATTTAGGTTTAATAAATTTTATTCCTTTCAATTTTTCTTTTTTTTCATAATAATAATATTGCTTATTTTATTTTCACAATTAAATTGTACATAAATTAGCTTAGGTTTAATTTAGGTTATATTTTAATATTTTCATAACAAGCTTAAAAACCATTAGAATTAGGGTTAGTTATTTTCAATTAATTCTTTTTTTTCTCTTAAATCATAAAAAACATAAAATACCAAAAACATTTTTTTTTCTTTAATTTTAATTCCTCATTAATTCTAATTAATTAATTCATTAACTTTAAATATTTTTGCAAAAGGGTCCAACGCCCTAGTTTTGTTTTTAATTCCTTTATTTCGCGTATTTATTTATTTCGCTCAAATAATTATGTATCTCTCCCAAAGCCGTGTAAACAATTGCTCGCACTTTTATTTCTTTCGCTTTATTTACTTTCCGTCAAATCGGGTCCGGTTTAATTTTGGCGATGTGGACCCGCGCCATTTGTAATAGTTGTAGATTTATTTTCCCGCAACTTTTAACTGTTAAATAAGCATGAAAGAATGTATGGACTTAAAATAAAATCAAGCGTAGAACACCAATAAACATGACAAGACAAATATCAATGAAAACGACACATGAATCGCACACACCACCCCTAGGGTACGCCTCACTGTTGCCTTTCGAAAGGTGATCGTCGAGTAGAGGATGTCTTAGTAAGTCCTCATGATCCGGGAACCTGGCATGAGGGTAGCTTCTAAGGTGTCTTCCCATTGCTCTGGTGATCACCATGTCCCTACAAACTCGAATTGACCCGAACACCTCCAACGGTGATGCTACCTACCTCTCAATGGTGGGATGGCACTACTTTAAAGGACATTTACACAGACGAATTCCTTAGGGTAGGTAGACAACTCTAGATACTTGCTCTAATTTCAAAACAAATCAAATACTTTTCACACCAACACATTTTCAAAAAGCTTTCGAAAGCAATTTTTCAAACACTCTTGAGGACCGATACAAGAGTCGAACTGGAATTTTCAAAGAAACTTTTTAAAACCCACATTGAAAAGCAAACAAATCATTTTTGAAAACACAATGAGCAAGTATCTAAGAGCCCATGGATAACCATGGATAGAAAGGGTGCTAACACCTTCCCTTTCTATAACCTACCTCCCGAACCGAGAGCAATCTCTATAAGGAATTTTTCTGTGCTTTTGTCCTTTCCATTTGGAGAAAATAAAAGACGGTGGCGACTCTTGCTTCCGCGACAATTCGCGAACCAGCGTTAAACAGTCAGTTCCAGATCCACCGATCACAGTCCACCTTCGATTGGTGAATACAACTTGTATGCACCAATCGAAGGGTAACCTAAGAGCATCAGAACTTCTCTTCAAACATCCCACATGTTCAATTACATTCCAAAAGTTATGAGGTGGCTCATTCTTGGATGCTTCATCTCAAATTGTCCTTTGATCATGCCATGCTTAAAGATGGCATGTCCTTCGAATCATGATTATTTCACATGTTTTCTTTGGATAAAGTAAAAAGCCTTTCGATTCCAAAATATTCTTCTTTTCAAAGTGCCCCTTCAGGAAACATATCAATCGAAAGGTATCTTGCTTGCAATGCTTCGAATGAATTCTATTTCAGTGATTCGAAAACGAACCTTTCGATGGGGCCCATTACCAGATTTTCCAATTGAAGGCTTTCGAAAAAACCTCCTCACGCTTACTTTCGATCTAGCCTTCCTTGGATGTTTCGAACAACTTATATTTCAGTGGTTCGAAAACAACCCTTTAAAGCTCCTTATTAGCTCTTCCAATCAAAGTCTTCTTAAAAGCCTCCTCATATTTTCCTTCGAATTAGCCTTCCTTCGATCCTTCAAATTAGCCTGCATACTGCTGTCGAAGTTGCTTCAACCCAAAAGCCCTTAGGCATATTTTCAGCATTCGACCTACACTTTGTCATGCACACTTCTTTTCTTTCTTTCAGCTGTGCCATTATGCTGAGGCATATAGGGTACCATAAAAATCATTTGAAGCCTTGTAATTCACACATCTTGGTAAAAAATGAAATTAGTTGAAACACCATTGCTTAGGAGGAGACCTTAATGAGCAAGCCCTGAATAAAATGGGAGGGAAAATTTTGGGGTACAACAGCTTCCACTGTTCAATATTCTTAAACCTAAAGATGTAGATTGGCTTGTCTACCTTTCGTGATCTAAAGGTGGAAGATGATTGAACACTAGAGTGCCTAGAAATTTGCACTCGTATGAAGTAACACCGTAGGTTGATGATGTCAGGAATGGGCTTACATATGTCATTTGGAGAAGATTACTGAGAGTTGTTGGAGATGGGCTTAAAGATGCTATCCAAAGTAGATTCTGACTTCATAAGAGGTCTCTTTGTGGGGATTCCTATTTCTGTTGTCTGAGGAGGACTCCACTGGGGAATGTTGATTTCTGTTGTTCTCCTGCTTGTGGAAAACTATGTAGGGAATAGAGACTAGGAGCTTTAGTTGTCTATGGCTCTACTGAGGAGTTATCTCTGGACTGGAGAGATGAACGTTAGCTGTTTTCTGGATGAAATCCAGGCTTCACAGTAATTTGTTGGGGACAATGAAATTAACTGTTATCTGGAAATGTATTAGAAGGAGTCTGTGTAGGGCTGCTTCAGGATGAGTCCGTGTTACACTTCATCTGGAGATAAATGAGAAGGAGCCTGTGTAGGGCTACTTCAGGATGAGTCCGTGTGAAACTTCTTCTTAAAATATATGAGAAGGAACCTGTGTAGGGTTACCTCGGGATGAGCCCGTGTAAAGCTACATTTGTATAGGGTTGCCTCAGAATAAGCCCGTGTAAAGCTGCATCTGGAGATTGAGAGAAGAAACCCGTGTAAGATTACTTCAGTATGAGCCCGTGTAAAGCTCCATCTGGAGATTGCGAGAAGGAATCCGTGTAAGATTGATTCAGGATGAGCCCGTGTAAGACTGCATCTGGAGATTGAGAGAAGAAACCCGTGTAAGATTGCTTCGTATGGTTGTGTAGATAGTCACCCCATATTGTTTAAGGAATTGATCCATAATCAGTTGTTTATAGATAGTTGTCCTGTCTTGTTTCAGGTATTAATCCAGAATTTTTTTTTGTTGGTCGTTGAGATAGTTGCCCTGTCTGGTTTTAAGAATTAATCTCTGACCTTAGAGAAAGAAAGATAGTTTCCCCGTCTTGTTTCGGGAGTTAATCTTCAATCTTCTCATGTAGATAGTTGTCCTGTCTGGTTCTAGGTATTAATTTACAATCCGTCGTTCACAGATAGTTTTCCTGTCTTGTTTCAGGTATTAATCTGGAACTTGTTTTGTTGGTCATTGAGATAGTTGTCCTGTCTAGTTTCAGGTATTAATCTTTGGCCTTAGAGAAAGAAAGATAGTTTACCTGTCTTGTTTCGGGAGTTAATCTTCAATATTCTCATGTAGATAGTTGTCCTATCTGGTTCTAGGTATTAATCTATAATCACTCGTTCACAAATAGTTGCTCTGTCTTGTTTCAGGAATTAATTTGGAACTTGTTTTTGTCGATCATTGAGATAGTTGCCATGTCTGGTTTTGGGTATTAATATCTGACCTGGTCTTGTAGATAGTCGCCTCGTCTTGTTTCGGGAATTGATCTACACTCAGTCGTTCATAGATAGTTTCCCTGTCTGGTTTCAAGAATTAATCTGGAACTGTTGAAAATTGGTGATGATATTTGTCTGCTTGCTAACTTTCCTGAAAAAGGTAAAAAAGTCAATTCTATGCAGTGTCATGATGCATGAGATATATCGGGTAATGATGTTCTCAAAATAAATGAGATTGTGATATATGCATTTGTGTTGCATATGCTATGATGTTTGTAGAATGATGTATGAATGCAATGTATGAATGCATCAGTTGTTCTACTGTAGTGTTGCTGAACTGGGGAAAATAAATCCCTGATTGTTGCTGGGGATGAAGAATGTAAGTCTTCAAATTTTGCTGAAGTCGAAATGCTGAGAGATGGATTTTCGTTGTTAGAGAAATAAAATCTGGTGAAGAAGGGAAACTCCGTAATCCTCCTGTGGATTTTTATGAAATCCTCCTGGGGAATCCGAAAAGCTTGTGAGCCAGGCTAGGGAATTATTTAAGATGCTGGGGAATAACCGGAGATTCTTTCTCTTCCTAGGATATCAGAAACTTTGACATCATTAGGCTGTAAACTAAGGATATGGTAGTGAATTTACAGTAGGAAATCTCTTCCTCTGTACCTGTTGGAAAAAGTATCTGCGGGGATTTGTGAAACAATCGGCCGAACTGTAATCTGATATATAAAATAAATGAAGTCGCCACCGAACGTCTTTTATCCCGCCGAGGGGAAAGGTAAACATCGAGAAAACCTGAAGAGGGTGAAATCACGGTCTTGCGACCAAGAGATTGGGTAAGGGAGTCTGTTACGCGAGGGGAAGGTATTAGCACCCCACACGCCCGTAGTAATCTAAGGTATCCACTCTTGTTGTCTAATCTAATGGGTGTGTAAGAATCTATGTCTAGGATGTATAGGGAATGCATGCAAAAGAAAGGAGAAAATAATGTAGGGAAAATAAAATTTGTGCTCGTTCGGGCCCTACCCCAATACCTACGTATCCCTTTTAAGGAATCAGAGCAGCCGTAGTTTGGCTTATATATTTTGGTTGGTTTGTATTTTTTAGTTAAGGAAAATAAAAGCAACAGACAAGATGGCAAAACATCAGATAGAACAACAAAAAGGTCAACAATCATGATAAAAACGAAAAAAGAGATGACAAGACATCGCATGGCAACACAAACTCAGATAAAGTGGTCAAACGCCAACATGATAACAAAATCTCAGACAAGATGATGAAACATTACACCTAACAATGATATTGAAAATCAAAGTAGGATAACAAACATGTGCAATGGTGAAATATCGGCTACAAACATGTGTGATGGCGAAACATCAGCTAAGAGATAGGAAGATAACATGGAAAAGATGGCAAAACATCAATAAACTAGAGGACAAAGCATCACACCTAACAATGATATTGAGAATCAAAGTAGGATAACAAACATGTGCGATGGAGAAATATCGGCTAAAAGAATGTGTGATGGAGAAACATCGGCAAAAGAATATGCGATTACGAAACATCAGTGAAAAGAATATGCGATGGTGAAACATCGGCTAAAACATAGCAAGATAACATGGAAAAGATGGTGAAACCTCAATATACCATATGATAAAACATCACACCTAACAATGATATCAAGGATCAGAGTAGGATATCAAACACATGCGATGGCAAAACATCGACTACAAACATATGCGATGGCGAAACATCGGCAAAAATATGACAAAATGTCATGGCAAGGATGGAAAAATATCAAATTGACAAGATTTAAAACAGAGCCAAAAGGCACACAAAAAATTAAGATTGGTTTGTATTATTTACCTTGAAGAAGGATTTAAGTTTATTAGATATATTTTATGATTTGCCAAGAAAAAGAAGTTTTAGTTTTAAGATGCAAGAATGCAAAGAAAAAGAAAACAACTAAGGGAGACTATCCTAATCTCTAGCCCTAATGTTATTATACAATGATTAACCCTAAGGTTGAGGATGAAGGAGGGAAGTTTCTACCATATGTTAGCATACATGGATTCCTATCCTAAGGTCTAGATCGAGGACTAACCCTACACGAGCAATCCAAAGGGAGCATGGAATATACAAAATAATTAAACAAACAAGAGTTTAAACATGAGTAGAAAGTAAGGTACATATGCAGAATCGCCTTAAACAGGTCTTTAAATAAATTAGAAGGACTCCTGACATATATCAACAATGGAGGTCCCATCATGCAATAGAAAGCAATAAGGAATGGAAACAGTAAAAGGGAAATAGTGAAATACCAAGCGGATAACTATCCGTAGAAAATGAATAAGAAAAAAGAAACCAAGAGAACTTCAAGCAAGCTAGCATCAGTAAACAAATCAAGTTAGAAAATCACGCCATCAAATATATGCACTGAGGCCTCAGGAGCAGGACTATAGCAGCCACACACACACACACACACACACACACTCACACACACACACACACACACACACACACACACACACACACACACACACACACACACACACACACACACACACACACACACACACACACACACACACACACACACACACACACACACACACACACACACACACACACACACACACACACACACACACACACACACACACACACACACACACACACACACACACACACACACACACATACACACACACACACACACACACACACACACACACACACACACACACACACACACATATATATATATATATATATATATATATATATATATATATATATATATATATATATATATATATATATATATATATATATATATATATATATATATATATATATATATATATATATATATATATATATATATATATATAATGACAAATATACCAAGCACATGAATAGTGAAAACACAACCAATTGTGTTCCACAAATAAAGTGGAACACTACAATACCAAGTCTAAATGAAAAAACTTTTCCTCAAAGTACCTCGCACATTCAACAGACAAATTAGTGATTTCAAAGAGAAATGATGAAACAATAAAGGATGAATGATGATATATTCATGAGAGTGTAAAATAAACATGATGGCAAACATCAAAGATAGTATATTTAATAAGCATCAAGCCAACTCAAACAACAACTAGGTCAAACCTAAAGAACTGTTGCTCTTTTCCTGTCACCATGTTGAATTGACAAGTAAATATCAATCAAGGATCAAAGGAGAAAGAGAAGAATACAATCAAAGACTTCAGAAGTCAGTAGCAAACACTTCACATCCATACTCATTCATTTCATTTTGGTTTACAAGCATAACAAAAGAGGGGTACCCTAAATGTATCACAAAGCTTGGAGCACAAGTTAGCAAGGCAAAGAATTCAAATAAAGACAAAGTTAGAAGAATTAAACCATTCAAAGACTTGAAATCAAGCTTTTAACATGCTATGAGGATATGATTAAGAGTTTAAAATGTTAATTCTAAAGCATGTTGCACAAGTGCATTTAATATACCTCAAAGATTCAAAAAGAAAAGGAAGATTGAACATCTAATTCACAATAAGATGAAATGGTTCAAACATTAGAGGTCAAGTGATATCAAGTCTTTATAAGACTATCCTTGATGTATCATTGCCCAACATGTCATTGTTGGTCATTTGATAACCTCAAACCAAGCTAAAAGTTTAAAGTTCAAAGCAAAACATGAAAAGAACATTAGTTAGGAAGCATGAATCAAAAGGGCTCATCAACCAATTATGGGAAATCAAGTGGATTGATTTGAATTGGTGTGAGGAAAAAAGTAGAAACATGATCATTAAGTGCCAAATTATAGGCCTCACACAAGTTCATTGGCCATCAAATAAATTGCAACAAGATATGCAACATTAATTGGGCACTTTCACTTTGAAAATCCATCAAAAATAGGAAATGACTTCTATAATTCAAACAAAAAATTTATCAGCATCTTCAAGATGTATAGAAGTCAAAAAGAAAGTCCCAAGTTCATTGATGGTTGAGGAAAGGATCAAATAAACTTCAAACATCAAAACTAGTTGATGAAACCACCAATCTAGGCAAGTTTTCAAAATAAATCAATGGATAATACCAAACCTCATCAATTAATTCAAGAAAAATATTTTTGAGATCCTCAAACCATCTATGAACTTCAAACAAGAGCTGAATTTAATTGAAACTTAAGGAAAATTGGTTTTTGGAATCAAATCAAACAAAGGTATTATCAAAACCATAATTATTTAGAAAATAAACTTAATTATTGATTAATCAAGTTCCAATTCTAAACAATTCAAACTAAAGTCAAAAAAAAATATATAAAACTACAAAGATCAGGAGAATTATTTTTTCATATTTTTAGAATTAAAGAAAAGTCAGAAATAAAATCAAATTCAAGCAATTAATCAATTAAACAAATATTCACATTTTTTAACTAAAATTCTAATCAAATTCAGAAAAATATTCAACCAAAATTATATTCAAATATTATAATTAAAAATAAACTTCTATGATTTTTTGTGGAATTTTTGGATCAAAGGAAATATCAAAATAAAATCAAATATCAAACAAACAATTAATTAAACACACGAATTTTAAAGCCAATCAAAACATTTTCAAAACTTCTGAAAAAAATGTAGAAGGTCAGAAATATTATTTTTAGGTTTCATGGATTTTTTCAGAATTTTTCATCAAGTTTTGATCAAGAAATAAAATCAGGAAAGATCAAGTTATAAAATAAATTTCAAATAAATGCAAAATTCAAATGGACCAATCGGAAGGTTACACGCTTCGTCTTCAACCTCTAGCCCTAACCAGAAATGCGTGAAAAAACAGATAATAGGGCTCATGTTCAGGTCCATCGTACATACTCATTTCCACACCATTTTTTATGAAATTTCGTGCAAATTAAAGCCAGAAATAAGATCTACATCATGCTATTTGAATCACATAGAATGATTAACCATAAATCAAGAACGGATCTAATGAAGATTGCAAAAACACATTGAGCAAGATATTTCATAATCATCATACATGCATATTTCATCAAATCAAAAGCTCTAAAGCTGCAGAAACACTCAATGAACATCAAACAACATGATTCTAAACTCAAATCATACAATTCATGGCCAGAAATCAAGATCCAAAGTTAAGGATTCTAACCTTCGATGCAAAAGTGCATCTACTGTCTCCTTCACTCCAGCTGCAAACTAAGCCTCGATCTACAACCCTTAGCACTTGGATAAGAGAATGCAAGAAGAATCACTCAAAATGCACGAGCAAATTGGGAGAATCGAAGAAATGTATTTTTGAGAGAAAAAGTGATTTTAGATCTGAACTTCCAATGCAGCCTTTCGTTCTTCTCTTTTTTCTTATTTTTTTTAATGAGAAATGTAGTGTTTATATAGAGTGTTTATAGTGAGGGCAATAAGATCATAACTCATAGAAATCCGTTGGAAGGCAATTTGGCTAAAACAGGCAAATGAAAATGTGAGAGCATGTGCTTGTGTTTTGCTTGTTATTTGGCCTTTTTATGCTGCATTTTGATGAGCCCAAAGGTTAATGAAATGAGGTGAGTGAAGCGCGAGGGGGTAAGGTGGCAAGGATTTCACATGGTGTGATTTTTTCTTGAGGTGAAAGTTACCAATTTTGGCAAAGAATGTAGAAAGCGTGGGAAGGCATGGAAAGTGTGATTGTTTGGCCAAAAGAAGTATGAAATGAAGTGTGTGATTCGTGCCAAGCATGTGCAATATCAACCTGAAAATAAAAAGAATCGAAGGGTGCACAAAATCTATAACCCACGCATGCACCAAAGGTCAGTTGATTTCTAATTGAGGCCATAGAAAATTAGTTCGTGCATTCTCAAATCTTCCTTGAGCCAATTAAAGAACACACTCTAAGGGATGAGCCAGATATGAGGCTTAGGATTCCTGGGCAACTCAAACCAACTTGCCCAAAACTGCGCACTCGCTGGCCTGCCCAAGATAACACTTCGATTTGTCCAAATTGAGAGGAAACGAAGAGAGCAATAATGGGACTTTAACCAGCCTATAAGGTTACTTCAAACGGTCCAAGTTGAGAGAAAACAAAGAGAGCAGGAATGAGGCTTCGACCAGCCTATAAGGTTGCTTTGAATTGTCCAATTTGAGAGAAAACGAAGAGAGCATGAATGAGGCTTTGACCATCCTATAAGGTTACTTTGAATTGTCCAAACGAAGAGAGAAGAATGAGGCTTCGACCATCCCTCAAGATAACACTTCAAACTATCCAAACAAAGAGAGAAGAATGAGGCTTCGACTAGCCCTCAAGATGACACTTCAAACTATCCAAACGAAGAGAGAAGAATGAGGCTTCGACCAGCCCTCAAGATGGCACCTTGAATGTTCAAATGAAGAGAGAAGAATGAGGCTTCGACCAGCCCTCAAGATGGCACCTTAAATGTCCAACAAAGAGAGAAGAATGAGGCTTTGACCAGCCCTCAAGATGGCACCTTGAATGTTCAAACAAAGAGAATCAAAGAGAGTAAAAGGAGGCTTTGACCAGCCCCCAAAGTCGCTTCGAATGGTCCAAGCTGAAGGAAATCAAAGAGAGCAAAAGGAGGCTTCGACCAGCCTACATAGCTACTTCGAATGGCCCAAGCTGAAGGAAATCAAAGAGAGCAAAAGGAGGCTTCGACCAGCCTACAAATCTACTTCGAGTAGTCCAAACTGTAGGAAATTAGAGGGAGCAAAAGGAGGCTTCGACCAGCCTACAAAGCTACTTCAAAGGGCCCAAACTGTAGGAAATCAAAGAGAGCCATTCAAATCCCTGGTTTCAATATCCAACTTCCTCAAATCACAGCCTCTTCGATTTTAAACCAAATTGATAAATTCCATGTTTAATGAGAAGCTTTCATAGCACTCTTTAAAGTGCACGAGGCACATTTTTGAATTATGCATTGAATCAACAATTATAGGCATGTCACCAACTGTTTGATGAATTTCCTAGGCCAAATGCCTTGCCTTTCCTGGGCAGTTGCCCAAGATTGCCCCAAAAAATGCTCAACTTGCCTTGAACTTCAAAGGCTCATAACTTTTAATTTTGAGTAAGAAGTGTGTTTTTGTTTCCTGTGTGGGCCCTGTAGATCTTTTTCTCCTCTTCAATTGGAAAAAGGAACCACCAAAATCCCCTGAAAAATGAGAAAGTTATGCCCTTGTAAAGCCAGGCCTAAATCAAGAACACTTAGTGAAATTTTCAATCACCAAGATAACTTCAAATCCAAGTAGCCTCTCAAACTTGCAATTCTCATCATAATAAATCATCAATGATCATCCCACATGAAAATACATGTTAAATGCTTCATGTTGACTAAATTTCCACATGTTCAACTTTGACTTTGTTGACTTTGAGTAAAATGACTGTTTTGCCCCCCTTTGATTCAATTGAACCACTTCTCTTCAAAATTGATGATCAAAACTTCAAACATATGATATTTCAAACACATAGAAGCTATGGGAAGAGTTTCCACCCAAAATTCCAAAGAATATCTGATTATGACTCAAACCCTAGTCTTTCACCATGCACTAGGAGATAGCTGATCAAACTTAAAAACACTAGTTCTATTGGACATCATGAGAGACTCTTTAAATAAAATTGATTCCAATGATGATAAAAGAATGATTCTTCAATACTTGGATCATCTAGACCCTAATAACTCCAACTTGGGAAAAACCCTATTTTTTATTGATGAATCCAAAGGATGTGATTTTCCTTATAAACAGCATAATACTCAATCTTCTAATGATCCAATGAGATGGGTAAGATATCTTAAGATATGTGATACCTTTGGGCTTGAAAGATCCATAGGTTTAGATAAAAGGTCCCTCTTTGAGAAACTTGTCAATACAATCAATCTTCCAAAGCTTGAGGGAGACTTGACAACCTAAATACTTTGATCCCTAAACAATGCATGAATGCAATGAAATATTATGTTTATGATGAAACATAAGCCTAAATTAAGAGGGTAAATTTTGGGGTGCAACAATTTGCAGATGGCCTTTAGACATTGTCCTATTTCTTAAAGCCATTAGTAATTGTCTTTCTGTTTTTTTATGCTTGATTTTTGTAAACGGTAATCACATTCAAATGCATATGTTTAAAAATAATCACTGGACGTTTTCACAAACAAAACAAAAAAATAAAAACAAATAGTTTTTCACTTTCAAAGAGATAGTCTTGTATTAATTTGAATAAGCGTTTTTTGTACAAGGAGACAGACACCCTAGTAAGAGAATGTTGCCGTAAGAATGAAAACTATAAAAAATAGTACACAAAGAAAAACAGATATGTGAAATAATCCCCTTGGTTTCCCATTCTGCTATTGCCTTTATGTCTTTGAGCGTCTCATCTCTTTGTTGCTTGTTTGAAGCTGACTGGATTGATTAGTACCATTTGAGCTTGATAGTTGATGTTGAAAATTGGTTTCTAAGGTGATCCAACGGGACATAGTTATACGCTTTAAATCCCTAACTTTTTCCTGGACCGCCCCTTCGGGTTTTCAGTCCACCGGGATACCCTTTTTTTCCCAAGCTGCCTTTTTAGGTTTTCGACTTGCCGGGTGTACATATTTTTTCCATATGTATATTCGTAATTTTTTCCCGAACCCATTTTGGTTCGCCGAGATGCCCTTACTTTTTCCTAGGCCTGTCAACCTAGCGGTTCTTTGTTCATGCGTAGTAGTTTTTAACCATGTCAGCGTTTACAGGGTGCGGAAGGTCGTCACCGTCCATAGTGGTTAAGATCAAGGCTCCACCAAAAAATATGTTCTTGATCACAAATGACCCTTCGTATATGGGAATCTATTTGCCCATAGGATCACCATGCAACAGGATAACGCGCTTGATTACTAGGTCACCAGCCTGATATACCTGACGTCTGACCTTCTTGTTAAAAGCTTTAATCATACGTTTTTGGTACATCTGACCATGACAGACAGCCACGAGCCTCTTCTCGTCTATCAGGTTCAATTGATCAAATCGAGTCTGAACCCATTCGCCTTCATTAAAACCTGCGTCCTTTATGATTCTCAAGGAAGGGATTTGGACTTCAATGGGTAGGACAACTTCCATGTCGTATACCAGAGAGAAAGGAGTTTCCCCTGTTAATGTGCGCATTGTGGTATGGTAACCATGAAGAGAAAATGGTAACATCGTGTGCCAGTCTTTGTATGTCACTATCATCTTCTGTATGATCTTCTTGATGTTTTTATTAGCCGCCTCTACAACTCCATTCATCTTTGGCCGGTAAGGAAAAGAGTTATTATGCTGGATTTTGAATTGCACGCATAGCTCGGTGATCATAATATTATTGATATTAGTACCATTATCTATAATTATTCTTTATGGAATACCGTACCAACAGATAAGGTTATGTTTGATGAATCGGGACACAACGTTCTTGGTAACAGAAGCAAAAGAGGTTGCCTCAACCCACTTTGTGAAGTAATCAATGGAAACCAGGATGAAGTGGTGCTCATTAGAAGCTTTAGGTCTAATCCCTCCAATCATGTTGATACCCCACATTGCAAATAGCCAGGGAGCAGTAAAGACGTTCAAGGGAACCAGGGGTACATGTACTTTATCAGCGTAGATCTGGAATTTGTGACAAGTTCGTGAATGCTGATAACATTCTCTTTCCATATTGGACCAGTAATATCCTGCCCGTAGGATCTTTTACCTATTGTGTGCCCACTAGAATGGGTTCCAAAGGTACCTTTGTGCAAATATTCCATAATCTTCTCTGCTTCACTTTTGTCTACACACCGAAGCAAAGTAGAATAGTGGTTCCGCTTGTAGAGGATTATATTACTAAGGAAGAAATTGGTAGAGAACCTTCTTAGGAACTTCTTATCATTGACGGAAGCTCCCTCAGGATACTCTTGGGCTTCAAGGTATCTTTTGACTTCATAGAACCAAGGTTTGTCCACTACTTCTTCAGTATCAACCTCGTAACAGTATGCTGGTTCATCCATTCTCTCAATGGTGATCTGAGGAGCTTCATTATCCCACCTGACCTTGAACATGGATGACATAGTAGCTAGCGTGTCCTCTAGTTGATTTTCATCTCGTGGAAAATGCTCAAAGGTAACTTCCTCAAAGTGTGGAATTAGTGTCAATACATGCTCTCGATAAGGGATGAGATTAGGATGCTTCGTGTCCCATTCTCCCTTGATTTGACTGATTACTAGGGCCGAGTCTCCAAATACACTCAAAATTTGATCTGCAAGTCGATAGCAGCCTTGAGACCCATAATGCATGCTTCATGTTCTGCCATGTTGTTGGTACAATTGAAACATAGTCTGGCAGTGAAAGGAGTATGACAGCCTTCGGGAGATATAATCACATCACTGATACCATTGTCGAGCTCGTTGGAAGCTCCGTCAAAAACCATAGTCCATTGGGATCCTTTTTCAGGTCCTTCATCCGTTCCAGGTTCTTCATAATCAGTCACTAACATGATGTTCTCATCCGGGAACTCAAAATTCATGGATTGGTAGTCATCCATAGCCTGTTGAGCCAAATAATCAGTTAGTACCCTTCCCTTGATGGCTTTCTGAGTCGTGTATTGAATATCATATTCAGTCAGATTCATTTGCCATCTTGTTATTCTTCTGGAGAGAGTGGGTTTCTCAAAGATGTATTTGATAGGATCCATTTTAGATATCAACAAGGTAGTGTGGGTCAAAATATACTGTCTCAGTCGGCGAGCATCCTATGCCAATACGCAACAAGTTTTCTCGAGCAGTGAGTATTTGGTCTCACAGTCCGTAAACTTTTTTCTAAGGTAGTATATTGCATGCTCTTTTTGACCAGACTCGTCATGCTGCCCCAACACACACCCCATTAAGTTCTCTAATATTGTTAAGTACATGATCAGAGGTCTTCCTTCAACTGGCGGTATCAAAATTGGAGGCTCTTGAAGTTATTCCTTGATTTTGTCAAAGGTGGTCTGGCAATCATCATTCCACTTCACTGCTTGATCTTTCTTCAGTAATTTAAAGATTGGCTCACAAGTGGCAGTTAGATGGGAAATGAATCTGGAAATATAGTTTAGACGTCCGAAGAATCCCCTAACCTCCTTCTCAGTGCAGGGGGTTGGAATTTCTTGTATAGCTTTAACCTTTGCAGGGGCTACTTCAATACCTTTTCCGCTGACAGCGAAGCCTAAGAGCTTACCAGATCTTACTCCAAAGGTGCACTTATTCGGGTACAGCCTCAGTTTGTACTTTTTCAATCTTTCATACAGCTTCTGTAGATGATTAAGGTTCTCCTCATCAGTCTGAGACATGGCTATCATATCATCAACATAGACTTCTATCTCGTGATGGATCATGTCTTGAAACAAAGCTACCATGGCCCGCTGATAGGTTGCCCCGACGTTCTTTAACCCAAATGGTATAACTTTGTAGTAGAAAGTGACCCACTGTGTGATCGAGGTTGTTTTCTCTATATCCCCAGGCGCCATTTTGATCTGATTGTATCCGGAGAAATAATTGATGAAGGACAATACTTTATGTTGTGCGGTGTTGTCAACTAGAACATCAATATGGGAAAGCGGAAAGTCATCCTTGGGGCTTGCCCTATTCAGGTCTCTGTAATCCACACACATACGTACCTTATCATCTTTCTTAGGTACTGAAACCACATTAGCAACCCATTGGGGATAAGAAGTAACAACATGAAACAAGTGTTAAACTGTTTCATGACTTCGGCTTTGATTTTTTCTGACATCGCAGGATGCATACGACGAACCTTTTGTTTCACTGGAGGGCAGTCTTCTTTTGTTGGCAAATGATGAACCATAATATCAGTGTCCAGCCCTGGAATGTCTTCGTATGACCAGGCAAATATCTCCACATAATCATGTAACATATGTATTATCCGTTCCTTGGCACTATGCTCCAGATCGACACCTATCTTGACTTCCTTCTTATCTTCCTAAGTACCCAAGTTTACTGTCTCAAGCGGCTCTTCATGAGGTTGTATTGCCCTTTCCTCCTGTTGTAACAGTTTGGCAAGCTCTCCTGGTACTTCACAATCTTCCTCACCTTCGTCCTCGGCTTGGTAGATCAGATTTTCAAAGTCATAATTGGCAATAGCAGAACCGTTACCAATGGGATCCAGAGTGGATGTGGATCTGCAGTTTCGATATGTGGGTGTGTGTAACAGAGCATAGCTATTTTTGATAAAATAAAAGCAGAAAATAAAGACAGAGGGCGTAAAATTTGTATGCAAAACGTCTAATGATTTATTAATGACATATGAAGATGATGTAATAACCCTCACAAATAGACCATTGTGCCTCGGGTAAAACACAAGGCTTTAGAGTTTCAATTGTTCAAATATTACATATCCCAAAAAAAACAAAAAGATAATTACTCTTGAACAAAAGTAATAGGAACAAAATCCCTGGCCTCGCAGTCATTGTCGGCATCCTCTGTAGTGGAAACAACATCAATAGCACTGACTCCCGGTTCATGCTTGGGAATTGGTGCACTTATGACGTTGGGGGTCTTAGGAGGATCAAACTTAATCTCCTTTTCCTCAACGAGATATTGCACCTTATTTTTCAGAGCCCAACAATCGTTTGTATCATGCCCCGGACTTTCGGAATGATAGGCACATCGAGCATTTGGTTTGTAGAGGGGAGATGCAGTATTTGGATTCTTAGGAGCCTCCTTTAGAGTGACCAGATTAGACTTCAACAAGTGTGGCAAAACCTGAGATAAGAACATGTTAATCCGAGTGAACTGTCTTCTGGGCGCATCCAGTTTGTGCTGATTATTTTGTTATTGATTTGATGCAGGGTTGGAAATCATAACAGCTCCTACCGTTGGACGGCGTTCCGTTGGACGGCGTTCCGTTGGATGGCCTTCCTGCAAGATCCCTACACTTTTGGGAATAATCTTTGAAGCCCTCGTTGGTTCCTATAGACATACTTTTCAATTGTGTATGGGTTAGAGCAAGGTCGGGATTGTATTGGTACTGCTTGTAAAAAGCAGCAGCCAGATCTTCTCAATTGTGAATGTTCGTTCCTTCCAGTTGATAGAACCATTCCAACTGCGTCCCCGATAGACTTTCCTTGAAGAAATGTACCCACAGATTCCTGTCATAGGTGTGAGGCTGAATCTTCCTAACATATTACCTTAAGTGCAGCTTAGGACAGGAGACACCGTCATACTTAGCAAATGTGGGGACTTTGAACTTCTTCGGGATGACCACCCCTGAGACCAGTCCTAACTCTTCAAAATCCATACCGGGTACCCTCTGAATCTCCATAACATTGAGATGATCCTCTATCTATTTATATTTGTCATCAGCAGGAGGATACTGCTCTTTAGCATAATCAACCTCTTCTTCATCGGACTCTGGGCTGTGGTCTTCTTCTTTTGGCTTCTCCTCATGACTGTCCCCCTCATTTGACGGAGCTGCAAATTCTAGAGCTCGCTTTGCTGGACGTCTGAATA
Source organism: Vicia faba (assembly GCA_948472305.1). NCBI lineage: Eukaryota > Viridiplantae > Streptophyta > Magnoliopsida > Fabales > Fabaceae > Vicia > Vicia faba. The sequence continues at coordinate 87,977,713 of OX451736.1, forward strand.
TCCTTCCCATATTCAGGATGCGAACTGGTTTCTTTGTCTTTTTCTTCTTGTCTTTGAGAATGAGAGCCTTTGGGTCTTCTTTCCCCTTAGCTAGAGCAAGGAACATCTGCTGGAATTGAGCATTTTGGGCTTGGAGGTCCTTGATATTTTGTTCGAGAGCCATTTCTTTTTGCTGAAATAAACAGCGAAAAGATAAGAAACCTGTCCTGAAACCTGTTTATGTGATGATATGCATGATATGTTTATGCAATGTTTTCAAGGATCTCGCAGGGTAAACACAAGAAAATGTTAGAATCTGACTGCAGCTTTGATTGAATAACTTCGTATCTTTGAACTTCCTTCTACGAGAATCAAGCTCATCATGTCGAGTGGGTTATAGCCTCTGACTCAAGTTGTCATATTTTTGTCTTTTGACGGAATTGGCTAGAGGAAAATAAATCCCCTTTCCCCTTGCTAGACGTCTGGTTCATCATAACCAGCATCACAGAGCCTAGAGATCCTTTAAATGGTTAGTGAGAATGGATGTTATGATGCATGATGTTATGTTTATGCTAAAAATAACAAATATAACAAACCCAAACAAGCCATACAAAGACCTTAGGTTTAAAGTATTGCATGAGTTTTAAAGGTAAGTACCCCCTTGAAGTTTCATTTGGCTCAACCTGTCCTAGAAAGTAATCGGGTTCTAGGGAATCTCAATATCACTGATCTTTCTTCATTGGGCATTGTTTCAGTGTAAGCCTCTTTATTGGCGACCAAAATATCCTGAAACTTAGATCCCAATGAGCATAGTATCGAGTACCAACCAACTTTGGAATGCACCAAAGCCGGCTATCTCACTACTTCCTAATGGCCAAGTTTTTCGATTAAAGGTTCTAAGGTCAATTAGTGCTTCATGACACCACACATCGTCCATGTATTCTCCAAGACTAAACTCAAGGGCTACCGGTACCAACAAATATGTCACACTAACGTATCCATCACTTTAACCATGTCGGTATACCCCGCACGGTCCCCAAGATCTATTGCTACTTACCTAATGATTTTCCTTGATCCGGGTGTAGGATCTTTTAGTAACAACCCAAACAAGCCCTCAAAAGTAAAGCATATAAAACATACAATGTAAAACAAAATTTTAAAATGATCTAACTCTAAGGTAACCTCACTTTATAACTATTCCCCAGCAGAGTCGCCAGTTCTGTGATACGGTGACAGAACCGACTGTTCTATTGGTTTTGCGTTTGTGTTTGCAAATGTTGCGGTAAGCAAGAGTCTCCATCGAATTTTCTTTTATCCAACAAAGGAAAGGGTGAAAAGAACAGAAAAGACCTTTCGAGAGTTTTCTGGGTAAGGAGGGTAGATTATGGAAAGGGAAGTTGTTATCACCCTTTCCATCCATAGTTTTCTACGGGCTCTTAGATGCTTAGCACATTTTAAAATACCTTGTGCTTTGTGTGTTTTAAAAATTATTTTTGAAAGTTTCTTAGTGCGGCGATTTGCTTTATGATAACTCTTGTATCAGTCCTCAAGAGTGTTGATAAAGCATTTGAAAATGTTTTTGAAAGTGTTTTGTGTATGTGAAAAAAATTTGTTTTTGAGAAAGCATCTAGGAACTATCTACTTTACTCAAAAGGGTCATTCTTTTCCTCTTTTCCTTTAGACAGTGATATCCTACTATTGGTGAGTAGGTAGCCCAAGTCGTTGGATGTTTGAGGGACATTCGAAGGGACGTTTATAGTCATAAAGGCAACTGGGCAAGAAATCTTAGTAACTACCCTAGGGTTTTAAGATAATTTTTATCAAGGCAATGTCGAGAGAGTCATCGAGGGACTTGTGATCTTTTAAACCGGAGGGTAGCCACTAAAATCTCTCACGTTTCAATAGGTGTGACTGTTTTCCAAAGGCAACTAAAGTGGGAGTACCCTAAAGGTGCACATGTGCAATTGTGTTATGTTTCAGTTATTTATCTTGATATTAGGTTTGCTAGCGTTTGATTATTAAACTCTTGCCACACAATCCTATTAATCATGCATCTAAGAAGTTAATAATTTGTGGGAATTTAAAACGCGGAAAGATAAATTCTAAACTATTACAAGGCTTCGGGGAGGGGGATTAATTACATATCCAAAACTTAGGGGAAAAATAAAGAAAGCAATAAAAGAGTCCTAGTTAATTATATTACATCCCATAAGCAGTTACAGGAAATATGAAAATAAAAATGCGAAAGGTAAAAACACGCATGAATTGAAATGACGTCTAACCCTTAACTCATTCTAAGTCAAAAAGAGATCCTCTTTTGTTGTTTTTTTTTAAGAAAATGTTTAAATAAAAATTATATTAGTTAATCTAAATTTAGATTTAAAGAAAAATAGAAATAATTGAAAAGATGGAACTAATTAAAGGGGATTAATTTTATGTTTTTTCTTATTATGAAAAGAAAGAAATTAAAATGAATTAAATCCTAGGTCTAATCAATTTTAATTAAGAAAATAAGTTAAAATAATTTATAATTAATTTACAAAATAAATTCAATTAAAAAAACCTTAAAAAAACTTTATTTTTGTGATTTTTATCTATTTTTGCTGATTAAACAAATTAAAACAAATTAAGAAAAGAAATGAAAAATAAAATATAAATATAAATGGGCCTGAGTAGAAAACGAAAAACTGGGGGGTGCAAGTTTCAAAAAAACGTTGGGCCCAAGTCTGAGGAGCCCAGGTCTGCTTTGTGATTCAACGAGGGAAGCTTTAGAAGGCGCATGGTGGTCTGCGCGTTTGGATACATTGGATCTGGATCAGTTGTGATCTGATGGCTTAGGTTGATGGTTCACGATGCACGCGTGGGACCTGTCAGCACTAGATCTGCAAATGACATGTTAGAAAAATGAAAAAAAAAGCATGACCTGGGTATCGATCCAAGATCTCTCCCCTTTGATCTGAACCCCTCCTTTCGTTAGAACTCCCTGAGTCTGAATCTGGGTTGTTTTGGCTTGAAACGACTTATATCATGAGTTTCGAAAGCAACCGGCTTCGAAGGCCATAACAATGGTATCCTGTCATTTGGACACTGCAACTTACATGGATTACATTAAATCATTCACAAACAACAATAAGGACATGACTATGCAATCGAAATGAGTTTGAATTAGAGATCGAATGTGTTTGAAAATTAGATTTTTTTTAACCAAAATGGATATGCTTCGATCTATAGTTCTGGGCGTGGGATAGCTTCCTAGAAGTCTCAGGAGAACGAATCTGGTATTCGTTTGTACTGAGGGAGCTTGCGAAGCTGGTTTTTGTATTTTGACAACTTATGAGATTTTTGAGAGTTTTGAGATGGTTTTATGAGGCAACTTCTTCTGTATATGCGATGTGTCTATGGAGGCAATGTTTCGTCTGGTTGATGCGTGTGTGTATGAAAAAATGTTTATGTATCTGGCTTTGCTTGTGCTTTAGCTTTGTATTTATAGGGGCGCAATGGTGAACGAGAATGGCAAGAATCAGCCATTAATCATGGCTTTGAAGGCAGAATCGAAGGTCTTTAAAAAGTTTCCATTTTTGATGATTTTCTACCCTTTCGGGTTTTGAATGAACTTGGATAGGTTTCTCATCTTGACTCCTTCGAATACCCTCAAACCTTGTTCTTGGATTGGCTCTGAATTTCTCCTTTTGATGGCTCTGGGCTTCAATTCGATTTGCTCACAGTTTCATCCTCATGGCTCCTTTGATTGAGTCCACCTGTATTGGTTGTTTGACCTGGAAAATTCTCCTAGTCGAACTCCATTCTTATTCTCTTCGATTTCCTTTTCTTGGAGTTTCATTCTGTTCACCTCCTTCGAACACAACTTTGACTCCAATCCTACCTTTTGTTTGTCTACAAGAATATATTTCTTGCTGATCACTAGCTCACCTTCAATTGGTGAATATTGCTTATATGCACCAATATAAGGATGACTCATGAGCGCCAAGCCTTTGCTTTGATTACCCAACTCCTTCCCTTTGCTTGCCTGTAAGAAATAACTTTGCTTCACATTAGTCCACCTTCGATTGGTGAATATAGCTTATATGCGTCAATCGAAGGATGACTCATGAGCGCCAAGCCTTTACTTTGATTACCCAACTCCTTCCCTTTGCTTTCCTGCAAGAAAAAAATTTGATGCGCATTAGTCCACCTTCGATTGATGAATATAACTTGTATGCACCAATCAAAGGATAACCTAAGAGCATAAGAACTTCTCTTCAAACATCCCACCTGTTCAAGTACATGCCAGAAGTTCTGAGGTGGCTCATACTTGGATGGTTCATCTCAAATTGTCCTTTGATCATGCCATGCTTAAAGATGGCATGTCCTTTGAATCATGAGTCTTCCACATGTTTTCTTTGGATAAAATAAAAAGCCTTTCGATTCCAAAATATTCTTTTTTTCAAAGGTCCCCTTCAGGAAACATGTCAATTGATAGGTATCTTCCTTGAAATGCTTCGAGTGAATTCCATTTCAGTGGTTCGAAATCGAACCTTTCAATGACGCCCATTACCAGATTTTCCAATCGAAGGATTCAGAAAAAACCTTCTCACGCTTTCTTTCGATCTAGCCTTCCTTGGATGTTTTGAACAACTTATATTTCAGTGGTTCAAAAACAACCCTTCGAAGCTTCTTATTAGTTCTTCCAATCGAAGAATTCTTAAAAGCCTCCTCACATTTTCCTTCGAATTAGCCTTCCTTTGATCCTTCAAATTAGCCCGTATACTGCTGTCGAAGCTGCTTTAACCCAAAAGCCCTTAGGCATATTTTCCGCCTTCGACCTACACTTTGTCATGCACACTTATTTTCTTTCTTTCAGCTGTGCCATTATGCTGAGGCATATAGGGTGCCATAAAAATCATTTGAAGCCCTGGAGTTCACACATCTTGGTAAAAAAAATGAAATTAGTTAAAAGGCCATTGCTTAGGAGGAGAATTTCGCTGATCAATTCTTGGTCAACCTTGAGCAATTGGGGACCTTAATGGGCATTCCCTGAATAAAATGGGAGGGCAAATTTTTGGGTACAACACATACGAAAAACATATAGCACACTCTCATTTACTTTGATAACATTATTATGCAGTATATTACATATCTCATGACAGTGCATACAGACTAACTTTATCTTTTCAGGTAAAAGTTCACAAATAGACGAATATCATCAACAATTTTCAAAAATAGGTCAAAGATTAATTCCCAAAACAGGACGGAGCAACTATCTGTATGACCGGGTACAAGATTAATTCCCGAAACAAGACGGGGTAGCCATCTATGCGACCATGCGATATGAATTCCTGAAACAAGACTGGTTCTCCAAAAAAGCAGGTCCTAGATTAATTCCCGGAGAAGGACAGGGAAACTATCTATATAACCAGGGAAAGATTAACTCCCGAAACAGGTCGGCGAAACTATCGATATGGCCAGGTGGTATGAATTCCCGAAACAAGACGGGTTTACCAACAAAAATAGACTGTAGATCAATTCCTGAAACAGGACGGGGCGACTATCTACATGAATAGGTTAAAGATTAACTCCCAAAATAGGACGAGGAAAATATCTTTTTATCTTTATGACCAAGTGTAGATCATGTAGATCAAATTCCGAAAAAATATACTTTCCTCGTCCTGTTTTGGGAGTTAATCTTTAACCTATTCATGTAGATAGTCGCCCCGTCCTATTTTGGGAATTGATCTACAATTTTTTTCGCAAATAGTTGCCCTGTCTTGTTTCAGGAATTAATATGTGTCTGGTCATATAGATAATGGCCCCGTCTTGCTTATGGAATTAATCTATGTCTGGTCATATAGATAGTTGCCCCGTCTTATTTCGGAAATTAATCTGCAACCTGTTTGGAAATTATTAATGATATTCGTCTGTTTGTAGGTTTTTACTTGAAAAGATAAAGAGTTAGTTGTATGCAATATCGTGTTATACGTAATGCATTGTGTAATGATGTTCTCAAAGTAAATGAGAGTGTCATATGCGTTTCGTATGCATATGTTATGATATTTGTAAATGATGTATGGAGGTGAGATGTTGTTGAAACGTATCGGTAGCTTTGTATAGCATCTTTGACTAGGTAAAATAAATCCCCGATGGTTGTTGGGGATGAAGAATAGGTGTAATCTTCAATCTTTCCTAAAATGTTTCCGCTGGGGATTCCTGCTTGTTGTTCGAGGAAACTCCGATGGGGGGTGTGACTTCTGCTTGGGGAGAAGAGTTCAAGAACATTGGTCATTCAACGCTCTACTGGGGAATTTAATTCTTATATACCCTGACTGGGGATAAAAGAGATGGATACCCTTCCGAGGTGCTGTCTGACCGAGTTTTCGATATGGATGCCGACTCCTTTGGGAGATTAAGGTTTAAAGAGATCTGCTCTGGTTTCAGATTCCGTAGAAACTCTCTAGGGATAGCAACCTGGACTATTTTTTGCTAAAGAGAGGAATTTTTCCGATGATTTGTATTAGTCAGAGAAAGAGACTCAAGCCGGGGAGACTGAATTTTGTTGGGGAAATAAACCCTGCTGGAGAAATATTCTGCTGAGGAAATAAGCCCTATTGGAGAAGTATTCTGCAGAGGATTTTATAGTTTTGGAGAAATAAACTCGGTTGGGGAAGAGGGTTTCTATGAACGGAGCTGATGCAATAATCTCTGATGAGGATTGGGATTCCATAAGTTAGCGACATTGCCGGGAAAAATATCATACTCCTTTATCCGCCAGGGGAATCTGTTGGGGAGTATGATTAGGTTAATTATTAGAAGTTTCCCCAATTCCCGTCTTGAAAGCATATTGGACTTACGGGGAATGTATCTTTGTCGAAAATGAGCTTGCGAAGATAGCTCTGTGGGGATTTCTCTGTGGAGATTTGTGGATGACTTGGGCGCAATCCCAACTCCTAGAGTATTGAGTAAATGCTTATTCCTGTTTTTATGCATATATTTGTTAACAGTAATCATATTCATATGCATATGTTCATTAAATTTAGTTATTAGACGTTTGAACAAAGCAGAAACAGTAAAACAAAAATTTGGATTTTGAAGTGGTATTTTGTATTGATAATTTGCCTATAAACAGGCAATTTTGTACAAAGAGACGGAAATCCTAGTAAGAGGAAATCGTCGAACAATGAAAAGAGTACAAAGTAAAAACAAACATATAGCTATGTGTAAACGATCTCGTCGGGTTTCGACTCTTCTATTGCCTCTATGTCTTCATGCATCTCATCCCTCGGTGTCAAAAGAAGCTTATTTAATTGATTTGTACCATTTGAACTTGATGTTGGTAATGAAGCTTTCTAAAAGTGATTCCACAGGACATAGTCATACGCTTTAATCCCTAATTTTTTCCTGGACCACCCTTTCGGGTTTCCATTCTACCGGGATACCCTTTTTTCCCAAGCCGCCTTTTCAAGTTTTCGACTTGCCGTGTGTACAATCTTTATATATATATATATATATATATATATATATATATATATATATATATATATATATATATATATATATATATATATATATATATATATATATATATATATATATATATATATATCCCTAATTTTTTCCCAAACCCTTTTGGTTCGCCAGGATGCCCTTATTTTTTCCTAGGCCAATCAACCTAGAGGGTCACTTTTATGTGTAGTATCTTTTGACTATGTTTGCGTTTACAGGGTCCAGAAAATCTTCACCGTCCATGATGGTCAATATCATAGCTCCGCCAGAAAATATCTTCTTGATTACAAATGGCCCTTCGTACGTAGGAGTCCAATTTCCCATGGGATCCCTTCGTGTCAGGATAATACGCTTCATTACCAGGGTACCAGGCTGATATACCCGATGCTTGACCTTCTTGTTGAAAGCTTTGACCATACGTTTCAGGTACACCTGACCATGACTGACAGCCACAAGCATTTTCTCGTCAATTAAATTCAACTGGTCCAGCCTAGTCTGAATCCATTCATCTTCGTGTAAATCTTCATCTTTCATGATCTTTAGAGAAGGAATTTGAACTTCGACAGGTAGGATAACTTCCATACCATAGATCAGAGAGAATGGGGTTTCCCTAGTTGATGTCTGAGATGAAGTGCGATATCCATGAAGAGTGAATGGTAACATGCCGTGTCAATCTTTATATGTCACAGTCTTTTTCTATATAATTTTCTTAATGTTCTTGTTGGCGGCTTCCACTGCTCCATTCATCTTCGATCGATACGGAGAAAAGTTGTGGTGATTAATCTTGAATTGCATGCAGAGTTCCGTCATCATAGTGTTATTGAGATTAGTACCATTATCCGTGTTAATTCTCTCGGGGATTCCACATCAACAAATAAGGTTATGCTTAATGAACCGGGAGACAACATTCTTAGTAACATAGGTGAACGAGGCTGCTTCAACCCATTTCGTGAAGTAATTAATGGCGACGAGGATAAAGTGGTGTCCGTTGGAAGTTGTAGGCTTGATTTCTCCAATCATATCAATGCCCCACATTTCAAACAGCCAAGGAGTAGCCAAGACATTCAGAGGTACTGGAGGCACATGTACTTTGTCAGGTAGATCTGGAGCTTGTGACAAGTTCTTAAGTGGTGATGGCAGTCAGTTTCCATAGTCGACCAATAGTATCTCGCTCTCAAAATCTTCTTAGCCATAGTATGTCCACTAGAGTGAGTACCAAATATACCTTCATTCATATCTTCCATAATTTTCTTCGCTTCCTTCTTGTCTACATAGCGAAGTAGAGTCGAATCATGTTTGCGTTTGTATAGAACCCCTATTACTCAGGAAGAAATTGGCTGAGAACCTCGTTAGGAATTTCTTGTCATTGATAGATGCCCCCTCGAGGTAATCTTGAGCCTTAAGGTATCTTTACACTTCATGAAACCAAGGCTTCTCTTCTACTCCGTCATGTCAACTTCATAGAAATGTGTCGGTTCGTCTAACCTCTCAATTCTAATTCTGGGAGCCTCGTTATCCCATCTGACTTTGAACATAGAGGACATGGTTGCCAATGCATCTTCCAACTGATTCTCTTCTCGTGGGATATGTTCAAAAGTGATTTCCTTGAAGTATGGAATTAACTTCAATGCATGCTCCGGATAAGGAATGAGATTTGGGTTCTTCATATCCCATTCTCCCTTGATTTGACTGATGACTAAGGCTGAGTCCCCGTATACATTCAAGAACTTGATCCTCAGATCAATAGCAACTTTGATGCCCATGATGTACGCTTCGTATTCTTCCTTGTTGTTGGTATAGTCAACACATAATCTGGTGGTGAAGCGTGTATGGAAACCTTTAGGAGAGATAATCACAGCACTGATTCCATTACCAAGCGCGTTAGAAGCTCCATCAAAAACCATAGTCCATCGGGATCCTGTCTCAGGTCCTTCTTACAGTCCAGGTTATTCACAATCTGTAACTATCATGATATTCTCATCCAGGAACTCGAAATTCATAGACTGATAGTCGGCTACAGCTTGATGAGCCAAATGATCTTCCAGTACACTTTCTTTGATTTCTTTCTGAGTGGTTTACCAAATATTGTATTATGTTAAGACTATTTTCCATCTGGCTATCCTTCTGGAGAGAGTAGGCTTCTCGAATATGTACTTTATGGGATCCATTTTAGAGATCAACAAAGTGGTATGAGTCAACATATATTGTCTTAGTCGGCGAGCAGCCCATTCCAAAGTGTAACAAGTTTTCTCGATTAGTGAGTATCTTGTTTCACAGTCGGTGAAATTTTTGCTAAGGTAGTATATTGCATGCTCTTTTCGACCGGACTCATCATGCTGGCCCAATACACACTCCATTGAGTTCTCTAACACTGTTAGTTACATGATCATATGTCTTCCTTCAACTGGTGGCATCAGGATTGGAGGTTCTGGTAAGTACTCTCTGATCTTGTCAAAAGGTTGTCTGACAGTCGTCGTTCCATTTTACTACCTGATCTTTCTTCAGAAGCTTCAAGATTGGCTCACAAGTAGCGGTAAAATGAGAAATGAATCGAGCAATGTAATTCAGTCGTCCCAAGAAACATCTGACTTCATTCTCGATACGGGGAGCAGGAATTTCTTGAATAGCTTTGACTTTAGCGGGATCAACTTTGATACCTTTACCACTGACAATAAAACCCAGGAGCTTACTGGATCTCACCCCAAAAGTAAACTTGTTCGGATTCAACCTCAGCTTGTACTTTTTCAACCTCTCAAACAGCTTGTGTAGATGGTCAAAATGCTATTCTGCAGTCTGTGATCTGACTATCATATCGTTTATGTAGACCTTTATCTAGTGATTAATCACATCATGGAATAAAGCTACCATGACATGTTGATATGTTACGCCGGTGTTCTTCAACCCAAAAGGCATAACCTTGTAGCAAAAAGTACCCCAATGTGTGACGAAGGTTGTTTTCTCCATGTCTTCAGGTGCCATCTTGATCTGATTATAACCCGAGAATCCATCCATGAAGGAAAATACCTTGTGTTGAGCGGTGTTGCCGACCAAAACATCTATATGTGGCAGTGGGAAGTCATCTTTGGGGATTGCCCTATTCAGATCACTGTAGTCTACACACGTATGTACCTTGTCATCTTTCTTTGGTACCAGAACCACGTTTGTAACCCATTGAGGATATGAGGTAGACACCAAGAAGCCTGCATTGAATTGTTTCATAACCTCAACCTTGATCTTTTCTGATATCTCGAGACGCATGCGACGAACTTTCTGCTTTATTGGAGAACAACCCTCTTTCAACAGCAGGCAGTGAACTACAATATTAGTATCGAGCCCTGGCATGTCTTCGTATGACCAAGCAAAGATCTCAACATATTCATGCAACATCTGTATTAACCTGTTCTTGAAATTGTCTTGTAGGTTGGCGCCTATCTTGACTTCTTTTTTGTCTGCTTCAGTACCCAAGTTTACAATTTCAACTGGCTCTTCATGTGGTTGAATAGCCTTTCCCTCTTGTATTAACAGTCTGGAAAGTTCTCCAGGTATTTCACAATCTTCCTCACCTTCGTCTTCGGCTTGGTAGATCAGATTTTCAAAGTCATAAGTGGCTATAGCAGAGTCGTTATCAACGGGATCCAAAGTGGATGTGGATCTGCAATTTATTGTGTTGGTGTGTGTAAGAACAAATAGCTAGTTGAAAGTGATTAAAAGTATAAAAAAAAGACAAAGAGCACAAAATTTGAATGCAAGACGTCCAATGCTTTATTAAATCAAAATATGTTTATGAAATAACAACCCTTAAAAGCGAGTCGTTGTGCCCCGGGTAAGGCACAAGGCTTAAAGTCATTATTTAAAATTACATAACCAAACTTTGAAAGCAATAAAAATAGAAATATAGCTATTACTCCTGACTAAAAGAGATAGAGATAATGTCTCGAGTCTTCCAGTTGATGGGTCCATTGTCGATGGTGGGAAAGATCCAGCTGGCAAGGTCATAATCACTGTCAGTATCTTCTATAGCGTTGACTCCATTGTTGCTGACGTAGAATGGTGGCTTCCAGCACGAGCATGACGAACATCCCTCTGACCCTCTGTAGTGAAACCCAAACAAAATTTGTCAGATTTATATGGAATGTCAGGAAGTTGACCCCAAATAGTACAACCACCTTCTTCTACAGCAGCTTTAGCATCCTTCAAAGAAGCCATTCTGGGCGGAACCCAGGTAGCTTTAGGGATGGCAGAGACATCTTCCATAACAGTGTTGCTGCTGTAAAGCAGAAAGCAAAAAGTAAGTTATTAATTTACAGGGGGATATTTAGGTTATATCGTATCGTGTCCACCGAAATCGGTTATTGATTCGTCGTTCGAAAAATATATCGTTAATGAGTTTGGGGTTGAATGGGTTTTGTACAGAAAATGTTATTAACAGAGAATGAATGTAAACAAAAGGAAAAACTAAGGAAGAACTTATCAGGTATGAATATATACTACTTCTCACAGACTTAAACCTATCGACCTATTACACTCAACCTAACATTATTCATCAATGTCACTACGTATCTCTCACAACCTAAGACATTTCTAACCCCAATTGAGAGGCCTACTACATCACCTTGGTAGATATATCTCAACCACCTCGACAATACAGAAGTAAATTGTGCTCGCCTGTGTCGACGATCTCTCAGAACGACACAAACAACACAGAGGCTTCAAGCTCCGATACCCAAGTAGATTGCTAGCTATAAATCTAGCTCTAGAGTCAGAAACTAACAGATTAATCATCCTAGATAAGAACCTAAATAATATATGTCTATAACAACTCAAATCCCTAGCACGGAGCAAAAATCTAGGACAACAATCCATAAAGATTCATAAAGAAACTTTTATATAATGCCAAGGGTGACAAATATACATTAGGTCAAAGAGAATATACATATAAACCCAACCATAGAAGATTACACAAATAGGATGATAAATGAATCACAGATCTACCAGTTTGTCAGTCCTGATCTAAGAGCAATCCACCCCGGATCATCCGTATGCAAGCTCCATAGTTATTATCTAATATGATCCTAACAAAATTTATAAGTTGATGGAGTTGGGAGCAGAAACTTCTCCAAAACCATAACCTAAAAATGAATGAAAATGAAGTTATAAAATAAATCTCAGCAGACCGCGCTAAGCGGCCTCAGTGTCTGAAGTGGGCTACCGATATTAACACATTAAACTGACCTAAACCGTGCTAAGAGGACTTCAAAACTTTGGTTCTTACAAAACAGTAAACGCAAGCAGCGTACTACAAAATGCGTTGAGCACCACTTGTGCTTAGCAGCCTCCTTCGTGCTAAGCGGGCTCTCCTGGACAACAAGTCCAAAAACTGATATTTTATTCTGAAAACACGCATCCAGAGTCGTGCCTTCGACACCTTATTCCTCAATGCTCCAAAATACAACAAATACCTACAAAATAAATGGAAAAACATCAAATGGTACACTATGTACATAAAACACAAATAAACATAAACTAAACGTATTTACACAAAAGACGGGATTATTCAACAAAATTACAAACAAAAAGTCGATAAGTGAAATAAAAAGTATATATAGAAATAGCTACAATTTGTACTTATCAAACTCTCCCCAACTTAAACTTTGTTTATCTTCAAAAAAGGTCAAACAACTCAAAGAACTAAAAGTAATAAACCAAAGAATTGTGAATCAAGAAGTTTTGAAAAACAGAAAACAAATGCAATGGCTCAATTGAAAAATGGTACACACGAAGAAATATACTTACCACTAAACTACAACGATAACATAAACATGAAATGAATGTTAAATACAAATATTATGCCAAACATTCTAAAACATTACTAGGTCACAAATGAATCACACCTAGAAAACATAATCATCGGTAGATGAAAAACACAAAAATGGGGTATTTTCACTCATCCAACAATCTTGCAAACAAAAGAATAAATTATACATTCATCCAAAAACTCATATTGAAAATATAAAAGCAAGAATATCAAGGGATTTTCAAGGTTGTAATGTGGCTTGGTTAACAAACAAGGGATAATTCCTAAAGCTAATCGAAACAAAAACATTCCCAAACCTAAGGGAGTGATCAATTCACCAAAGATTCAAACACAAAATTCCAATTAAACTTCTTCCGAATCCAAAATTTCATACCAAAGCACATCACTTATTAACACAACATTATTCAAACTCTTTTTGTTTTTGTTTTTCAAAGCTTATTCTCTTTTTCTTCTTTCTTTTTTCTTTCTTTCTTTACACATTTTTTTATTTTTTATTTTCTTTTCTTTCTCAACCTCATAGCAAATCACAACATAAATACGCAATCATTTTCTCCCCAACTTGAATCCAACCATCATCATAATGTGAATACTACCTACTTTTTAAGGAAAAGTAAGAATTCAACAAAAAAATCAAAGTTAAGGGTTCAAGAAAACAAAGAATCAACATCCATACAAAAAGGGAAACTAAACCACATAGACAAACATTTGGCAAAAACACATGGATATCGACAAAAAGCTCAAAGGGTTACAAATGATCACACACTCACAAGGTGAATTGACTATTTGGATAAGGGGTAGTTGTGCTCAAAATGGAACAAAAAATGCCTTGATCGCTTTCTTGATTTCATAAAGTCAACACAAATAAAAGATTAAACATAATAAACTATAGTTAAAACAAGCATTATGGTCTCCAACATATGTGAACAATGGAAAGCTACCTCGCAAAAAAGGGTAGGAACTAAAGTGATTCACAAATGAACAAGTATACAAAAGAATGAATGGCATAAAAATTGTAAAAATTCTAAGTATCATGAATATGCAAGGTATAGAAAGCAATAAACACATACCTCGAACATGTACAAAACATTAACAAAATCATTACCACACATTCGCAAGTTGAAACACTCAAACTTGGAAAATCACCAAAAGCGACTTCAATTTATCGAATCAAAATTGAGTCCAAACAACAACAAAGAATTAATTATAATAATAATATTTAATACTACAATGCCTAGGTGGAAGTGGGAAAAATAAAATCCAAGAAATCATTTAAAAATAATTTACCGGCTCTGCACAGCAGAGCATGCAAAGCGGCCTTGAGCGCACTTAGCGCGCTACACCAGATGCAGAAAAAAGTCAGCAACATCAGGTGCAGCTGCTATGCAACTCCGCCATCGCCAACACACTATATGCATAAAAATTACAATATTTACAACATTTACAAACACACTTCCACAAGCTAAACACGACAAGCTTGCGGAAAAACACAATTCTACATAACGAAACACAAAAATTGAAAGTGTATTTAACAAGTTGAAAAGTGAAAAGTTGAAATTTAAAAACTAATTTGAGTTCAACTTGTTAAACCACAAGTCAACACATAACAAAAACGAATACAAATAAAAACAAAACAACATGCTTGTTTTACAACATAAGCTCGACGCCTTTATTGTGCAAGTTAGTAACCTCCTCTCATCATGCCAGGGTATTGGCACTCCTAGCAAACCTAAAGAAAGTGTGCTAACATCCACACAACATACGTTACGAAAACAAGACAATTTACAATAATACGTGAAAACAAAGAAAAACACATATATGCACAAGTATCATATACAAGTTAATGTACAATTCTATACAACATATACATTAATTACAAAACTCAAAAACAAAAGAATTATCACAATGCAAAAACAATAGAACCAATCCTCGACAACAACGCCATTTAGTTGCTACTGTAAAGTAGAAAGCAAAAAGTAAGTTATTAATTTACCGAGTGATATTTAGGTTATATCGTATCGTGTCCACAGAGATAGGTTATTAATTTTTCGTTCGATAAATCTATCTTTAATGAGTTTAGGGTTGAATGGTTTTTTAAAGACAATGTTATTAATAGAGAATGAATGTAAACAAAAGGAAAAACTAAGGAAAAACTTATCAGGTATGCATATATACTACTTCTCACAGACTTAAACCTATTGACCTGTTACACTAAACCTATCATTATTAATCAATATCACTACGTATCACTCACAAACGAAGTCATTTTCAACCTAAATTGAGAGGCCTACTGCATCACCTCGGTAGCAATCTCTCAACCACCTTGACAACACATAAGTTAACTGTGCTCGCCCGTGTCGACGATCTCTCAGAACGAAACAAACAAAATAGAGGCTTTAAGCTCCGATACCCAAGTAGATTGTCAGCTCTAAATATATCTTTAGAGTTCAGAAACTAACAGATTAGTCATCCTAGATAATAACCTAAGCAATATATGTCTATAACAACTCAAATCCCTAGCACAAAGCAACAATCTAGGACAACAATCCACAAAGATTCATAAAGCAAGTTTTATATAACGCCAAAGAAGATAAATATACATTAGATCAAAGAAAATATATATACAAACCCAACAATAGTAGATTACACAAAGAGGAAGAGAAATAAAACATAAATCTACCGGTTTGTTAGCGTCGATCTAAGAGCTATCCATCCTGGATCATCCGTATGCAAGCTCCATAGTTGTTATCTAAGTTAATCCTAACAAAATTTACAAGTTGATGGAGTTGGGAGCAAAAAGTTCCCCAAAACCATAACCAAAAAATGACTGAAAATGAAGTTATAAAACAAATCTAAGCAAACCGCGCTAAGCGGCCTCAGTGCATGAAGCGGGCCACATGATATTGACACATTAAACCGACCTAAACCGCGCTAAGAGGGCTTTAAAACTTTGGTTATGACAAAACACTAAACACAAGCAACGCGCAACAAAATGCGATGAGCGCCACTCGCGCTTAGCGACCTCCTGCGCACTAAGCGGCCTTTCCTAGACAGAAAGTCCAAAAACTTATCTTTTATTCTGAAAACGCGCATCTGGAGTCATGCCTTCGGAAACTTATTCCTGAATGATCCAAAATGCAACAAATACATACAAAATAAATAGAAAAACAACAAATGGTACACTTTGTACACAAAAACACAAATAAACATAAACTAAATGTATTTACACAAAATACATGATTATTCAACAAAATTACAAACAAAAAGTGGATAAGTGCAACAAAAAGTATATAAAAATAGCTACAATTTACACTTATCAAACTCTCCCCAACTTAAACTTTGTTTGTCCTCAAACAAGGCCAAAAAACTCAAAGAACTAAAAGAAATAAACCAAAGAATCGTGAATCAACAAGTTTTCAAAACCGGAAAACAAATGCAATGGCTCAATTGAAAAACGGTACACACGAAGAAATATACTTACCTCTAAACTACAACAATAACATAAAGATGAAAATAATGCTAAATACAAAAATTAGGCCAAACATTCTAAAACAATACTAGTTCACAAATGAATGATACCTATCAAACATAATCATCGGTAGATGAAAAACACAAAAATGGGGAATTTTCACTCACCCAACAATCTTGCAAACAAAAGACTAAATTATGAATTCATCGAAAAACTCATATTTAAAATACAAAAGAAAGAATCTCAAGGGCTTTTCAAGGTTAAAATGTGGCTTGGTTAACAAACAAGGGATAATTCATAAAGCTAATCTAAACAAAAACTTGACAAAACCTAGGGGAGTGGTCAATTCACCATAGATTCAAACATAAAATTCCAATTAAACTTCTTCCGAATCCCAAATTTAACACCGAAGCACATCACTTATTAACATAACATTATCCAAAGTCTTTTTATTTTACTTTTTCAAAGCTTTTTCTCTTTTATTCTTTCTTTTTTCTTTCTTTCTTCACACATTTTTCTTTCTTTTATTTTCTTTCTCAACCTCATAGAAATCACAACATAAATATGCAATCATTTTTCTCCCTAACTTGAATCCAACCATCATCATAATCTGAATACTCCCTACTTTCGAAGGCAAGGTAAAAAATCAACTACAAATCAAAGTCAAGGATTCAAGAAAACAAAGAATAAAAATCCATGCCAAAAGGGAAACTAAACACTCATAGACAAGCATTTAGCAAAAACAACATGGATATCGACAAAAAGCTCAAAGGGTTACAAATGACCACACACTCACAAGGTGAATTGACTATTTGGCTAAGGGGTAGTAGTGCTCAAAATGGAATAAAAAATGTCTTGATCACTTTCTTGCATTCATACTATCAACACAAATAAGAGATTAAACATAATACACTCTAGTTAAATTAAGCATTATGGTCTCTAGCATATGTGAACAATAGAAAGCTACCTCACAAAAAAGGGTAGGAACAAAAGTGATTCACAAATGAACAAGTATAAAAAAGAATGAATGGCCTAAAAATTGTAAAAAGTCTAAGTATCATTAATATTCTAAGGTAAAGAAATATATATACACATACCTCGAACATGTACAAAACTTTAACAAAACCATTACCACGCATTCACAAGTTGAAACACTCAAACTTGGAAAATCACCAAAAGCGAATTCAAGCTATTGAACCAAAATTAAGTCCAAACAACAACAAAAGAATTAATTATACTACTAATATTTACTACTACAAGGCCTAGGTGGAAGTGGGAAAAAGGAAAGCCAAGAAAAATTTAAAAATAATTTACTGCCTTTGCACAGCAGAGCCTGCTAAGCGGCCTGGAGCGCGCTTAACGCGCTACACTAGATGCAGAAAAAAGAGGGCTACATCTGGTGCAACTGCTATGCAACTCCACCATCACCAACACACTTTATGCACAAAAATAACAATATTTACAAACACACTTCCACAAGCTAAACACGACAAGCTTGAGGAGAAACACAATTCTACATAACCAAACATAAAAATTGAAAGTATATTTACCAAGTTGAAAAGTGAAAATTTAAAATTTAAAAATTAATTTGAGTTCAACTTGGCAAAACACAAGTCAACACATAACAAAAATTAATACAAATAAAAAAATACAACATGCTTGTTTTACGTCGTAAGTTCGACGCTTTTATTGTGCGAGTAAGTAACCTCCTCTCGTCATGCCATGGTATTGTCACACCGCGTAAACCTAAAGAAAGTGTCCTAACATCCATACAACAAATGTTATGAAATCGAGACAATTTACAACAATACGTGAAAACAAAGAAAAACACATATATGCACAAGTATCATATACATGTTAATGTACAATTATATACAACGTATACATTAATTACAAAACTCAAAAACAAAATAATTATCACAATGCGAAAACAATAGAACCAATCCCCGGCAACGATGCCATTTTGTTGTTGCTATAAAGCGACAAGCAAAAAGCAAGTGATTAATTTACAGGGTGATATTTAGGTTATATCGTTTCGTGTCCATAGAGATTGGTTATTGATTCTCCGTTCAACAAATCTATCATTAAAGAGTTTGGGGTTGAATGAGTTTTGTAAAGAAAATGTTATTAACAGAGAATGAATGTAAACAAAAGGAAAAACTAAGGAAGAACTTATCAGCTATGTATATATACTACTTCTCACAGACTTAAACCTATTGACCTATTACCCTCAACCTAACATTACGCATCAATGTCACTACATATCACTCACAACCTAAGTCATTTCTGACCCAAATTGAGAGGCCTACTACAGCACCTCGTTAGCGATCTCTCAACCATCTCGACAACACAGAAGTCAACCATGCTCACTTGTGTTGACGATCTCTCAGGACGACACAAACAACACAGAGGCTTTAAGCTCTGATACCCAAGTAGATTAGAAGCTCTAAATCTATCTCTAGAGTTCAGAAACTAATAGATAAATCATCCTATATAACAACCTAAGCAGTATATGTCTATAACAACTCAAATCCCTAGCACAGAGCAAAAATCTAGGACAAAAATCCACAAAGATTCATAAAGCAAGTTTTATATAACGCCAAGAGCGACAAATATACATTATATCAAATAAAATATACATACAAACCCAACCATAGAAGATTACACAAAGAGGAAGAGAAATGAACCGCATATCTACCAGTTTTCCAGTGCCGATCTAAGAGAAATCCATCCCGGATCATCCGTATGTAAGCTCCATAGTTATTATCTAAGCTAATCCTAACAAAATTTACAAGTTGATGGAGATGGGATCAAAAAATTCCCCAAAACCATAACCTAAAAAGACTGAAAATGAAGTTATAAAACAAATCTCAGCAGACTGCGCTAAGCGACCTAAGCGCGATATGCAGGCTGCATGATATTTACACATTAAACCAACCTAAACCATGCTAAGAGCGCTATCCGTGCTAAGCGGCCTTCAAAACTTTGGTTCTTCCAAAATAATAAATGCAATCAGCACGCTACAAAATGCGTTGAGCGCCACTCTCCCTTAGCGGCATCCTGCGCGCTAAGTGGGCTCTCCTGGATAGCAAGTCCCAAAACTGATCTTTTATTCTGAAAACGCACATCCGGAGCCATGCCTTTGACACCTTATTTATCAATGCTCCAAAATGCAACAAATACCTACAAAATAAATGGAAAAACATCAAATGGTACACTATGTACATAAAAACACAAATAAACATAAACTAAATGTATTTACACAAAAGATGGGATTATTCAACAAAATCACAAACAAAAAGTCGATAAGTGAAACAAAAAGTATATATAAAAATAGCTAATATTTGCACTTATCAAACTCTCCCCAACTTAAACTTTGTTTGTCCTTAAACATGGCCAAACAATTCATAGAACTAAAAGTAATAACAAAGAATCGTGAATCAACAAGTTTTGGAAAACGGAAAACAAATGCAATGACTCAATTTAAAAACAGTACACACGAAGAAATATACTTACCACTAAACTACAACAATAACAAATATATGAAACAAATGCTAAATACAAAAATTATGCCAAACATTCTAAAACAATAATAGTTCATAAGTGAATCACACCTGGCAAACATAATCATTGGTAGATGAAAAACACAAAAATGGGGTATTTTCACTCATCCAACAATCTTGCAAACAAAAGACTAAATTATGCATTCCCCCAAAAACTCATATTGAAAATACAAAAGCAAGAATTTCAATGGCTTTTCAAGGTTGTAATGTGGCTTGGTTAACAAACAAGGGATAATTGCTAAAGCTGATCGAAACAAAAACTTTCCTAATCCTAGGGGAGTGATCAATTCACCAAAGATTCAAACATAAAATTTCAATTAAACTTCTTCTGAATCCCAAATTTCACACCAAAGCACATCACTTATTAACATAACATTATTCGAACTCTTTTTCTTTTACTTTTTCAAAGAGTTTTCTCTTTTTTTCTTTCTTTTTTCTTTCTTTCGTCACTCATTTTTTCTTTCTTTTCTTTTCTTTATCAACCTCATAGAAATCACAATATAAATACACAATCATTTTTCTCCCCAACTTGAATCAAACCATCATCATAATGTGAATATTCCCTACTTTCTAAGGCAAGGTAAAAATTCTACAACAAATCAAAGTTAAGGGTTCAAGAAAAAAAAGAATCAACATCCATGCAAAAAGGGAAACTAAACACTCATAGACAAGCATTTAGCAAAAACAACATGGATATCGACAAAAAGTTCAAAGGGTTATGTTGTACCCCAAAATTTGCCCTCCCATATTTCTCAAAATATTTCAAGAAAGATTCACAAGTCTAACCCGGCGCGTCATATTCAGGTGTTCTTTCGCCAAAATATCTATGATAACGTATTCTCAAATTCAGGTTCGGCTCAAGAATCAATTTTTTAAAGAAGATATCTGAATGTGTGAGTTTTCTCGAAGAAATATGGTGAAAAAGTGTGTTGAAAGTGCAGTTTTTACGCGCTAAAAAATTCATAACTTGAAGATCGTGGCTCGTTTTGAAACCGTTCCGGTGGCCAAAATTCCGTCTTGACGTCATCTATGTTTTCATCTCTCACGGCTGGAAGCCAATTTCGATCAGAATGTCTTCAAAAATGTGGATTTATCAAGTATTTTCATACAGAAAATTTGTGACAGAAGTTTATTTGTGTCATGTTCAGAAAATCATAACTTGGTTGATTTTCATCGTATCAAGCTGGTTCCAGCGCCAAAATTTCAAAAATTGAGTTGGCTAAGTTTTCACAGAAGGTATTGAGTTCGAACGGTATCCAAAAGGTCTTCGTTTTATGCTCAGAGTACGCGTGACGCGCCGAAAATCCTGAATATTGAATATTATTTTATATGGGTCGAAACTTCGAAAATTCATAACTCTGTCAATTTTTATCGGATTGGGCTCATATTTTTCCACAAGGTTACTGACTCAGACATCTACAACTTTTCTTCAAACTCGAGACTGAATTATGCTCTGATCAATACCAGTTTTTTATTGAAGAATGTGTCAGAGTCAACACTGGAGCCCAAAATAAGTTTGTCTGAACTGAAACTTCAAAAATTCATAACTAATTCACCGTTTATCCGATTAAGCCGATTTTCGGACAGGAGTTAGTTCTCGATGTCGGATACATTTTGTTTTCACATTTCAACTTCAAAAATTGCACTTAAGCCCCTGCGATTTAGCCTGCAATGTGACGAACTCAAGTGAACATTGGAGGCCGAATTGCACATTCAAAGCCCATTTTCTTTGCTCTAATTTCCATTATATAAATCTCATTATTTTCATACTAACGGGAAGAGAAAAAAAACCCTTGCCACAACGCTGTCAGAATATCAAATTCTTTCAAGAACCCTAAAACCTTGAAATCTTTATTACAAATCCCCATCTCACTACAAACAAGCCATCCCGGTTACAAACCAACATCTCACTACAAACAAGCCATCCTGGTTACAAACCAACATCTCACTACTTCTCCAGTAAGGGTAAGGCTGGCTTGATCTCCATTATCAAAAGGGTATAAAAGCATTCATATCACTACTTCTCCAGTAAGGGTAAGGTTGATTTAATCTCCATGATCAAAAGGGTATAATCATTCATACATGTCATATTGGCCTAAACATTAAATTTCTTCATATATTGGCTTTATTTGTATGTTATGATATATAGTAATTTATTTAATGTGTTCATGAGATTCAACACTACAGATTTAGACAGGATCCCATGATGGTTCATTAAGGAACGTTGAGGCCAAAACACAAATGGCCAAAAGGCAAAACACAAATGGCCAAAACAGAACAGTTTACACATGACACCAATACATGGCGAGGCAGACATCCTGAGAAGGTTAAGGAACGTTGAGGCCAGAACATAAATGGCCAAAAGCCAAAACACAAATGGCCAAAACAAAACAGTTTTCGCATGACACCAACAGCTGTTGCATCCTAAAATCAGGTCCATTTCTCACCCTTTATTTCCTTTTTCTATTTTATTTTCACTAACAGTTAATTAATTTTCTTTTTTATCAAAAATCACAAAAATATTTTTATGTCCAAATAAACTTAGAATTTTATTTTTTATCAATAAATATTAATTAATTTAATTAGGTTAATTTTAGATAACTTTCATTTATTTTGTAAATAGTTTAAAATTAATTAGAATAAATAGGTTTTATTACTAACTTAATTATTTTATTTCTTTCCTAAAATAATAAAAACCCAAAAATATGTCATTTAATTATTTTTATTAATTAATTTAATAACCAATAAATTTTGCATTTAATTTAAAAATCTAATTTCTTTTCTTCAAAAAAATAATAAAAACAACGAAAAAATCTTTTTTTTAATCCAAAAGGGTCAAAACCCTAAACTTGCGCCCGATTTAATTTCCCACACGCGATCCATTTTATTCAATATTGTATCTGTTCCCGGAATGTAATAGTTTAATAGGACTTTACTATTTTTACCGCTTTATTTATTTTCCGCATTTTAATTTCAAGGGTTGCTTTTGGCGATGTAAATACCCGACGCCTTGTAATAGTTAGTTTAATTTCCGCAATTTAATTTCCGCAACTTATACACTGTTAGATGTTTGATAATAGTGAATGCATGACAAGATTGATTGTTTAAACCTAAAATCAACATAGATCACCATTAACATGTACAAAGATAAAATAAACTGAAAACAACACAATCGCACATGCGCACTCTTAGGGTACACCTCGCTCGGTAGCCTTCGAACGTGGTCATTGAGTATAGGAAGTTTTAGAGGTCTCCCTCTTGTCCAAAGATCATAGTTGCCTCGAAACGGTTGCCTCGGAAAAATGATCTAAGACATTAGGGTTACCACTAAGGCATCCTAACATTGCTTTAGTGACCACACGTTCCTTAATTGAATTGACCCTTAAAATTCCAACCACGGTGCTACCTACTCATCAATAGTGGGATAGCATTGTCTAAAGGACATTAGTACAGATTGATTCCTTTTTCGAGTAGGTAGATGGTTCTTAAGTACTTGCTCCTTCCAAAACAAAATAAAACTTTTCGCACTTACACTTTTCCAACAAAAACTTCTTTCAAACCCACAAACACAAAGAAAAGCAAATTTTGAAAACACTTTGAGCAAGTACCTAAGAGCCTGTGGATAACCACAGATAGAAAGAGTGCTAATACCTTCCCTTTCTATAATCTACCCCCCGAACCCGAGAAATATCTCGAAAAAGGAATTTTTCTGTGCTTTTTTCCTTTCCTTGTTGGATAAAATAAAAGACGGTGGCGACTCTTGCTTACCGCGACATTTTGTGAAAACAAATGCAAAACGCAAACCAGCATTCCAAAAACAGTCAGTTCTCTCCCACCGTATCACAGAACTAGCGACTTTGCTGGGGAATATTAATAAGTGGGGTGTACCTTAGGAATAGTTCATAATGTTTTCAATTGCTTGACTTGTATGCTTTATATTTGTGGGCTTGTATCGGAGTTACTATAGATCCTAACCCGGATCTGGGGGATACCCTTTAGGTAAGTAGCAATAAACTATGAGGGAACTATACAGCGTAGACCGATACGGTTGAAGCAGTAGGTACGTTGGTGTGGCACTTTAGTTTGTACCGATATCCCTTGTGGCACGACGAGGAGAATATGGGTCTTCTAAGGGGTCATTAAGCACCAACTGACCTTAGAACCTTTAAATTGACCAACTTGGCCATAGAACAGTAGCAGTATACTACACTCATCGAGACCAAACTCTCGCGATGATTCCGGCTGCAAGAAAAGGTTACTAAACTGGAATTATGATCGATCGAGGGTGGTCAGTGATATTGAGATCCTCTAGAACCCGGTTACTATTTTTAGGACAGGTTTGAACCAACTGAACTGAAATAGGGTAGTACCTAAGCTCCTTGCCAGCCTGAAATGTAAGGGCTATTGTGTGACTTGTGTGCTTTCAAACTTGAACTACTTGCACATGTTTGTTATCTAACAACATGACTTCCTTGCAGGTTTTGTTTACAGTCCTTATCCAATAATTTGGATTTATTGCAGGGTTTACTTACGGCACCTCACATTTTTTCTTAAACGCATAGCATACACATCATAACATCATGCCTTAACATTTCCTTAACCATTTCAAGGATCTCAAAGGTTTGTGATGCAGGTTATGATGAACCAAATGTCTAGCAAGGGGCAAGGGGATTTATTTTCCTCTAGCCAATTCCATCTAGAGATCAAAACATGATAACTTGAGTCAGGGGCTATGACCCACTCGATATGGTGAGCTTGACTCTTGAAGAAGGACTCTTAACAACACAAAGTTTCTTCTAACAAATTCTAACAGTTTCTTGTTTATCCTGCGAGATCCTTGAAAACATTGCATACATATATCATACATATTATTGCATAACAGGTCTCCCAGTACATGTCTCTCATGTTCTCGCTGTTTATTTCAGCAATGGATTTCCAACAAGACAAACAAGATCTTCAAACTCAAGAAGCTCAGTTCAGGGATGTATTCCTAAACCTATCCAAGGGGAAGGAAGAGTTGAAAACACTCCTCATCGGGAACTTGGTCAAGAAAAGTCCTGAAGACAATAAGGACAAACGACTGGAACAACTGCAAGCTGAGTTAGGTGCCATGAAAACCCAGATGCTGGGGCAGATGACTCTTATCCAAAGCTTAGCTCGAGAACAAGAAGAGATAAGAACCATTATCAATCAGCTTCATCAAGACAGATACAACAGTGTGAAGCAAACAGTCAGGGCCGGAGGCCAAGTAACTGATCAACTTTCAAGAAAACCAGGTTTTGGTTTGGTGAGGAATGGACCTTTCCAAGTTGCTGACACCTCACGAGTCCAACAACAACCTCACCAAAAACAACGGGTTAATCAGAGTAAGCCGGATACACCCAAGAGGCAGTTTACCAAGCTCAACATGCCGTTGTCTCAAGCTTTACAACACCTGTTGAGATTGAATCTGGTGACGTTAAGGGACCCTCCTCAGAATCCCCACATAGCCTCCCCAAGGTACAATCATGATGCCAGGTGTGCATACCATTCCAACAGCCCTGGACATTGTAACACCCCTTCTAAATACCCCAATTAAAGGTAAAGATTAAAATCAGAGAAATAAAATTGCACGGAAGGGATGCCACAACACACATCACATTCCAAAGTTTTTAAAGAAAAACGGACAGGGTATGTTTGAAAGTATAAGCATTCCAACACAAAACAAACATACAATAAATATTTACTTCATTCTCTCGTGCAAACGCAACGGAGTTTCATGATTTCACATCATCTCCATTTATGGAGGAATCAAAACATAATTCAAGGCATCAAGCCATCATAATTCACATAAGCATATGTTATCAAGTCTCACATATACAAAACATCATATACACGAATAAGGATTATACATATCATAATCCAAATACAAAGTAATCGAGTTTGACACTAAATAAATTCCCCCCCCCCCATGTGTTACTACCAGAGCATCGACTCGACTCTAATCAAAATAAAACAGATTGCAATCCAATGCATCCGTTAACTAGCACCTTGCGCTATCATCCTCGGTACCTGAACAATGCCATCAAAAGCATTTTCCAACAGAAGGGTAAGAATTCCAATAATCATATAACATGTAATTTTAAGTAAATGAAATGGCAATAAATAAAGAAATACATAATGATCGTGTTCATTTTACCACCTATAGTATCCTTACTCAAGGAATCCATTTCCAACGCATTAACCATGTAAACCAATTATCCGAATACTCACATCCTTGGCACATAACCATAATTCAAACAACAACAACATTGGCACATAATCAAACACATCAACACACATACATAACATGCACAATTATGCATGTGACTCACAACATGACTCAACGTATGCGAATGCGGTACCGACTCGTGGACCCAAGGTTCCACCACCTATGTTTCCCTTCCGGATCAAGGTCACTACGTCTTTTCCCACAATAGGGTCACCGTCTAGATATTGTGGACCCAATGTTCCACCACCTATGTTTCCCTTCCGGATCAAGGTCACTACGTCTATTCCCACACTAGGGTCACCGTCTATAAAATCATGTGAACCCACAGTTTCACCGTCTCTGTTTCAAGACCAACCATGCCATGCAATGTACAATATAACCAATGCATGCAATTAAGATTCACAATAATATTAACATACACATACCATCAAATCCAACCAATGGAACATCAACTATTGTACAGGCATGCATACATATAATTTAACAATCACAACATCAAGTAAAATGTATACAAACAAGTTACTTACTCAACCAAAACATAAACCATCAACTATCGAACAATTCCAAATCGGAAAGTATATTTCAACATAAAGTTATCATCAATGAACCGGCATTACTCTCAATGTTACTTATCGCGATCGAGTCACCGGAATGTAACTCGAACGGTTAAATTCGGGATTAAACTCAATTTATTTCATTTCGTACTAAAATCGGGTCGATTCTTAAAAAGTCGAAATTTCGCAAAACGAACTTCACTACGTTAATCTACACGTCGAATTATGCTAGTACGTCAATTTTCGTGCGAATCGGAGAAAGTAGCTCCGTCGCCGAAATTGTCGAAATCGGGAAATCGGAATATAATCGGGTTCCAAATTAAATCGGCTAACTTATGTCATATAAGTATTTATTTAATATAAATATTTAATATATTAATTAAGAAAACAAAACAAAACATAAATTAATTTTATAAACTTAATTTCAATTCGATTAATATACCGCTAATGCCGCTAGCACTTTAGTTTCTACACTCTTAGTTTTTGTTTATTCTAAACCATACAGCTAGTTTTTTTGTTTGTAAGCTACTGTTATTACATTTAGTTAACATATTGGTAGCATAGATTTCTATTTTCATTTAGTTAACATACTGCTATTACATTAAATTATACAGCATTCTTTCGGTAAGCTTAAGTATACTGCTATGCATACTTCCTTTTTTAAACTTAACTATACTGCTATGTATACTTTCTTTTATAAAGTTAACTATACTGCTATGCATACTTTTTCTAAACTCTATTTCATAAATATACTGCTACTTGTTATAAACTTCATTGCAATTAGTAATACTGTTATTTAAAAAAAAACTAAACTTAATTAATATAATTTAGTTTTTCTAATTTAATTTCTATTAACATAACAATAATCTCACAACACTAACACCTAAATTAACTCTCCTAATTTATCTCAACAAATCTCAAGAACCCTAACATCAATTTTTCCCCCAAATCCAAAATATACCAAATCACACCTTAACTATAAGTATTGGAAAAAAATCAAACCCCTTACCTTGGTGTGGGTTTTCTTGAAACAAGATGATGATGATGTTGCAACTCCAAACCTAACTTCCTTTCTTCTCTTCTCCTCTTTCTCTCTTCTTTTCTTTCTTCTTTCTATTTCTCTTCTTACCAACTATCCTACTTTCTATCTTATAAAACAAATTTTACTACTACTTACTTTCCTCCCCCTAACTTTCTAAAATTCTAATTTGGCCCGATCTATTTAATTCAAATTATATCATATAATTCTATTAAAACCATATTACATTTAATTAATATTTATTCCATAAAAACTAAATTATACCGATAAATCAAACGAAGCCAAATACACACCAAAATAATATTACTCAAAATAGTATTTTATCATTATGAATATTTTTATTTCAAATAACCGAATTAACATTTTAATTGATATCAAATAAATATATATCTTAAAATAGATTTAATTTGATAATTTCGGAAAAAAAAAACTTAAATAACATTTAATCAAAAACGGGGTGTTACAACTCTCCCCCACTTAAAAGATTTTCGGCCTCGAAAATTACCTCTAAACGAACAACTCGGGATAGGAATTCCGCATCCGACTTTCAAGTTCCCACGTTATGTTTCCTTTGGCCGCTCCACCCCAAACAACCTTAACCAAAACAATTTCTTTTCCTCTTAATTGTTTCATTTTCCTATCATCAATTCTTGTAGGCAAAGCTTCCACGGTCAAATCATCTCTAACTTCCAAATCATCAACTTGCACCATATGAGACGGATCCGCAATATACTTTCGTAATTGCGAAACGTGAAACACATCATGCAAATTTGAAAGTGATGGCGGCAATGCAATCCGATAAGCCATACTTCCAATCCGCTCTGAAATCTGATAAGGACCAATAAACCGAGGTGTTAGCTTCCGCGATTTAAGCGCCCGTCCAACACCCGTAGTTGGATTCACCTTCAAAAACACATGTTCATCCCTCTTGAACTCAAGAGGTTTCCTCCTCTTGTCATAGTAACTCTTTTGGCGATTCTGAGACACTTTCATCTTCTCTCTTATCAATTTGATCTTATCTGTAGCCTCTTGAACCAATTCCGGACCAACTATAGCACTTTCTCCCGTCTCGTACCAACACAAAGGTGTCCTACACCGTCTTCCATACAATGCCTCAAAAGGAGCCATGCCAATGCTAGAATGAAAACTATTATTATAAGTAAACTCAATCAAAGGCAAATGACTCTCCCATGAACCTCCTTGATCCAAAACACAAGCACGCAACAAATCCTCAAGTGACTGAATTGTTCTCTCCGTTTGACCATCCGTCTGAGGATGATAAGCGGAACTCAATCTCAGCTTAGTACCCAAAGCTCTTTGTAAACCTTCCCAAAATCTTGAAGTGAAACGCAGATCTCTATCTGAAACAATACATGTAGGAATACCATGTAAACAAACAATCCGTTCCACATACAACTTAGCAAGCTTCTCCATAGTGTAATCCATCCTAATCAGAATAAAGTGTGCAGATTTAGTCAATCTATCCACTATGACCCAAATAGCCTCATGGTTACTCGGAGTCCTCGGCAAACCAGAAACAAAATCCATCGAGATACTATCCCACTTCCACTCGGGAATAGACAACGGTTGCAACAAACCCGAAGGCTTCTGATGTTCAATCTTAGACTTTTGGCAAACCAAACAAGCATACACAAACTCAACAATTTCTTTCTTCATACAAGGCCACCAAAACAGCTTCTTTAAATCTTGATACATCTTCTTAGCACCAGGGTGAATACTTAACCCACTTCTATGACCTTCCTCAAGAATCCTCTTTTTCACATCCCCCACATCGGGAACGCAAACTCTATCATGACATCTCAAAATCCATTCTCATCAATTCTAAACTCTCCACCTTGACCTTGATTCACCAAAGTAAACTTGTCAACCAAAACCAAATCTGACTTTTGCCCATCTCTAATCTCTTCCAAGACACCACTAGTAAGCTTCATCATACCAAGCTTCACGCCAAAATAAGTCTCTTCACACACCAAACTCAAATCTCGAAATTGCTCCAACAATTCCCATTCTTTAACCATCAACATAGACATGTGTAAAGACTTTCTGCTCAAAGCATCTGCAACCACGTTTGCCTTACCAGGATGGTAATTCAAACTGAAGTCATAATCTTTAAGGAACTCTAGCCACCTTCTTTGCCTCATATTCAACTCTTTTTGATCAAACAGATATTTCAAACTCTTATGATCGCTAAAGACGTCGAATCTCGACCCAAACAAATAATGCCTCCAAATCTTTAACACAAAAACCACCGCTGCCAACTCCAAGTCATGAGTTGGATAATTCCTCTCATGCACCTTGAGTTGCCTCGAAGCATACGCCACAACCTTCCCATTTTGCATTAACACACCTCCTAAACCCATCAAAGAAGCATCGTAATAGACCGTAAACGGTTCAGATGGTTTAGGCAAAATCAAAACTGGCGCAGTTGTCAACCTTCTCTTCAACTCTTGGAAACTATCTTCACACTGCGGAGTCCACACGAACGCTTGACTCTTCCTAGTCAATTGTGTCAACGGTAAAGCTAGCTTGGAAAAGCCTTCAATGAACTTACGGTAATAACCCGATAAACCAAGAAAGCTTCGAATCTCAAAAACTAACTTTGGAGATTCCCATTCTGACACGGCTTCTATCTTCGAAGGATCCACAGCAATACCTCCACGAGATATCACGTGACCAAGGAAACTCACTTGTTCTAACCAGAATTCACACTTCGAAAGTTTAGCAAACAAATGATTTTCCTTCAGAATTGACAAAACAATTCCCAAGTGTTCGGCATGCTCTGCTTCACTCTTGGAATAAATCAAAATGTCATCGATGAACACCACCACAAACTTATCCAGAAACTCATGAAAGATTCTGTTCATATACTCCATGAACACACCAGGTGCATTCGTAACACTAAAAGGCATCACCGAATACTCATAGTGTCCATAACGAGTTCTGAACGCAGTTTTCTGAATATCACCCGCTTTCACGTGAATCTGATGATAGCCTGACCTCAAGTCAATCTTGCTAAACACACACGCACCCACCAGCTGATCCATTAAATCATCAATCCTTGGCAAAGGATACTTGTTCTTAATGGTCACTTTGTTTAGCTGCCTATAATCCACACAAAGTCTCATTGTTCCTTCTTTCTTCTTCACAAGTAAAACTGGAGCACCCCACGGACTCACACTAGGACGAATAAACCTTTTGTCAAGCAACTCTTCCAGCTGACTCTTCAGTTCCACTAGTTCCGACGGTGACATCCTATAAGGAGCCATCGAAACAGGACTAGTACCAGGAATTAAGTCGATGGAAAACTCTACCTCATGCTCAGGAGGTAAATCCGTAATCTCTTCAGGAAACACTTCAGGAAATTCGCATACCACAGGATAATCCTTTCTTACTCTACCATCTTCCAAAACCATACTCGCCATAAGCATAAACAACCCATCTCCATTCTTCACACTCTTCTCAACTTGCTGTGTAGACAAGAAAACCACACCATCTTTCTCGGACTCGAGAAAAAGAACAGCCTTAGCAAAACAGTTGATATAGACATGGTTGGCTTTCAACCAGTCCATACCCAGAATCACATCTATCTGATGCAAAGGAAGACACACGAGATCAACTTCGAAATCTCTTCCGCACATGCGCAAAGGACACTTCAAACAAACAACTGAAGTAGAAACTGAACCCATCGCAGGTGTATCTACCTCCATACTTCGATCCAAAGTGGACAAGGCAAGGCCCAATCTCTTGGCACAATCTAAAGCAACAAACGAATGCGTCGCACCCGTATCAATAATAGCAACTAAAGGCACATTAGAGATAAAGCATGTACCTCTGATTAGACGTTCCTCAGCAGAAGTCTCTGCTCCAGATAAAGCGAATACTTTTCCAACTTCTTTCTTTGGCTTTGGACATTTGGTACTTATGTGGCCTCGCTCACCACAATTAAAGCAAGTTACACTCACACCAACTCTACAATCCACCGCTTTGTGACCCACCCTGTCACACTTGAAACACTTAACTATCCCCTGGCAACATTCCATAGCACGATGTCCCTCTTTACCACATTTAAAACATTTGATTGGAGTAGTCACTCCCCCACTCAGACTCTTTCCACTACTTATTGGTCTCTTTCCTCTTCCATCATAAGGCTTAGGACGCATCTGTCCCTTACCTCTTTTCTCACTCAAGCTCTTGTAATAAGCAGTGCTATCCCGACTGTCTTCGTCGTAGATACGACTCTTATTAACCAACTCAGAGAATCTTTTAATCTGCTGATACCCAATCGCCTTCTTTATGTCCAGCCTCAAACCATTAACAAACTTAAGGCACTTCGACCTCTCAGCATTAACAGTGTTGTAGTGAGGACAGTATTTGATCAAATCTTGAAATTTAGCCGCATAGTCAGCTACCGAACCACTACCTTGTTTCAATTCCAGGAATTCAACTTCCTTTTTACCATGAACATCCTCCGGAAAATAATTCTCCAAGAATGCATCTCGGAAAATTTCCCAAGTCACCACAACATGCTCCTCCTCATACCTCTGACTAGTGTTGATCCACCAGTCTTCGGCCTCTTTAATCAGCATGTGTGTTCCGAATTGCACTTTCTGAGCGTCAGTGCAATTCATCACACGAAATATTTTCTCAATTGCTTTTAACCATTCTTGAGCTTCTTCCGGAGCATGCTCTCCCTTGAAAGTAGGCGGGTTATTCTTTTGGAACTTCCCAAGAGCACGGAAAGCATCTTCAGTACCATCATGTGGTGCTTGAGTCGTTTGCGACATCTGATTTATTGACCCCGCAAGCAACCTCAATGCCTCAGCTAAAGCATCATCATTCCTTCTACCAGCCATCTTCTGAACAACACAAAGTATTGATCGCGTTAGCCACACAATCAAATACAAGGGATTAACAAAATAAGACCTGACAACTGACCGACTATGCTCTGATACCACTATTATAACACCCCTTCTAAATACCCCAATTAAAGGTAAAGATTAAAATCAGAGAAATAAAATTGCACGGAAGGGATGCCACAACACACATCACATTCCAATGTTTTTAAAGAAAAACGGACAAGGTATGTTTGAAAGTATAAGCATTCCAACACAAAACAAACATACAATAAATATTTACTTCATTCTCTCGTGCAAACGCAACGGAGTTTCATGATTTCACATCATCTCCATTTATGGAGGAATCAAAACATAATTCAAGGCATCAAGCCATCATAATTCACATAAGCATATGTTATCAAGTCTCACATATACAAAACATCATATACACGAATAAGGATTATACACATCATAATCCAAATACAAAGTAATCGAGTTTGACACTAAATAAATTCCCCCCCATGTGTTACTACCAGAGCATCGACTCGACTCTAATCAAAATAAAACAGATTGTAATCCAATGCATCCGTTAACTAGCACCTCGCGCTACCGTCCTCGGTACCTGAACAATGCCATCAAAAGCATTTTCCAACAGAAGGGTAAGAATTCCAATAATCATATAACATGTAATTTTAAGTAAATGAAATGGCAATAAATAAAGCAATACATAATGATCGTGTTCATTTTACCACCTATAGTATCCTTACTCAAGGAATCCATTTCCAACGCATTAACCATGTAAACCAATTATCCGAATACTCACATCCTTGGCACATAACCATAATTCAAACAACAACAACATTGGCACATAATAAAACACATCAACACACATACATAACATGCACAATTATGCATGTGACTCACAACAAGACTCAACGTATGCGAATGCGGTACCGAATCGTGGACCCAAGGTTCCACCACCTATGTTTCCCTTCCGGATCAAGGTCACTACGTCTTTTCCCACAATAGGGTCACCGTCTAGATATTGTGGACCCAATGTTCCACCACCTATGTTTCCCTTCCGGATCAAGGTCACTACGTCTATTCCCACACTAGGGTCACCGTCTATAAAATCATGTGAACCCACAGTTTCACCGTCTCTGTTTCAAGACCAACCATACCATGCAATGTACAATATAACCAATGCATGCAATTAAGATTCACAATAATCTTAACATACACACACCATCAAATCCAACCAATGGAACATCAACTATTGTACAGGCATGCATACATATAATTTAACAATCACAACGTCAAGTAAAATGTATACAAACAAATTACTTACTCAACCAAAACATAAACCATCAACTATCGAACAATTCCAAATCGGAAAGTATATTTCAACATAAAGTCATCATCAATGAACCGGCATTACTCTCAATGTTACTTATCGCGATCGAGTCACCGGAATGCAACTCGAACGGTTAAATTCGAGATTAAACTCAATTTATTTCATTTCGTACTAAAATCGGGTCGATTCTTAAAAAGTCGAAATTTCGCAAAACGAACTTCACTATGTTAATCTACACGTCGAATTATGCTAGTACGTCAATTTTCGTGCGAATCGGAGAAAGTAGCTCCGTCGCCGAAATTGCCGAAATTGGGAAATCGGAATATAATCGGGTTCCAAATTAAATCGGCTAACTTATGTCATATAAGTATTTATTTAATATAAATATTTAATATATTAATTAAGAAAAGAAAACAAAACATAAATTAATTTTATAAACTTAATTTCAATTCGATTAATATACCGCTAATGCCGCTAGCACTTTAGTTTCTACACTCTTAGTTTTTGTTTATTCTAAACCATACAGCTAGTTTTTTTGTTTGTAAGCTACTGTTATTACATTTAGTTAACATATTGGTAGCATAGATTTCTATTTTCATTTAGTTAACATACTGCTATTACATTAAATTATACAGCATTCTTTCGGTAAGCTTAAGTATACTGCTATGCATACTTCCTTTTTTAAACTTAACTATACTGCTATGTATACTTTCTTTTATAAAGTTAACTATACTGCTATGCATACTTTTTCTAAACTCTATTTCATAAATATACTGCTACTTGTTATAAACTTCATTGCAATTAGTAATACTGTTATTTAAAAAAAAACTAAACTTAATTAATATAATTTAGTTTTTCTAATTTAATTTCTATTAACATAACAATAATCTCACAACACTAACACCTAAATTAACTCTCCTAATTTATCTCAACAAATCTCAAGAACCCTAACATCAATTTTTCCCCCAAATCCAAAATATACCAAATCACACCTTAACTATAAGTATTAGAAAAAAATCAAACCCCTTACCTTGGTGTGGGTTTTCTTGAAACAAGATGATGATGATGTTGCAACTCCAAACCTAACTTCCTTTCTTCTCTTCTCCTCTTTCTCTCTTCTTTTCTTTCTTCTTTCTATTTCTCTTCTTAGCAACTATCCTACTTTCTATCTTATAAAACAAATTTTACTACTACTTACTTTCCTCCCCCTAACTTTCTAAAATTCTAATTTGGCCCGATCTATTTAATTCAAATTATATCATATAATTCTATTAAAACCATATTACATTTAATTAATATTTATTCCATAAAAACTAAATTATACCGATAAATCAAACGAAGCCAAATACACACCAAAATAATATTACTCAAAATAGTATTTTATCATTATGAATATTTTTATTTCAAATAACCGAATTAACATTTTAATTGATATCAAATAAATATATTTCTTAAAATAGATTTAATTTGATAATTTCGAAAAAAAATAACTTAAATAACATTTAATAAAAAACGGGGTGTTACAGACATGACACCAACGGCTGTTGGGCGTTGAGAAACAAAATTCAAGATCTGATTGATGAGGGAGTGTTGTACCCCAAAATTTGCCCTCTCATTTCTCCAATATTTTCTCATCACAAGACTCTTGGAGCTCAAGATCAAGTTAGGGTTTGTCCTACTCAAGACTCCTCCTTGCACTGTTGACCCAAATTAGGGTTTGAGTTTGCACAAGGATGTTTTGACCTAAAATGCTCAAAGTGACTTTCATGCTTCATGTTGGACTCACAAGTCTATCCATACCAAGTTTCAAGCCTTGATTCCAATCTTTGCCCAGTCAATTGGACAGTTGACCTAGAAATCAACTGTATTGGGGAAAAAGTCAACTGTGGCCATTGACAGTCAAACCTCATGATTTTTGACCCATATCAACATAATGAACTCATATGGACCATTTGATCAAGTTTGGATCACAATTCCACAAGAAATTTGATCAGATCACCAAAAGGGTAAAATGGTCATTTTTAGGGTTTTGACTACACAAAGGCAATTTTTGACTTTTGACCTAACCAATGGCAAATCAAGCTCACATATGGACTCAAGGACTCAATGGCATTGTCTTGACCCATTCAACAAGTTCAAAAGATCTCAAATGCATAAGATTGACAGATGAATTTTCCAGTCAACTGATCAAATTTGACTGTATACTGAAAAGTCAAACTTTGACTTTTTGGTCAAAATCAAGTGCCAAGATTCATTTTTCATCAAGACATGTAAAATTATGAAACTTGTTCATCAAGAAACCCAAAATTGCAAATTAGGGTTTAAAATGAAGAAATTTCATAACTTAGAATTTTTCTAAGTTATAAAATTTCCTTATTTTTTCCTAACTTTGTCCCATTTTTTCATCAAGATAAATTTGGATTCAAACAAAACTCAAAACATGAAAGTTGTAGTCCATTGCAAAATATACAACTTTGATTCACAAAGTTTCCTCAAAAGAAGCTTGTAGCTCAAGTTATGATTTTCGGAACAAGGGTGCAAAACATTCTTAACTTAGAAAAATTTTGACCTATTCTAGGCAGGATTTTTGCCCAACTTCATGGCCACTTTTCACATGCTTCCACTTGGAATTTCAATTTTCATTACAAAGATGGATTGTAGTATACATTCCAAGATTTCCAAATTGTCCAAGAACTTCTCAAACACCCTTGTGGTTAGGGAGAATCGAATTTGCAAAGTTGGGCAAAATCCATTTTTGTTCTTGACCAAGGCATGTTCATACACTTTGCATTTTCAAACTCAGCATGGTTCAAGCTAGATTACAGGCCTCTAATCTTTCTCACACTCAATAATTTAATGTCAATGCTTTGTATTCAAGTCTTATTTTGTGTGTTTATCCCTTACATGCAAGATTAAGCCATATATGGAAAAAGCAATTTTGCCATTCTTGTAAAGATACACTTTATGTCAAATTCACAAATCAAAGAGGTACAAGCCAGATATTTTAGGCACAAGTTTATGGACAAATCCCACTGATCAAGAAGAGAAAATGCAGCATGCTTGAGGGGCCTGTAATAGCCTATAACCCAACTTGACAATCTTGGCTTAGAGAGAAAGAAACATTGCAAAAGATATCAAACTGAGAGCTCCTGTCAACACAAGCCTAAACAAACTTTGCAAACACTTTTCACTTGATCCAACTGACCTAAAACAGGAATCAACCAGAGCTCAAACCTTCTCATTCATCAAAACACAGTTTTGTTGCAAAACAGGGTACCTGCTGCAATTTGATTTGGCCAACTCAATCCATTCGTGCGCTTTGGCTAAAACCACTTCAAACACATTCTATATCATCCATACAAACTATCCCAAGCCCTAGATACAGACTGTAACACCCCTAACCAAGTTTGCCATTTTCACTTTTCAGCTGTGCAGGTTGAGTTACATAGCTCGATTCAGATAGTTTCAAAGCAAGCTAGAGGTTGGAGGAGCATCCTTGGACCTCAAGCAAGCTGTACAAGTCCTCAAACCCCATTGAAGGTACCTCCATTATTGCACACGACTCAAGATGAACAGGTAAAATTTTGAACTTCTATCTCTCTATCCAAGCATAGTTAGGCTTAAGTTTGTGAAGAAAGCATGTTCTACTCATAGCCCTGAAGCCATCCATGTAGTTACTTTTCATTTATGTTGTGTGTGCTGAGAGAATTTTGGACCTGAACATAGAAGAAAACTTAGGTCAGGAATTAGGGGAGGAGAAATTCTCTCTCATTTCTGAGAGTTAGAACAACTTCTTTATATTTTTAGAATCGTGACATGATGCTCTATAATGTTTATGTTGTGAGTTTTTGTTAAAAGTCAAAGAATCAAGAGATAGCAGATGGAGAAGGAAACACGCGTTTTTCTGTTTGAATCTGGCTGGAGGTTGAAGACAAGCCACTTGGGCTGGGCCTGAGTTGTTTTTCTGTTTGCACCACTTTTTTCATTTTACACCCCCCTGGCCCATTGTGTGATTTTTTAATCATTTTTGATTTTTTCTTTTTGTTTCTGACTTGTTATTTTTTACTCAAATATAAAAAATATAAAAAATATTTTTTCACCCATTTTTGCATTTATTTGACATTTATTTGTTTTATTTAGTTTATACTTGTAAATAAATATACATACCTTTATTTCAAAACCCTAGAAAATAATACAAAAAATATATTTTTTTTAGTTATTATTTCTTATTTTACATTTTGGAAACATTTTCTAAAAATATACACTTTTGTAAATAATTAATATTTCATTTTTTTGTATATATTTAGTATATTTAAATGTATATAATATAAATACTTGTATATTTATTAAATATTTAGGACAAAAACATGAAAATAATACCTTTTTATTTTTATTAATATATGACATCAAAAATACTTTTTTTTACAATATACTTTTTTTTGTATATAATTAACAAATATTGTATATAATATAATTAATAAATAATATTTATTTAGAAAACTAGGGTTTTGCCCTAAACCATGAAAATATCCAAAAAAATTGACTTTTTATTTTTGTGTATATTTTACATTGAAAAACACTTTTACATACATAAAAAACATTTTTGTGCATAATACATTTTGCATATTTATTGTATTTATTTAATTATTGTACAATTAAATAACTTGTATATTCAATATGGATGTAATAATTCTAGATTTAATTTCTTGCTAAATATCCCCCATTCAAACATTTGTACCCCCATCCCCATAATTATGTTGTAATAATTTAGGACTTTAAATTCCGCATTTTAAAGCTTTCTAATTATGCAATGATAGACCTAGGGTTTGTATGCAAAAATCAAATAACAAATAGCTTGACTTAATGCAAAGACAAAAAAGCATGAAAATGGACAACACTAATCACACTTGCACCCTTAGGGTTACTCCACTTGTTGCCTTCAAAAATGGGCCATGCTTGCATGTTGAGTGTCTTTGGCAAAACAAAACAAATCAAATGATCATAGTCCCTCGATGACGCTTTCGAAAGTTGCCTACAAAATGATCATAGTCCCTTCAAAGCAAAATTGCCAAAGACACTTGGCACCATTGCATTCATGGTCCATACGATGACCCGCGCCCGTCCCGTTAACATCCTAACACAAGATTGTCCACCAAATACAATGGTGGAACAATACTGTTAAAAGGGTTAAAACATAGGAAAGATCTTTGAGAAATTTAGGGTAGATAGCTCTTGGTTACTTGACCAACTTGCAAAACAAATCCTTGCCTTTTTCAAAAACACACATCACTACACAACTTCAAAACAAACTTTCAAAAACATTGAAAACTTTTCAAAAGACAAATACACCTTTGTATACATTCAAACATGGATCATTACAAAGGTTGCCACCACTATGGCCTCTTTTCAAAATATCTTTCAAAACACACACAAAGCACCATTTCAAACAATTGAAAATGCAAGGCAAGTGACCTAAGCAAGTAACTAAGAGCCCATGGATAACCATGTATAGAAAGGGTGCTAATACCTTCCCTTTCTATAATCTACTCCCCGAACCCAAGAAAACATCTCAAAGGTTTTTGCTGTGCTTTTTAACCTTTCCTTAGGATAAAATAAAAAGTCGGTGGCGACTCTTGCTAAACCGAAACATTTGCGAATACAAACGCAAAACCTCAAGTCAGTTCTGCCACCGTATCACAGAACTGGAGACTCTGTTGGGGAGTTTCTTTTAAAAGTGGAGTAACCTTAGGGCTTAGATTACCCTTTTGCATGACTAATTGTTTGCTTTGATTGCTTTACCTTTTGGTTCTCTTGTTTGGGCTTGAAATCCTAACCCGGATTTGGGAAACATTTCATAGATAGCAATACATTGTGGAAACTGTGCGGGGTATACCGACACGGTTGAAGCAATAGCTATATTAGTGCGACATATTTGTGAGTACCAGTAACCCTTGAGTTCAATCAAGGAGAGTACGGGGCCGCTGAGTGATGTCACTAAGCACTAATGACCTAGAACCTTACTTGACCATCTTGGCCTTTTATTAGGGGTAGTGAGATGACCGGCTTTGGTGCAGTCCGAAGTTGGTAGATACTCGATACTACACTCATTGAGGGTTGTTTTCTTGGAATATTTTGGTCGCTAGTTAAGTGGCTAAACCAAAACAATGAACATGGAAAACGATCCAATGATATTGAGCTCCTTAGAACCCGGTTACTATTTATAGGACAGGTTTTTAAGCCAACTTCACTCAAGAGGGTACTTACCTATGAAACCTCATGCAAGCCTGAAACTAGGGTTTTTGTGTGGCTTGCTTGTACATATGTTTGTGCATACATCATGAACATCGTAAAGCATCATATGCATCCACTAACCATTTCAAGGGTTTAGATCTTCATCTTTGTTCTTGTTTTGTAGGTCATGGAAATTCTTCGCAGGAAAACTATCCAAGTCAACCTTGTGAGAATCCCTCCTCAACTCAAGGAGCTCACATCCAGAATTCCGGAAAGCTCTCCCTTCAGTGAAAGACATGGTAGACTGCTCAACCTATTCAACACCAACATTGAAGAAGACATGGTGAAAGTGTTGTTCCAGTTCTTTGACCCCCTTCACCACTGTTTCACATTCCCCGACTATCAATTGGTTCCTACTTTGGAGGAATTTTCTCAACTCCTGAGAATTCCTATTCTTAATCAACTACCCTACAACGGTACGGAAAAAGAACCAAAGCCTGAAGATGTTGCTCAAGCACTACACTTGCAACCATCTGACATCAAGGGGCATTGGGAAACTAGAAGCGGTGTCAAAGGCTTCTTGGCAAAATTCTTATTTGAGAAGGCACAAGAGTGTTGGAATTCATTGGATCTACAAGCCTTTGAAGAATTTGTGGCACTCCTCATTTATGGGTTGGTCTTGTTCCCAAATCCTGACCAGCTTATAGATGTCAACGCCGTCAAGATCTTCTTATCCAGGAATCCCATACCAACATTGCTTGGGGACATCCTCCACTCATTTTACACACGAACAATGAGGAAGTGAGGTGTTCTCATGTGATGTACTTCTCTCCTTGCAAGGTGGTTTATTTCGCACCTTCCACAATCTGTTTTGAAGAATGACCAAGGCTTAAGGTGGTCATAACGGTTGATGACCCTCACACACTCTGATGTACATTGGTGTTCTCGGTCCAGAGAAAATGTCATCATAGTCGATCGTTGTGGAGAGTTTCCTAATGTTCCATTACTTGGCATTAGGGGAGGCATTACCTACAACCCTTGTCTAGCTTTAAGACAATTTGGATATGCACGGAGGGATGGCCCTCATGACATGCTGATTCCTGACCTAGTTTTTGACTTCGACAACGATGCGCAAGGACTTCGCCAAAGATTCATCAAAGCTTGGAGGATGCCTAACAAGGTAGATAGCAAGACACTGGGGCACAAGAACTCTATCCCTCTTGAGCCTTATCTCAAGTGGGTGCGAGCCCGCGCTCAGAGTCTTATGATGCCATACCCTCACATTCTCCCCTTGATCAAAGAGCCTGTTAAGGAAGGAGAGGTTCCATACACCATCCTATATCCTGACATGCCAACATCATGGGAGGAGATGCAGAAGAGTTGGATCCAACTCAAGGAGGAACGAAATACTTTTGAAGCCAGCTTCTACGCCAGTGAGAAGAAGGTTTTAGAGCTTACCCGCCGACTTCATGAGGAGGAGACCCTCAACACTTACATCGCACCAAAGAGGATGCGCAACGTCTTTTTACCTTAAGAAGTTTTTTGTAATATTTGGCCCATGGGGCATTTATATACTGACAAAATTTCTTCTTATTAATATGACGTGTGTTCTTTTTGTTTGCAACAAATTTGAATGTCTAAATCCTTGAATGCATTACATGAATAAACATATCATTCATCATATGCATAAGCAGGTATTCACACCAGGTTTCCTTATCTTTCTGCTGTTTATTTCAGTAAGATGGATCTCGAACAGACGGTCAAAGATCTGCAGGCACAAAACTCACAGTTTCAACAACTCCTAATGACCTTGGCAAAGGGTCAGGAGGATCTACAAACACTGCTTGGGAACAAAGAGCAAGAGAAAGTGAAAAAGAAGAAGAAAAGAGTCGGGGTAGCTACACTGGGAAGAAGGTTTGAGAATGAAGCTAGAAGAGTTCTTGAATTTCCCTCCGCATCTGAGGAGGAAACCAGTAAGGGAAAAGGAGTTGCACTACCTTCTGAGTCCGAGGCTGAAGAGGAAGAGGTTGAGGAAGATGAGGACTATTCAGAGTAACAATACCCGCCAGCGGACGACAAGTACAAAATC
Organism: Vicia faba; assembly: GCA_948472305.1. NCBI lineage: Eukaryota > Viridiplantae > Streptophyta > Magnoliopsida > Fabales > Fabaceae > Vicia > Vicia faba. The sequence continues at coordinate 88,020,406 of OX451736.1, forward strand.
CTGGAAGATAGACTGGCAGCTATGGAGCTGCAAAGGGTTCCAGGGTTAGATTTTGAAGAATTGGGATTGATTGCTGGAATTGTGATCCCTCCAAAGTTTAAGGTACCAACTTTTGCAAAGTATGACGGGCTGTCTTGCCCAAAGATGCACCTGAGGTCGTATGTCAGGAAAATTCAACCTCATTCATCCGACAGAAATCTTTGGGTACACTTCTTCCAGGATAGCCTGTCTGGTACACAGCTAGATTGGTTTTACAAGCTTGAGAGGTCAGAGGTACATAGTTAGGAGGATTTGGCAGCTGCTTTTTATCGCCAGTATCAATATAACTCTGACTTGGCGCCAACCCGTACTCAGCTACAAAGTATGGGAATAGCCTCAAATGAGGGATTCAAGGAATACGCCCATAAATGGCACGACTTGGCCGGAAGAGTACAGCCACCTCTTTCCGATAGGGAACTAGTTGATATGTTCTTGGGAACCCTATCTGGCCCGTTCTTCAACCATTTGATCGGGATCTCTTCCGCAGGGTTTACTGAATTGATTCTGACTGGCGAACGGGTGGAAGCTGGTATTAAGAATGGGAAGATTCAAAAGGAGGCCTCTGCATCTACAACTGCTAAGAAATCATTTCCGGTCAAGAAAGAGGCAGCTGTTGTGTACTCTCAGAAGGGGTCAGGAAGAACTGAGCGCCGACCGACTGTGGGGGCCGTGATGATCCAAAATTCATCAAATGATCAGCCTCGTAATAATCAATCCAGACCAAATCAGCAACGGGTAGAACGGCCACAACGGCAGTTCACCCGCATCAATATGACACCTGCACAAGTTCTTCCCCATTTGTTGAAGTTGAATCTAACTGGTTTAAAGGAGGCACCGAAAAACCCCAACACCACATCTACATACTATCATGCCAATGCCAAATGTGCCTACCATTCTGATAGCGTCGGACATGACACCAACAATTGTTGGGCGCTAAAGAATAAAATTCAAGACTTGATAGATGCAAAAGAGGTCGAGTTCGATGCTCCGGAGAATCCGAATGTAATATCCGCTTCGATGCCAAAGCATGGCCATCATGTTCATGCTATTGAAGAAGATCTGTATGTTTCTGCTGTTGACGATCTGGTAACCCCACTGTTGACAATCAAGTTAAATTTGTTGAAGGCTGGGATTTTCCCAGGATGTAAAGAAGACTGCTACTGTTGTTCCTGCCTACCAATCGACTGTCTATTGCTGAAGATAAGCATCCAAGGCCTAATGGAAAACCAACAAATTCTTTTCGAAAAGATTCCTGCTATTCCAACTCCTATCAAAGATATTTCAATAATCACCATTTCCACCAATCTTTCCAAGGTCCCTAAAAAGCCTGTTAAGATTACATCCGCTATGAAGTTTGTCCCTCTGAAAATAACCATGCCTGGGCTTGTCCCCTACATTTCTGACAAATCAATACCATGTAATTACGGTGGAGAAATCTACTACCATGGTGTTAAACAAGTTGAGATAACTGAAGAGAGCTCTGACGAAGAAGATGCCGACATTGGAAACACTGCCGGTACGAGCAAGTTTACCCAAAGTGGGAGAATATTTTCTCCAGAGATTGCCCCTCCAAAGGCAATCTTTAGACCCTCAGCTGCTGCCAAAGTTACTCCTGCACCAATAAAACTATCTGCAAGAACTCCGTTGATTGAAGAAGCTGTTATTCCTGTTGTTGTCCCTCCTACTTCTGCTGATAAGGGGAAAGGGATCCAAGATGAGCTCGTCAGGACGAGGGCTCAGCCATTGGTTATCCCCGAAACCTCTAAGAAAGAAATGGAGGAGATTCTGAAGATAATTAAGAAGAGTGATTATGACGTGGTGGAGCAACTGGGGCAAACCCCCTCGAAGATATCCATGCTAGCTTTGCTGCTTTGTTCTAAGGCTCATGCCAAGGCATTGATAAGATTTCTGAAGACAGCCCATGTTCCCCAGGAAACCTCAGCCGATCAATTCCAAGATTGTGTAGCCAGCCTGACCGTAGACAGCGGCCTGGGTTTCTCCGATGCTGACCTGACTCCGAAAGGAAGAAAGCACAATGACACATTACATGTGTCGGTTGAATGCCGAGGAACTACTATGGCCCATGTTTTGGTCGACACTGGCTCTTCTCTGAACGTGCTGCCTAAGAAAGCTCTAGATCGATTAGATTGTGAGGGCTTGGAGCTGAAACCGAGTAATATCATTGTCAGGGCCTTTGACGGATCAAAGAGAATGGTACATGGGGAGGTCGACATCCCTATCAAGATAGGCACTGAGGTATTCCACTCAACTTTCTATGTGATGGACATTCGTCCGTCATACTCTTGCTTGCTAGGGAGACCATGGATACATAATGTTGGCGCGGTCACTTCCTCCCTACATCAGATGCTGAAATACCCTATCAAAGGAAAGATTATAATTGTACACGGTGAAGTAGAATATATGATCAGTCACCTGAAATCCTTTCGGTATGTGGAGGTAGAGGGCGAATTCATTGAGACACGGTTCCAACACTTCGAGGAAATGGCTCCCGAGGTTGCTGTAGCAAAGGCAGTAGCTGAGGAACCCAAGCAGATAGCCAGGATGGCATCTCTGAAAGACGCAAAGGCTACAATAAAGGAGGGAAAGAGCTCAGCATGGGGACAGTTGCCTGACATTCCTCACAAAACAGACAAGTTTGGGTTGGGATTTACCGCTGCGGGGCAAAAAGCTATGCGTCGCTCAAAAATTGAAAGGACACCCATCAAGATCTCTCATGGAATTAATGCTTTGGAAGACGAAGACGAAGAGGGTAACATTGAAGACTGGATCTTCCCAACCATCGAAGGGGGATTACACAACTGGGAGGCGAAAGACTTCGTCCCCATTACTTTCATTAACCAGTAACTTATCTTTCGAACATTTCCTGTTGGTCTGTAATAATTACTTTTAAACAATCTGCACACTACTTTTTCACCTCATGCCTTGCCCGGGGTATGTAGGTCCATTTGTAAGGGTTTTGATGCTCTTCATATCCATATGCCATGTTTAATGATTCATTGGACGTTTTTCATTGATAAACTGCTGTGTTCATTTTCTTTCCTTTTGCATTTTTGTTTGTTTAAGGATGGCTATCCCTTACACACACCCACACTCACAAATGCAGGTACCCATCCACTCTGGATTCTATGGGTGACTATTCTGCTATGTCCTTCAACAACTCTGAAGATTTGGTCAATCAGGCTGAGTATGAAGATGACAAAGATTGTGAAGTACCAGGGGAACTAGCCAGACTTCTACAGCAAGAAGAAAGGGCCATCTTGCCTCACGAAGAGTTGTTGGAAACTGTCAACTTAGGAACAGAGGAAGATCGAAAGGAAGTACAAGTGGATGCAAACCTGGAACCAAGTGTCAAGGAGCGTTTGGTACAGCTGTTAAATGAATACGTTGAAATCTTCGCCTGGTCTTATGAAGACATGCCGGGTTTAGACCCTGATATCGTGGTTCACCGTCTCCCTACAAGAGAGGATTGTCCACCGATCAAGCAAAAAGTCCGCCGAATGATGATCGACATGTCTGAGAAGATTAAAGCAGAAGTAATGAAGCAATTCAATGCTGGATTTCTGGCTGTTACATCCTATCCACAATGGGTTGCTAACATTGTGCCAGTACCTAAAAAAGACGGCAAGGTCAGAATGTGTGTGGACTACTGGGATTTGAATAGGGCCAGCCCTAAGGATGATTTTCCGCTACCGCACATCGACATTTTGATTGACAACACAGCTCAGCACAAAGTGTTTTCCTTCATGGATGGATTCTCGGGCTACAACCAGATCAAAATAGCCCTCGAGGACATGGAGAAAACAACTTTTGTAACACAATGGGGTACCTTCTGCTACAAGGTGATGCCGTTCGGACTGAAGAACGCAGGGGCAACTTATCAACGCGCCATGGTAGCTTTGTTTCATGATATGATACATCATGAGATTGAAGTTTACGTAGACGATATGATAGCTCGATCACAAACAGAGGAGGAACACCTTGAACATCTGCAAAAGTTGTTTGCCAGGTTGAAAGAGTACAAACTCAGGCTGAATCCAAGTAAGTGTACTTTTGGAGTTAGGTCTGGTAAACTTCTAGGATTTATTGTCAGCAACAAGGGCATTGAGGTCGATCCAGCAAAAGTGAAAGCAATACAAGAAATGCCTGCTCCCCGCACTGAAAAGGAGGTTAGAGGGTTCTTGGGGCGCTTGACCTATATTGCCAGATTCATCTCTCATCTGACGTCTACCTGTGAGCCAATCTTCAAACTATTGAAGAAAGATCAAGTAGTCGAATGGAATGACGATTTCCAAGCTGCTTTTGATAAGATCAAGGAGTATTTGCTAGAACCTCCTATTCTGATGCCACCCGTCGAAGGAAGACCGTTGATCATGTATCTGACCGTCTTGGATAACTCAACGGGGTGTGTTTTGGGCCAGCATGACGAGTCTGGTCGAAAAGAGCATGCTATTTATTACCTTAGCAAAAAGTTTACCGACTGTGAGACTCGCTACTCACTGCTCGAGAAAACTTGCTGCGCTTTGGTATGGGCTGCTCGCCGACTAAGGCAGTATATGCTGACTCATACCACCTTGTTGATTTCCAAAATGGATCATATCAAGTATATCTTCGAGAAGCCTGCTTTATCAGGAAGAATAGCTAGATGGAAAATGATCCTAACTGAGTATGACATCCAGTATACTACCCAAAAAGCTATAAAAGGGAGTGTACTAGCTGATCATCTAGCTCATCAAGCTATCGAAGATTATCAACCCATGAGATTTGACTTCCCAAACGAGGACATCATGAATTTGGACTACATTGAAGGTAACGGACCGTATGACGGACCTGAAAATGGATCCCGATGGACCCTGTACTTTGATGGTGCTTCAAATGCACTTGGAAACGGTATCGGTGTGGTACTCATTTCCCCAGAAGGTTGTCACACGCCTTTCACGGCCCGACTTTGCTTCAGCTGCACCAACAACATGGCTGAGTATGAAGCTTGCATCTTTGGTCTCAAGGCTTCTATAGACTTGGGGATCAAATCTTTGATCGTATTTGGGGACTCGGCTTTGGTTATCAGTCAAATCAAAGGAGAGTGGGATACCAAGCATCCTAATCTTATCCCATACAAAGAACATGTCCTGACATTGTTGCCTCATTTCGAGCAAATCACCTTCGAGCATTTCCCGCGAGAAGAGAATCAACTAGCAGATGCTCTGGCAACAATGTCTTCCATGTTTAAACTCAACTGGGATAACGAGGCTCCCCAAATCACCATCGAGCAAATGGATGAACCTGCGCATTGTCATGAGATTAATACCGAAGAAGTAGTGGAACAACCTTGGTTTCACGAAATCAAAAGGTATCTCCAGACTAGAGAATATCCCGAAGGAGCTTCCGTAAATGACAAGAAGTTCCTAAGGAAATTTGCTGCCAAGTTCTTCCTGAGCAACGACATCCTCTATAAACGCAGCCATGATTGTGTTCTACTCCGATGTGTAGACAAAGCTGAAGCAGAGCTAATCATGACCGAGATACACAGTGGTACATTTGGAACCCACTTGAGCGGGCATACGATGGCTAAGAAGATTCTAAGGGCAGGCTATTACTGGTCTACCATGGAAGCAGATTGCCATCAGCATTCCCGTACTTGCCATAAATGTCAGGTCTACGCTGACAAGATTCATATTCCTGTGGTTCCTCTCAACGTTCTGACATCTCCTTGGCCATTCGCAATGTGGGGCATTGACATGATTGGAGAGATCAAGCCCACGGCGTCCAACGGACATCGCTTTATCCTGGTCGCCATTGACTACTTTACCAAATGGGTCGAAGCAGCTTCCTTCGCCTCTGTTACAAAAAATGTGGTTTCCCTCTTCATCAAGCAAAACCTCATATGCTGGTATGGTGTCCCCGACAGGATCATCACAGACAACGGCACAAATCTGAATAATACTATGATCACCGCTCTATGCGAACAGTTCAAGATTTATCATCATAATTCATCTCCCTATCAGCCGAAGATGAACGGTGCTGTTGAAGCTGCGAACAAAAACATTAAGAAGATCATTCAGAAAATGACAGTCACTTACAAGGACTGGCATGAGATGCTACCGTTCGCTCTGCATGGATACCGTACCACGGCACGAACTTCAACCAGGGCAACCCCATTTTCTTTGGCATATGGCATGGAAGTTGTCCTGCCCATGGAAGTTCAGATTCCTTCTTTAAGGATTATGAAGGACGCTGGTTTGAATGAAGATGATTGGGTTCAGACCCGACTTGATCAACTCAATTTGATCGACGAGAAGCGACTCGTTGCTGTTTGCCATGGTCAAACATATCAAAAACGGATGATCAAGGCTTTCAACAAGAGAGTCAGACGTCAAGTATATCAAGTCGAAGATCTCATAATCAAGTGAATTATCTTGCCGCAAAGTGATCCCAGGGGCAAATGGACTCCTATATACGAAGGACCATTCTTGATCAAGAGCATATTTTCTGGTGGTGCAATGATTCTGACCACCATGGACGGCGAAGATTTGCCGCACCCTGCGAACACAGACATAGTCAAAAGATACTACACATAAAACAACCCGACAAGTTGAAAACCCGAAAGGGAGGCTTGGGCAAAAATGGGCATCCCGGTGAACCGAAAAACTGAAAGGGCGGTTCAGGCAAAAATTAGGGATAAAACAAAAAAATCTGTACACCCGGCAAGTCGAAAACCCGAAAGGGCGGCTTTGGCAAAAATGGGTTTCCCGGTGGATCGAAAACCCGAAAGGGCGATCCAGGCAAAAGTTAGGGAATTAAAGCGTATGCCTATGTCTCGTCGGATCACTTTAAAGAACAATCTGTTCATCAACCAGTTCCAATCTTCTAATCAATCCAGTCATCGGCAAACAAAGCATTTGAATGGATAAGATGTTCAGAGTTGTGAAAGCCATAACAGAATGGGATCCCATAGAATTGTTGCACATAGCCATCTTTCTTGTATAAAATTTTCAATTCTTTATGACAGCATCCTCTTACTAGGGTGTCTGTCTCCTTTGTACAAAGATACTCATAAAAAGTTAATACAAATACTTTTCCAAATACAGAAATTTGCTTTGTCTTCCTTTTTCTCTTTTGCACTTATGTTTTATTTGAGAAACGTCCAATGTTTTGTTAAATAGGCATATGCATTTGAACATAATCATTTTCCTTACAAACCAAGAAAAGATGATTACTGATAAGTTGAGGGTACAGATGAATACCTTGATGCCCTTTCAGAAGGAATCCCCAGCGGTTCTAAACTCCAAATTCCTCAATAAAGTCAAAATCCAGGACTTAATTCCCCAAATAGAGTTAAACTTCAGGATCCTTAGCAGAGCAAAAGCTTTCTCAAAACTGTTTTCCCCAGCCAGAGAGCCTTCCAGAATTCAATTCCCCTCGGAGTTAAATTTCAGAATCCTCAGTGGAACCTTAAAATCTGAAAACACTATCCCCAGTTGAAGTCCAGCTATCAATCTCCAGCGAAGCTAACACCTCCAACTATCAATCCCCATCGGAACCAGACTAGTGAACTTTCTCCCCACAGAGATGTTTCTCACCAGATTGAAGATTCTCAGTCTCACTCCTCCAGCATAAGTCTATCAGGTTCTGAACTCCCCAGTAGAGATCATCAGAAATTCTCATTCCCTACAAATCATCAAGGAGTTCCAATCCCCAGCAGTGGTCCTAAGGTCCCTCAACCATTGAAGATTTTTGCATTCCCCAAGAAGAATGAAGACTCTCATTTCCAGTTCCTCACAAGATATTCAGATATTCCCCAGTGAAGATCTCCTCAGGACAGGAATTCCCCAATAGATTGGCACACAACCCAAGCTCCTGATTCCCCAGCAGTAGTCAACAAGGATGGCTCATCTTCAGCAATCAGAGATTCCTGCATTCCCCTGCAGCAGTCAATGATCCACTTTCCCCGGCAACAGTCAAGATTCTTTTATCTCCTGCCATCCAGGACTCATCTATCCTCAGCAAGACAGCTCTTCAGCTTACATGCGCATTCATTTACATTCACATCATAAACATTGATATAACATATATATTGCATCATACATATCATGCAACATAACTTTGTGTTTTAGCTAACATGTCATCCTTTTCAGGATAAGATTAAAAGGCCATCATTAACAAATATTCAGATATAGTACAAATACACCCCAGACACGGCGGTAATTCTATTACTCATTCAGAATTTATTCAGATACAGTATGGATACACCCCAGACACGGCGGTCATTCTATCACTCATTCAGAATCTCAAGTCAGATACAGTACAGATACACCCCAGACACGGCGTTCATTCTACTACTCATTCAGACTACAACAATCAGATACAGACTAGATACGCTCTAGACACGACAGCCATTCTATCTGTCATTCAGATTCACTTATCCACCTCAAGGTCCAATTCATTCCAAGCACGGATACCATTCTAACCCTTACAACAGCAGTTTGATTCTCCCCAGTGCGTTCGCCACGGAAGTCATTCTGTCATTTATTTAGATCCCAGATACGGTTCAGATACACTTCAAACACGGAAGTCATTCTATTACTCATACGGATCTCAAATTCTAGATACACTCCAGACACGGAAGTCATTCTGCTACTCGTACAAATCTCAACTTCAGATACAGTCCAGATACGCTCCAGACACGGTTGCCATTCTGTCACTCATTCAGAATTTGTCCCCAGCACGCAGTTGCTCCATACAGATATTTCTCTGTTAACCGGATACAATACAGATACACTCCAGACACGGCAGTCATTCTGATATTCATTCTACTTTCAAACGCAGTTACAGCTCGGATACGCCCCAGACACGGAGGCCATTCTTTTGCTCATACAAACTCAGTCTCCAGATACAGCTCAAAGGCATTCCAGATACGGATACCATTTTGATCCTCATTCTTCTGACCAATCACATTGCAGTTCAACAAACATTTCAGATGGCATCTTTAAGCCCATCCCCGACAAGATTATGTCACCCCTCCAGATGGCATCTTTAAACCCATCTCCAAATGGCATCTCTAAGCCCATTCCCGCATCCATTGTTCTGACGAGTACAAATTTAAGGGCACTCTAGTGTCCAGTCTCCTTTTACCTTCGAGACGCGAAAGGCAAACTTGCCAATCTAACTCTTCAGGTGCAAGAAGATTGAACAGGGGCAACTGTTGTACCCCAAAATTTTCCCTCTCATTTCTCCAATATTTTCTCATCACAAGACTCTTGGAGCTCAAGATCAAGTTAGGGTTTGTCCTGCTCAAGACTCCTCCTTGCACTATTGACCCAAATTAGGGTTTGAGTTTGCACAAGGATGTTTTGACCTAAAATGCTCAAAGTGACTTTAATGCTTCATGTTGGACTCACAAGTCTATCCATACCAAGTTTCAAGCCTTGATTCCAATCTTTGCCCAGTCAATTGGACAGTTGACCTAAAAATCAGCTGTATTGGGGAAAAAGTCAACTGTGACCAATTGACAGTCAAACCTCATGATTTTTGACCCATATCAACATAATGAACTCATATGGACCATTTGATCAAGTTTGGATCACAATTCCACAAGAAATTTGATCAGATCACCAAAAGGGTAAAATGGTCATTTTTAGGGTTTTGACTGCACAAAGGCAATTTTTGACTTTTTGACCTAACCAATGGCAAATCAAGCTCACATATGGATTCAAGGACTCAATGGCATTGTCTTGACCCATTCAACAAGTTCAAAAGATCTCAAATGCACAAGATTGACAGATGAATTTTCCAGTCAACTGATCAAATTTGACTGTATACTGAAAAGTCAAACTTTGACTTTTTGGTCAAAATCAAGTGCCAAGATTCATTTTTCATCAAGACATGTCAAATTATGAAACTTTTTCATCAAGAAACCCAAAATTGCAAATTAGGGTTTAAAATGAAGAAATTTCATAACTTGGAATTTTTCTAAGTTATAAAATTTCCTTATTTTTTCCTAACTTTGTCCCATTTTTTCATCAAGATACATTTCGGTTCAAACAAAACTCAAAACATGAAAGTTGTAGTCCATTGCAAAATCTACAACTTTTATTCACAAGGTTTCCTCAAAATAAGCTTGTAGCTCAAGTTATGATTTTTGGAACAAGGGTGCAAAACATTCTTAACTTAGAAAAATTTTGACCTATTCTAGGCAGGATTTTTCCCCAACTTCATGGCCACTTTTCACATGCTTCCACTTGGAATTTCAATTTTCATTACCAAGATGGATTGTAGTACACATTCCAAGCTTTCCAAATTGTCCAAGAACTTCTCAAACACCCTTGTGGTTAGGGAGAATCGAATTTGCAAAGTTGGGCAAAATCCATTTTTGTTCTTGACCAAGGCATGTTCATACACTTTGCATTTTCAAACTCAGCATGGTTCAAGCTAGATTACAGGCCTCTAATCTTTCTCACACTCAATAATTTAATGCCAATGCTTTGTGTTCAAGTCTTATTTTGTGTGTTTAGCCCTTACATGCAAGATTAAGCCATATATGGCAAAAGCAATTTTGCCATTCTTGTAAAGATACACTTTATGTCAAATTCACAAATCAAAGAGGTACAAGCCAGATCTTTTAGGCACAAGTTTATGGACAAATCCCACTGATCAAGAAGAGAAAATTCAGCATGCTTGAGGGGCTTGTAATAGCCTATAACCCAACTTGACAATCTTGGCTTAGAGAGAAAGAAACATTGCAAAAGATATCAAACTGAGAGCTCCTGTCAACACAAGCCTAAACAAACTTTGCAAACACTTTTCACTTGATCCAACTGACCTAAAACACGAATCAACCAGAGCTCAAACCTTCTCATTCATCAAAACACAGTTTTGTTGCAAAACAGGGTACCTGCTGCAGTTTGATTTGGCCAGCTCAACATTCGTGCTCTTTGGCTAAAACCACTTCAAACACATTCTATATCATCCATACAAACTATCCCAAGCCCTAGATACAGACTGTAACACCCCTAACCAAGTTTGCCATTTTCACTTTTCAGCTATGCAGGTTGAGTTACATAGCTCGATTCAGATAGTTTCAAAGCAAGCTAGAGGTTGGAGGAGCATCCTTGGACCTCAAGCAAGCTGTACAAGTCCTCAAACCCCATTGAAGGTACCTCCATTATTGCACACGACTCAAGATGAACAGGTAAAATTTTGAACTTCTATCTCTCTATCCAAGCATAGTTAGGCTTAAGTTTGTGAAGAAAGCATGTTCTACTCATAGCCCTGAAGCCATCCATGTAGTTACTTTTCATTTATGTTGTGTGTGCTGAGAGAATTTTGGACCTGAACATAGAAGAAAACTTAGGTCAGGAATTGGGGGAGGAGAAATTCTCTCTCATTTCTGAGAGTTAGAACAACTTCTTTATATGTTTAGAATCGTGACATGATGCTCTATAATGTTTATGTTGTGAGTTTTTGTTAAAAGTCAAAGAATCAAGAGATAGCAGATGGAGAAGGAAACGCGCGTTTTTCTGTTTGAATCTGGCTGGAGGTTGAAGACAAGCCACTTGGGCTGGGCCTGAGTTGTTTTTCTGTTTGCACCACTTTTCTCATTTTACACCCCCCTGGCCCATTGTGTGATTTTTTAATCATTTTTGATTTTTTCTTTTTGTTTCTGACTTGTTATTTTTTACTCAAATATAAAAAATATTAAAAATATTTTTTCACCCATTTTTGCATTTATTTGACATTTATTTGTTTTATTTAGTTTATACTTGTAAATAAATATACATACCTTTATTTCAAAACCCTAGAAAATAATACAAAAAATATATTTTTTTTTAGTTATTATTTCTTATTTTACATTTTGGAAACATTTTCTAAAAATATACACTTTTGTAAATAATTAATATTTCATTTTTTGTATATATTTAGTATATTTAAATGTATATAATATAAATACTTGTATATTTATTAAATATTTAGGACAAAAACATGAAAATAATACCTTTTATTTTTATTAATATATGACATCAAAAATACTTTTTTTCACAATATACTTCTTTTTTTTTGTATATAATTAACAAATATAGTATATAATATAATTAATAAATAATATTTATTTAGAAAACTAGGGTTTTGCCCTAAACCATGAAAATATCCAAAAAAATTGACTTTTTATTTTTGTGTATATTTTACATTGAAAAACACTTTTACATACATAAAAAACATTTTTGTGCATAATACATTTTGCATATTTATTGTATTTATTTAATTATTGTACAATTAAATAACTTGTATATTCAATATGGATGTAATAATTCTAGATTTAATTTTTTGCTAAATATCCCCCATTCAAACATTTGTACCCCCATCCCCATAATTATGTTGTAATAATTTAGGATTTTAAATTTTGCATTTTAAAGCTTTCTAATTATGCCATGATAGACCTAGGGTTTGTATGCAAAAATCAAATAACAAATAGCTTGACTTAATGCAAAGACAAAAAAGCATGAAAATGGACAACACTAATCACACTTGCACCCTTAGGGTTACTCCACTTGTTGCCTTCAAAAATGGGCCATGCTTGCATGTTGAGTGTCTTTGGCAAAACAAAACAAATCAAATGATCATAGTCCCTCGATGACGCTTTCGAAAGTTGCCTACAAAATGATCATAGTCCCTTCAAAGCAAAATTGCCAAAGACACTTGGCACCATTGCATTCATGGTCCATACGATGACCCGCGCCCGTCCCGTTAACATCCTAACACAAGATTGTCCACCAAATACAATGGTGGAACAATACTGTTAAAAGGGTTAAAACATAGGAAAGATCTTTGAGAAATTTAGGGTAGATAGCTCTTGGTTACTTGACCAACTTGCAAAACAAATCCTTGCCTTTTTCAAAAACACACATCACTACACAATTTCAAAACAAACTTTCAAAAACATTGAAAACTTTTCAAAAGACAAATACACCTTTGTATACATTCAAACATGGATCATTACAAAGGTTGCCACCACTATGGCCTCTTTTCAAAATATCTTTCAAAACACACACAAAGCACCATTTCAAACAATTGAAAATGCAAGACAAGTGATCTAAGCAAGTAACTAAGAGCCCATGGATAACCATGGATAGAAAGGGTGCTAATACCTTCCCTTTCTATAATCTACTCCCCGAACCCAAGAAAACATCTCAAAGGTTTTTGCTGTGCTTTTTAACCTTTCCTTAGGATAAAATAAAAAGTCGGTGGCGACTCTTGCTAAACCGAAACATTTGCAAATACAAACGCAAAACCTCAAGTCAGTTCTCCCACCGTATCACAGGGAGCTTTGGAACTCACACAAGACGGTCAGATTGAATTCTTTTGCCATCCCCCCAAAGTTCTCCATTTGAAGTGACAAGTACTGAGACGAGAAGACTTTTTGTTCATTATAATTTTCAAGTTGTAATTTTCTTTTGATTGTTCAGACATTTATTCATGTCAAACTTTGTTACTTCATCAATGCATTGCATATGTCTATTTTGAATAAGTCCATTCGTATTCACTATATTCAAATTGCTTTCATTTTTGTGATGTTCAACTCTCGATTAAAAATTCTAAGCCTTTTGAGGGAGGATGACGAAAATGATATGAAAATCTCTACAGTATGCTTTTGAACATACCCCGCTGTCGATGTACAGGAATTGTTTCAAATCCTAAATAGTGGAGTTATAAGAAAGATAATCCCTCGTCCACCCCTTTGAGCCAAAGAAGTAGGAGTTTTTCTTTTCACATAAATTAAAACCCTTAATCACAACCCGGGGCAGGGTAGTTTTCTCAGCTGATCCAGGTGCACAATGAATGGCATCAAAGAAGTCCTTCTGAAACAAAAGACGGTGTTGGTTCCATATAATCATAAGGACGGGCAGTCATTATCTCTCAAAATAAAAGCCCAATAAGTCAAAACCTATGAAGAAGACTTAAGAAAAACCGGGGCATCCCGCTGACTGTAAATACAAAAAGAAACAGTTTAGGCAAAAGACAAAGATAATAAAATCAAAAAGAGGTCCTAAAAACTCTCAACAAAATGACTGCCTGTTCAAAATAAATTGTTTGTATCCGAACCATCACTGGTATATCAGAGCAAAGACTCAAACAAGATCTAATGCACGATTAGCTGAGTTTAAGATCGAAGAATATCACGAAGAACGGGTGGGTACAAATAAAATTTGAGCCTTTATTCTTTGTTTCTTAAAACCGTGAACCAGGCCACGTTATAACCCTTAAAAAGTCCTAGCTGAAGCATGGGTTAGTCCGAAAGCATACTGTTACAAAAGGTATCCTAACTCCTATAGGGCTTGCTGTAAATCCTGAGTTGACGTCACATTTTACAAAATTTTCCTATCTTACTTAAAAAATGCATTTTCAAAAACTTCAAGACAGACATAAGCTTTGCATTCTTAAAATAACATTGTTTGCATATGACTATTTGTTCAAACACCGGAGAAATTCGCACGATGAATATCTAGTGAACAAAAACCTTTTCAATAAAAAAGGTCACCTCAAGTGGAAAAAACACCTCCAACCAAGGGAAACGACATGAGCAATGTCCATCATCTGGGGAAGTTAAGTCAAGATTCAAGGAATCTCTCAAAATGCCAAATAGCCAGGGGAAAATCTCCATCTGAATCAATTGGGGCATTGGACATGAATTCCAGCAACGAATCTTGCATGATCAAACGAAGATCTTCTGGTAGTATGGCAACACAACACTACCGACAGTGACAACTCCCTACACTCTGAGAGCATTGGACATAGTCGTAAAATACTGCACATGAACAAAGACCCGCTAGGTTGACTGGCCTAGGCAAAAATAAGGGCATCCCAACGAACCAAAAGGGTTCGGGAAAAAATTAGGGATAAAGAAAGAAAAATCTGTACACCCGGCAAGTCGAAAACCCGAAAGGGCAGCTTGGGCGAAAAAGGGTATCCCGGTGGACTGAAAACCCGAAAGGGCGGTCCAGTTAAAAATTAGGGATCAAAGCGTAGGACTATGTCACGTCATCTCGTCACTAGCCTACCAGAAGAAGACTTGTCATTTTGACAGAAAGATACCAAGCACCTCATAGGTGGGGATAATACTCGATCCACAGGGCCTCCGCAGGCACCTTCTCCCGCAGAAACAGGGGCAAAAAAGTCTCGATGCAAGCCATCGTCATATTCTTAGCACGCACCCTAGTAACATTCACTCCCCGCATAGTAAGACAGTAAAGATAGCTCTCCCCAGCTGAGGCTTGCAACTGTGAATGAGTCGGTAATATTCTCCCCTAGCAGAGTATAAGAATTTTCCCCGGCAGAATACAAGATACCCCCAGTGGAGTCAATATTTCCCCAGCACGGTCTGAAAAAGCTTCCCCAATGGAGTTGAATCATCATCCCCAATAGACTCTGGAAGTTTATCCCCAGCGGAGTACAAAAATAAATCTCCCCAGCCAAGTTCAAAGGATCACTCCCAGCATAATTCAGAAGGATTTTCCCCACAAGAATCTAACAGGTTTATCCCCAGCAAATCGCAACTGAGAGATCACCCCCAACGAAGTTCTTTCCTTTCACAAACAAGAATTCAATCCTCAACAGATTCAGTATCACCAGCAACGGTAATCCATCCCCAGCGGAGCTTATCAGTGGAATCCTCAGCAAAGCATCTCTTCCCCACAGAGTAATCTCCTCATCAGTTTATTCCCCCCAACAGAGTCATCCTCTCCTGCAGGTTTATTCTTGCAATCATCTTCGTTCGTCATCCCCAGCGGAAACGAAGAATTCAACTCTATTCTCCAGCAAGCTATCTAGGATTTATTTTCCCCAACTAAAACATTACATTTCCATACATCATGATACATGCATATACGCATCATACCATACAATCTCATTTATGTTGAGAACATCATTGCTTGATCCATATCATGCATTGCATATGGCTGACCTTTACCTTTAAGGAAAGATGCAGTTAAATTCTCAACTATGTGGAAGACCTTCTCTGGTCTAGTTAAATCGATTCCTAAAGATTTTTCTGATGCCGATCCAGTTGAAGTTATTCCAAGACCTTCTCTGGTCCAGTTAAATTGATTCCTAAAGATTTTTTTGATGCCTATCCAGTTGAAGTTATTCCAAGACCTTCTCTGGTCCAGTTAAATCGATTCCTAAAGATTTTTCTGATGCCGATCCAGTTGAAGTTATTCCAAGACCTTCTCTGGTCCAGTTAAATCGATTCCTAAAGATTTTTCTGATGACGATCCAGTTGAAGTTATTCCAAGACCTTGTCTGGTCCAGTTAAATCGATTCCTAAAGATTTTTCTGATGCCGATCCAGTCAAAGTTATTCCAAGACCTTCTCTGGTCCAGTTAAATCGATTCGTAAAGATTTTTATGATGCCGATCCAGTTGAAGTTATTCCAAGACCTTGTCTGGTCTAGTTAAATCGATTCCTAAAGATTTTTCTAATGCCGATCCAGTCAAAGTTATTCCAAGACCTTGTCTGGTCCAGTTAAATCGATTCCTAAATATTTTTCTGATGCCGATCCAGTCAAAGTTATTCCAAGACCTTCTCTGGTCCAGTTAAATCGATTCCTAAAGATTTTTCTGATGCCGATCCAGTTTGAGTTTTTCCAAGACCTTGTCTGGTCCAGTAAAATCGATTCCTAAAGATTTTTCTGATGCCGATCCAGCCAAAGTTATTCCAAGAACTTCTATGGTCCAGTTAAATCGATTCCTAAAGATTTTTCTGATGCCGATCCAGTTGAAGTTATTCCAAGACCTTGTCTGGTCCAGTTAAATCGATTCCTAAAGATTTTTCTGATGCCGATCCAGTCAAAGTTATTCCAAGACCTTCTCTGGTCCAGTTAAATCGATTCCTAAAGATTTTTCTGATGCCGATCCAGTTGAAGTTATTCCAAGACCTTGTCTGGTCCAGTAAAATCAATTCCTAAAGATTTTTCTGATGCCGATCCAATCAAAGTTATTACAAGACCTTCTCTGGTCCAGTTAAATCGATTACTAAAGATTTTTTTGATGCCGATCCAGTTGAAGTTATTCCAAGACCTTGTCTGGTCTAGTTAAATTGATTCCTAAAGATTTTTCTGATGCCGATCCAGTCAAAGTTATCCCAAGACCTTCTCTGGTCCAGTTAAATCTATTCCTAAAGATTTTTTTGATGCCGATCTAGTTGAAGTTATTCCAAGACCTTGTCTGGTCCAGTTAAATCGATTCCTAAAGATTTTTCTGATGCCGATCCAGTCAAAGTTATTCCAAGACCTTCTCTGGCCCAGTTAAATCGATTCCTAAAGATTTTTCTGATGCCGATCCAGTTGAAGTTATTCCAAGACCTTGTCTGGTCCAGTAAAATCGATTCCTAAAGATTTTTCTGACTCTGATCCAGTCAAAGTTATTCCAAGACCTTCTCTGGTCCAGTTAAATCGATTCCTAAAGATTTTTCTGATGCCGATCCAGTTGAAGTTATTCCAAGACCTTGTCTGGTCCAATTAAATCGATTCCTAAAGTTTTTTCTGATGCCGATCCAGTCAAAGTTATTCCAAGACCTTGTCTGGTCCAGTTAAATCGATTCCTAAAGATTTTTCTGATGTCGATCCAGTCAAAGTTATTCCAAGACCTTGTCTGGTCCAGTTAAATCGTTTCTAAAGATTTTTGTGATGTCGATCCAGTCAAAGTTATTCCTAGACCTTCTCTTGTCCAGTTAAATCAATTCTTAAATATTTTTCTGATGTCGATCCGGTTGAAGTTATTCCAAGACCTTGTCTGGTCCAGTAAAATCGATTCCTAAAGATTTTTCTGATGCTGATCCAGTCAAAGTTATTCCAAGACCTTCTCTGGTCCAGTTAAATCGATTCCTAAAGATTTTTCTGATACCGATCCAGTCAAAGTTAATCCAAGACCTCCTTTGGTTCAGTCAGATCGCCAATAAGATCTCCCTGATTCGTATTCCAATTGAAGTTATTCCAAGACTCTTGTCTGGTCCAGGTAAATCGATTCCTAAAGATTTTTCTGATGCCGATCCAGTCAAAGTTAATCCAAGACCTCCTTTGGTTCAGTCAGATCGCTGATAAGATCTCCCTGATTTGTATTCCAGTTGAAGTTATTCCAAGACCTTGTCTGGTCCAGTTAAATCGATTCCTAAAGATTTTTTCTGATGTCGATCCAGTCAAAGTTAATCCAAGACCTCCTTGGTTCAGTTAGATCGCTGTGAAGATCTCCCTGGTACGTATTCCAGTTGAAGCTATTCCAAGACTTTCGTCCGGTCCAGTTAAATCGATTCGAAGATTTTTTTCTGATGCCGATCCAGCCAAAGTTAATTCAAGACCTTCTCTGGTTCAGTCAGATCGACGATAAGATATCCCTGATTCATTTTCCAGTCGAAGTTCAGACCACATATCAACATTCTCCAAATGGCATCTGTAAGCCCATTCCCGACATCACCAGGCTGATACCACTTCATGCGAGTGCAAATTTCTGGACACTCTAGTGTTCAATCATCTTCCACCTTTGGATCACGAAAGGCACGAAAGCCAATCTACATCCTCAGGTTCAAGAAGATTGAACAAGGGCAGCTGTTGTACCCCAAAATTTGCCCTCCCATATTTCTCAAAACATTTCAAGAAAGATTCACAAGTCCAACCCGGCGCGTCATATTCAGGTGTTCTTTCGCCAAGATATCTCTGCTAACGTATTCTCAAATTCAGGTTCGGCTCAAGAATCAATTCTTTAAAGAAGGTATCTGAATGTGTGAGTTTTCTCGAAGAAATATGGTGAAAAAGTGTGCTGAAAGTGCAGTTTTACGCGCTAAAAAATTCATAACTTGAAGATCGTGGCTCGTTTTGAACCCGTTCTGGTGGCCAAAATTCCGTCTTGACGTCATCTATGTTTTCATCTCTCATGGCTGGAAGCCAATTTCGATCATAAGGTCTTCAAAAATGTGGATTTATCAAGTATTTTCGTACAGAAAATTTGTGACAGATGTTTATTTGCGTCATGTTCAGAAAATCATAACTTGGTCGATTTTCATCGTATCGAGCTGGTTCCGGCGCCAAAATTTCACAAATTGAGTTGGCTAAGTTTTCACAGAAGGTATTGAGTTCGAACGATATCCAAAAGGTCTTCTTTTTTTGCTCAGAGTACGCGTGACGCGCCGAAAATCCTGAATGCTGAATATTATTTTATCTGGGTCGAAACTTCAAAAATTTATAACTCGGTCAATTTTTATCGGATTGGGCTCATATTTTTACACAAGGTCACCGACTCAGATATCTACAACTTTTCTTCAAAAGTCGAGAATGAATTATGCTCCGATCAATATCAGTTTTTTATTGAAGAACGTGTCAGAGTCAACACTGGAGCCCAAAATAAGTTTGTCTGAGCTGAAACTTCAAAAATTCATAACTAATTCACCGTTTATCCGATTAAGACGATTTTCAGACTGGAGTTATTTCTCGATGTCGGCTACATTTTGTTTTCACATTTCAACTTCAAAAATTGCACTTAAGCCCCTGCGATTTAGCCTGCAACGTGACGAACTCAAGTGAACATTGGAGGCCCAATTGCACATTCAAAGCCCATTTTCTTTGCTCTAATTTCCATTATATAAATCTCATTATTTTCATACCAACGGGGAGAGAGAAAAAAAAACCTTGCCACAACACTGTCAGAATATCAAATTCTTTCAGGAACCCTAAAACCTTGAAATCCATATTACAAATCCCCCTCTCACTACAAACAAGTCATCCCGATTACAAACCAACATCTCACTACAAACAAGCCATCCCGGTTACAAACCAACATCTCACTATTTCTCCAGTAAGGGTAAGGCTGGCTTGATCTTCATTATCAGAAGGGCATAAAAGCATTCATATCACTACTCCTCCAGTAAGGGTAAGGTTGATTTGATCTCCATGATCAAAAGGGTATAATCATTCATACATGCCATATTGGCCTAAACATTAAATTTCTTCATATATTGGCTTTATTTATATTTTATGATATATAGTAATTTATTTAATGTGTTCATGAGATTCAACACTGCAGATTTAGACAGGATCCCATGCAGATTTATTAAGGAACATTGAGGCCAAAACATAAATGGCCAAAAGCCAAAACACAAATGGCCAAAACAGAACAACTTACACATGACACCAATACATGGCAAGACAGACATCTTGAGAAGGTTAAGGAACGTTGAGGCCAAAACACAAATGTCCAAAAGCCAAAACACAAATGGCCAAAACAAAACAGCTTACACTTGACACCAACAGCTGTTGCACCCTAAAATCAGGTCCATTTCTCACCCTTTATTTCATTTTTCTATTTTATTTTTACTAACAGTTAATTAATTTTCTTTTTTATCAAAAATCACAAAAATATTTTTATGTCCAAATAAACTTAGAATTTTATTTTTTATTAATAAATATTAATTAATTTAATTAGGTTAATTTTAGATAACTTTCATTTATTTTGTAAATAATTTAAAATTAATTAGAATAAATAGAATTTATTACTAACTTAATTATTTTATTTCTTTCCTAAAATGATAAAAACCCAAAAATATGTCATTTAATTATTTTCATTAATTAATTTAATAACCAATCAATTTTGCATTTAATTTAAAAATCTAATTTCTTTTCTTAAAAAAATAATAAAAACAACGAAAAAATCTTTTCTTTAATCCAAAAGGGTCAAAACCCTAAACTTGCGCCCGATTTAATTTCCCGCACGCGATCCATTTTATTCAATATTGTATCTGTTCCCGGAATGTAATAGTTTAATAGGACTTTACTATTTTTACCGCTTTATTTATTTTCCGCATTTTAATTTCAATGGTTGCTTTTGGCGATGTAAATACCCGATGCCTTGTAATAGTTAGTTTAATTTCCGCAATTTAATTTCCGCAACTTATACACTGTTAGATGTTTGATAATAGGGAATGCATGACAAGATTGAACGTTTAAACCTAAAATCAACATAGATCACCATTAACATGTACAAAGATAAAATAAACTGAAAACAACACACTCGCACATGCGCACTCTTAGGGTACACCTCGCTTGGTTGTCTTCGAACGTGGTCATTGAGTATAGGAAGTTTTAGAGGTCGCCCTCTTGTCCAAAGATCATAGTTACCTCGAATTGGTTGCCTCGGAAAAATGATCTAAGACATTAGGGTTACCGCTAAGGCATCCTAACATTGCTTTAGTGACCACACGTCCCTTAATCGAATTGACCCTTAAAACTCCAACGAGGGTGCTACCTACTCATCAATAGTGGGATAGCATTGTCTAAAGGACATTAGTACAAATTGATTCCTTTTTCGAGTAGGTAGATGGTTCTTAAGTACTTGCTCCTTCCAAAACAAAATAAAACTTTTCGCACTTACACTTTTCCAACAAAAACTTCTTTCAAACCCACAAACACAAAGGAAAGCAAATTTTGAAAACACTTTGAGCAAGTACCTAAGAGCCCATGGATAACCACGGATAGAAAGGGTGCTAATACCTTCCCTTTCTATAATCTACCCCCCGAACCCGAGAAATATCTCGAAAAAGGAATTTTTCTATGCTTTTTTCCTTTCCTTGTTGGATAAAATAAAAGACGGTGGTGACTCTAGCTTACCGCGACATTTTGTAAAAACAAACGCAAAACGCAAACCAGCATTCCAAACACAGTCAGTTCTCATCCACCGTATCACAGGTTACAAATGATCACACACTCACAAGGTGAATTGACTATTTAGCTAAGGGGTAGTTGTGCTCAAAATGGAACAAAAAATGCCTTGATCAATTTCTTACATTCATACAATCAACACAAGTAAAAGATTAAACATGATAAACTCTAGTTAAAACAAGCATTGTGGTCTCTAGCATATGTGAACAATGGAAAGCTACCTCACAAAAAAGGGTAGGAACTAAAGTGATTCAAAAATGAACAAGTATACAAAAGAATGAATGGCACAAAAATTGCAAAAACTCTAAGTATCATGAATATGCTAAGGTATAGAAAGCTATAAACACATACCTCGAACGTGTACAAAACTTTAACAAAATCATTCCCATGCATTCACAAGTTGAAACATTCAAACATGGAAAATCACCAAAAAAGACTTCAAGCTATCGAACCAAAATTGAGTCCAAACAACAACAAAAGAATTAATTATACTAATAATATTTACTAATACAAGGCCTAGGTGGAAGTGCGAAAACTAAAGCCAAGAAAAAATTTAAGAAGAATTTACTGGCTCTGCATAGCAGAGTGCGCTAAGCAGCCTGGAGCACGCTTAGCGCGCTACACCAGAAGCAAAAAAAAGATAGCAGCATCTGGTGCAGCTGCTATGCAACTCCATCGTCAACAACACACTTTATGCACATAAATTACAATATTTAAAACATTTACAAACACACTTCCACAAGCTAAACATGACAAGTTTGTTGAAAAACACAATTCTACATAACGAAACACAAAAATTGAAAGTGTATTTAACAAGTTGAAAAGTGAAAATTTGAAATTTAAAAACTAATTCGAGTTCAACTTGTTAAAACACAAGTCAACACATAACAAAAACAAATACAAATACAAATAATTCAACATGCTTGTTTTACATCGCAAGCTCGATGCCTTTATTGTGCAAGTTAGTAACCTCCTATCGTCATGCCATGGTATTGTCACACCGTGCAAACCTAAAGAAAGTGTCCTAACATCCACACACCAAATATTATGAAAATGAGACAATTTACAACAATACGTGAAAACAAAGAAAACCAATATATGCGCAAGTATCATATACAAGTTAATTTACAATTCTATACAACATATACATTAATTACAAAACTCAAAAACAAAAGAATTATCACAATGCGAAAACAATAGAACCAATCCCCGACAACTGCGCCATTTTGTTATTGTTGTAAAGAGGCAAGCAAAAAGTAAGTTATTAATTTACAGGGTGATATTTAGGTTATATCGTATCTTGTCCACAGAGATTGGTTATTGATTCTCCGTTCGACAATTCTATCATTAATGAGTTTGGGGTTGAATGAGTTTTGTAAATGAAATGTTATTAACAGAGAATAAATTTAAACAAAAGGAAAAACTTACCAGGTATGCATATACACTACTTCTCACAAACTTAAAACTATCGACCTGTTACACTCAACCTAACATTACTCATCAATGTCACTACGTATAAGTCATTTCTAACCCAAATTGAGAGACATACTACATCACCTCATTAGCAATCTCTCAACCACCTCGAAAACACAGAAGTCAATCGTGCTCGCATGTGTCGAAGATCTCTCAAAATGATACAAACAACACAGAGGCTTTAAGTTCTGATACCCAAGTAAATTGTCAGCTCTAAATCTATCTCTAGAGTTCATAAACTAACAAATTAATCATCCTAGATAAGAACCTAAGTAGTATATGTTTATAACAACTCAAATCCCTAGCACATAGCAAACCTATAGGACAACAATCCATAAAGATTCATAAAGCAAGTTTTATATAATGCCAAGGGCGACAAATATTCATTAGATCAAAGAAAATATACATACAAACCCAACCACAGAAGATTACATAAAGAGGAAGAGAAATGAACGGCAGATCTACAGGTTTTCTAGCGCCGATCTAAGAGAAATCCACCCCAGATTATCTGTATTCTAGCCCCATAGTTATTATCTAACTTAATCGTAACAAAATTTACAAGTTATTGGAGTTTGGAGCAAAAACTTCCCCAAAACCATAACCTAAAAATTACTGAAAATGAAGTTATAAAACAAGTCTCAGCAGACCGCGCTAAGCGGCCTCAGCGTGCTAAGCGGGTTATGTGATATTTACACATTAAGCTGACATAAACTGCGCTAAGCGCGCTATCTGCGCTAAGCAGGCTTCAAAACTTTGGTTCTTCCAAAACAGTAAACGCAAGAAGCGCGCTACAAAATGCATTGAACGCCACTCGCGGTTAGCGGCCTCCTGCGCGCTAAGCGGGCTCTCCTGGACAGCAAGTCCCAAAACTGAACTTTTATTCTGAAAACACGCATCCGGAGCCGTTCCTTCGACACCTTATTCCTCAATGCTCCAAAATGAAAAAAATACCTACAAAATAAATGGAAAAATATCAAACGATACACTATGTACACAAAAACACAAATAAACATAAACTAAATGTATTTACACAAAAGTCGGGATTATTCAACAAAAAGTCGATAATTGCCACAAAAAGTATATACAAAAATAGCTACAATTTTCAATTATCAAACGGCTGGAAGGATAACTTCAAAAGTATGACAAGGAGTCTCAATGAATTCGCCGTCCATCTCTACATGTCGGAATGAATTCAAATGGCTAACCATATACTCTTCTTCGCCACAAACTGTAACAACCTTTCCCTACATGGGATACTTCAGCTTCTGGTGTAGGGTTGAGGTAACAACACCTGCCCCATAGATCCAGGGGCGTCCGAGTAAACAAGAATATGTTGGCCGAAAATCCATCACATAGAAGGTGGATTCAAAGACTTACAAACCTACTTTGATCAGAAGATCTACTTCTCTATGTACCATCCACTTTGATCCGTTAAAGGCTCGGACTATAATATCATTGGGTTTCAGTACAACCCCTTCACAATCCAGTCTATCAAGAGCACCCTTCGGTAGAACATTCAACGAGGAACCAATATCAACTAAAACTAGACCTAGAGTAGTGCCCCTGCATTCAATGGAGACATACAGGCCCTTATTGTGATTTGTTCCTTCCGGAGTCAGGTCAGCATCAGAAAAACCTAATCCATTGTCAGTCATTAAGCTAGAAACATATATCTCAAATGATCAACATGAATTATCAGTACAATATGGATATGGCACCTAATCGCACTCATTTACAGAATTTGTCACAGGGACCAAAAGAATATTTCAAGGAATATGCTCAGAAATGGGTGAGTTGGCTGCGAGGGTTCAACCCCCGCTAATGGAGCGATAACTCATTGATATGTTTATGAGTACCTTGCAAGGGCTGTTTTACAAGCACATGATACGAAGTGCTTCAATAGGATTTGCAGAGTTGGTTATGGCTAGCGAAAGAATTGAGGTGGGTTTGAAATTGGGGAAAATTCAGATTGGAGGCTCTAGTGGCTCATCAGGGGGTGGTAAGAAACCATTCAATACTTACCTCAAGAAAAGGGAAGGTGACACAAGTGCGGTTTATTCTCATGGAGGAATAAGAGAAGATCTCCAACACCAACAAATCAATGTTGTCTTTATTCCTGTTAATGCTCCACCGCTGCAGAGACAGAATCAGGCACCTCAACAACAAAGACAACAAGATGTTCCCCTTCATTATAATAATCAACAACAGAGATGGCCGATAAAATTTGATCCCTTTCCAATATCCCTCACCGAAGCACTCCACCATTTTCTCGATTTGAAATTGATCAGTTTGAGAATTATGCCACCATCCACCGGAAGAATTCCTCATAACTTGATGCTAATGCAAGATGTGAATTCCATTCTAGAGGAATTGGTCATTCTACCGATAATTGTTTTGCGTTAAAATGAAAACTACAAGACCTGTTGGATGCCAAGGCAATTGAGTTTACTCCAGCGACTGGTCCAAATGTAGTCCAGATCCCAATGCATATACATGGAGGGGGTGTTGTTAATATGATTGACGATAATGGAGAAATGTTGAATCTAGTTGTGAATGTGGAACAGGTGACTACTCTGTTATGGTATATTAAAAGGTATCTGCTTGACAATTCTATTTTCCCGGGCTGTGCTTCAGACTATATCAAGTGTAGAGAGAAACCGAAGGGCTGTGATGATTTGAAAGCTGGCATCCAATTTTTGATGGATGAAGGTTCCCTATAATTCGATAAAAGACCAAGATGTCGAAAGGTTACCAAAGAAGAGGTTGCTTTGATATCTATTCCTTACACCCATGCGCGCATTCCTACTCCATCTAGGGCGCCTCCTTTGATGATTACGGTACCTGGTCCCATGCCATATACTAGTGAGAAGGCCATCCCATGGCATTATGGTGTTGATGTTTATTACCATGGGGTGAAGCAGGATAAAAATCCTGGTCCTTCCAAGAAATAATGTATTGAAGACAATTGAGGGGATGTTCATAATTTCTCTGGCGTGGGTCAAGTGACTAGAAGCATGAGAGTGTTTGGCCCTTACAATGTACAAGATATGGAAGATGCCTCTGCAAGAGAAAAAGGAAAAAAACAGGTAACAATTGGAAATCTGAGAGTTGCACCAGCCAATGTGGCTCAACCAATTCCAGTACCAGAAACTTCTCCAGTTCCCGATGAAGTTGAAGAGTTGATGCGAATTATCAGGAAGAGTGATTATAGCATAATTGACCAGTTAAGTCACACCCCTTCTAAGATGTCTATTTTGTCTTTGTTGATTTATTTAGAACCTCATAGAAATGCTTTGATGAAGTTGTTGAAGAATGCATCCATGTCGCACGAGATAACAGTCAATCAGTTCAAAAATGTTTGTGCTAACATATCTGATGGGAATGGTTTGGGCTTCACAGATTTTGATCTTCCTCCAGAAGGGCGAGATCATAACAAAGAATTAAATATTTCTATTGAGGTCAGGGGCACTACTCTATCTCGAGTTTTGGCGGATACAGGGTCGTCTTTGAATGTACTACCCAAGTCAGCATTAATGAAAATTGATTATTCCGGCCTGGAGTTACGTCCTAGCGATTTGATGGTAAAAGCCTTTGATGGGTCTCGAAGAGCAGTATTTGGGGAGGTGGAATTACCTATCAAGGTGGGTCCTTGCACCTTCAATGTTACTTTCTTTGTGATGGACATAAATCCAGCGTATTGTTGTTTGTTGGGGCGGCCGTGGATTCACAAGGCAGGAGCAGTCACCTCTACTATTCACCAGAAGCTAAAACATCCTATAGAGGTAAAAGTGATAACTGTATGCGGCGAGGAAGAGTATATCGTGAGTCATTTGACATCATTCCGCTATGTTGAAGTCGAAGGTGAAATACACGAGACTCCATTTCAGGAGTTTGAGACAGTTCATGCAGTCAATTTTCCGCCCCCAGAGTAGAAAAAGAAGCCGGAAACCGTTATGTCTTCTCTCAGGGATGCTAGAGTGGTGGTAGAGAATGGAAACCCTGAAGGTTGGGGTCGAGTACTGGATGTTACCCCAAAATTCAACAAATTCGGTCTTGGTTACGTCCCGAGTCAACAAAATGCAGCTTTCAGAGCTTTTGGTTTATCTACTCTTGTGAGATTCTCTCGTCCTAATGCTACTCAAGAAGGATGCACCAATGTAATTGGTGACAATAGGGCTGATGGATACAATATTGAAGATTGGATTCGTCCAAGCGTTTCGGGCCAAGCGCTCAATAATTGGACTTCTGTGGATGTTATCCAAGTTTCAAGCGCTGAGGAGTAATTTTTCTTGTTTGCTTCTATTATCATATCATAATTCCTACGCTCTGCCCAAGGTGTAGTGGATCATTTGTGTAGGGCCACCATGTTTATTTTCAAAAGTTTATCATAAATAAAGGATGTTTTTGCATTCAAAAATCTTGTCCCATTTTTTTCTTCTTTTAAATGGCAATGTTCCCCTTTTCACACACTGTCACTAAAACACCAAAATACCATTTATGTAGATGCACTTCCACCTCAGAGTATATTGATAGCGACTCTGCTATCATGCACTATGACTTTAACAATCCGATTTATCAAGTTGAAGAGGAGGCATATGAGGATTGTGATCTTCCTGAGAAATTAACAAGATTGTTAAAATAAGAAGAGAAGGTTATCCAGCCGAATCAAGAGTCAATTGAGGTGGTGAATATTGTCATAGAAGAGGTGAGAAGAGAGGTCAAGATAGGGGAAGATCTTGAGGAAAGTATGAAGGTCAGATTGATTAAGCTACTCCCTGAGTATTTTGATATCTTCGCTTGGTCTTATGAAGACATGCCAGGGTTGGATACAGATATTGTGGTGCATCTACTATCGCTCAAAGAAGGTTGCTCCCCTGTCAAGCAAAAGCTCCTGAGAACTCATCCTGAGATGTCTAAGAAGATTAAAGAAGAAGTTCAGAAACAGTTGGATGTGAATTTCTTAAAATTCATCAATTATCCTCCATGGATTGCAAATATTGTGCCTGTGCCTAAGAAAGACGGTAAGGTTAGGATGTGCATGGATTATAGGCATTTAAACAGAGCTAGCCCTAAGGATGATTTTCCTCTTCCTCATATTGATGTGTTGGTCGACAATACTGCTCACTCTATAGTGTTTTCCTTCATGGATGGCTTTTCGGGTTACAATCAAATTAAAATGGCTTCGGAAGATATGGAAAAGACAACATTTATCACCCTTGCGAAACCTTGTGCTATAAGGTGATGCCGTTTGGTTTGAAAAATTCTGGGGCAACGTATCAACATGCCATGGTTACTCTCTTTCATGATATGATTCACAAGGAGATTGAGGTATATGTGGACGATATGATTGCTAAGTCTGACGCGGAAGAGGAACATCTTGTTCATCTGGAGAAGTTGTTCGAGAGATTAAGGTAATTCCTGTTAAGGCTGAATCCAAATAAATGCACCTTCGGGGTGAGGTCCGGCAAGTTGTTGGGATTTACTGTAAGTGAAAAAGGCATCGAGGTTGACCCAGTTAAAGTCAAAGCGATACTGGAAATGCCCGAACCAAAAACAGAGAAGGAAGTATGTGGTTTCTTGGGGAGGTTAAACTACATTTCTAGATTTATTTCTCATCTCACGGCCACATGTGAACCTTTATTCAGATTGTTAAAGAAAAATCAGACGTAAGGTGAAATGAAGATTGTCATAAGGCGTTTGACAAAATAAAGGAGTATTTGCAGGAACCTCCGATACTTATGCCGCCGGTGGAAGGAAAGTTGTTAATCATGTATTTAATTGTGTTGGAAAACTCTATGGGTTGTTTCCTCAGTCAACATGACGAGACAGGGAAGAAAGAACAAGCCATTTATTACTTAAGTAAGAAGTTTATGGAGTGCGATTCAAGGTACTCATTGTTGGAAAAGACTTGTTGTGTACTTGCTTGGGCTGCCAGACGCTTAAGACAATACATGTTAACTCACACCACCTACTTGATATCAAAAATGGATCCAATCAAGTACATTTTTGAGAAGCCGACACTTACATGCAGGGTAGCTCGTTAAAAGATATACTCACTGAATATGATATCCAATACACTACGCAAAAGGAAATCAAAGATAGTATATTGGCCGATCATCTCGTTCATCAGCCCATGGACGATTATGAACCAATGAAGTTTGACTTTCCAGATGAGGAAATAATGTACATTCGGGATTTTAATATACCAAGCCAAGACGAAGGACCCAAGCCAGGATCATGTTGGACGCTTGTGTTCGACGATGCCTCCAAGCCATGGGCAATGACGACATAGTTGTTATTACTTCCCCCGAAGGATTCCACATTCCTTTCACAACTCGTATTTTCTTCGATTTTACTAAAAATATGGCTGAATATGAAGCTTACATTTATGGCATTGAAGCATCAATCGACCTGCGGATCAAATATTTGAAAGTTTATGGGGATTCCAATATTCTTATCAGCCAAATTAATGGAGATTGGGAGACTCGTCATCAGAACCCGATTCCCTATCACAAGCATGTTATAAGGTTGATTCCGTACTTCGAAGAGATCACATTCGAACACATTTCCAGAGAAGAGAACTGTGATACGGTGGGAGAACTGACTTGAGGTTTTGCGTTTGTGTTCGCAAATGTTGCGGTTAGCAAGAGTCGCCACCGACTTTTCTTTTATCCAAAAGGAAACGTAAAAAAGCACAGGAAAGACCTTTGAGATGTTTTCTTGAGTTCGGGGGGTAGATTATGAAAAGGGAAGGTGCTAGCACCCTTTTCATCTATCGTTTTCCATGGGCTCTTAGTTACTTGTTTAGATCACTTTCTTTGTTTTGTTTGAAATGGTGTTTGGTGTGGTTTTGAAAGTATTTTATAAAAGAGGCTATTGTTTAGGCAATCTTTGTAATGATTCTTGTTCGTAAGAATGTATACAAAGATGTTTGTATTTTGAAAATGTTTTCAATGTTTTGTAAGATGTTTTGAAATGTGTGTGTGTTTGTTTTTGAAAATAGCAAGGATTGTTTTGAAATGGAACAAGTAACTAGAAGCTATCTACCTACTCAAATGTCTTTCTTGTGCATTTTTATTCCTTTGACATTGTTGACTTACCATTGATTTGGTAAGCAACCCTATCTTTGGATGTAAACGGGACGGGTGTGGGTCATCGTACAACCATGATAGAAATGTTGCCAAGTATCTTAGCAATTTTTTAGGGACCAAGATCATTTTGTTTTAGGCAACCTTTGAATAGCGTCATCGAGGGGCTATGATCTTATATTTGTTTTGTTTTGTCAAGATACTTCGCGTGCATAACATGGCCATTTTAATTAGGAAACCAAGTGGGAGAAACCCTAAGGGTGCTTGTGTGCAATGTGTGTCATTTTCATGCTTTTGTCTTGCATTTAGGTTTTTCTATTTTTGCTTTGTTTTTGTTCTTGTCATGCAAACCCTTATTACTAAGCATAGTATATAAAGCGATAAATTGCGTAAAATAAACTGAGCTATTACAACAATTATTATGGGAGGGGGGATACAAGTTTTTGAATGGGGATTTTGCACAAATATAAACCTAAAAAT
Organism: Vicia faba; assembly: GCA_948472305.1. Lineage (NCBI taxonomy): Eukaryota > Viridiplantae > Streptophyta > Magnoliopsida > Fabales > Fabaceae > Vicia > Vicia faba. The sequence continues at coordinate 88,051,198 of OX451736.1, forward strand.
ATTATTACAACCCAATAGAATATTGCGCGAATTAAATAAATATACAAATATTTAAAATGCAATGCAATGTTTATGTTAAAAAATGTTTTTTATGTCTTGTTTTTGTGTAAGAAAAATATTTAACTTGAACCTAAAAAAAAGGAAAAATAAATATATTAATTCTTTTTTGAAAGGGGTAAACCCTAATTTTTGTTTAAATAAGATAATGTTCCATATTTATTATTTTGTACATTTTTTGTATAAGAAAATAATAAATAATATTATATGTAAATATTAAAAATTAAATATGTATAAAAATAAGTATTTATGAGTATAAATAATATGATAAAAATAAGTTCTATTCTATTAAATAAATTAAACTTTATGTAAAAAATAATAAAATAAAATAAAATAAAATTGAAAAAAATGAAGAAATTATTTTTAGGATTTTTATTATTCAGAAAAAATAAATAAAAGCAATAAATATGAAAATATGAAGAAAAAGATGAAAAATATAACAAATAAGCCAGGGGGTGCAAATAGTAAGTCAGAGGGGTGTGAATATCAGAAACAAAAAGGCCCAAAGCGCCAAAAAGCCCAGAACACCATCCATGTCCTCTAGCTAAGCTTCCCTACGCGCGCTTCAGTTCAAATCTGTAACTCTCACATGCTTGCACAAAAACAAAATCTCATAACATGAAATATGTGGCATTTGAGCTCACGATTCCAACCATATAAATTATGTGACCTAACTCTAAAAGATCAAGGAGAATTTTGTAACCCCTAATTCGTGACCTAAAAATTCAGCATATTCAACCTTCATATTCTCTCAGCATAGTTAATATAAATGAAAAACATGGATATGTATAGTTTCATTATGACATGGACTAAATTTTTTCTTCACAAATCGTGGCTTGAGGATGCCTATTCAGAGAAATAGAGTTCAGAAAAGTACCTCCTTCAGTTGGATTCGAGTAGAGCAATGTAGGGGCTTTAATGGAGGCCTGGGGATTGTTTGAGCTTCCTTGAACTTCCCTGAAGCTATTCCAATGCTTATCTTGCTTTGAGGATGGCTGGAACTCTCTACACAAGTCAAGTTGCAAGCTTCCAAAGTGAAAATGGTGGATGCTGAAACAGGGGTTACCGAACCATGGTAATGGCTTGGATTTATTTGGTATGATGTGTATGAGATGTTTCAAGTGTTTAAACATAAAACGCACGAGCCGAAAATTGGTTGGCTGTGATTTTGCACAAGTTCTGAGTTTTGGGCAATTTTGAGTGTTTTTGAGTTTTGGAGAGTTTCAGCTTCAATCCAATCGTGCTAAGCCTTGCAATAAGTTTGTATATTTGTATAGAAATGATGCAAAAGTCAGCCCTTACTAGTTGTACAAGTTTTGGACCTTTTGGCAACTTTCCTTACATTTGAAATAAAGTGAAGTGACAATACTTACATGCTTGTCCTTGCTTGCTTAAGAGCTGAAATACACTTGTACAATTTTCTTGAGACCTGTGTACATTGCTTTCACCAAGGGAACATGTTCAATGCTCAAGATTGACAAAGTTACAAAAGCTCATCTTTATGAAAATGGCAATGTGAACTTTATGCCTAAAATGGAAATACACCTTGTACAAAGATTCAAAAGCAAAGATAAAGCCTTTGTCAACTGAGTTTTCATTTAATTATGAAGTTTAAAACAAGCTTAGGACCTGTAAAGCAAGATACAACCATCATAGATCTGATTTGCAACTTGATGCTTTGTAAAAATGGCTTGATCAAAAGTGAGAAAATGCCAACTTCCCTTCTTCGATTCTCCCTAATCAAAAATGATCTTGGAGTTCTCTGACATTTTGGAAAGCTTGAAATGTGCTCTATAATCAATATTTGAAATTCATTTTGAGATACCTCTTGGAACTAGGTGAAAAATGTCCATGAAGTTGGGTCCAAAACCTGCCTAAATTAGGGCAAAATTTCACTAAGTTAAGAAGTTCATGGACCTATATTCACAAATTCATAACTTGAGATTCAAGTATATTTTGGGAAAAGTTTGTGAAGAAAAGTTGTATATTTCATGGAGGAATACAACTTTCATGTTGGAAGTTTTCTTTGAATCAAAATGCATCATGGTGAAAAAGTGGTGGAAAGTTGGGAAAAAATAAGAAAATTTTTATACTTAGAAAAATTCTAAGTTATGAAAATTTTCAAATTAAAACCCTAATTCTCAATTTTGAGTTTCTTGGTGAAAAAGTTTCATATTTTGACATATCTTGATGAATTATGACCCTTGGTACTTGATTTTGACCCAAAAGTCAAAGTTTGACTTTTTAGTGCACAATTGACTTTTGATCAGTTGACTGCAAAATTCATCTGTCAATCCAATGGACTTGAGATCTTTTGAACCATGTACTTAGGTCAAGATGATTCCATTGAACCCTTTAAATCATGTTTGAACCCAATTGGTCATTATCTAGGTTAAAAATCAGAAATTTCCCTTTCTCAGTCAAAACCCTAATTTTGACCATTTTGCCCTTTTGATGATTTGATCAAATTTCTTGAGGAGTTGTGATCCAAACTTGATCAAATGGTATATATGAGCCTAAAATGTTGATGTGGATCAAAAATTATGAAATTTGACTGTAAATTGGCCATGGTTGACTTTTTCCCCAATACAGCTGATTTTTAGGTCAACTGTCCAATTGACTGATCAAAATGTGGTTCAAGGCTTGAATCTTAACATGAGCAATCTTAGGGGTCCAAAATGGTGTATGAAAGTCACATGAAGCAATGGTGGTCCAAAAATCCTTGTGCAAAGTCAAACCCTAATTTTGGGTGATCAGTGCAAGGTGAGATATCTTGAGCTGACCAAACCCTAATCTTGTCTTGAGTCCAAGAAGTCTTGTGAGAAAAATCTTGATAAATGAGAAGGAAAATTTTGGGGTACAACAGCTGCCCCTGTTCAATCTTCTTGAACCTGAAGAGTTAGATTGGCGAGCTTTGTCATTCGTGACTCGAAGGTAAAAGATGATTGGACACTAGAGTGCCCATAAATTTACACTCGACAAAGTGTAGTTGAGGGAATGGGCTTATAGATGCCATTTGGAGAGGTGATAGAATCTTGTTGGAGATGGGCTTGTAGATGCCATCCAAGAATGTTTGTTGAATTGTAAGTTGTAAGTCAGAAGAATAAGTATCAGAGTGGTGTCCGTGTCTGGAACGTATCTGAACTGTATCTGGAGACTGAACCTGTATGAGCAACAGAATAACATCCATGTCTGGAGCGTATCCGAGCTGTATCTGAACTTGAAAACTGAATAAGTATCAGAATGGCATCCGTGTTTGGAGCGTATCTGGACTATATCAAAAGGTTGAATCTGAATGAGTAACAAAATGGAAACCATGTCTGGAGCGCATCTGTATTGTATCTGAAAGCTGAATCTGAATGAGTAACAGAAATACTTCCATGTCTGGAGTGTATCTGTACTGTATCTTGAAAGCTGAATCTGAATAAGGGCTAGAATGGCATCCGTGTGTGGAGCGTATCTGAACTTGAAATCTGAATGAGTATCAGGATGACATCCGTGTCTGGAGCGTATCTGAATCGTATCTGAATGTTGAAGGCTGAATAAGTAACAGAATGGCATCCGTGTCTAGAGCGTATCTGAATACTATCTGAATATTGAATCTGAATAAGTAACAGAATGACTTCCGTGTCTGGAGTGTATCTGAAGATTGAATCTGAATAAGTAACAGAATGACTTCCGTGTATGGAGTGTATCTGAACTGTATCTGAAGATTGAATCTGAATAAGCAACAGAATGACTTCCGTGTCTGGAGTGTATCTGAACTGTATCATGATTGCATATTGTTAAACGGTAGCTATTAATCTTATCCTGGAAAGGGTAAAATGTTAGCTGAAACACAAAGTTATGTTGCATGAAATGTATGATGCAATATATGTGTTTTATCAATGTTTATGATATGTGGGTGTAATGTATGCGCATGTAAGCTGATTTGTTGTATTGTTGAGGAAAATAAATCCTTGACTGTTGCTGAGGACAATAAATCCTTGATTGCTGAGGATATGTGGATTCTTCATGTCTTGAAGTTGGAGTATTGACAAAACTTCCGTTGTGAGGGTAATGCCATATACTGCTTGAGTAATCTGCTTGGGGAATCCAGAGAATTTTGACGACTTCTAATGGGGATTACACAATGGGAATCCTTGTTCTGCTGGGGAGTAAAGAAAACTCTGTGGGGAAGAAAACTTATTCCTGTTTGGAAAAAGTTCAGGAGTTTCGGTCGTCTGCCACTCTACTGGGGAATTATCCTAGGTTGGGGAGAAACAAAAGTTAACTGTTATCTGGTTGATTTTCAGACTTCAAGACATCTTGCTGGGGAATTTGGAGAAACTGAATGGTTCCCGCTGGGGATTGATAGTTTGAAATTTTAGCTCCGCTGGGGATTGATAGTTTGAAATTTCAGCTCTGCTGGGGATCTTAATGATGTACTGTAGGGATTGATCATGGAATAGCCTAAAGACGTTTTCCTATCCTTTCAACCTGTCAGTAATTGTTCTTTTCCATTTTGTTTATTTGTAAACAGTAATTATGTTCAAATGCATATGTTCATTAATGAATCATTGGACGTTTTTGCAAATAAAACACAAGTGTAAAAGAAAAAGACAAATATTTTTTTGTACTTTGAAAGAGATATCTTTGTATTTACTTTTGAATAAGTATTTTGTACAAAGGAGACAGACATCCTAGTAAGAGGATGATGTCATAAAAGTAAGAAAAATTTATACAAAGAAAGATAGCTATGTGTGATAATCCCATGGGGTTCCCATTCTGCTATAGCCTCCGTACCTCCGAATATCTGGTCCATTCGTTGCTTCGTCCGAAGATGACTGAATTGATCAAAAGCTCCAGGTTTGTTAGTGAAGAGATTGAAGTTGTCCTCAAAGTGATCCGACGAGACATAGTCATACGCTTTAATTCCCTAACTTTTGCCTGGACCACCCTTTCGGGTTTTCAGTCCACCAGGAAACCCTTTTTTGCCCAAGTCACCCTTTCGGGTTTTCAACTTGCTGGGTGTACAGATTTTTTTTATTTTATCCCTAATTTTTTCCCGAACCTTTTGGTTCGCTGGGATGCCCTTGTTTTTCCTAGGTGTGTCAACCTAGCGGGTCTCTTATGCGTAGTTTCTTTTGACTATGTCTGCATTTGCAGGGTGTGGCAGGTCGTCGCCGTCCATGGTGGTTAAGATCATTTCCCCACCAGAAAAGATGTTCTTGATTACAAATGGTCCTTCATAGGTAGGAGTCCATTTGCCCCTGGGATCACTTTGTAGCAAGATGATACGCTTGATCACTAGATCTCCAACTTGATATACTTGGCGTCTGACTTTCTTGTTGAAAGCCTTGATCATCCGTTTTTGATACATCTGACCATGGCAAACAGTAGTAAGTCTCTTTTCATCAATCAAGTTCAGTTGATCAAGTCGAGTCTGGATCCAATCGTCTTCACTCAAACTTGCATCCTTCATGATTCTCAAAGAGGGGATTTGAACCTCGATAGGCAAAACAACTTCCATGCCATAAACCAAAGAATATGGTGTTGTCTCAGTTGACGTGCGAGCCGTGGTACGGTACCCGTGGAAAGCAAACGGTAGCATTTCATGCCAGTCCTTATAGGTGACTGTCATATTTTGTATGATCTTTTTAATGTTTTTATTAGCAGCTTCGACTGCACCATTCATCTTTGGCCGATAGGGGGATGAATTGTGATGTTGAACCTTGAACTGCTCGCACAAGGCGGTGATCATAGTATTGTTAAGGTTTGTGCCATTATCAGTGATGATCCTTTCTGGGATACCGTACCGACAAATGAGATTCTGCTTGATGAAGCAGGCAACAACATTCTTAGTAACGGATGCGAAGGAAGCTGCTTCGACCCACTTGGTGAAATAGTCAATGGCCACTAGAATGAAACGGTGTCCATTGGAGGTTGTAGGCTTGATCTCCCCAATCATATCGATTCCCCACATAGCGAATGCCCAAGGAGCTGTTAAGACATTTAGAGGAACCAGAGGCACGTGCACCTTGTCTGCATAGATTTGACACTTATGACAGGTCCGGGAGTGTTGATAGCAGTCAACTTCCATGGTAGACCAATAATAGCCTGCCCGTAGAATTTTCTTCGCCATCATATGCCCACTAGAGTGAGTGCCAAAAGTACCTTCATGCAATTCAGCCATGATCTTTTCAGCTTCAATCTTGTCCACACAACGGAGCAGAATATAATCATGATTGCGTTTGTACAGGATGCCATTACTTAGGAAGAACTTAGCTGAGAATCTCCTTAAGAACTTTTTGTCATTGACTGAAACTCCTTCTGGATATTCTTGAGCCTGAAGATACCTTTTGACTTCATGAAACCATGGCTGGTCCACTATTTCTTCGATATTAATCTCGTGACAGTGTGCTGGTTCGTCCATCCGTTCAATGGTGATCTGGGGAGCCTCGTTATCCTAATTAAGTTTAAACATAGATGACATTGTAGCTAGAGCATCTGCTAGCTGATTTTCTTCTCGCGGGAAATGCTCGAAGGTAATCTGCTCGAAATGTGGTAACAATGTCAAAACATGTTCTTTGTAAGGGATAAGGTTTGGGTGCTTAGTGTCCCACTCTCCTTTGATCTGACTGATGACCAAAGTTGAATCCCCAAACACATCTAAAGATCTGATTCCCAATTCTATGGCAGCCTTGAGACCAAAGATGCATGCTTCATATTCTGCCATGTTGTTCGTACAGTTGAAGCAAAGTCTTGCAGTAAAGGGAGTATGGCACCCTTCCGGAGATATGAGTACCGCACTGATACCATTACCAAGTGCATTGGATGCCCCATCAAAGTACAGGGTCCATCGGGATCCTTGTTCAGGTCCATCATATGGCATGTTTTCTTCACAATTGTCTAATGTCATGATGTCTTCGTGAGGAAAGTCAAACTTCATGGACTGATAATCTTCTACGGCTTGATGAGCAAGATGATCAGCTAGCACACTTCCCTTTATAGCTTTTTGGGTTGTGTACTGTATGTCATATTCTGTTAGGATCATCTTCCATCTAGCTATCCTCCCAGACAGAGCAGGCTACTCAAAGATGTACTTTATCAGATCCATCTTAGATATCAGCAAAGTGGTATGAGTCAACATATACTGTCTCAGCCGACGAGCAGCCCATACCAGAGCGCAACAAGTTTTCTCGAGCAGTGAATATTTGGTTTCACAGTCGGTAAACTTTTTGCTCAGGTAATAAATAGCGTGCTCTTTTCGGCCAGACTCGACATGCTGCCCCAATACGCACCCCATTGAATTCTCTAAGACGGTCAGATACATGATTAGTGGTCTTCCCTCGACTGGCGGCATCAAGACAAGAGGCTCTTGTAAATACTCCTTGATTTTATCGAAATAAATCTGACATTCATCATTCCATCTGACTACTTGATCTTTCTTCAACAGTTTGAAGATTGGTTCACAAGTAGACGTTAGGTGAGAAATGAATCTGACAATATAGTTTAGGCGTCCCAAAAAACCTCTGACCTCCTTCTCAGCATGAGGATCAGGCATTTCTTGTATCGCTTTAACCTTGGCAGGATCAACCTCGATGCCTTTGTTGCTGACAATGAAACCTAAGAGTTTATCGGACCGGACTCTGAATGTGCACTTGTTTGGATTCAATCTTAACTTGTACTCCTTCAATTTGACAAACAGCTTTTGCAAGTGATCAAGGTGTTCTTATTCAGTTTGTGATCGGGCTATCATGTCATCTACGTAGACCTCTATCTCATGATGTATCATATCATGAAACAAAGATACCATGGCGTATTGATAGGTTGCCCCGGCATTCTTCAGTCCGAATGGCATCACTTTGTAGCAGAACATACCCTACTGTGTGACAAATGTAGTTTTCTCCATGTCCTCAGGTGCCATTTTGATCTGGTTATAGCCTGAGAATCCGTCCATGAAAGAAAATACTTTGTGCTGGGATGTATTGTCAACCAGGATGTCGATGTGTGGAAGTGGAAAATCATCTTTAGGGTTGGCCCTGTTTAAATCTCTATAATCCACGCACATTCTCACCTTGCCGTCCTTTTTAGTCACGGGAACAATGTTGGCCACCCATTGAGGATAAGAAGTAACAGCCAGAAATCCAGCATTGAACCGTTTCATAACTTCCGCTTTGATCTTCTCTGACATGTCAGGTCTCATGCGACGGACTTTTTGCTTCACTGGTAGACAGTCTTCTCTTATGGGTAGACGACGTACCACAATGTCTGTATCGAGTCCCGGCATGTCTTCGTATGACCAGGCAAAGATCTCAACATAATCATGCAATAGCTGAATTAGGCGCTCCTTGACACTCGGCTCTAGATTGGAACCCAATTTGATTTCCTTTTTATCTTCCTCGGTTCCCAAGTTGATTGTATCCAACAGCTCCTCCTGAGGTTGAATTGTTCTTTCCTCTTGTTGTAATAGTCTGGCCAATTCCCCTGGCACCTCACAATCTTCCTCACCTTCGTATTCATCTTGGTAGATCAGATCTTCAGAGTCACTGAAGGCTATAGCAGTATTGTTACCCATGGGATCCGGAATGGAAGGGTACCTGCATTTGTGAGTGTGGGTGTGTGTAAGGGTATAGCCATCTTAAAACAATAAAATGTAAAAAGAAAGACAATGAGCACAAAAGGTTTATATGTGAAAAAGCGTCCATGACTCATTGAATGTCATATGAAGATGAAATAAAAACCCTTACAAATGGACCATTGTGTCTCGGGTAAGACACAATGTTTTTAAAGTGCGAATTGTTTGTGAATTATTACAGGTCCAACAGAAATGTAAAAGATAAATTACTGCGAGATGAAAGTTATGGGAACGAAGTCTCTGGCTTCCCAGTTGCGAAGTCCTCCGCTGACAGTAGGAAATATCCAATCTTCCAAGCTGCTATCCTCTTCATTATCTTCTACTGCATTGACGCCTTGGTTGTTAATCTTCACAGGTGGCCCCCCAGAACGGGCACATCGCACAGCCTTCTGACCAGTTGAAGTAAACCCCAAGTCGAACTTGTTTGATTTGTACGGGATGTCCGGAAGCTTCCCTCAGATGGTGCATCCCCCTTCTTCCACTACTGCTTTTGCATCCTTTAGAGATGACATCCGAAGCGGAGGTCTTGTGACCTTAGGAATCGAAGATACCGCCTTGGTTGCCTTTACTTCTGGAGAGACTTCTTCAAAATTTTGGAAATGGGTCTCAATGAATTCGCCATCTAACTCCATGTATCGGAAAGAATTCAGATGACTAATCATGTACTCTTCCTCCCCATGGACAATTACGATCTTTCCTTGGACCGGGTACTTTAGCATCTGATGCAAGGTGGAGGTGACAGCACCAGCATTGTGGATCCAGGGGCGTCCTAACAGACATGAATAAGAAGGATGGATGTCCATCACATAGAAGGTTGAGTTGAAAATCTGAGTTCCCACCTTTATTGGGATGTCCACCTCCCCGTGGACCATCCTCTTTGAACCATCAAAAGCTCTCACCACTATATTACTGGGTTTTAAAGTCAGCCCCTTGCAATCCAATCTATCAAGGGCTTTTTTCGGCAATACGTTCAAAGATGATCCAGTATCAACCAAAACATGGGCTAGGGTTGTTCCTCTAAACTCCACTGATACATGTAATGCCTCGTTGTGTTTTCTCCCTCTGGATGTCAAGTCAGCATCAGAGAAACCCAGGCCATTATCAGTTGTCAAACTGGCCACACAATCCAGGAACTGGTCAGCAGACGTCTCTTGCGGCACATGAGCTGTCGTCAGAAATTTTACCAGAGCTTTGGCATGTGCTTCAGAGCACAACAGCAGGGCTAACATAGAGATCTTGGAAGGGGTTTGCCCCAACTGTTCAACCACATCATAATCACTCTTCTTAATTATCCTCAGGATTTCTTCCATCTCCTTCTTGGATGTTTCAGGAATAGCTAGTGATTGAGCCTTCGTCTGGACAGGCTCTTCTTGAACGTTCTTTCCTTTATTCTCAGCAGTGGAAGTAGGGATAGGAATTGTATTGTCTTTGTCGGTGGGTACACTTGCAGGTATAATCACTGGTGCAGAGGTAATCTTCGGAACGACCACGGGTCCAAAGATTTTCCTTAGAGGAGCAATCTCTGGAGAGAAGATTCTACCACTGCGGGTAATCTTGCTTGTTCCGGCAATTTTGCTAATGTCAGAATTGTCCTCTTCGGAGATTTCTTCTTCGGCAGTCAGTTCATCCTATTTAATACCATGGTAGTAGATTTCTCCACAATAATTACATGGTACTGTTTTATCTGATTTGTATGGGGAAGGCCCGGGCATTGTAATCTTGAGTGGAGTAGTCTTTGGAGCAGGTGTAATCCTAACGGGTATTTTAGGGGCCCTGGAAGGATTGGCATAGATGGTTATGGTATAAACTTCTTTAACTGGAACGGGTGAAACAGGAGCATTCTCAAACAAAATTTCTTGGTTATCCATCAGTCGTTGGATACCTTTCTTCAACAGAGGGCAGTCAAATGATGAGGATAGGCAGATATGGAAGTCTTTGTCACAACCTGGGAATATACCATCTTTCAATAAATTTAACTTAATAATCGGGAGCGGGGTCGACAATTCATCCACGGTAACAAAGAACAAATCTTCTTCAATAGTGTTGGCATTGTGACCATGCCTAGGCATTGGAGCGGAAATAACATTTGATTTCTCAAGCGCTTCAAACTCAACTTCCTTCACATCTATCAGGTCTTGGATTTTCTTCTTCAGATCCCAACAGTTGTTGGTGTCGTGCCCTGGAATTTCATAATGATACACGCATCTGGCGTTGGGATGGTAGCGTGGAGACATAGTATTGGGATTCTTTGGGGCCTCTTTTAGAGTGGCCAGATTCAACTTCAGAAGATGTGGAAGAACTTGGGCTGAAGTCATGTTAATCTTGGTGAATTGCCTAACTGGCCTTTCCACCCTTTGCTGGTTAGTTCTTGGCTGGTCTGATGTAGGCTTTGGAATCATAACGGCCCCCACCGTTGGTCGGCGCTCGGTTCTTCCTTGATTCCTCTGAATATACAGCAGATACTTATTTCCTACTAGTGAAGTGTTTTTTCACAGCTGCAGAGGCAGACGCGTCCTTCTGAATTTTCCCACTTCTTATACCAGCCTCTACTCTTTCGCCGATTAAAATCAATTCGGTAAACCCTGCAGAAGAACTCCCAATCAGATGATTGAAGAAAGGACCTGATAGAGTTCCCAAGAACATTTCCACCAACTCCCTTTCGGACAGAGGGGGTTGTACCCTTCCGGCTAGGTCTCTCCACTTTTGCGCGTAATCTTTGAAGCCCTCATTAGAAGACATAGCCATACTCTGCAGCTGAGTACGGGTAGGCGCCAAATCGGTGTTGTACTGATACTGTTTATAAAAAGCTGCTGCCAGGTCTTCCCAATTTTGGATGTATGCCCTTTCTAATTGGTAGAACCAATCAAGTTGCGTTCCTGATAAACTGTCTTGGAAAAAGTGGACCCACAAGTCTTTGTCGGTAGAGTGTGGCTGAATCTTCCTGACATATGATCTGAGGTGCATTTTAGGGCAAGACACCCCATCATACTTGCCAAATAGTGGCACTTTAAACTTTGGCGGGATCATAATTCCTGACACCAACCCCAACTCTTCAAAATCTAGCCCTGGTACTCTCTGGATTTCCATAGCGCTTAGTCGCTCTTCAATGTGTTTGTACTTGTCATCAGCCAGAGGGTATTGTTGTTCAGAGTAGTCTTCCTCTTACTCTTCTTCTTCCTCAGAATCTGATGGTACTTCCGTTTCTTTTCCTTTTCTTTCCCCTTCATCAGATGTTGTTGGAAATTCTAAGGTCCTGCTGGCTTGTCCCTGAAACCTTCTGCCCATGATTACCACACCAGCTGACTTCTTCTTCTTTTTCTATTTTTCTTTTTCTAGCAGAGTCTTCAGCTCCTCTTGCCCTTTGGCTAAGGTCATGAGCAACTGTTGAAATTGTGTATTCTGAGCTTGTAGATCTTTGACCGTTTGTTCGAGATCCATCGTACAGAAATAAACAGTAGAGAGATGAGGAAACTTGTTGCAAAGACCTGTTTATGCTTATGATGAATGATATGTATTCATGTAATGTTTTCAAGGATTTAGAAATTCAAATTTGTTTTAAACAAAAAAATAAACACACGTCATATTTATAAGGTAGAATTTGAGTACATCAATGCCCCTTGGGAAAAATAATACAGAATTCTAAGGTAAAAAGATGTTGCACATCCTCTTTGGTGCAATGTAGGTATTGAGAGTCTGCTCTTCATGAAGTAGCCGAGTGAGCTCCAAAACCTTCTTCTCGCTTGCGTAGAATTGGGCTTCGAAAGTATCGCGCTCTCTTTTGAGCTGTATCCAATCCCTTTGCAGATCTTCGAGTGATGTTGGCATGTCAGGATGTAGGATAGTGTATGGAACTTCTCCTTCCTTAACAGGATCTATAATCACTGGGAGAATGGAGGGGTAAGGCATCATAAGATTTTGAGCGCGGGTTCGTACCCACTTGAGGTAAGGCTCAAGAGGGATGGAATTCTTGTGTCCCAAAGTCTTGCTATCCACCTTGTTTGGCATCCTCCAAGCTCGGATGAATCTCTGGCGAAGTCCTTGGTCATCGTTGTCGTAGTCGAAAACCAATCCTTGAATCAACATGTCATGTGGGCCATCCCTTCGGGCATAACCAAACTGTCTTAGAGCTAAGCACGGGTTGTAGGTGATGCCTCCCCTAATGCCAAGTAGAGGGACATTAGGGAATTCCCCACAACGGTCAACAATGATAACATTCTCTTTGGATCGAGAGCACCAATGGATATCTGAATGTTTAAGCGTCATTAACCATTGTGACCACCTCAAACCTTGCTAATTCTTCAAGACTGATTGGGGAAGATGAGAAATAAACCATCTTTCCAGGAGAGGAGTACAACACATAAGAACACCTCTATTCCTCATTGTACGAGTGTGAAAAGAGTGTAGGATATCCCCAAGTAATGTAGGCACCGGGTTGGAGACATGAAGATTTTGACAATGCTTACATCTATGAGTTGGTCAGGATTAAGGAACAAGACCATCCCATAGATGAGAAGAGCTACAATCTCCTCAAAAACTTGCAAGTCTAGGGAATTCCAACAGCTTTGGGCCTTCTCAAACAGAAACTTTGACAAGAAACCTTTGACACCACTTCTAGTTTCCCAATGAGTTATGACGTCAGATGAGTGCAAGTGCAGAGCTTGAGCAATCTCTTATGGCTTTGGATCTCTTTTTGTACCGTTGAAGGGTAGTTTATTGAGAATGGGAATCCTCAGAAGTTGAGAGAATTCTTCCAAAGTGGGCACAAGTTGATAGTCAGGAAATGTGAAGCAATGATGCAAAGGGTCAAAGAACTGGAAGAGAACCTTCATCATATCCTCCTCTATATTGGAAGTGACCAAGTTGAGTAGACGACCATGTCTCTCGGTGAATGGAGAATTTTCAGGGATCCTTGAAGCTAGCTCCTTGAGTTGTGGAGGAATTCTTACAAGGTTGATTTGGATAGTTTTCCTGCGAAGTGAATCCATAACCTACAAAACAAGAACAAAGATGAATCTCCAAAATCCTTAAAATGGTTAGTGAATGCACATGATGCTCATGATGTCCATGATGTTATGCACAAGTATATATGTACAAGCAAATCAAGCAAGTTCTTAATTTATGCTTGCATGGGGTTTCATAGGTAAGTACCCTCTTGAAGTTTAGTTGGCTCAACTTGTCCTAGCAATAGTAACCGGGTTCTAAGGAGCTCAATATCACTGGATTGTTTTCTTTGTTCATTGTTTCAGTTCAAGCCTCTTTACTGGTGACCGAAATATTCCAAGAAACCAACCCTCAATGAGTGTAGTATCGAGTATCTACCAACTTCGGACTGCACCAAAGTCGGTCATCTCGCTACATCCTAAAAGGCCATGTTGGTCAAGTAAAGGTTCTAGAAGTTCATTAGTGCTTCACGACATCACTCAGTGGCCCCGTATTCTCTTTGATTGACTCAAAGGCTACCGGTACCCACAAATATGTCACACTAACATAGCTATTGCTTAGACCATGTCGGTATACTCCGCACAGTTTCCACAATGTATTGCTATTTACCTATAATGTTTCCCAAATCCGGGTGGAAGATTCAAACCCAAACAAAGAATCATAATTGTAAAGAAAACAAGTCAAACAATTGTAAGCAAATAAAGGTGATCTAAACCCTAAGGTAACCCTACTTTTAGAGTGATCCCCAGCAGAGTCTCCAGTTCTGTGATGTAGTGGGAGAACTGACTTGAGGTTTTGCGTTTGTGTTTGCAAATGTTGCAGTTAGAAAGAGTCGCCATCGGCTTTTCTTTTATCCAAAAGGAAAGGTAAAAAAGCATAGGAAAGACCTTTGAGATGTTTTCTTGAGTTCGGGGGGTAGATTAAGAAAAGGGAAGGTGCTAGCACCCTTTTCATCCATGGTTTTCCATGGGCTCTTAGTTACTTGTTTAGATCACTTGCTTTGTTTTGTTTGAAATGGTGTTTGGTGTGGTTTTGAAAGTATTTTGTAAAATAGGCCATTGTTTAGGCAATCTTTGTAATGATTCTTGTTCGTAAGAATGTATACAAAGATGTTTGTCTTTTGAAAATGTTTTCAATGTTTTGTAAGATGTTTTGAAATGTGTGTGTGTTTGTTTTTGAAAATAACAAGGATTGTTTTGAAATGGAACAAGTAACTAGAAGCTATCTACCTACTCAAATGTCTTTCTTGTGCATTTTTATTCATTTGACATTGTTGACTTACCATTGATTTGGTAAGCAACCCTATCTTTGGATGTAAACAGGACAGACGTGGGTCATCGTACAACCATGATAGCAATGTTGCCAAGTATCTTAGCAATTTTTGAGGGACCAAGATCATTTTGTTTTAGGAAACCTTTGAATAGCGTCATCGAGGGGCTATGATCTTATATTTGTTTTGTTTTTCCAAGATACTTCGCGTGCACAGCATGGCCATTTTAATTAGGCAACCAAGTGGGAGAAACCCTAAGGGTGCTTGTATGCAATGTGTGTCATTTTCATGCTTTTGTCTTGCATTTAGGTTTTCTATTTTTGCTTTGTTTTTGTTCTTGTCATGCAAACCCTAATTACTAAGCATAATATATAAAGCGATAAATTGCGTAAAATAAACTAAGATATTACAGCAATTATTATGGGAGGGGGGATACAAGTTTTTGAATGGGGATTTTGCACAAATATAAACCTAAAAATATTATTACAACCCAAACGAATATTGCGCGAATTAAATAAATATACAAATATTTAAAATGCAATGCAATGTTTATGTTAAAAAATGTTTTTTATGTCTTGTTTTTGTGTAAGAAAAATATTTAACTTAAACCTAAAAAAAAGGAAAAATAAATATATTAATTCTTTTTTGAAAGGGGTAAACCCTAATTTTTGTTTAAATAAGATAATGTTCCATATTTATTATTTTGTACATTTTTTGTATTAGAAAATAATAAATAATATTATATGTAAATATTAAAAATTAAATATGTATAAAAGTAAGTATTTATGAGTATAAATAATATAATAAAAATATTAAGTATTTTTAAATATATTTACAAGTTATTTTAAGAAAATAAGTTCTATTCTATTAAATAAATTAATCTTTATGTAAAAAAAAATTGCAAAAAATGAAGAAATTATTTTTAGGATTTTTATTATTCAGAAAAAATAAATAAAAGCAATAAATATGAAAATATGAAGAAAAAAATGAAAAATAAAACAAATAAGCCAGGGGGTGCAAATAGTAAGTCAGGGGGGTGTGAATATCAGAAACAAAAAGGCCCAAAGCGCCAAAAAGCCCAGAATATCATCCATGTCCTCTAGCCAAGCTTCCTTGTGCGCGCTTCAGTTGAAATCTGTAATTCTCACATGCTTGCACAAAAACAAAATCCCATAACATGAAACATGTGGCATTTGAGCTCACGATTCCAACCATTTAAATTATGTGACCTAACTCTAAAAGATCAAGGAGAATTTTGGAACCCCTAATTCGTAACCTAAAAATTTCAGCATATTCAACCTTCAAATTCTCTCAGCATAGTTAATATAAATGAAAAGCATGGATATGTACAGTTTCATTATGACATGGACTACATTTTTTCTTCACAAATCGTGGCTTGAGGATGCCTATTCAGAGAGATAGAGTTCAGAAAAATACCTCCTTCAGTTGGATTCGAGTAAAGCAATGTAGGGACTTTAATGGAGGCCTGAGGATTGTTTGAGCTTCCTTGAACTTCCCTGAAGCTATTCCAATGCTTATCTTGCTTTGAGGATGGCTGGAACTCTCTGCACAAGTCAAGTTGCAAGCTTCCAAAGTGAAAATGGTGGATGCTGAAATAGGGGTTACAGAACCAGGGTAATGGCTTGGATTGCTTTGGTATGATGTGTATGAGATGTTTCAAGTGTTTAAACACAAAACGCACGAGCCAAAAATTGGTTGGCTGTGATTTTGCAGAAGTTCTGAGTTTTGGGAAGTTTTGAGTGTTTTTAAGTTTTGGAGAGTCCCAGCTTCAATCCAATCGTGCTAAGCCTTGCAATAAGTTTGTATATTTGTATATAAATGATGCAAAAGTCATCCCTTACTAGTTGTACAAGTTTTGGACCTTTTGGCAACTTTCCTTGCATTTGAAGTAAAGTGAAGTGACAATACTTACATGCTTGTCCTTGCTTGCTTAAGAGCTAAAATGCACTTGTACAATTTTCTTGAGACCTGTGTACATTGCTTGCACCAAGGGAACAGGTTCAATGCTCAAGATTGACAAAGTTACAAAAGCTCATCTTTATGAAAATGGCAATGTGAACTTTTTGCCTAAAATGGAAATACACCTTGTACAAAGCTTCAAAAGCAAAGATAAAGCCTTTGTCAACTGAGTTTGCATTTAATTATGAAGTGTAAAACAAGATTAGGACCTGTAAAGCAAGATACAACCATCATAGATCTGATTTGTAACTTGATGCTTTGTAAAAATGGCTTGATCAAAAGTGAGAAAATGCCAACTTCCCTTCTTCGATTCTCCCTACTCAAAAATGATCTTGGAGAGTTCTTGGACATTTTGGAAAGCTTGAAATGTGCTCTATAATCTATCTTTGAAATGAATTTTGAGATACCTCTTGTAACTATGTGAAATATTTCCATGAAGTTGGGTCCAAAACCTGCCTAAATTAGGGCAAAATTTCACTAAGTTAAGAAGTTCATGGACCTATATTCACAAATTCATAACTTGAGATTCAAGCATATTTTTGGAAACGTTTGTGAAGAAAAGTTGTAGATTTCATGGAGGACTACAACTTTCATGTTGGAAGTTTTCTTTGAATCAAAATGCATCATGGTGAAAAAGTGGTGGAAAGTTGGGAAAAAATAAGAAAATTTTTATACTTAGAAAAATTCTAAGTTATGAAAATTTTCAAATTAAAACCCTAATTTTCAATTTTGAGTTTCTTGGTGAACAAGTTTCATATTTTGACATATCTTGATGAATTATGACCCTTGGTACTTGATTTTGACCAAAAAGTCAACGTTTGACTTTTAAGTGCACAATTGACTTTTGATTAGTTGACTGCAAAATTCATCTGTCAATCCAATGGACTTGAGATCTTTTGAACCATGTAATTAGGTCAAGATGATTCCATTAAAACCTTGAAATCATGTTGAACCCAATTGGTCATTGGCTAGGTTAAAAATCAGAAATTGCCCTTTCTCAGTCAAAACCCTAATTTTGACCATTTTGCCCTTTTGATGATTTGATCAAATTTCTTGAGGAGTTGTGATCCAAACTTGATCAAATGGTATATATGAGCCTAAAATGTTTATGTCGATAAAAAATTATGAAATTTGACTGTAAATTTGCCATGGTTGACTTTTCCCCCAATACAGCTGATTTTTAGGTCAATTGTCCAATTGACTGATCAAAATGTGGTTCGAGGCTTGAATCTTAACATGAGCAATCTTAGGGGTCCAAAATTGTGTATGAAAGTCACATGAAGCAATGGTGGTCCAAAAATACTTGTGCAAACTCAAACCCTAATTTTGGGTGATCAGTGCAAGGTGAGATGTCTTGAGCTGACCAAACCCTAATCTTGTCTTGAGTCCAAGAAGTCTTGTGAGAAAAATCTTGATAAATGAGAAGGAAAATTTTGGGGTACAACAAGAACAATCTATCTGATGCACTGGAAACTTTGTCTTCCATGTTCAAAGTTAAGTGGGCTAACTAAGCACCTTTCATTACCATCAGAAGGTTGGATGAGCCAGCTTTTTTTCTTTGAAGCCAATTTGGAATCAGAAGATAAACCTTGGTTTTATGATATCAAAAGATATCTTGAAACGCAAGAATACCCTGAAGAGGCGTCCGTCATCGATAAGAATTTCTTGAGAATATTTTTGACAAAGTTCTTTCTCAGTGGTGATGTGTTGTATAAGAGGCACCATGATGGTTTACTTCTCAGATGCATTGACAAAAGAGAAGCAGCTAGAATCATTGAGGAGATACATGAGGGTAACTTCGGGACTCACTCCAATGGGCATAACATGGCCAAAAAGATTTTGCGAGCTTGTTATTATTGGTCCACCATGGAGACTGATTGTTATAATCATGCACGGATTTGCCACAAATGTCAAGTCTATGCTGATAAGGTACATGTGCCGCCTGTACCACTGAATGTCTTGACTTCCCCTTGGTCGTTCATGATATGGGGAATTGATATAATTGGCAAGATTGAACCGACTGCATCCAACGGACACCGTTTTATTCTGGTTGCCATTGATTATTTCACTAAGTGGGTCGAAGCCGCATCTTATGCCAATGTCACCAAGAAGGTAGTAACTCGGTTCATTAAGCACAATATTATATATCGTTATGGAGTGCCCGAGAAAATCATCACTGACAATGGGTCCAATTTGAACAACAAAATGATGAAGGAGCTTTGTGAGTCCTTCAAAATCAAGCATTATAAATATTCCCCGTATCGGCCAAAGATGAACGCCGCTGTTGAAGCGGCCAATAAGAACATCAAGAAGATTGTACAAAAGATGGTAGTAACCTATAAATATTGGCACGAGATGTTGCCCTTTGCTCTACATAGTTATCGTACCACTGTGCGTACTTCAACTAGGGCAGCCCCATTTTCCTTGGTCTACAGCATGGAAGCAGTGTTACCTGTAGAAATCGAAATTCCTTCTCTTAGAATCATGAGGGATGTTGAGATTGATGAAGACGAATGGGTGCAGAATCGGCTGGATCAGTTAGAACTCATCGATGAGAAGAGATTGACGGTTGTATGTCATGGTCAGGTATATCAACAAAGGATGAGGAAAGCTTTTGACAAGAGAGTACGGCCTCAGTGTTACAAGCAAGGTGACCTTATGCTCAAGAGGATAACTCTTCCCTAAGGGGATGCTATAGGCAAGTGGACTCCGACTTATGAAGGACCATTCGTGGTCAGAAAATTTTTCTCTGGTGGAGCGATGATGCTCGCGACCATGGATGGAGAATATTTCCCTCATCCTGTGAATGCTGACGTAGTTAAAAAATACTTCGCATAAAAAAAAGAGCCCCGCTAAGTTGAAAAACCGAAAGGGAAACTTAGGCAAAAAAAGGCATCCTGGTGAATCGAAAACCCGAAAGGGCGACTCAGGCAAAAGTTAGAGATTTAAAGCAAACGACTGCGCTCAACATGATTTCCTTTGTTTCTCTCTTTTGGTCACCTGGAAGCGGTTCTGAGTCAATCCAAGACGGTTGTGTAAAAAGTAGGAAGACGAAGGCGTTAAAGTCATAAGAGTTATAGTAGAGTCGGAACTTGATGGATATTCGTATTCACATTGCCATTTGTAAACACTTGTTTGTTTTGATTTTGCATTTAGCTACTTCCAAATGTAAATGCCTTTTTCACAGGCTGATTTCTCAAAATCAATAAAAGATCCTCTCTTATATGTTCACATAAATTCCTTTTTACTGTTTTGTTTTCAAAAACGTCCAATATTTTGATAAACATGTGCATAGGAACATTGTTGGCCCTACATAAATATGATAATCTAAGTTATCATTGCTTGAAATACGGATAATAAGTACAATTGTCATGTTATGCAAGGGGCATGTTAGTTTTTCTTCTTGATGCTCAGTTACTTTTCTTGTGGGTACTTTGCTAAGTCGTTTCTTGGCCCCGTATTAATGACAAAGGTCGTGGGTCAGGATACGGCCAAGATTGCAGTGCATCATCCAGATTGGCAAGTCCGGATGGAGACGATCCTCTTCCATGGTGGCATTTTCTCGGCTGCATTTTCATGTGTATCTTGATTTATTATTTTAACATTGTCTGCATGCAGGAACTTGTTTGTTTTTGAATGTCAACCCTGATGCGCTGAACATGTTTGATGTGATACGGTGGGAGAACTGACTTGAGGTTTTGCGTTTGATCGCAAATGTTGCGGTTAGCAAGAGTCGCCACTGACTTTTCTTTTATCCAAAAGGAAAGGTGAAAAAGCACAGGAAAGACCTTTGAGATTGTTTCTTGAGTTCGGGGGGTAGATTATAAAAAGGGAAGGTATTAACACCCTTTTTATCCATGGTTTTCCATGGGCTCTTAGTTACTTGCTAGATCACTTGCTTTTGTTTGAAATTGTGCTTTGTGTGGTTTTTGAAATTATTTTGTAAAGAGGCCATTGTTTAGGCAATCTTTGTAATGATTCTCGTTCGTAAGAATGTATACAAAGATGTTTGATCTTTTGAAAATGTTTTCAAGTTTTGTAAGATGTTTTTTGAAAGTGTATGTGATTGTTTTGGAAATAGCAAGGATATTTGTTTTGAGATGGAGCAATTAATTAGGAGCAATCTACCTACTAAAATGTCTTTCTTGTTCATTTTCTTTTCCTTTGATATTGTTGTCTTACCATTGATTTGGTAAACAACCCTATCTTTGGATGTAAACGGGACGGGCGTGGGTCATTGTATAGCCATGATTAGCAATGTTGCAAGGTATCTTAGCATTCTTTTTTGAGGGACTAAGATCTTTTTGTAAGGCAACTTTGAATAGCATCATCGAGGGACTATGATCTTGTATTTTTTTTATTTGTTTTGCTAAGATACCTTACATGCGTAATATGGCCATTTTTGTAAGGCAACCAAGTGGGATAACCCTAGGGGTTCTTGTGTGCAAGTGTGTCATTTTCATGCTTGTTTTTTGTCTTGGATTAGGGTTTTCTATTTGATTGGTTTTATTCTTTTCATACAAACCCTAATTACTAGCATGTTATGTAAAAGCGATAAATTGTGTAAATTAAAGTTACTACGCTATTACAACATTTGTGGGAGGGGGTATACAATTTATGAATGGGGATTGCAATAATATAAACCTAATTTATCTATTACAACCGAATTGAATTTGTACAAGAATTAGAATATACAAGATGAAATAAATATGCAAGAATTGTAAATAAAAAGAAAAAGATTTTTGTTTTTGGTTTCTTAAGAAAAGGGTTTTGATTTTAACCTAACTAGAGAAAAAAAGTAATTAAGTTAAATAAGGAAATTAATTAAGAAAGATTTTAATTAAGAATTTTTTTTTTATGAAACTCTAAATCTATTTTAATTGATCAAAAGGAAATAAGTTTAAAGAAAAAAAGTATTTTTGTATTTTTTTATATTTTTTTGTCTTGAAAAATAAATGGTGTTATAAAATATTTTTGGTCCTTTTGATATTAAAAATATATTTTCATTAGTATAAAAATAAACAATATTTTAGTTTTAGTTAATATTTACAAGGAAATTAATAAAAGTAAATAAAGTGTGATAAATAAAATAATTTTTATGTAGAGAAAATATTTAAATTATGTCAAAATATAAATCTATTATTTTTATACATTTTATGATTTTTTTGTATTTTAGAAAATATATTTAAAGGAAAAAAGAAATAAATAAATAAAATAAAAATAAAAATGGGTCAGGGTGGTATCACAGTAAACAGGGGGGATGTTAGCAAAAAATATAAAAAAATGCCAGGCCCAAAGGGCCCAGCGCCTACAAACAGAAATCAAAAAAATGTCAAAAATTGGAAAAAAAAATGTCAAAATGGTCTCGCTGGGGCTTGAACCCAGGACCATAAGGTGAACAGGCGCACGCTTTACCATCCGTTTATATAGGCAAAACCATAAATATATAAGGTAAATTGCTTTCTGAAGGCAACTTCATCTTCAACCTTGAGCCATGGCCGGACCACCTGTATCTTCCTCATTTCTCCACAAAAATGGAAACTCCAAACATGAAAGTTATAGTGTTTCTTCCCACGAATTCAAACATATAACTTATGTAAACTAAATGTCAAAGATAAAAACTAATTTTGCTGGCCCTAAATTAAAACCTAATTTTCTCAGAAATTTCAAATCCAAAATTCTCTATACACAGTCAATATAAATGAAAACTATGAACATGATTAGCTTTAGCGCAAGGATATCTACATTTTGTTTTCACAAATGAAGATCTAATGATGCTTGTATAAAGAGATAAAAGTTTGAGTTTTTACCTTCTGCAGCTGGAGTCGTGAATGGAGTTTGAGTGACTTTTGAGATGGCCTGTGGATCTGTTTAGCTTGCCTGGACCTCCTTGAATGTATCCCAACTCTTACTTTGCCTTGAATGTCCCTGATTCTCTCTACTCAAGTCAACCTGCAAGCTTGGTTTTTAAAAATGGTGGATAGTGATGGAGGAGTTACAGTGAGTAAACAAGGGTATAGATTGCTTTGATATGATGTTTAGAAGGTGTTTGAGTGATTAGTTTTCAAAACGCACGAGTAGAAATGAAGATCATGAGTTTTTGTTCAGAACTGTATGTTAATGGTGCTCTTGGATAGGTTTTTGGTTCTTGGATGTTTTAGGCAGTTTCAGGGCTATATCATCTGTGTGTCAACTTACAAATAGTGTGTCTACTTATAAGCAAAAGGTTTCAAGACTTGTATCAACTCAGATTTTAAAAACTCACGTGTTTTGCTTGGTTACTTGTTTTTGAAGCAAAGCTAGCAAGCATGGTTTCAAGGTGAAGTACATAACTTGTAGGGGGGATGAGACCTTTAAGCACACTTGTTCTGATTGTGTGGAATGTGTTTGTGCAGAAAGAACCAATGCAAGGATCAATGCAAGCTGACTTTGCATAAAGCTTGCTTTTCTAAAATGGCAATGTTGCCTTTCTCCCAAAAATGGAATTAAGCTTGTACAATGCATTAAATGATTGGGTTAAAGCTTCCAACAGTTGTGAAAACATTTAATTATGGAGTGAAAGTCAAGTTAGAAGCCTGTAAAGTTGGATTTGTACAGTATGCTTGAGGATTGGATCCAATGTTCTTCACAAAATGGCTTGTAATCCAAGTGACAAAACACCAACTTCATCTCTTCTATTGTCCCTACTCAAGAATGATCTCAAGGAGTTCTTGGACATTTGGAAAGCTTGCAATGTGCTCTACAACTCATCTTTTAATTTCTTTTGAATATTCCCCTTGGAACTATGTGAAAAATTGCCATGAAGTTAGGTCAAAAATCTGCCTAACTAGGGCAAAATTTACTAAGTCATTATTAGTTCATGAGCATGTATTCACAAAATTATAACTTGAGATCCAAGAATTTTTAGGAGAAATTGTGTGAATCAAAGTTGTAGATTTCATGGAGATCTACAACTTTCATGTTGGAAGTTTCTCTTGGATCACTTTTCATCATGATGAAAACTTGGCTCAAAGTTGTAAAAAAATAAGAAATTTTCTATACTTAGAAAAATTTCGAAGTTAAGAACTTTCAACTTTTCAACACAAAATCTTAAATTCTTGATTTCTTGGTGAACAAGTTTCATGTTTTGACATGTTTTTATGAATTAGGACCTTTGGCATTTGATTTTGACCAAAAAGTCAAAGTTTGACTTTTCAGTATACATTTGACTTTTGATCAGTTAACTGAAAAATTCATCTGTCAATCCAATGGACTTGTAGTGTTTTGAATCATGTCATTAGGTCAAAGTAATGCAATTGTAATCTTGAGATCATGCCTTAACTCAATTGACCATTTGCTAGGTCAAAAACTAGAAAATGCCCTTTCCTAGTCAAAACCCTAATTTTGACCATTTTGCCCTTTTGATGATTTGATTAAATTTCTTGAGGAGTTGTGGTCCAAACTTGATAAAATGATACATATGAGTCTAAAATGTTGATGTGGACCAAAAATTATGAAGTTTGACTGTAAATTGGCTATGGTTGACTTTTTCCCCAATATAGCTGACTTTTGGGTCAACTGTTCAATTGACTGACCAAAAGTGTGATCCAAGGTTTGAAATTTGACATGGGTAATCTTGGGGGTCCATAATGATCCATGAAAGTCATATGGGTCATTGAAAGTTCAAAAATCCTTGTGCAAACTCAAACCCTAATTTTCAGTCATCAATGCTTGAGGAGGTGTCTTGAGCTGATCAACCCAAATGCAGTCTTGATCCAAAGGAGATCTTGTGAAAATCCTTGATAAGTGAGAGGGAAAATTTTGGGGTACAACATTTTACTTTAAGTGTTTCTTTTGTTTTTTTACTTAAACCTTTCATTATCACTCTTTAAATGATTTTCTAGCATTTTGATACCAACTATGCCAACTCTTTTGCCTAGTCAAAAGATTCGAGGAAGGGTGATATTTCTGATTGTATGATTTTGAGTAGAACCTTGTTGATGATGTACAAGACTTATTTCAATCCCCAAACACCAAAGATATAAGGGAGATAGACCCTCGTTAACTCCCTCTGAGCCTTCGAAGTAGGAGTTTCTTTTCTGCACGAAAGAAAACCTTTTTTTTAACCTGGGGCAGGGTAGATGTTCAGTTAATTTGATTAAACATTCAAATTGCAGAAGGAGCCCCATCTAAGGATCACTGCATTGTTATCCCCCGCATTATGAGATCAGGAGAATGTCAAAACGACAATGTTTATTTCCTCACAAGAACCCTGAGGTCGAGATCAAATTGATACAACAATGGTTATCCCTCGCCGACCAAGGAATGAGGCATTTACTTTTCTTCCCAAAGGTTCCAAGACCTAAGATCACACGATTTGTTAAAAAAAACAAAAAAAAGGAAATGAATAAGAAACAAAAAGCCCCGCTAAGTCGAAACTTGAAAAAAAGTCGCTTAGGAAAAAGTTAGGGCATCCCGCTGGACTTCCAAATTGAAATTCAAAAGAATTTTTCCAGGAAAAAATTAGGGAAAGTGGAAAATTTGAAAAGCCTGAAAGGCAGAAAAGGATTATCCGATAAAATTTTCATCGAAAGAAAGAAAAATTGTTTGTTCAAATAAAAAAAAGATAAGAAGAAGACAAAGGTTAAGTGACGATTATGTCAAGGAATTTGTCGAGATTACTCAACCAGTATGAACCCTTTTGAGAGATGAGTGTTTGTGTCAAGTCAACTGAATTTAGGACCAGAGAACATCACGAAGGGGGTGGGCAGCAAATAACTTGAGCCCTAAAAAACTTTTTTTCTAAAAACCCAAACCAGGCCACGTTCCAACCTTTAAGAAGTCCTAACTGAAACATGGGTTTAACTCAAAAGCGTACTACAATAGGATAGTGCTTCCTAAACATTTGTTACATATATATGTTGGTATCTTATCGCATGCATCATGATTGTTTTAAAGAGGAAAATTTTTGGAAATTATGTACTCTAACTAGTGATTCACTCACGGCAGGGGTGCAACATCTTTTTCATTTCAGGTTTTCAATTTCAAGGTTTACATAATTATCGCATCAGGGTTGTCATTCTCATAATAAACATCTTTCTGCATACAAAACAATTATTTAACATCAAAAAGAGCTTACAAAATGAACATCAGTAAGGAGCTTAATGTTATCAGGAGGGGAAGATTTGGCTTTTCTGTTGGACAGAGGCCATTTATGGCATGAAAAGGATCTTGCTAGAAAATAGTTTGATTCTACAACCCTTAGTTAGAGTTTTGATGATAACAAATACAAAGAACTAATGAAAAACACAAAGAAAAAATATGCACCCTAAAAATTATGTTTTATGTATGCAGAAGTTCTGACCAAAGAAGCATCAGAAGATAAGCCATAAGAGCTACACGCTGAAGCAATCAGAACATGCACTGAATATTGATGACCAGAACCTACGCTTAAGCAAAGTAAACTCTGATTCTGAACAAGAACATGTTAATCCAAGTCATCAATATTCTGAAGCATCATCAGCAAGTAAGGAGATAAGATTCTGAAGCGCTACTGATCATTCAAGACAACATCAATTCCAACGGCTTCTTTCAGACAGGATCCTCTCCAAATGGAAAGTGTGTTAATAACA
Source organism: Vicia faba (assembly GCA_948472305.1). NCBI lineage: Eukaryota > Viridiplantae > Streptophyta > Magnoliopsida > Fabales > Fabaceae > Vicia > Vicia faba. The sequence continues at coordinate 88,077,677 of OX451736.1, forward strand.
TTAAACATGCTTGATGATCAATGTTATTCCACTTCCTATATAAACAAAGTCAGCATTCAAAATCAAAGATGATTTTTGCTACATAACCACTCACGCATATTCAAAGCTGCAAGCAATATTCTTTACATTTCCAAGCTATAATCTTGTGTAAATTATCACAGTTGTGATAAACAGTTTTGGTAAGAAAAACAACAACACACATCTTGTATAATAGTTTTGAAATAGTGTTCCTTGAGATTAACCGGATTGTGGTTGTACTCAAGAAGAATTTAACAGTTGTTAAAGTAGTGATTGTAATCCTTTTGAGATTAGTGGATTAAGACCTCATTAGAGAGAGGCGAAATCACCTTGACGGGTGGACTGGAGTAGTTTGAAAACAAACAAACCAGGATAAAAAATGATGTGTCATTGAGCTTTTAATTTCAAGTTTCCAATTCAACCCCCCCCCCCCCCCTTCTTGTGTTTTTCACATCTTCAATTGGTATCAGAGCGCTTGGTTCTGAGCTTAAACACTTAACCATGTCAGTACAAGATCCAAGCTTCAGAAAAACACTATGGTGGGAACAAGCCAAAACATCAGCAATGACAACCATGAAGACAAGAACAGATTCAGTGGAAAACCTCCAGTCTTTGATGGAGAAAACTTTGACTACTGGAAAGACAGAATTGAGAGTTTCTTTCTGGCCTATGATGCTGATCTGTGGGACATGGTGACTGATGGATACACGCACCCAATGGATGGACGTGGTAAGAGGATAGACAGAAAAATGATGTCCGGTCAGCAAAAGTGTGAATTCAGAAACCATCACAAGGCCAGAATAATACTCCTCAGCGCCATCTCATACTCAGAATATGAGAAAATATCAAACAGAGAGACTGCCAAGAACATGTTTGACTCTCTGAGAATGACGCATGAAGGCAACATTCAAGTCAAAGAAACCAAGGCCCTTACGCTCATTCAGAAGTTTGAGGCATTGAAGATGGAAGATAGTGAATCAATAGAAACTATGTTTTCAAGATTCCAAATCCTTGTTGCTGGACTGAAGGTTCTTGACAAAGGGTATTCTACTGTTGATCACGTTAAGAAGATCCTCATAAGCTTACCCAAGCAATGGAGGCCAATGGTCACAGCACTTAAGCTAGCCAAAGATCTCAACAAAATATCTCTGGAGGAACTTGTCAGCTCCCTCAGAAGTCACGAGATAGAGCTATAAGAAGATGAGCCTCAAAAGCAAGGTAAGCCACTAGCTTTAAAATCTAATAGAAAATATGACTCTAATGTTTTGCAGGCTGTGGAAGAAACTTCTGATGGATCCTCATCAGAAGAAGATGAACTGTCTCTCCTCTCCAGAAGGGTGAACCAACTGTAGAAGCAGAGACAAAGGAAATTCATAACTCCTAGAAGATTAGAGAATCAGAATGAATCCTCCTCCAGATAAAGAAAGTCTGAGTCTTTGTCTGGACACAGAAATCCAAATAACAAGGACATCATCTGCTATGAGTGTAACGAGCAAGGGCACTACAAAAGTGATTGCCCAAGGCTTCAGAAGGAGAAGTCCAAAAAGAAGTTCTTCAAGGAAAAGAAGAAAAGCCTCATGGCTATATGGGATGATTCTGACACCTCTGAAGCTGACTCAGAATCAGATGATGAAAGAACAAACATAGATCTCATGGAAAACAAATCAGAAGACAGTGAAGCTTCTGGTTCAGACTCAGAATTAGACACTAAAGAGGTATTTCCTGATTTTACCATTAATTTTACTAAGGCTGAACTTGTAGAAAGCCTAAATAAAATTCTGGAAAGGTATCAGCAAATCAGAGTCAAATTCAGGAACCTGAAAAGGAATCTTTCCTCTGACTCTGAAAAGTCTGAGAGTCTCAGATTAGAGAATTCTGAGTTAAAAGAAAATTTTCAAAATTAGAAAATGATTTACAAAACTCTCAGAAGGAAACAATCTCTGAAACTCCCAGTAATGCTAATGAGATCATCAAAGAGTGATCACAGCTTTCAGAAGTTTCTAGCTAAAAACATAGACAAAAGCAAAATGGCTTCAATGATCTATGGAGTTAGCAGAAATGGCAGAAAAGGGATAGGATATCAAGGTAAGGTATCTACACCAAAAAATTCCATGGACTTAGTTATAAAACGCACACCACTCAATTCAAATTTTATATATGGGCACACACATGACATAAAATACATAAGTAGTAATTATTCTGTCAAACCAAAATTCAATCAGAATTTTAGTAAAACTAACAAATCAGGACCCAAGAAAATGTGGGTACCTAAGGATAAAATTATACATGTAGCATATATCTTTAGCAGCAAGGCTAAGACACCAATCATGGTACCGGGACTCTGGCTGCTCGTGACATATGACGGGAAGAGGTCATATGTTCCAAAGCCCGTAACTTAAGCCTGGAGGCTACATGGGCTTTGGAGGTAATCAGAGAGGAAAGATCATTGGCTCTAGAACAGTAGGTAATGGAAATCTTCCCTCTATAAATAATGTATTATTAGTTGATGGATTAATGCATAACCTGTTATCCATAAGTCAATTAAGTGATAATGGTTATGATATAATCTTCAATTAAAAAGTCATGCAAAGCTGTTAGTCAGAAAGATGGGACTATCCTATTTAATGGAAATAGGAAAAACAACATTTATAAAATAAAACTTTCTGAACTAAAGAGTTAGAATGTAAAATGCCTACTTTTTATTAACAACTGAAATTCTGGTGTATGCCAGTCTTCAGATGTTATACTCAATGTCTAAACATCTGATATGACATAATAAATACACTGCAAGGTAGATACCCAATTTTTGTGATTCAGTATAACAGAAGCATAGAGGTTGCCATATCTGCAGTTCTCGAACAAATAGCTTTGGTTTGTAAACTATCCATTCATAGCCTGATGTCTCAACATTGGTTGCAACATCATCTATCACATACCATGAAGCAAACAAACCCCTTAGTTCCGTTTATCATGCACACAAACCAGCAGGATATTCATTCATCTCTTTTGACATCATCTGTAACATTCACACAGTTTTATTCAAGCACAGATATCAGCATGATGTCTTAACATGTTCTGAGACATCATCTGTTTCAACATTACAGTTTTACCTTGTTGTATAACAGACAGAATTATAAAGTATTGAAGGTAAAAACACAAATCAGTTGTTGACCCAGTTCGGTGTAATACACCTACTCTGGGGGCATACCAAGCCAGGAAGAAGATCCACTATTAGCAATATTAATTCAGGACTAAACTTCACAAGTTCCCATCCTTCACTTAATCATCTACCCAGTGCAACCTATACCTAGGAACTCCTAGATAGAAACCTACCAGTTTCCATTCCTATTGTCGCAACAACAGAAGTCTTACTCCTACTCAAGAAGCAGTGCCCTCCCACTTGGTTTCCTACATTACAATGAATATGAAGTAATGCAGAAATACTTAGACTTGCTTCACAGCTTCATCCAAGAACATTCAAACTCTTACCTACAGGTTTCGAGTTACATACATGGTAACCTTGCCACAGACCGACAGGTTTACCTAACAGAAACACCTTCTAATGTTACATTATGTGTGTCACTTAAGCCCTAGGTTACAATCTGCTATTTATAACCTATTACCTAACTCAGCAAGTTTTTCTCCTTGCTGTTACAACTCAGCAGCAAACTTCTCCTATAATCAAGGTCTTCAATCTTCTAGTTCCTAAAATATCTCCATATTTAGAAACAGTATTTTCTTCAAATATTCTGATTGATTCTTGATTGATCTTCAGATTCTCCACAAGAAACGCCTCATATATTCTCAGAGTATTTAAGTACCAGAACTGTAACTGAATTATCAATTCTGTTGTCGTGATGTCAAGTCAGATGTCATGACATTACATCTAACATATTTTCCTAGATGTTGAATTAGTTTCAGGCGCGATGTCACATGCTGATGTTGTGACATCTTACATAACATGTTGGTTCAGATGTTGAACTTCTTCAACACCACATATTAAAACAACAGAGGGGATCTGGGTAAACTTGCTTTCTTATTTGTTTTACAAATGAAGCCAACTCTCCAGCCAGGGTACTTACAATCTCCCCCTTTGGCAAATTTTGGCTAAAACAAATAAGTGCAAGTTGTATTTTGAGACCAGGCCACAACACAGTTGAGATGTTACAACATCTTGTCTAACATCTTCTTTTGTAGAGGCTGATGTCCTTTGAGCAAACAACAAGCCTCTGTCGTCAACTGTGAGCAACTCCACTCCATCGATGCCCCAAGAGGATTTCTTTTCTCCAGATTATTACTTGTGATCATGTAACTCAGATCACAAGTCACAACTATCCTCTTAACTCAGAACACAAGACACAACTAAAGTCACTTACTTAGGGATCATGTTGCTTTCTCCTGAGTCTTGCTGGACATTGCCGTCTGTTGCTTTCACCTGAGTCTCGCCTGAGTCCCTATCCCTATCTTTCTCCCCCTTTTTGGCCAGAATTTGACAAAGACTGCCCATACAGATCCATACCCATGCACAATTTTCCCAGATGCTAACAAACTTCATATTGCTGAAACCCTCTGATGAAGAGAAGGAATAGAGAGAGTCTTCATAAATAATGCAACTTTGGCATAGATAGTAACGACCTTGGTACTTTACTCTGACAGTTTCAGTGCCCTCGGACTGGTTTTAATGCAGGTACCTACCCTTGGGTTTGACCCTTTGACCATGTCAGGATGCCCTTTTAAAAACAGACATTTGTCTTTTAGAACAGACTACTCCCTTGTCTTAGGATCCCCTTTCCAAGACACATCGTTGGTATATTACACTCTGTATTAGTTATATAATACTTTTATTAGATGACAAGTTATCACCTAAACATTCCAGCTCACTAAACTGTTTCATGCTCAAATCCTATGTCGTCATACATTCTGCTATTTTCAGATTAGCAGCTTGACATGGATTTATTAGTAATAATCCATACTTCATCCAATTTTCCTCCTGTCTGTAGTTTTAGAGGAAATTAGGAACAATGTCATTACCAATGTGATGACATTCGGTCATACATAGTCTTCTTCAGTTTTGAACACATCATTCCAATAGTTAATAAGGTGCCACACTTTATATCCTACGAGTTTGATGAAGACCTTTTGTACAAACCAATACTCCCCCTGTTAGGGACAATCACTTCTCCTCATGGAAACAAGTAGGACACATTCAATACTCAGTTGGACCTTCAATGCAGCTTCTGATTCAAAGTAAATAAGACCCCTTGATGAATGGAAAACATAAGACGCATCTTCATGTCTTCAAGAGCGCACCCTCTGTTCAACAATATCGATTGAACACATTCATACTGTGAATCAAACTTTCTTGATAATCATCAACTGTCATATCTGGATTATCTTGATTCTCAGAATCCACTGCTGAGATAGACCAAATGCCACTTTCATGTTTATCAGACTTCTTCCAAAGATATTCTGATCTTCCAATTGAAATTTGAACTTCCGGCTACAAGTTATCACAAAAGGCTTAGATACACTGAGACAGAAACATGTAACAACTCCAAAGAGTTGCAAAGAGACAATCCTTTTGGAGGATCTAATCTTCAACTTCGTAGATCATCCTAGTTGATGAGCCACTTCACTAAGCAAGAATCTGATGTTGAACCAAATGTCGCCGCATTATGTTATAACATCTAGTTGTTGAATTCAGCTCCAGACTGATCCCAGTGACCATCATTTAGATTATGATGTCTTCTTCTTCTTGTGGTTTTAAGTCTGAACATGTTTCCAGGAAACCTTTTCAAGGATCAAATGATTTTGCTGTCACCAAGGAGATAGCTCTAAGGTATTACTCTTCCTGTGATTCTTCACAGGGTCTAGAAGAATGAATGTTCCCACAACAGTTATTTTGAACTCCAAGGGTAATCAATTAAATACTTGTACTTGTCACAAGTAGCAATTGATCATAAATCCTTCCCATTATCCAGTAAGATACTTTCACCATTTGAATACTTGACATACTCTCCGTGTGTTAATATCTTCTTCTTGCAAGCTCTTTCTTTGAGAGTCCAAAGAGTTGAGATATCTAGGTTGCCACCCTTGACTTAAGTAACCGACTTGAGACTCCTACCAGATCAGATTCATCATTAGGAATGAGAGAGATGAATCCTTCCTTGCAAATATGTCACACAACAACCAGAACCCATGTGACATAGATCAACACCAGGCTGAACTAATGTGAGGAGGTTAACCAAATCTCCCCCTCAAGCTATCAGTCATGGAAGCTCCACACAAAAAATGCATTGTGTACAAATTTCTCGACATGACATATGACATCCCTACCAGATTTACGTAACTCCAAGAGCTATATCTTAACCAAACTCTGAGTCTTCATATTCACGACTCATGATCCCAATCTACTTCTATGAAGGAGCAAAAGTGCTGCACCATCATTGGCTTTTATTAACCAGCGAGCTTGTCTTTCTTCACACCATAGTACTTCAGGGAACAATTGCTCAGCCCTGATCAATGTCATATCTCAACCAGCTTTACTTCTAGAGTTCTGACTCCTAAAGTAACCTTCGGGAGTACACAGACATAGTTGACTTTACCATTGTCAACTTTGCACACACAGATGTCTCCTCTTCCAGGTCAGGAGTAGGTTCCAAACAAAAGTATCCCTTTGTTTGACACCCAAGACATATGCTCTTCGACTAGTAGCTGCATCCTTGTTCCACCATCACATAGAACATCAATCCCATCACCTTGGAACAAGGCCCTCCTTGAAATTCGTCAAGGTCTTCATATAACACTAATCCGTGAATATGTGATTCTTACCATCCTGAACGAAGAACGTCTTCATGAGTGGACTTGAGAGGACTCAAGTTTCTGTGACATCTTCCATAGTTTATGTTGAATTCTTGAATATAATGGCCTTCAATCCACAAGAGGGGAAACACATCAGAGCTTGAGTTTTGCCAGGTATTACTCAGCGGAAGAACATAATACAACCCAATCTTTGCACACACACTCCACCAGACTGGCCTTCAAAAATAGACCAAGTTTGACTATGGTTCAAACCTAGCATGACTACTACACACAACTTCAGGCGTACACACATCCTAGGTTTGAAAATAAATCAAACCTAGAGCAGCTACCACACAACCAGGCCAAGTGCCAATCACCAAAGACAGGTACACACAATTCCTGTCAAGAATAGTCCATCCTCCCACTTCAAGGGACCATTCAGGGAAATAGCAAACCATTCCAGGTTACAATCTTCAGTACTAAAATTGACCTTGCAGATACCAGAAAGTATCACCCATGGATCTCATCCAGAAACAGAACAGGATGCCCGCTCTGATACCAATTGAAATTCTGGTGTATGCCAGTCTTCAGATGTTATACTCAATGTCTAAACATCTGATATGACATAATAAATACACTGCAAGGTAGATACCCAATTTTTGTGATTCAGTATAACAGAAGCATAGAGGTTGCCATATCTGCAGTTCTCGAACAAATAGCTTTGGTTTGTAAACTATCCATTCATAGCCTGATGTCTCAACATTGGTTGCAACATCATCTATCACATACCATGAAGCAAACAAACCCCTTAGTTCCGTTTATCATGCACACAAACCAGCAGGATATTCATTCATCTCTTTTGACATCATCTGTAACATTCACACAGTTTTATTCAAGCACAGATATCAGCATGATGTCTTAACATGTTCTGAGACATCATCTGTTTCAACATTACAGTTTTACCTTGTTGTATAACAGACAGAATTATAAAGTATTGAAGGTAAAAACACAAATCAGTTGTTGACCCAGTTCGGTGTAATACACCTACTCTGGGGGCATACCAAGCCAGGAAGAAGATCCACTATTAGCAATATTAATTCAGGACTAAACTTCACAAGTTCCCATCCTTCACTTAATCATCTACCCAGTGCAACCTATACCTAGGAACTCCTAGATAGAAACCTACCAGTTTCCATTCCTATTGTCGCAACAACAGAAGTCTTACTCCTACTCAAGAAGCAGTGCCCTCCCACTTGGTTTCCTACATTACAATGAATATGAAGTAATGCAGAAATACTTAGACTTGCTTCACAGCTTCATCCAAGAACATTCAAACTCTTACCTACAGGTTTCGAGTTACATACATGGTAACCTTGCCACAGACCGACAGGTTTACCTAACAGAAACACCTTCTAATGTTACATTATGTGTGTCACTTAAGCCCTAGGTTACAATCTGCTATTTATAACCTATTACCTAACTCAGCAAGTTTTTCTCCTTGCTGTTACAACTCAGCAGCAAACTTCTCCTATAATCAAGGTCTTCAATCTTCTAGTTCCTAAAATATCTCCATATTTAGAAACAGTATTTTCTTCAAATATTCTGATTGATTCTTGATTGATCTTCAGATTCTCCACAAGAAACGCCTCATATATTCTCAGAGTATTTAAGTACCAGAACTGTAACTGAATTATCAATTTTGTTGTCGTGATGTCAAGTCAGATGTCATGACATTACATCTAACATATTTTCCTAGATGTTGAATTAGTTTCAGGCGCGATGTCACATGCTGATGTTGTGACATCTTACATAACATGTTGGTTCAGATGTTGAACTTCTTCAACACCACATATTAAAACAACAGAGGGGATCTGGGTAAACTTGCTTTCTTATTTGTTTTACAAATGAAGCCAACTCTCCAGCCAGGGTACTTACAACAACGAGCAATGGGTCTGGCACAAAAGATTGGGGCATGTTAGTATGAGAAGAATATCTCAGATTAACAAACTCAATCTGGTCAGAGGACATCCAAAATTGAAGTTCAGCTCAGATGCTCTGTGTGAAGCATGTCAGAATGGCAAATTTGCAAAACCTGCTTTCAAATCCAAAAATGTTGTTTCCACCTCTAAGCCATTAGAACTTCTGCATGTTGATTTATTTGGACCAGTAAAAACTGCTTCAGTCAGTGGCAACAAGTATGGGTTAGTAATCGTAGATGATTATAGCAGATGGACATGGGTTAAGTTCTTAAGACACAAGGACGAGTCACACTCTGTGTTTGTTACCTTCTGCAACCAAGTTCAGAATGAAAATGATCTTAGAATTTTCAAAGTCAGAAGTGATCATGGTGGAGAATTTGAAAATAAAAATTTTGAATTATTTTTTAATGAAAAAGGCATTTTGCATGACTTCTTTTATCCTAGAACTTCCCAACAAAATGGAGTTGTAGAACGAAAGAACAGAACATTGCAAGAAATGGCCATAACCATGATCAATGAGACTAACATTGCTAAGATCTTCTGGGCAGAGGCAATTAACACAGCGTGTTACATTCAGAATAGAATCTCCATAAGACCTATTCTGGAAAAGACTCCATATGAATTGTATAAGAAAAGAAAGCCCAACATTTCTTATTTTCATCCATTTGGATGCACCTGCTTTATTCTGAATACAAAAAATTATCTGAACAAGTTTGACTCTAAAGCACAAAAGTGTATTATGTTAGGATACTTTGAACGCTCAAGAGGGTACAGAGTATACAATACAAAAACACAAATTGTTGAAGAGTCAATCAGTGTTAGGTTTGATGATAAGCTTGACTCTCAAATGTCAAAGCATAATGAATTCCTTGCAGGTATGGAAGTTGAACTCATAGGTACTGAAGAAAACTCATCAGAAGGTCTCAACAGATATTCTCCCTCAACATCAGAAAGAGTTATTGCAAGCAATCCAACACATTTTGTTGATCAACTTCAGAAAAGGCTATCCAGAAGCAGCATTGATCACCCAGAAGATACAATACTGGGAAAGAAAGATGATCCAATCAGAGCCAGATCAACATTCAGAAACTCTGAAGAATCCCTCATGGGACTGGTCTCTCTGATTGAACCAACAACTATTGATGAAGTACTTTTGGATAATGAATGGATTCTGGCAATGCAAGAGGAACTGAATCAATTCACCAGAAATGACGTATGGGATCTGGTTCCCAAACCAAAAGGATTCAACGTCATTGGAACAAAGTGGGTGTTCAGAAACAAACTGAACGAACAAGGAGAAGTCATCAGAAACAAAGCACGACTGGTAGCACAAGGTTATAGTCAGCAAGAGGGGATAGACTATACAGAAACCTTTGCTCCAGTCTCCAGGTTAGAATATATCAGACTTTTAATATCATTTTCTTTAAATAAAGGCATTACTCTGTATCAGATGGATGTCAAAAGTTCATTCTTAAATGGCTATATAGATGAAGAGGTATATGTGCATCAACCCCCTGGGTTTGAAAATTCCAAAAATCCAGAATATGTTTTCAAACTAAAGAAGTCACTCTATGGTCTGAAACAAGCTCCCAGAGCTTGGTATGAAAGACTAAGTAACTTCCTGTTAGAAAAGGAATTCACCAAAGGGAAAGTGGACACAACCTTATTCTGTAAGACAGTTAATAATGACATGTTAGTATGTCAGATTTATGTTGATGACATCATCTTTGGATCTACTAAACCCTCTCTAGGAAGAGAGTTTGCTAAATGTATACAGACAGAGTTTGAGATGAGCTTGATGGGGGAACGCAAATTCTTTCTGGGCATTCAGATAAACCAAACTCCAGAAGGAACTTACATTCATGAGAGAAAATATGTCAGAGATTTTCTGAAGAAATTTGATCTCTCAGAATGTAATCCCTCAAAGATTCCAATGCATCCCACGTGCATTCTGGAAAAGGAAGAGGTAAGTAAAAAGGTAGAAAAAAAGGTCTACAGAGGTATGATTGGTTCTCTTCTCTATCTGACGGCTTCAAGGCCTGACATTTTATTTAGTGTTTGCTTATGTGCTAGATTCCAATCAGATCCTAGAGAAAATCACTTAAAGCAGTTAAGTGAATTTTCAAGTATCTGAAAGGTACTACTAATCTGGGTTTGTTTTATAGAAAGTCAAATGATTACAGCTTAGTAGGATATTGTGACGCTGACTTCGCTGGAGACAGAGTAGAATGTAAAAGCACTTCTGGAAGCTGCCAGTTTCTAGGAGAAAACCTGATCTCATGGACCAGCAAGAGACAGTCCACAATAGCACTATCAACAGCAAAAGCTAAATAAATAGCAGCTGCTAGATGTAGCACGCAAATGCTCTGGATGAAAAGTCAACTGGAAGACTTCAACATATTTGAGAGTAACATTCCTATCCTCTGTGACAATACTTATGCTATTTGTCTCAGTAAAAATACAATTTTACATTCTAGGGCTAAGCATATAGAAATAAAACATCATTTTATTAGGGACTATATTCAAAAAGGGATTCTTAGCTTAAAATTTATTGACACAGACCATCAATGGGTTGATGTCTTTACAAAACCTCTTTCTGAAGATAGGTTTAACTTCATTCTGAAACATCTCAACATGAAGCTATGCCCAGAATAAATTGTTTTATTTACATATCTTAACCATCAGAACTTTATTATTTTCTGTGAACTACTGATCAACCTGTCTTCAGAGTTTAGAAGTACTGATTGCATCAGAATATATCCATGAAGATCTGAACGTTTCATTTCAAGGATAAAAGTCTGCTGTTCACATAATCAAACAGTTGTCATCCATTCATCAACTACTTTCTGAGGCTGAACACGCGTTCACTTTTCTGAAAGGTCAAAAGCGCTGATTGGTTGCATTGAGACACATGTCATGGGTAACCGTTCCAGTACCTTTCTGAATCCCCTAATTTCAGCTGTCATTAATGCTTATAATCATGACTAATTATTTCTCTCTCTTACTGTTTACGCTTTCAAGAAAAACTATTTAAACTCAAATTTCACTCTTTACATTCTTTCATTTTTACTATCTCAATATTTTCTATCGTTTCAAGCTCTCGTTTTCAAAAACCCCTTTCATCTTCCTCAAAATCCCGTGTGAACAATGGCTTCTTCAAGTGTCACAAATGTTAGTGCTCAGGAATCTACTTCAATGGAACAATATGAAGTACCCTACAGAATGCTCCTCACTCCTATTAATAATCTGGAAGTACTCTCTGAACTGATTGTTTATTTTGGGAGTCTTCAAGAAAATGGCTTCAATCTGTATGAAGATGTTACTAATCAAGGATGGAACAAGTACTTTGACCGTCTGGTTGGTCCAATATTTCCCATTCTTGTCAAAGAATTCTGGATACATGCTTCTTCTTCAAATCATCAGGTTACTTCTTATGTCATGGGGAATAAATTTGTTATTACAGAAGACCTAATTTCAAAGCTTATTGGTTACAATGGTGGAGGTGTCAGATGCATTGACATGGCTGACAGATGCTCTAATATGAGTTCTATTGCAAAGGAAATTTTTACAAATGGACTACCCTCCAGCAAAATCAGAGATCTGAAGGATCACCACAGAATTTGGGCAAGAATTATTCTGGGGTGTATCAACCACAGGAAGCCAACTAGCTCTCTTGATTATATACACATTGATCAACAGTTTCTGATCTATCTCATTGCCAAGAGGACTAAGGTAAACCTCTCACACTTGATGTTTAATCATCTTAGAATAGTGTGAAGGAAACAAGACAAGATGAACGAACCAAGAGGGATTGGATACCCTTAGGAAGACTCATATCAGATATTCTGATAAAGAATAGGCTAATAGAACATTTGACTGAAGCCCAGGAAATCAGCACTTTGGAAGCAACCGTTGGGAAGCCCCTGAACGCAAAAAATCTGAAGAAGATGAAAATCATTGAGAATATCAAGAAGGAACCTACTATTACTTCTCATGCAACCATCACTTCAAGAAGGATACCTCTGGATGATTTTCCTCTATTTTCTGATTTTGACTCCAAGCTAGAAATAATAGTCAGATATCTGGACGCTTGCAAGGAAGATGGTACTGCACCAGAAATCAATATCCAGGACTTACATAAGGCTGCTCCAGAAGTTTCTTTAAAGAAGACCAAGAAGAGGAAAGCTGCAGCAGAAGGACCATCTCAGAGGACTCCAAAAGCTGCCAAAAAGAAAGGTAATCCTTCCTCTGTCTCTGTTATAGAATCAATAAACGTATCAACATCTGAAGCCATGCCTACTCAACCAGAACATCCAACTCCACAAACATTTGAAGATTTTGACATAGGGTTTGATCCATCAGAAACTCTAGGTCTGAATGAAACTCACTCCCTTTCTCATACTCCAAATCCTGAACAAACCCAACCAGAACTTACCAAAGTTCTGTCTGATATTGATTCATTTGACCAAGACTTTTCAGCTCCCGTACCACAAAATCCAAACTCTCAACTCCCTGAAAATCCAAACTCTGATACCACACCAGAAATTCCGTAACCACACTCTCCACAACATGAAATTTCACAACCACAATCACCTCAACCTGAAATACAACAACCAGAAGCTCAACCTTCTGAGAATCAATCTTCTGATATCCATGAACCAGAACCTCACCATGTTTCAACAACCCAATCTGAAGAACCTCATTCAGATTCTGATACAATCCCAATACCTGGAATCACAGAACCACTTGCTATTCGCATGCCTCTCACCATCCACGACATTCTAGAAATTCCTTCATCTCTGGAATCCACACCTCCAAACTCCCCTACCAGTCCAATCATCATACCTGACTCTCCCACTCCTTCACCCACTAACAGTCCAACTGACAATGTAAGACTTGTCATTGATCAAATTGTGATGGAAAGACTAGCTTATATCTCTCACAAAACTGCCATTCCCAAACCTAAACTAACTGAAACCACATCAGATGTTGGTACAAGTTTGTTGATTTATGAAACAGGAATACAGGAATGGATAAATTCTTTGAAGCATGCTAGTCAAGAGATGACTAATCCTACTGCTTCTGATTATATGTGGACAAAATTCAGAAACTGGCTTAGTTCTGAAACACTGAAGCTGAAGGAACAGAGTTATGAACAGGTTCAGCAGAACTTTAGTGCTAAGTTGAAGGCTTTTCAGGACCAAGTTCTGAGCCAATTGCTCAAGAAAGATATCCTCTCTCTGGATAATGCTCTTTGGACAGAGAATCATCCCTCAGATGAAGTTCAGCCAGAATCAAAAAGTCTCTCCCTGACTGCTGCTCCAGAAGACATGATCACAGCAGAAGAAATGGTTCACTCTGAACAAGTTGTAGAATGCTCTGAGCAACGTCCAACTCCTGAAGAAACTCCAGCACCTTCCTTAGTCATGCAAACTCTAGAAGAGTTGAAGAAATAAAATGCTCTAATCCATGAAAGGTTGGATAAGCAGCAGGACACGAACAAAGAGAATAAAAGCATTTTGGGCAAGCAAGAAGAGTCTAATACTCATATTAATAGCTTGTTGGAAGCTTTGTTCACACGTCTTCCTCCTCCTTCTTAGATTTTTTTTTAAATCTGTTTATCTGTAACTGTTGTACCCCAAAATTTGCCCTCCCATTTCCTCAACATTTTCTCATCACAAGACCCTTGAAGATCAAGATCCAGTTAGGGTTTCCTCTGCTCAAGACTTCTCCTTGCACTGTTGACCCAAATTAGGGTTTGTGATTGCACAAAGATGTTTTGACCCAAAAGGCCTAAGATGACTTTCATGCTTCATGTTGGACTCCCAAGTTTATCCATACCAAGTTTCAAGTCTTGATTCCAAATTTTGCCCAGTCAATTGGATAGTTGACCTAGAAATCAACTGTATTGGAAAAAAAAGTCAACTGTGGCCAATTGACAGTCAAACCTCATGAAAATTGACCCACATCAACATTATGAACTCACATGGACCATTTGATCAAGTTTGGATCACAATTCCACAAGAAATTTGATCAAATCACCAAAAGGGTAAAATGGTCATTTTTAGGGTTTTGACTGCACAAAGGCAATTTTTGACTGTTTGACCTAGCCAATGGCAAACCAAGCCCACATATGGACTCAAGGACCCCATGGAATTATCTTGACATGCTCAACAAGTTCAAAAGGTCCCAAGTGCACAAGATTGACAGTTGAATTTCCCAGTCAATTGATCAATTTTGACTGTATACTGAAAAGTCAAACTTTGACTTTTTGGTCAAAATCAAGGGTCAAGATTCATTTTTCATCAAAACATGCCAAATCATGAAACTTGTTCACCAAGAAATCAAAAATTGCAAATTAGGGTTTGAAATGAGAATTTTTCATAACTTAGAATTTTTCTAAGTTATGAAAAACCCTAATTTTTTCCCAACTTCGCCCCACTTTCTCACCAAGATTCATTTGGATTCAAGCAAAAGTCAAAACATGAAAGTTGTAGCCTATTGCATAATCGACAACTTTGATTCACAAAGTTTTCCCAAAAGAAGCTTGTATCTCAAGTTACAATTTTTGGAACAAGGGTGCCAAACCATTCTTAACTTAGTGAAATTTTGACCTTTTTAGGCAAGGTTTTTACCAAACTTCAAGGCCATTTTCCATACACTTACACTTGGAATTTCAATTTGCACTTCAAAGATGGATTGTAGTACACATTACAAGCTTTCCAAAATGTCCAAGAACTCATCAAACAACCTCATGACTTGAGAGAATCGAATTTTGCAATATGGCAAAAAGTCACTTTGATTCATGACCATTACGATGTTCATAACTTATGCATTTTCAAAATCAGCATGCTTCCCTTGTTTACAGGCCTCTAAACCATCCAACACTCAATAATTTAATGCATACTCATTGTGCCAAAGTCTTATTTTGTGTATCCAAGCATTGTATGCAAGATTAGGCCATAAATGAAAAAAGTGAAATAGCCATTTTTGCAAAAGCAAGCTTTATGTCATAATGCAAATCCAAGAAGTACAGATCAAATCTAATTGGCACAAGTTTATGATTTAATCACACTGATCAAGGAGAGGCTTTGCAGCATGTTTAGGGGTCCTCTACCTGTCTAGAATACAACTTGACCATTGCTTGCTTAAAGTTCAAGAAAGATAGCATAACATGTACCAACTTCCATATCAGTCAACCAAGCCTTAGAGAAAGTTATCAAACACATTCCAAACATTCATCCTAAGCTGAAGCACGATCCTAAGACCTCCAATACCTCCACAAACTCAAAATCACCATCAAACTGCCAAAACAGAGTAACCTCTGCAGATTGAGTTCCAACTCTCATCCCTTTCTTGCTTTCTTGCTAAAAGCTCTTCACACACCTTCCCTACCATCAATGCAAGCTAACCAAAACCTAAGACACGACCTGTAACACTCCCATGCCACTTCACCATTTTCATTTTCTTGTTTTGCAGTTGAAGTTCTCTAGCACGATTCAAGAAGTTTCAGGACAAAGTAGAACTTGGAATAGCATCCTCACACTTCAAGGAAGCTGTACAAGTCATCATCTTGCCCTGAAAGCTCCTCCATTGCAAGGCACGATTCCAACTGAACAGGTATATTCATGAGGTTCTATCTCTCAGTATAGGCATTGTTAGCTTTAGGTTTGTGAAGGAAACATGTCACAATCATAGCCGTGAACATGCCCATGTGATTAGATTTCATTTATATTATGTATGCTTAGAGAATTTTGAGTCTGAACATTGATGAAAAACTAGGTCAGGAATTGGGGGAGAAGAAATTCTCCCTCATCTTAGAGAGTTAAGTCAAGTTTTTTATATCCCTGGATTCGTCTTCTCATGCTCTACACTTTTCATGTTGAAAGTTTTGCTTAAAAGTCCAGGAATTGGGAGATGGGAAGCGCGCGTTTTCTTGAACAAAGTTTGTTCTGAGGTTGAAGATGACTGGTTCTGGGCCGGGCCTGGAATGTTTTTCTTATTTGCACCATACATTTACTTCTGAACCCCCTAAGCCCATTTTGTTCATTTTAATGATTTTTTGACTTTTTCTTTTTTGGTTTGACTTATTTATTTTTTCTTATGTTATTAAAAATATAAAAAAAATATTTTTCTCACCATTTTCCTATTTATTAGGTATTTATTTGTTTAGATTAGTTTTTGAACATAAATAAATAAATAGATATAGTTTTGTTTAAAAAATGTTAAAATAATATAAACCCCTTTTATTTTCATTTTTATTTTGTTTTATCTTCTAAAAATATTTTATATAAAAAAAATACTTTTTTATTAAATATTAAATATTATTAATTTGTATATATAATACATATTTGAAATAATACATATATAAATATATATTTATTAACATATTTAGGTTAAATTACAAAATATACACACTTTTATTTTTCTTATTAATATTTAATATAAAAATATCTTTTGACAAATATACCTCATTTTATTTTATTTTTGTATACAATAAATAAATACTTGTACATAATAAATAAATAATGCATTTTATTTAATAGAATTAGGGCTTAACCCTAAACATGAAAAACTCCCAAAAATAATACTTTTCTTTTTGTTTATTTTGATACATAAAAATACTTTTTTTCATATATACAAAAACCATTTTTGCATCTTGCATATTTATTCTTATTTCATTTAATTTGTGCAAATAAATATCTTGTAAATAATTCAAATATTGATGTAATAGTTAGGTTTAAATTCCTTGTCAAAAATCCCCATTTGAACATTTGTACCCCCATTCCCATATATTGTGTTGTAATAGTTTAGTAAATTTATTTT
The DNA here is from genome assembly GCA_948472305.1 of Vicia faba. NCBI lineage: Eukaryota > Viridiplantae > Streptophyta > Magnoliopsida > Fabales > Fabaceae > Vicia > Vicia faba. Next base: position 88,095,301 of record OX451736.1, read on the forward strand.
TCGCACTTTATTGCTTTCTAATTATGCCATGTTAGAATTAGGGTTTGTATGCGAATCAAAAACAACAAAAATAGTTTGGCCTAATTTCAAGATAAACAAGCATGAAAATGGACACACAAATCACACTTGCACCCCCCTAGGGTATTCCACTTGTTGCCTTCAATAACTGGGCCATATTGCATGTTAGGTCTCTTTGGGCAAAACAAACAATCAAATGATCATAGTCCCTCGATGACGCTTTCAAAAAGTTGCCTAAACAAATGATCAAGTCCCTTAAAGAAAAATTGCCCAAAGATACTTGGCACCATTGCAATTATGGTCTAAACGATGACCCGCGCCCGTCCCTTTCACATCCTAACATGAGATTGTCCACCAAATACAATGGTGGAACAAACTTGTCAAAAGGGTTAAAACATAGCAATAATCTTTGAGAAATTTAGGAGTAGATAACCTCTTAGTTACTTAAATCAAACTTGCAAAAATAAAACACTTGCCTATTTCCTAAAACCGCACCTCACAACACTTTCAAAACAAACTTTCAAAAACAAATGAAAACCTTTTCAAAAGACATACATCTTTGTATACATCCCAACATGGATCATTACAAAGGTTGCCACCACATTGGCTTCTTTTCAAAACATTTTCAAACCCACACACACACAAGCACCATTTCAAACAATTGAAAACAAAAGGCAAGTGATCTAAGCAAGTAACTAAGAGCCCATGGATAACCATGGATAGAAAGGGTGCTAATACCTTCCCTTTCTATAATCTTCTCCCCGAACCCAAGAAAACATCTCAAAGGTTTTTGCTGTGCTTTTTAACCTTTCCTTAGGATAAAATAAAAAGTCGGTGGCGACTCTTGCTCAATCGAAACATTTGCGAAGACAAACGCAAAACTCATAGTCAGTTCTCCCACCGTATCACAGAACTGGCGACTCTGCTGGGGAATAATTTAAAAGTGGAGTAACCTTAGGGCTTAGATCACCTTTGTTTTCAATTGTTTGCCTTGTTTGCTTTTATATTTATGGGTTTTGCATCGGAGTTTCATAGATCCTCACCCGGATCTGGGGGATACCCTTTTTAGGTAGCATAATCTGTGAGGGACCTATCCGGCGTAGACCGACATGGGTGAAGCAGTGGCTACGTTGGTGTGGCACCTTGGTCTGTACCTATATCCCTTGTGTTGCAATGAGGAGAATATAGGTCTTCTAAGGAGTCATTAAACACCAACCGACCTTAGAACCTTAAATTGACCAAACTTGGCCATTAGGACAGTAGCAATATGCTACACTCATTGAGGCTAAACTCTCGCGATGGTTCTGGCCGCAAGAAAAGATTGTGATGCTGGAGTTATGACCGATTGAGGGTAGTCAATGATTTGAGATCCTCTAGAACCCGGTTACTTTTGATAGGACAAGTTTTAACCAACGAAACCAAAAGAGGGTAATACCTAAACTTCATGCTGGCCTGAAACCTAAGGGTTGTCTTGTGTGACTTGTGTGCCTTATCATGCTTGCCTGTGTGAATACTTGTGGTGTGCTTCATCATAGCATCATGCCATCATACCATTGCATGCATCCTGTATAAAGAACTAACCCATTTCAAAGACAAAAAAGTTTCATCTTTGCTCTGTTTTGTAGGACATCATGATGTCCGTGCGTAGGAATACTATCCGGCTCAACTTTGTTAAACCACCAACTTTTCTCAAGGATTTGGTTGGTAGGATTCCAAACACTTCTTCCTTCATCAACAGGCATGGTTCTCTCCTTGGCTTGATCACTGCAAAATGGGACCAACAACTGATAAGTGTTTTGACCCAGTTTTATGACCCCCTGTATCATTGTTTCACCTTTCAAGACTTCCAGTTGGTTCCTACCCTGGAAGAATTCTCTTATTCGCTTGGGATCCCTGTCTTGGAGCAAACTCCATTCACTGGTTTGGAAAATCTCCTAGGCCTGAAGAGGTTGCTGTAGTTCTCCCCTTGGCCAAAGAAGAGGTATTGGCTAACTGGGAAACTAGAAGTGGAGTTAAGGGCTTTTTGGTCAAATTTCTGGTTGGCAAAGCTAATGATTTCTGGAATGACTTGGACTTCAAGGCGTACGAAGATATTCTGGCTCTTTTGATCTACGGTCTGGTATTGTTTCCTAATCCTGACACCTTTATCAGTGTCTATGCCATAAGGATCTACATGTCTCGGAATCCTGTACCCACTCTTTTGGGTGATATCCTGCAACAACTCTATGCTCGTACTGCTCGAAAACGGGGAACTCCGTGGTGTTGTGCTCCTTTGCTAGTGAGGTGGTTTATTTCGCACCTTCCTAAGTTCGTGCTGAAGAATGAAGAAGGAAAGGGTTGGGCTCGAAGGTTAATGTCTCTCACTGATAATGACATCACTTGGACTCTCAGAGGTTTGGATGAGGTAGCTGTTATCGATCGTTGCGGAGAATACCCTAATGTCCCTTTGATTGGTACCCAAGGAGGAATCTCTTATAATCCATGCTTAGCTCTCCGCCAGTTTGGAAGAGCCAGAAGAGTTGGGCCTCATGAAATGTTGGTTCCTCACTTCCATTTTGAGTTTCAGGCAGACAGTGACAAACTACGCCATGGATTCATTAAGGCTTGGGACAGAATTCACAAAGTTGACCCGCATGAGTTGGGACCCAAAACCTCTCTACCAATGGAACCCTATTGCATATGGGTCCGCATCCGTGCTCAGAAGTTAGGTATGCCGTACGAAGCTGTCAGACCTATCATTCTTGAATCTCCTGATGAAAATGGGGTTCCTCCAACTGTCCTCCCTCCTCAGATACCTACTGATTTTGATACAATGAAGAGATCTTGGGCGCAGCTAAAAGAAGAACGGGATTTTTATCGGGAAAAATTCAACGAGCAGGAACGGAAGATCCAGAGGCTGACTAAGCAATTGGAGGAAGAGCGGGTCCTGAATAACTACATCAACACTGAGAAAAGGAGGACATGGGAGCACTGATGGGCTTTGGATATTTCCTTTTATAGCTTTTATTTCCTTTCCAGTATTTTTCATTCCTGTAATGCCTAAGGGCAAGTTGTTGAACAATTAAAATTTTAATCTAATGAAGTGTGTTTCCCTTTTGTCTACAAAGTTGAAATCTTGTTTGTCTTTGAAAACATAAAACATACGCATCTCATTGCACCATATGCATAGCAGGTACCCTTTTTCACAGGTTGCTTAATCTTCTTCGCTGTTTATTTGAACAGTCATCATGAATCCAGACTCATCCAGTGAGCAAGCAATCAAGGCCCTTCAGGCCCAAAGTGCCCAGTTTCAAGAGATGGTCCTGAGCCTGGCCCAAGGTCAGCAAGAGTTGAAGACTCTACTCTTTAAGAAGAAGAAGAAAAAGAGGACTGCGTTATTCAACACCAGACGCAGATTTAGGAACACACTCCATAATGAAGCTGATCCAACTACTTCTTCTGCTGAGAAAAACAGTCCCTAGGGGGGAGGAGCTCCTAGTCCTGTAGTCTCTGACAACGAGACGGACTACAATGACGAACAATACCCACCTACTGCTGACAGATACAAGCAATTGGAAGACCGCTTGAGCGCCATGGAGATTCAGAATGTACCGGGGCTGGATTTCGGGGATTTGGGGTTATCTTCTGGGGTAGTAATCCCACACAAGTTTAAGGCGCATGCCTTTGCCAAATACGACGGGGCTTCCTGTCCAAAGCTGCATCTAAGATCGTACGTAAGGAAGATCCAACCTTACACGGTAGATAAAAACCTTTGGATTCACTTCTTCCAAGATAGCCTTTCGGGGTCACAGCTTGAGTGGTTCTACCAACTAGATGGAACTAGCATCCGACACTGGGAAGATTTGGCAACCGTATTCTACAGACAATATCAATACAATTCTGATCTCGCTCCTACGCGTACCCAACTTCAGGGTATGTCTCTAGGAACGGGCGAAGGGTTCAAAGAATATGCACAAAAATGGAGAGATTTGGTTGGCAGGGTGCAGCCTCCATTGACTGATCGTGAGCTGGTTGATATGTTTCTGGGTACTTTGTCTGGTCCTTTTTTCAATCATTTGGTTGGTAACTCCTCCGCTGGGTTTACGGATTTAATTCTGACGGGAGAAAGAATTGAAGCTGGCATCAGGTCAGGAAAGATACAAAAAGCTGCCTCCCCAAGTACTGAGAAGAGGCCTTTCAAGAAAGAAGCAAGTGCCGTCTATGGTCCTAGAAGACAAGTCAAGCCAGAAAGTCGCCAAGCCGTCAATGCTTTGGTCATTTCAAAACCTGTTGCTGCTCCTCAGCAGTACAATCAACAAAGAGGTGAAAGGCCCAAGAGGCAGTATACTCGGCTGAGTATGACCTTATCACAAATTTTACCGCAACTGATATCAACCAAATTGGTGACCATCAAAGAAGCTCCTAAGGTCGTTAATACTGCATCTCCTAAGTATAACCCGAATGCCCGTTGTGCTTATCATTCCGATAGCCCCGGGCATACCACTGATGATTGCTGGGCCTTGAGAAATAAAGTGCAAGATCTTATCGACGCAAAGGAAATTCAGTTTGAGGCGCCTGAGAGGCCAAATGTTGTAACTGCTCCTATGCCCCAGCATAGAGTAAATGCCATCGAGGAAGATTTGTATGCTGTTTCGGTGAATGATGTTGCTACCCCTCTTTTGACTGTTAAGAGGAACTTACTACTAGCCGGTTTATTTCCGGGTTGTAGCAAGGGTTGCCTCATGTGTGCTGTTATCCCTACCGGTTGTCCGCTGCTAAAATCAGGCATCCAAAGCCTGATGGATAGCAAAGAAATTATGTTCAAGAAAACTGCTGTTCCGTTTGTTTCCGTCGAAGAAGTATTTGTTGTCACAATTTACAATCCTACCAAAGCTCCCCCGAGGAATCCAGTCCAAATTATGTCTGTTGCACCCATTACTATTACTGTTCCGGGGCCTCTCCCCTATGAGTCTGATAAAGCGGTCCCATGGCACTATGGGACCGACGTGTATGTGCTTGGGGTGAAGCAGAAGTTCAACATCAATACCAGTATCAGTAACATCACTGGTCCCGCCAAGATTACCCGCAGTGGCAGGCTCTTCTCGCCTGACATTGCACCGCCAGTTATCCTAAAACCTCTCACCATCACACCCGCAAGTGTGCATGTTCCGAATCAAGTTCCTGTGTCTAGTACTGCCGCCGAGTCCTCTGATACTCGGGGCAAAAAAGTTGCTACCGATTTGCCTGCCAGGACGGAGGCATCAAAAAAGACTGTTGTGGAAGCCTCCCAACAAGAAATGGAGGAAATCCTTAAAATCATTAAAAAGAGTGACTTCAATGTTGTTGAACAGTTGGGGCATACCCCCTCCAAAATCTCTATGCTATCATTGCTGCTATGCTCAGAGGCCCATGCAAAAGCCCTAATTTCATTTCTGAAAACGGCCCATGTGCCGCAAGAGACCTCCGCGGATCAATTCACTGACTGTGTAGCTAATTTGACAGCTGACAATGGATTGGGGTTCTCAGATGCTGACCTTACCGCCAAAGGGAAAAATCACAATGATGCCCTGCATGTCTCTATAGAATGCAGGGGCACTACTCTCGCACACGTATTGGTGGATACCGGTTCTTCCCTGAATGTTTTGCCCAAAAAGGCATTGGATCGCTTGGATTGTGAAGGCCTGGAATTGAAGCCTAGTAACATCATTGTTAGAGCCTTCGACGGTTCTAAAAGGATGGTGCACGGTGAAGTAGACATTCCTATTCGTGTGGGTTCCCAAGTTTTCGACTCAACGTTCTATGTAATGGACATTCGTCCATCTTACTCCTGCTTGTTGGGTCGACCCTGGATTCACAAGGCTGGGGCAGTAACATCCACTCTACACCAAAAGCTCAAATACCCTGTCAAAGGGAAGATTGTTACTGTGTAGGGTGAGGAGGAATACATGGTTAGTCACTTGAATTCATTCCGGTATATTGAGATGGACGGGGAGTTTATTGAAACCCCCTTTCAGCATTTTGAGGAGGTACCTCCAACGTTGGCATCGGCTGAGGCAGTGGTTGAAGAGGACTTTCCGTTGAAGATGGCGTCCTTGAAAGATGCCCGGGCTGTAATCGAGAAAGGCAATTGTGCAAATTGGGGTCAGCTTCCTGACTTCACTCAAAAGAACGACAAGTTCGGGCTGGGCTTTACTGCAGAGGCTCAGAGGGCTGTGCGCAAGGACAAGATTAGAAAGGCTCCGGTGTTTATCTCCAACCCAAGGGTGAATGCTATCGAAGAGGACGTAGAGGAAGCAGAGTTTGATAGTTGGATCTATCCAACCACCAGCAACGGACCAAGCAACTGGACGGCAAAGGATTTTACACCTATCACATTTGTCACGCAGTAATTAACTCTTTTGATTTTCAATTTGTAACAAACAATATGTTAAAACTTCATTGGCTCGGTGTCCTACCCGGGGCATCGTAGCTCCATTTGTGAGGGCTTTTTGTATGACATTTCCATATATCATCAATCAAAACATTGGACGTTTGTTGCATTTCAAATCTTGTGCTCTTTTTCTTTGTGTTATATATTGCAAAACAGCTATATTTACACACACTCACTTATACAGGTTTCAATCCACTCTGGATCTCACTGGTAACAGCTCTGCTACCACCAGTTATGACTTCGAGAATCCGATCAACTTGGCCGAAGACGAAGGTGAACATGATTGCGAAGTGCCTGGTGAACTCGCAAGACTGCTACTTCAAGAAGAGAGGGCCATTCAGCCGCATGAAGAGCCGGTGGAAACAATTAACCTGGGTACTGAGACAGATAGGAAAGAGGTCAAGATTGGTGCCAATCTAGAGCTCAGCATGAAGCAACGACTGATCCAGATGTTACATGACTACATGGAGATCTTTGCTTGGTCCTACGAAGACATGCCTGGTTTGGATGCCGACATTGTAGTTCATCACCTGCCAACCAAGGGAGACTGCCCTCCGGTAAAACAAAAGGTCCGCCGTATGCGCCCAGAGATGTCCGAAAAGATCAAGGCTGAGGTTATGAAGCAATTCGATGCCGGGTTTCTAGCAGTAACTTCTTATCCTCAATGGGTTTCCAACGTGGTGCCAGTGCCAAAGAAGGACGGAAAAGTCAGGATGTGTGTCGACTACAGGGATTTGAACAGGGCAAGCCCCAAGGATGATTTCCCTCTACCTCACATTGACGTTCTTGTCGACAATACTGCTCAACACAAGGTGTTCTCCTTCATGGATGGTTTTTCAGGGTACAATCAGATCAAGATGGCTCCGGAAGATATGGAGAAGACTACCTTTGTGACTCAGTGGGGCACCTTCTGCTACAAGGTCATGTCGTTCGGGTTGAAAAATGCTGGGGCAACCTACCAATGTGCCATGGTTGCTTTATTTCATGATATGATCCATCATGAGATTGAGGTATACGTTGATGACATGATTGCAAGGTCTCAAACTTAGGAGGAGCACCTTGATCATCTGAGGAAGCTGTTTGACCGACTAAAGTTATACAAGCTGAGGTTGAATCCCAACAAATGCACCTTTGGGGTGAGGTCCGGAAAATTGCTAGGTTTCATTGTAAGTGATAAAGGTATTCAGGTGGACCCTGCCAAGGTAAAAGCCATACAAGAGATGCCAACTCCAAAGACATAGAAAGAAGTCAGAGGATTCCTGGGACGACTGAATTACATTGCCCGATTCATCTCACATCTAACTGCTACTTGTGAGCCAATCTTCAAATTACTGAAGAAAGATCAAGTAGTACGCTGGAACGATGAATGTCAGGCTGCCTTTGAAAAGATAAAGGAATATCTCCAAGAGCCACCCATTCTTATGCCACCAGTGGAAGGGAGACCTCTGATACTATACTTAACAGTACTTGACAATTCAATGGGGTGTGTGCTGGGACAGCATGACGAGTCTGTCCGAAAAGAGCACGCTATTTATTACTTGAGCAAAAAGTTTACCGACTGTGAGTCTCGTTACTCACTGCTTGAGAAAACTTGCTGCGCTCTAGTATGGGCTACTCGCCGGCTGAGACAGTATATGCTGACTCACACCACTTTTTTGATTTCAAAGATGGATCCCATCAAGTACATATTTGAAAAGCCTGCTCTGTCTGGAAGAATAGCAAGATGGCAAATGATCTTAACAGAATATGATATCCAGTATACAACTCAGAAAGCAATTAAAGGAAGTGTACTGGCAGATCATTTGGCACACCAACCTATGGACGATTACCAATCATTGAACTTTGATTTTCCGGATGAAGACATCATGGTGGTAACTGACTGTGAAGTACCTGGACCGGATGAAGGACCTGAGGAAGGATCCCGATGGTCTATGCATTTTGACGGAGCCTCCAATGCTTTGGGTAACGGTGTCGACGCTGTAATCATATCTCCCAAAGGAACTCATACTCCACTCACCGCCCGATTGTGTTTCAACTGCACCAACAACATGGCAGAATATGAGGCATGTATCATGGGTCTGCAAGCTGCAATCGATTTAAGGATCAAATTTCTGAGTGTCTTCGGAGATTCCGCTCTCGTGATCAATCAGATCAAAGGCGAGTGGGATACGAAACACCCAAATCTTATTCCTTACAAGGAGTATGTGTCGACCTTGCTTCCCCACTTTGAAGAGATAACTTTTGAACACTTCCCAAGAGAGGAGAATCAGCTAGCGGACGCACTAGCTACGATGTCTTCAATGTTTAAAGTTAAATGGGACAATGAGGCTCCCCGGATCATCATCTGGAAGTTGGACGAACCGGCATACTGCTGCGATCTTGAGGCCGAAAAGGTGACTAAAAAACCCTGGTATCATGAGGTGAAGAGGTACTTGGAAGCTCAGGAATACCCTGAAGGTGCATTTGTCAATGACAAGAAGTTCATGAGGAGGTTTGCGGCAAAATTCTTCCTCAGCAACGACATTCTCTACAAACGGAATCATGATTCAACTCTACTGCGTTGTGTGGATAAGGCTGAAGCAGAGAAGATCATGATAGAACTGCATGAAGGAACATTCGGAACACATTCCAGTGGACACACCATGGCAAAGAAAATCCTTCGGGCAGGATATTTCAGGTCCACCATGGAAGCCGATTGTTACCAACACTCTCGAACTTGTCACAAATGCCAGATCTATGTTGACAAGGTGCACATTCCTCCAATTCCTCTGAACGTCCTGACGGCACCTTGGCCTTTTGCAATGTGGGGCATTGATATGATCGGTGAGATCCGACCGACGGCATCCAACGGGCATCGCTTCATCTTGGTAGCGATCGATTACTTCACGAAGTGGGTTGAGGCAGCTTCCTACGCAACGGTAACCAAGAGCGTCGTGGCACGTTTCATCCGGCATAATCTGATTTGTCGGTACAGCGTCCCGGAAAGAATCATTACGGACAATGGTACCAATATCAATAACAAGATGATCACTCAACTCTGCGAACAATTCAAAATACAGCACCATAACTCTTCTCCTTACCGGCCGAAGATGAATGGAGCTGTAGAAGCAGCTAATAAGAATATCAAGAAAATTGTGCAGAAGATGACAGTGACCTATAAAGATTGGCACGAGATGTTACCGTTTGCTCTTCATGGGTACCGTACCTCAGCAAGGACGTCAACCGGGGCAACTCCTTTCTCTTTGGTCTATGGCATGGAGGCAGTCTTGCCAATTGAAGTCCAGATACCCTCTCTCCGAATAATGAAGGATGCAGATCTGAGTGAAGATGACTGGATCCAGACTCGACTTGATCAATTAAACCTAATTGACGAAAAGAGGCTCACCACTATCTGTCATGGTCAGACGTACCAAAAACGGATGATTAGGGCATTTAACAAGAGAGTCAGACCACAAGAGTATCAAGTTGGGGACCTGGTAATCAAACGTATCATCCTTCCTCAGAGTGATCCCCGGGGCAAATGGACCCCTACATACGAAGGGCCATTTGTGGTTAAACATGTGTTCTCAGGAGGAGCCATGATCCTAACCACCATGGATGGTGACGACCTTCCTCACCCCGCCAATGCAGACATAGTAAAAAGATACTACGCATGAATAAAAGACCCGCTAGGTTGACATACTTAGGCAAAAATAAGGGCTTCCCGGCGAACCAAAAGGGTTCGGGCAAAATAAGGGATGAAATGAAAAAAAATCTGTACACCCGGCAAGTCAAAAACCTGAAAAGGCAGCTTGGGCAAAAATGGGTATCCCGGTGGACTGAAAACCCGAAAGGGCGGTCCAGGAAAAAGTTAGGGATAAAGCGTAACACTATGTCTCATTGGATCACACGGCATCCAGAATTCAGCATCAACCATCTGGCTCAGATCTCGGCATCGATCAATCAGCTTCATCTTCAACTAAGCAGCAAAGTGATGAGACGCTTGAAGACATAAAGGCGATAGCAGAGTTAGAACCCAGTGGGAATATTGTGCACATAGCTGTTTTGTTTCCTTTTCAAAATTGTAAATTCTATGTTATTCGGCGGCATTCTCTTACTAGGATGTCAGCCTCTTGTACAAAGACGCCTATTCACAGACAAAATTCAAAATCAATACAAATTCACTTTTTTACAAATTGCCATTGTTTTTTCCTTTTTCTGTTTTGTCTTGCGAAGAACGTCCAATGTTCATTTTTGATATATGCATTTGACATTAAATTGCTAATTCATAAATATTTGCATATGAAACAAAAGACTAATTACAGGTGACATCAGAAACAGGGGCAATGTAGAGTTGTTTAATGCAGTCTGGTCGCTTTGTCCGCCAAGGTACCAAGGTAGATTCTAACTGAAGAATGTGACCAAATCATCTCAACTCCCCGCAAAGTAAGACAAGATTCAGCAATACTTTCCCCAAGCAGAGTTGGTTCCCTGTCAATCCTGAAAAGGCACAACATTCCCCAGCGGAGTATAGGCATTCATCAGCAAGTATCCCCGGCAGTCTTGATCTAAGATTGTTCCCCGGCGGAATATAGACACCCCAGTAGAACCATTTACCGGTACAATTCCAAAAGTTTCCCCAGGAAAGTGGAATTCTTATCCCCAGCAGGTCTTAAAAGCTTATCCCCAGTAGATTCTGAAAGCTTGTTCCCTGCGGAATACGGACGTCTTCTCCCGAGCTTTATTCAAAGTTATTTATCACAAGGACTTATAACTGGGTTATCCTCAGTTAATTGCCACGGAAGATCGCCCTCGGCAAAGTTCTTTCAATCCCCAGCGGAGTTTATCTTTGGTATCCCCAGCGGAGTTTATCATTATTATCCCCAGCGGAATCCATCATTGAAGTCCTCAGCAGGCCTCTCATCAAAACTTCAGTAAAGTATCTCTTCCACAGAACAATTCCCCGGCCGGTCGTCAAGGATTTATCTTCCTAAGACGAAAATACATTCATAAACATTTCACATTTTCATACATCTTGCTTACATACATGATAAAGTGCATACAACACTATCTCATGTTAAACATCATGACATCATGCATATCATACATCATGACATTGCATACAACTTATGTTTTTGTCTTTTCAGGAAAAAAAAACAATCCCAAAGACAACCACCTTCAACTGTCACAATTCTAGATTCGATACCTGTATCTAGCCAGGGCACATCTGAGAGTGATCAGTTTCCAGACTCGATTCCTGTATCTAGCCAGGGCACGTCTGAAGAGTTCGAAGATTCAATTCCTGTATCCAGCCAGGGCATATCTATCAACTATCACACTTCCAGATTCGATTCCTGTATCCAGCCAGGGCATATCTGTTGACGACTATTTCCAGACGCGATTCCTGTATCTAGCTAGGGCACATCTGAAGAGTTCCAGATTCGATTCCTGTATCCAGCCAGGGCGTATCTGTTGACGACTATTTCCGGATTCGATTCCTGTATCCAGCCAGGGCACATCTGTGAGCAACCGATTGTATATTCGACACCTGTATCTAGCCAGGGCATATCTGCATGAGGAGATTGAAGATCAAACACCTGTAACAAGCCAGGAAAACATCTGTCTTTTTCAAATACACAAGTTCTCGCTAAGGAATCTCTTATGCGATCAACACTTCCAAATGGCATCTATAAGCCCATTCCCGACGAGGTTTTGTCGCATCTCCAGATGGCATCTATAAGCTCATCTCCCTACCCACCATCTCTCCAAATGGCATCTATAAGCCCATTCCCGACATCACATTGCTGATACTTCAACATGCGAGTGCAAATTTCCGGGCACTCTAGTGTCCAATCTCCTTTTACCCTCGAGTCACGAAAGGCAAACTTGCCAATCTAACTCTTCAGGTTCAAGAAGATTGAACAGGGGCAACTGTTGTACCCCAAAATTTTCCCTCCCATTTCCTCAACATTTTCTCATCACAAGACCCTTGAAGATCAAGATCCAGTTAGGGTTTCCTCTGCTCAAGACTTCTCCTTGCACTGTTGACCCAAATTAGGGTTTGTGATTGCACAAAGATGTTTTGATCCAAAAGGCCTAAGATGACTTTCATGCTTCATGTTGGACTCCCAAGTTTATCCATACCAAGTTTCAAGTCTTGATTCCAAATTTTGCCCAGTCAATTGGACAATTGACCTAGAAATCAACTGTATTGGAAAAAAAAGTCAATTGTGGCCAATTGACAGTCAAACCTCATGAAAATTGACCCACATCAACATTATGAACTCACATGGACCATTTGATCAAGTTTGGATCACAATTCCACAAGAAATTTGATCAAATCACCAAAAGGGCAAAATGGTCATTTTTAGGGTTTTGACTGCACAAAGGCAATTTTTGACTGTTTGACCTAGCCAATGGCAAACCAAGCCCACATATGGACTCAAGGACCCCATGGAATTATCTTGACATGCTCAACAAGTTCAAAAGGTTCCAAGTGCACAAGATTGACAGTTGAATTTCCCAGTCAATTGATCAATTTTGACTGTATACTGAAAAGTCAAACTTTGACTTTTTGGTCAAAATCAAGGGTCAAGATTCATTTTTCATCAAAACATGCCAAATCATGAAACTTGTTCACCAAGAAATCAAAAATTGCAAATTAGGGTTTGAAATGAGAATTTTTCATAACTTAGAATTTTTCTAAGTTATGAAAAACCCTAATTTTTTCCCAAATTCTCCCCACTTTCTCACCAAGATTCATTTGGATTCAAGCAAAAGTCAAAACATGAAAGTTGTAGCCTATTTCATAATCTACAACTTTGATTCACAAAGTTTTCCCAAAATAAGCTTGTATCTCAAGTTACAATTTTTGGAACAAGGGTGTCAAACCATTCTTAACTTAGTGAAATTTTGACCTTTTTAGGCAAGGTTTTTACCAAACTTCAAGGCCATTTTCCATACACTTCCACTTGGAATTTCAATTTTCACTTCAAAGATGGATTGTAGTACACATTCCAAGCTTTCCAAAATGTCCAAGAACTCATCAAACAACCTCATGACTAGAGAGAATCGAATTTTGCAATATGGCAAAAAGTCACTTTGATTCATGACCATTACCATGTTCATAACTTATGCATTTTCAAAATCAGCATGCTTCCCTTGTTTACAGGCCTCTAAACCATCCAACACTCAATAATTTAATTCATACTCATTGTGCCAAAGTCTTATTTTGTGTATCCAAGCATTGTATGCAAGATTAGGCCATAAATGGAAAAAGTGAAATAGCCATTTTTGCAAAAGCAAGCTTTATGTCATAATGCAAATCCAAGAAGTACAGATCAAATCTAATTGGCACAAGTTTATGAGTTAATCACACTGATCAAGGAGAGGCTTTGCAGCATGTTTAGGGGTCCTCTACCTGTCTAGAATACAACTTGACCATTGCTTGCTTAAAGTTCAAGAAAGATAGCATAACATATACAAACTTCCATATCAGTCAACTAAGCCTTAGAGAAAGTTATCAAACACATTCCAAACATTCATCCTAAGCTGAAGCACGACCCTAAGACCTCTAATACCTCCACAAACTCAAAATCACCATCAAACTGCCAAAACAGAGTAACCTCTGCAGATTGAGTTCCAACTCTCATCCCTTTCTTGCTTTCTTGCTAAAAGCTCTTCACACACCTTCCCTACCATCAATGCAAGCTAACCAAAACCTAAGACACGACCTGTAACACTCCCAGGCCACTTCACCATTTTCATTTTCTTGTTTTGCAGTTGAAGTTCTCTAGCACGATTGAAGAAGTTTCAGGATAAAGTAGAACTTAGAATAGCATCCTCACACTTCAAGGAAGCTGTACAAGTCATCATCTTGCTCTGAAAGCTCCTCCATTGCAAGGCACGATTCCAACTGAACAGGTATATTCATGAGGTTCTATCTCTCAGTATAGGGATTGTTAGCTTTAGGTTTATGAAGGAAACATGTCACAATCATAGCCCTGAACATGCCCATATGATTAGATTTCATTTATATTATGTATGCTTAGAGAATTTTGAGTCTGAACATTGATAAAAAACTAGGACAGGAATTGGGGGAGAAGAAATTCTCCCTCATCTTAGAGAGTTAAGTCAAGTTTTTTATATCCCTGGATTCGTCTTCTCATGCTCTACACTTTTCATGTTGAAAGTTTTGCTTAAAAGTCCAGGAATTGGGAGATGGGAAGCGCGCGTTTTCTTGAACAAAGTTTGTTCTGAGGTTGAAGATGATTGGTTCTGGGCCGGGCCTGGAATGTTTTTCTTATTTGCACCATACATTTACTTCTGAACCCCCTAAGCCCATTTTGTTCATTTTAATGATTTTTTGACTTTTTCTTTTTTGGTTTGACTTATTTATTTTTTCTTATGTTATTAAAAATATAAAAATATATTTTTCTCACCATTTTCCTATTTATTAGGTATTTATTTGTTTAGATTAGTTTTTGAACATAAATAAATAAATAGATATAGTTTTGTTTAAAAAATGTTAAAATAATATAAACCCCTTTTATTTTCATTTTTATTTTGTTTTATCTTCTAAAAATATTTTATATAAAAAAATACTTTTTTTATTAAATATTAAATATTATTAATTTGTATATATAATACATATTTGAAATAATACATATATAAATATATATTTATTAACATATTTAGGTTAAATTACAAAATATACACACTTTTATTTTTCTTATTAATATTTAATATAAAAATATCTTTTGACAAATATACCTCATTTTATTTTATTTTTGTATACAATAAATAAATACTTGTACATAATAAATAAATAATGCATTTTATTTAATAGAATTAGGGCTTAACCCTAAACATGAAAAACTCCCAAAAATAATACTTTTCTTTTTGTTTATTTTGATACATAAAAATACTTTTTTTCATATATACAAAAACCATTTTTGCATCTTGCATATTTATTCTTATTTCATTTAATTTGTGCAAATAAATATCTTGTAAATAATTCAAATATTGATGTAATAGTTAGGTTTAAATTCCTTGTCAAAAATCCCCATTTGAACATTTGTACCCCCATTCCCATATATTGTGTTGTAATAGTTTAGTAAATTTATTTTTCGCACTTTATTGCTTTCTAATTATGCCATGTTAGAATTAGGGTTTGTATGCGAATCAAAAACAACAAAAATAGTTTGACCTAATTTCAAGATAAACAAGCATGAAAATGGACACACAAATCACACTTGCACCCCCCTAGGGTATTCCACTTGTTGCCTTCAATAACTGGGCCATATTGCATGTTAGGTCTCTTTGGGCAAAACAAACAATCAAATGATCATAGTCCCTCGATGACGCTTTCAAAAAGTTGCCTAAACAAATGATCAAGTCCCTTAAAGAAAAATTTCCCAAAGATACTTGGCACCATTGCAATTATGGTCTAAACGATGACCCGCGCCCGTCCCTTTCACATCCTAACATGAGATTGTCCACCAAATACAATGGTGGAACAAACTTGTCAAAAGGGTTAAAACATAGCAATAATCTTTGAGAAATTTAGGAGTAGATAACCTCTTAGTTACTTAAATCAAACTTGCAAAAACAAAACACTTGCCTATTTCCTAAAACCACACCTCACAACACTTTCAAAACAAACTTTCAAAAACAAATGAAAACCTTTTCAAAAGACATACATCTTTGTATACATCCCAACATGGATCATTACAAAGGTTGCCACCACATTGGCTTCTTTTCAAAACATTTTCAAACCCACACACACACAAGCACCATTTCAAACAATTGAAAACAAAAGGCAAGTGATCTAAGCAAGTAACTAAGAGCCCATGGATAACCATGGATAGAAAGGGTGCTAATACCTTCCCTTTCTATAATCTACTCCCCGAACCCAAGAAAACATCTCAAAGGTTTTTGCTGTGCTTTTTAACCTTTCCTTAGGATAAAATAAAAAGTCGGTGGCGACTCTTGCTCAACCGAAACATTTGCGAAGACAAACACAAAACTCATAGTCAGTTCTCCCACCGTATCACAGTAACGCTTACCTTTTTACCTCTTCTGTTCTGGAACTTATCATTGCATCATGTTTTTTAATATAATTCAACTATTTTGGCTCTGATTATATTGCCTTTTTGATAACTGACAAAAAGGGGGAGAAAGTAAGATATTTTCAATAATGGTTTACCGAGACAGGAGTCTCAAACATTCTGAATTACTTAACCTCTATCTTCTGAAAAGTTTGAACAGGTACATATCCAGATGAAAGATGCAGCTAAACTCTGATGCTCAAGGAACTTAAGGGAAGTAATCAACTCAGGGGGAGTTTCTCTTGAACCTTTTATTCTTTATTTTTAATTGAAAAATCTAGTTTTTGTCATCATCAAAAAGGGGGAGATTGTTAGAACATAGTTTGATTCTACAACCCTTAGTTAGAGTTTTGATGATAACAAATACAAAGAACTAATGACAAACACAAAGAACAAATATGCACCCTAAAAATAATGTTTTATGTATGCAGAAGTTCTGACCAAAGCAGCATCAGAAGATAAGCCATAAGAGCTACACGCTGAAGCAATCAGAACATGCGCTGAAGATTGATGACCAGAACCTGCGCTTAAGCAAAGTAAACTCTGATTCTGAACAAGAACATGTTAATCCAAATCATCAATATTTTGAAGCGTCATCAGCAAGTAAGGAGATAAGATTCTGAAGCGTTACTGATCATTCAAGACAGCATCAATTCCAACGGCTTCTTTCAGACAGGATCTTCTCCAAATGGAGAGTGTGTTAATGACATTAAACATGCTTGATGATCAATGTTATTCCACTGCCTATATAAACAAAGTCAGCATTCAAAATCAATGACGATTTTCTACATAACCAATCACGCATATTCAAAGCTGCAAGCAATATTCTTTACATTTCTAAGCTATAATATTGTGTAAATTATCAGAGTTGTGATAAACAGTTTTTGTAAGAAAAACAACAACACACATCTTGTATAACAGTTTTGAAATAGTGTTCCTTGAGATTAACCGGATTGTGGTTGTACTCAAGAAGACTTTAACAGTTGTTAAAGTAGTGATTGTAATCCTTTTGAGATTATTGGATTAAGACCTTGTTTGAGAGAGGCGAAATCACCTTGACGGATGGACTGGAGTAGTTTGAGATCAAACGAACCAGGATAAATATACTGTGTCATTGAGCTTTTAATTTATAGTTTTCAATTCAACCCCCCCCCCCCCCCCCCCCCTTCTTGTGTTTTTCACATCTTCACTTAAATCTGGAGGTGGTGTAAAATTTGGAGGAAATCAAAAAGGAAAGATTATTGGTTCTGGAACCATTGGAAACGGTAACCTTCCCTCTATAACTAATGTTCTGTTAGTAGAAGGATTATCACATAACTTGCTGTCCATAAGTCAATTAAGTGGCAACGGTTATGACATTATCTTTAATCAAAAATCATGTAGAGCTGTTAGTCAAAAAGATGGAACAATCCTTTTTATTGGTAAGAGAAAGAACAACATCTCTAAAATTAATCTTTCTGATCTTAAATCTCAAAACATAAAATTCCTTATGTCTGTTAGCGACGAGCAATGGGTCTGGCACAGAAGATTGGGACATGTTAGCATGAGAAGAATATCTCAAATTAACAAACTCAATCTGGTCAGAGGACTTCCAAATCTGAATTTCAACTCAGAAGCTCTGTGCGAAGCTTGTCAGAAAGGAAAATTTTCAAAACCTTCTTTTAAGTCAAAAAATATTGTTTCTTCCTCTAGGCCATTGGAACTTCTTCATATTGATCTGTTTGGACCAATTAAAACTGCATCCATCAGAGGCAAGAAGTATGGATTGGTCATTGTTAATGACTACAGATGGACATGGGTTAAGTTTTTAAAACACAAGGATGAGTCACATTCTGTGTTCTTCGACTTCTGCATCCAAGTTCAGAATGAAAAAGATTTTAGAATCATAAAAGTTAGAAGTGATCATGGAGGAGAATTTGAAAATCATTATTTTGAAAAGTTTTTTTAAAGAAAATGGAATTTCTCATGATTTCTCTTGTCCTAGAACTCCCCAACAAAATGGAGTTGTAGAACGAAAGAATAAAACTTTGCAAGAAATGGCTAGAACCATGATCAATGAAACTAATATGGCTAAACACTTTTCGGCAGAAGAAGTGAACACACCGTGTTACATTCAAAATAGAGTCTCTATAATACCTATTCTTGAAAAGACTCCTTATGAATTGTAGAAAAACAGAAAACCCAAAATTTCATATTTCCATCCTTTTGGATGCACTTGCTATATTCTGAATACTAAAGATAATCTGAACAAGTTTGATTCTAAGGCTCAAAAGTGCTTTCTGCTTGGATATTCTGAACACTCAAAAGGCTATAGGTTATACAACACAGAAACTCTGATTGTTGAAGAATCAATCAAAGTCAGATTTGATGATAAGCTTGGCCAGCAAAAGCCAAAGCAAAATGAAAATTCTGCAGGTACAGAAGATCACCTTACAAACTATGAAGAGTCAGAAGCAAAAGACATCTCAGAAGATCCTCCTATTGAAAATACTCTGGAAAATCTAAGAATTTCTGAACATTCCTCACAAAATAAATTCCCCAGAATCACATCAGCACACCCAAAAAATGTGATTATAGGAAAGAAAGAAGATCCCATCAGAAGAAGATCCTCCTTCAGAAACAATAAAGAATCATTATTTGGATTGGTCTCTCTGATTGAGCCAACTTCAATAGATGAAGCTCTGCAAGATAATGATTGGATCCTATCTATGCAAGAAGAATTAAATCAATTTTCAAGAAATGATGTGTGGGATCTTGTTCCAAAACCAAAAGGATTTAATATCATTGGAACTAAATGGGTCTTCAGAAAACAAGTTGAATGAGCAAGGAGAGGTTGTCAGAAACAAAGCACGACTGGTTGCTCAGGGTTATAGTCAACAAGAAGGAACTGATTATAATGAAACCTTTGCCCCAGTCTCCAGGTTATAATCAATTAGATTGTTAATTTCTTTTGTTGTTCAACACAACATCTCATTATATCAAATGGATTTTAAAAGTGCCTTTTTAAATGGTTACATAGAAGAAGAAGTTTATGTCCACCAACCTCTGGGTTTTGATGACTCAAAATTTCCAGAACATGTTTTCAAACTGAAAAAGTCTATGCACGGTCTGAAACAAGCTCCCAGAGCTTGGTATGAACGTCTGAGTAACTTTCTTTTAGAAAAGAATTTCACCAGAGGCAAAGTGGACACAACTTTATTCAGAAAAACATTTAAAAATGACATTTTAATCTTCCAAATATATGTTGATGATATTATTTTGGAACTTCTATTGTCTCTCTTGGAAGACAATTTGTTGAATCTATGCAGGCTGAATTTGAGATGAGCATGATGGGAGAACTAAAATTCTTTCTGGGAATTCAAATAAATCAAACGCCAGAAGGTACCTACATACATCAGACAAAGTATGTCAAAGAACTTCTGAAGAAATTCCAGCTATCAGAAAGTAAAGAAGCAAAGACCCCAATGCATCCCACATGCATTATGGGAAAAGACGAGGTAAGTAAGAAGGTAGATCAGAAACTCTACAGAGGTATGATTGGATCTCTTCTCTATCTGACTGCATCTAGACCAGATATTCTATTCAGTGTATGTTTATGTGCTAGATTCCAATCAGATCCTAGAGAATCTCATTTAACTGTTGTTAAGCAAATTCTGAGGTATCTGAAAGGTACTACTAACCTTGGACTGTGTTACAGAAGATCCAAAGATTTTAAACTAGTAGGTTATTGTGATGCTGACTTTGCTGGAGATAGAATAGAATGAAAAAGCACCTCTGGAAGTTGTCAATTTCTGGGTGATAACGTCATCTCATGGTACAGCAAGAAGCAAGCCACTATTACACTATCAACCATTGAAGCTGAATATATATATATATATATATATATATATATATATATATATATATATATATATATATATATATATATATATATATATATATATATATATATATATATATATATATATATATATATATATATATATATATATATATATATATATATATATATATATATATATATATATATATATATATATATATATATATATATGCACCCCCTTATATATGTTGCTGGATGTAGCACTCAGATAATCTGGATGAAGAGCCAGTTGGAAGATTATCATCTATATGAAAGTAAGATTCCTATCTTCTGTGATAATACCTCTGCTATCTGTCTTTCAAAAAATCCCATCTTACATTCTAAGGCAAAACATATAGAAATTAAACATCATTTCATAAGGGACTACATTCAGAAGGGAATTTTAAACATAAATTTTGTAGACACGGACCATCAATGGGCTGACATTTTTAATAAACCCCTTGCTGAAGATAGATTCAAATTCGTTCTGAAAAACATCAGCATGGAATTTTGTCCTGAATGAAAACATTTTTTTATATGTGTTTCCAGAATGTTCTGGAATGAATATTCTGATTGACTGCTCTTCAGAAGTTAGAAGAGGAGTTACATCAGAAGCCATTTATCATGTTCTGAAATGTGTCTAACATTTCATTACTAGAATGGTCAGAAGTTCATTATATTAAACCAGTTGTCTCACGTTACCCTCAGAAGTTGAACGCGTGTTTTAATTCTGAAAGGTCACGCATGCGTGCACTGCTATTGAGACGATGTTCCTAGGTAACTGTTTAGATTTGATCAAAATCATGCACCCCCTTAAATTTCAAATCTCATTAATTGTTTACAATTATTATGTTTTTAAATTGTTTAAAATTCTTAAACTGCTCATTAATTTAAAGATTTTTTTAGCTATAAATACCCTTGCAAAATCCCTGTTCTATTTTTACTCTCTTTCTCAAACTTCAAACACCTCTACGTTTTTTTGCAAACTCTCTCAACTCCCTTCTCAAATTCTAAACCTAAACGTTCAAATGGCTTCATCTTCATCTCCTTCCTCGAGCATTCCTATGTCCTCAAGCAACGCTCAACAAGTAGAAAGGTATGTTACTCCTGAGAGAACGACGCTGATTCCAATGGATAGCTTGGAAGTGGTGGTTGAACTTATGGTAGATTTTGATAATCTGAAGGAAAATGGGTTTGAATTTCTCCCAGCTGTGGAGTTCCAAGGTTGGAAAAACTTCTTTGATCATCTTGTAGGACCAGTATTCCCTTATCTAGTTAAGGAATTCTGGATTCATGTCATTGCTTCCCCAAAGGTCATCCTTTCATTTGTCATGGGCAAAGAGATTTCTATAATTGAGAATCTCATCAGGAAGATTCTAGATTTTGAAGGACATGGCGTTACTGGAATCTCTAGTGGACTAACGGATATGTCCAAGGTTTATGCTGAAATATTTATTTATGGGCAAGCTTCAAACAAGGTCAGAGACTTGAAGAACTATTATAAAATTTGGGCAAGAATCATCCATGGCCGAATTCATCACCGGAAGGAAACTAGTTCTCCTGACTACATTAATGCTAATCAACAGTACCTTTTGTTTTGTCTTGGAACAAATGTGAAGATTGATCTGTCATACCTTCTGTTCAACCATCTGTGGACGCATGTGAAGGAAACTAGGGAAGCTGAAAGGGTCAGAAACCCTAAATCAAAGAGAAATTGGATCCCTCTGGGAAGACTAATTTCAGACATTCTGACTGAGAATGGTCTGATAGCCCACTTAGAAGATGCAAACTTGCTTGGAGAGTTGGAGCCTACGTGTGGAAAAGCTATGACCAGGAAGAACCTACTGAAGAGGAAGCTAATTGAGAAACTTCTGGTGGAACCTACACCATACGTCTCAGCAACAGTCACCAGCAGGAGAATCCCCATTGAAGATTTTCCTCTGTTCAACTCTGGTGATCATCCGGAGATCATTCTGCACTTCAATGAAGCATGCAAAGAAAGTGGTATCCCCATTGACCCTGCTTGGCTTCAAGGAAGAAATCTCCCTGCACCAGATGTTGTCCTCCAAAAGAAGAAAAGGCAAGATGAAGGAGGCTCCTCTGCTCGACCTCAGAAGAAGAAGAAGAAATCTGTAGGTACATTCTATAAAACCACTTCTGTTAATGATTATATGCGCATGGAAACATCTGTTGAACCTCAATCCCTAGAAAATATAGAAGTTGACATAGACCTAACACAATACTCTGAGCCCCTAGATAACAACCCTGAAATTTACCAAGTATTATCTGACATAGATAATTTTGCTGCTGAAGTACTTCAACAAACTCAACCTCAAACTCAAATACCTCCTTCTGCTCCTCACCATCAGAATCCAAATAACCCTGCTCACAACCCTTTACCAACATCCCCCATCAGACCTTTATCACCAAGACCCTCTGAGTGGTATGATGGTTCTTGGAGACTACCTGGAATAAATGTTCCTCTGGCTACACAACCACCATCCTTCATCCTACCCTCTGAAAACATTTTTTCCCTAAATGTATCACTAGCACCTTCTCCTCCTTCCTCACCTCAAACCATAATCATCATCTCTCCTGATGTCACACCACCTTCTTCACCAGCAATTCCCTTACCTTCATCACCAGAACCCTTTTCACCTCTCTCTCTAGAAACAACCATTAGTACATCCTCATCAGAACCTCCTGAACCCTCTGTCCCTTTTGACTTTCTCAGAACTGTAGTTGATCTTGAATCATTACGTTATCTATAAATAAAATCCATAAAAAAGGCCACTCCCAAACCAACCCCAAAACCTGATCAATCAGATGTTCCTGTACGTTGTCAGAATTTCGTAATAGAAATGCAGACGTGGATTGACCTGTTGAAAGCAGACAGTGCCAGCAGCCTGAATCCAACAGCGCTATTGAATTAGGGAAAATAAATCCTTGATTGTAGCTGGTGATGAAGAATGTAGGTCTTCAGATTTCTTTGAAGTTGAACTGCTGGGAGATGATCTTCCGTTGTTAGATAAATAAACTCTATTAGCGAAGGAAAGCTCTGTGCACTGCCTAAGGATTTTGTGAAATCCTATTAGGGAATCCTGAGAAGTTTGACGACTTTACTGGGGAAAACCTGATGTCGGAGTAGTAGTTGGAAATTTCTGTTCTACCTTGGATACAAGAACACCTGACATCACTAGGTTGTAAGCTGAGGATATGGTGGCGACTTTTTTGTAAGATGCCCCTGCCTTTGTACCTGCATGGAGAAAGTACATGTGGAGACTTTATGGATGGTTGGAGTGTCATCCCAAATCCTAGGGTGCTTGGTAAATGTTGATCAGGATGATAAGTCTTCTACTGAGAAACAAATGACAAGATGACGGGACATAGTTATACGTTTTTAATCCTTTACTTTTGCCTGGACCGCCCTATTGAGTTTTCAGTCCACCGGGATACCCTTTTTTGCTCAAGCCGCCTTTTCAGGTTTTCAACTTGCCGGGTGTACAATTTTTTTGTATATATCCCTAATTTTTGGCCGAACTCTTTTGGTTCGCTGGGATGCCCTTAATTTTTCCTAGGCCTATCAACCTAGCGAGTCTTTTTCATGCGTAGTATTTTCTGACTATGTCCACGCTCATAGGATGGGGAGAGTTGTCACCGTCTATGACAACAAGTGTTGTAGAAATGCTAGAAAATGTTTATGTGATCGCATGTGCCCTTTCATACGTGGGAGCCTGTGTGGGGCTGCTTCAGGATGAATCTGGTGCACCTGATGTTTGATCAAGTTTCTAATTATCTTGAATTTCCTAGTTATCTTTTCTAAGAACTATCATGGAAGGATTCGAAGACATGATACTGACACCATCTGACACTACTGGACAAACAAGCAATTTGGTGCTACCAAAGGTTCAAATTTCAAAGTGATTTTTGCTAGAATCCCCGACCAATGTAACAGGCCTCGAGTGATTCAGATGGAGATCTACCCATGGATATTCAGTATTTTTGGAGAGATTCTTTCCATATTGGCTTGACTGCCCCAGATTAATTAGACATTATGTCATGCCCCTTGATTATGAAAGCCTTGTTATTGGGAATGTTTTTTCCGTGTGAGGTGATTCCGTCCATCGAGGGGGACTTCGTTCACTGAATATTGGTTGTATGAATTTCTCTGCCATTTGAATAATTAACCATATGCAAACAATGTCATTTAAAGAATGCAAACTGTAGCGATAGAAATGTTTAAGACTAAGCCATTGGATTTACTAGACTTATACAGATCAAAATAAAAATCTCCACCGTGCTTTATTGTTTCCAAAGGAATGGGAAAAGAGCGAATAACCCAAAAAGAGGGGGAAATATTTAAGGTAAGGGGGTTGGTTATACAAAATAGAAGGTATTAGCACCCTAAACATCTATGGTACTCTGCAGGAACCTCTTTGTAAAAATCTGTATATTTTGGCTATAAAATGTTGTATAAAAATAGATGGTGGAGATGAGAAAAGAAGTATTTTTTATGATTTTTGCACCCACCGCGGTTGTGAACCTTTAGTTCCTACGTACCACCTTTCATGCAATAGGGGATAAGGGTACACGTAGTTCCACTTTTGAAAACTTTAAAACACAAGTGTGTTGAATAATTTTATGAGATAAGACTTCATCGTCATTGTCCGTGTGGAAAACATACTTACTACCCACAATCATGAGAAATGAGAATTTGCATCATCTCAAAATGGAGGATATGGCTTGGATTTTGAAATCAACAATACCTCACTCAACACCCAAGTGGAAAATATCTCTCTTCACTACATATTGTAGAAGTATAGTTGTTTGCATCACTATAAGGATTGACAAGAGTCCAATCTTTTGAGAAATTTTTTTTAAAGTAAAAAGCCAAAAGGAAAAATGGTTTGAAATGAGATTGATTGACTTTTAGTCTTCTCAAAAAAATGTCAAGGTATTATTTAAGTTGATTGAAGTTTATTTATGAAAAGGTTTTGAAAATGCATGGACCTAAGTCCAAGTTTATTATGAAAGTGGTTCAGTTTTAAAAACAAAAAGAGTTTTCAAAAGGAGGAAGAAGATTTTTGAAATTAAAGAAAGTGGGAGGAGAAGAAGAGACTATCCTAAAGCATAAGTTAAAAGCTAGAGATAAGAACCATCTAACCAACAAGAAGCCAACACTTGACATTATGAGTCAAGATATAATTCTCATTCTTTGGATTGAAACTAAGCAAGCAAAAATACCAGACCCCTTGAGGGAACCAAACTTCAAATGTATTAAGTCTTCACAAAAATTGGGCAGAGTAACAGTTGTATACGGATGAATTCTAGATTACAAACAAAGTATGTAATCACAATAACCTGCACACAAAACAAACAAACAACCCAATGTCTTGAGGTAAACCTCAAGAACTCCAGACAAAATATCAATTAAGGTCACAAGGTCTCCAACATAGGCCAAAGATTCTAATCCTAAGTCCAAGAAGTCCAATACTCCACAATGCCAAGGATAGTAACCAAATATTCCAAGTATCATTAAAGTTTTTTATGGTTTATGTTGATTATTAGGTGTTTTAAAAAAGAAAGGCTCAAGTGAGCAAAATAAAATGACAAGAATATAAATGCTCAAGTGAGCAAAGATGAAAAGTAGGATGAAATGTAATGCTTAAAGTAAATGGTACATAAAGCATAAAAAATAAAAGCATAAAGTAAAATTAATTGTTAATAATTAGTGATTAGTTGGATGACCATCTTGAAACTTGAATTTGGAACTCATTAGAGGATTGGTAGAACCAAAGCCTCCACACAACAAGTTGCATTTGCTTTTTGTCAAGTATATCATCCATTTTGGAATCTTTAAAAGTACCATTTAATGATCAACGATGTTTAAGTGATCCGCGTTGACCAAAAGTGATGTAGATCTATTAGAGGATTGGTAGAACCAAAGCCTCCACACAATTAATCTCAAGGTTATTGGATCAAAGAGATCAAATTGACATACTTGGGCTTGCAAATATAGGTTTGGGCCACGAATGATCATTTATTTGAATCGGGACAAAATTTAGCGATATGTTAAGTAATCGTAAGTGGACTTATATAGAAGTCGCACCTATTTTGAGGTCAGTCAATAGCAATCTATGCACCATTTGTTTTGAGACATGATATAGAGATCATACTCCAATAACACTTAGTGCAATAAGAAAAGGATGAGATGAAGAGGGGTGGTAAAGAATACAAACCACATTTGAATTGAATTTAATCAAACTATTATTAAAATCATTCATCTATTTTTATGGAGTTAAACTCAACACCATGGATCCAATAATGTTAACAAAGTTCATGATCAAAAATTCAATCCAAGATCAGCCATAAAATAATCACAAAAAATAATATTACATTTAATATATACATTAAAAATGGTTTTCCAAATATTTAAAATAGAAATAAGGGATAAAAAATATCAACTATGTTCAAATTAATCAAGAAATAAAAAGTAATACCATAGAAAAATCAAAAATGAACTCAAATATTTTTATTAAATTTTTGGTAATTTTTTAAAGTTAGAAACCATTTTTAAAATGTAAAGAAATGAGTAAAATAAACCAAAAATGATAAAAAAAATATCAAAGTCAGAAATAAAAAATAAATGAGGTCACCAATATTTGTCACAATATCATTGGATCATTCTATATTTTTTTAGAATTTAAAAAATGCGTAAAAGTATTTTTAAACATTTAAAACAATTCAAATAAAGTGAAAATTTATAAAACAAAATATCAAAACACAAAATAAAATTATGAAAAAATAAAAATCAGAAAGAGAAAAATCAAAAATGTTTTTCATAATTTTTTCAGATTTTTTGGACTAAAAATGAATTTTCTATGATTTTTTGAAATTTAAAATAATAAAATATAAAAATCAGAAAAGAAAATAAAAACCAAAAAAATATGGGCCATTTGATCAATGTCAAAACGCGTTAGTAAACAAATCAAGTGGACCTGCCGCGCTGTGCATGTTATAGACTTTAGTGAATAAAGCACGAAATCATTAATTAAATCAGATTTCAAAAAAGACAAGTGGTGCGCCCTCATTGGTTGGAAGATGACATGTTGGTCATCTTCAACCTACAGCCAACGTGAATTCCAGGTATCTTAAACTGTAAAATCAGAAGCTCATACCTATGCCATTCGCTTCGTCTCTTCAAGACGAAGACAACCACACCCTCGTGAAAAATTTATATAAATTGTAGCTCAAGCAATTTGGAAGGAAAGTTTTGAAAAGGGATTTGAAATTTCATGGTCAAAACGTGTTTCCAGATAAAATCAAGTGTTGCAACTAGAACCAGGGCAATGAGAGCTTCACAATGATATCAAAGTTTTGAAGAATTGATGGAGAAATCAACCTATTGAAGTTGAGTTGCAGAGCTCTGAAACTGGACTTCTATGGAGCAATATAGGGCACGATTCTTAAAGGTAATTGTATGGTTAGCTTCAAGGAATATCAAGGAAGATGAATTGATAGAAAAATTGGATTGAAAAAGGCTTGAACACTGATTTTGAAGTTACAGAAAATTGAGTTATGGAGCAAGTTTGGCAGGGTGATTCTGGCTATTCAAGCTTGAGGAAATGAATGAGGGATGACCCTCTATTTATAGGGAATCAAATGGAATGTCCAAGCGTGTGAAATGATGAATTTTGGAGGGAAATCGTGTGAAGTTGCAAACAAGAAAAGTGTGACTTCTAATTTGATCAAAACTCATCCAAAATGCGTGTTTTTCTATGTTAATCACTTATGGAAGTTCACTAAACATGTTTAGAAGCAAAAACGCGCAGAAACAAAGTGTTTAGAAGCTAAATCAATGATTTCAAATTCTGACTTTTGAAGAAACTTAAGTTTCAAGTTACCAAGTTCAAATCAATGGCATTCTCAGCTCAAGGGATCTTAGGGCATGATTCTTGATGCTTTAGAAAGATGAGATTACAAGTTTTACAATGGGAAAATAATGGAATCAAATGGATGATTGAGCTGAAAGTTGCATTGAGTCAAAGTTGGGGAGAAAGGTTGACTTTCAATACTTAGAAATATTTCAAATTTTTCTTCAAAAGTGACCTATAATGTTTTTCATCCAAACATGGCCTTCCACTTGAAATTTTCTCCTGACCAAAACAGATGGCATGAAATAGACCTCTTGAATGACATTTTGAAACTTGAACCATTCAAAATCTCCAAAAATTGAGAGAGTTATGAATTGTTGAAGTTGGAAAAAATCATGAAATGGCCTATAATCCTTTGTATCCTTAGGGCATCTTCCATCCATTTTCTCACTTTTAACATAAAAGAAGGAATAAAGTTCACATCCTCAAGATCATTTTAGAAAAAAAGTGGGCTTAAAGTGGTAAAAATTGACCAAGTTATGATCATTTGAAGTCACACATGGGAAATTGGGGGTTCATCTGGAGGACTTGTAATCTTTCTTCATCACCAAGTTTCTTCCACATGAAAATCCTTGAAACTTTTTAACTGATTTGTTAATAACCCTTTGAAGAGAAGGATGTCTTTGGAATCACTCAAAAATACCAAAAGATGAGGTAGATATACTTCTTTGAAGTTCAAAACCCTAGCTCTTAGATCAAGAAAATGCTTTGAGGAACGTTGACAACTTTGAATACCTTCTTGTACCAACACTTTTTCTTTGTAAATACAAGTTGTTAAGGATGATAATTAGAACTCATAGCCACAAAAACCACTTCCATATATTGAGAATTGAGAGAAATATGCACTTGTGACCAATGGGAACAAAGCCTTGTCCAAACATGGCAACTTCTTCAATCAACCCCTTGTACTTTTGAATAAATCTTGATAACTTTGAAATATGGTGAACCAAGATAAACCTTACCATGCCATTTATTCCAAAATAACTTCAATGGTGAGGTTTGAACTTCTCAAGCTTTATTGACTAGGTCATGGAAATAAACTCATGAACCCATGGATCAACTTGCTAAGTCACATTTCCTTTACCTACATTGTTGACAAGTAAGACAAACCAACATTGCATTTTATTAATTAAAAGGAAAGTTAAAACAAAACATGAATGATCAAACAAGAAAAAAAAGTCAAGGTGCTTGGTGATTCCTCAAAGAGGAAAGCTAAAGATAGGGAGGAGAACCAAAAACCCTAATGTGATCTTGTTGTGATTGAATCAATATGGTATGATGAAGGGATCTTAGGGGCAAAAATTGGGGGTACAACAGCTGCCCTTATTTAAGTTTATTCTATCCAGAGATACGAAGGTTAAAAATCTTCATGTCGACGCGATCTAAGATACTTAAATATAAAACAAACCCTATTTTTGGCCCTAAGATGCCATGCAATGCTTATGAGTATGAATGCATATGAACAATCTCAAAGAGACGCAAAACACCAGTGGGGATGTAACAAAGGAAATAAAGAAACAAAAGAGAAACCCGACCAAGAAAATAAATCACTGGTGGATCAAAAGACCCGACTCATAGAGGATGATAAAAAGTCAAAAGATACACCAACTTTTACTGAAGGCGAAACTACCAACGTTCACTGAAGGTAGAGAGAAAGAATCATCGACGTTCACTGACAATGAACTATCAACTTTCACTGAAGGTAGAAAGAAAAGAAACAATCACCAACTTTCACTGATGGTGATCTACCAACTTTCACTGATGGTGATCTACCAACTTTCACTGAAGGTAGAGACGAAATATATCATAGCACAGCCGTTCACTGACGATGAACTATCAACGTTCACTGAGGGTAGCACAAAGATAACAATCACTAACTTTCACTGATGGTGATCTACCAACTTTCACTAAAGGTAGATAGAGAATATATCATAGCACCACTGTTCACTGACGATGAACTACAAACGTTCACTGAGGGTAGCAAAAAGATAACAATCACCAACTTTCACTGATGGTGATCTACCAACTTTCACTGAAGGTAGAGAGAAAATATATCATAGCACCGCCATTCACTGACGATGAACTACCAACATTCACTGAGGGTAGCAAAAAGATAACATCACCATCTTTCACTGATGGTGATGGTGATCTACCAACTTTCACTAAAGGTAGAGAGAGAATATATCATAGCACTGTCGTTCACTGATGATGAACTATGAATGTTCACTGAGGCTAGCAAGAAGATAACAATCACCAACTTTCATTGATGGTGATCTACCAACTTTCACTGAAGGTAGAGAGAGAATATATCATAGCACCACCATTCACTGATGATGAACTACCAACGTTCACTAAAGGGTATCAAAAAGATAAAAAGTTCTTTTTTTTTTTTAATTTTTAAATTCCGGCATTTTACCTAGAACGGGTTTCAAATTCTTCTTTAACCAAGGCATTCTGTCTGGAAAGGGTAATAAGTTGTCTCAAATAAAGATACTACCACTTGTAAAGATCTTACAATGAACTGTTTCTGCGATATTGAAAGACTTGCCATCCACGGGAGTAATTTGACAATGAACTGCAAACTATCAACTCATAGAGAAGATAGCAAAAAGGTAACGTCGACTTTTACAAGGAAGTATAAGCTACTCAGATAAAGAGACCTGTTACTCGCTGTTATGGGAAGGATTGTAAAAAATGACTTCCTGGGGAAAGTAATATGACCTCCTAGGGAAAGAACCCTGACTTCCCGGGAAAATGTTAATATACTCCTGCTGAGGAGATAAATTTTTCTTATGCAAAATAAATGCACACTCTCAAACCAAAACTCAAAGCTTGTAGCAATCCAAAGTAATAATATTGCTGAGGAACAAAGATTCAAACCAGAAATAAACTGGAATAAAACGGTCTTCCAAAATACATTCTTTGAGAAATAAACTCAACAGGGAAACCCAAAACGACCAGACAAAGAGCTGTGTAAGAAGGCTGAAGCAAAAAACTTCCACGAGGGATAACTCAGTGGAGAAATTGAAAGAATATACACTTTATGCTTATGGATGACACTCTATTGGGGGAGAGGATAACACAACTCTGCAAAACAGGGTAATATGTCAACAAGATATTAATGGATACAAATGAGAAATGATTTGCTAAGTTTAGCTATGCATGATGTATGTATGAATGTATGAGTTTTATCATTCATATTTTGACAAAACAAACATATAAAACTGGGGATAAACAAACAAAACCAACTCGGGCGCACACAACACTCGGCTAAATCACATCCAAGATGAACATTCCGAAATAAAAATAAGCACCAACTGAGGAAACAAAGTCCTACTACATGGCTTAACTTTACTGGAGAGCAACAAAATAGTACAGATACAGGGATATAACATCCTTCTCCAGGCTTCACCAGGGAATAGCACTCAGACTTCGTTAGGGAAACAAATGTTTTCATGTGTAGCACTTCTACTGCGGATTGTAAAACTGATTTCAAATAGGGCAGATGGAAACCATACTGTCAAAACATCCACTGAGGAATTCAAGCTGACTTCAATGGAGAAATATCATATAGGCTTCACTAATGGAGATAGTGCTTTATCATCAAAACATCAAATGGGGACTTCGTGCTGACTTCATTGGGGAGGTCAACACCACATCATCAAGGGGAAACCAATATACGTTCTTCACTGGGGAAACCAGAGATACGTTCTTCTTCGAGAGTAATTATTGCACCAACTTCTCTGGGGAGAAAGGACTTCTATCAAATAATTGAGGCCTTCACTAGAGAATCTTGGATTGAGTCTTCATATCATGCAAACTCAAAATAAAAAAATGAACCAAGACTTGACTGGGGACACTGGAATCACAAACCCAATATTGTGCCTTACGCCAATTAATGTCGTTTTCAATATACAAAAATCACACGCACACCAGCAAAAACATCCTGAGAAAACCTTCCTGAGGGAAACAGAACTTCCCAAAATTACTGGAGTTCGTCCATTCCTGGGATCACCACTTTTA
Organism: Vicia faba; assembly: GCA_948472305.1. NCBI lineage: Eukaryota > Viridiplantae > Streptophyta > Magnoliopsida > Fabales > Fabaceae > Vicia > Vicia faba. Next base: position 88,127,635 of record OX451736.1, read on the forward strand.
TTTTCCTCTTGAATTACAAAATCTAAAGTAAAAGTAAATGTAAATTCTTTTTTTTGAAAAAAATAACTTTGTTATTTAATCTTCTTGTTTTGACAATTATTGTCAATAATAAATAGAGTATTTGTAAGTTGAATAAAAATAAGAAATACAAAGAATTGAGTAAAAGCTCAAACTTTATTGATAAAATGGTAGTCTGCGAATGGCGAGACTCCATGGATGATTACAAAGTTTGGAAAATGGTAATATATAATGGAAAAGATACATTGAGATACAATGACCACTATTCCCTCTAACAACTTTGAAATTCTGAGCAGCTGCTTTCGTTGAAGTATGGTGTGGATCCAAGAAGATTGTTGCTTCAATGATCAAGTCTTGTCTGATGTAGTTACTTGCCAAGAAAGTCCCAAACTTTTGCCTAAGATGTCCTTGCGGGTTTTCAACTTAGCGGGAAATTTTATTCTGTTTATGTCTCTAATTTTTGCCTAGACCGCCCTTTCGGGTTTTCGGCCTACCGAGACACTCTTTTTTTGCCTAAGCCGCCCTTTCGGGTTTTCAACTTAGAGATTTGTTCTTTTATTTCTTTAGGCGAAGTATTTCTTGACTACATCAGCATTCATGGGACGTGGGAACTCCTCTCCATCCATAGTTTCAAGAATTAATGCGCCGCCAGAGAAGGCTTTCTTGACAACATATGTGCCTTCAAAATTGGGAGTCCACTTTCCCCTAGAATCAGCGTTAAAGGACATGATCTTCCTAAGCATGAGGTCGCCTTCTCTAAATTCACGAGGTTTGATCTTCTTATCAAAAGCTTTCTTCATTCTCTTATGATATAACTGACCATGACATAGAGCCGTCATTCTCTTCTCTTCGATCAAATTCAATTGGTCAAACTTGTTCTGGACCCATTCAGCCTCTGACAACTTGGTTTCCATTATCACACACAAAGAGGGAATCTCAACCTCGATTGGGAGTACCTCTTCCATTCCATACACAAGGGAGAACGGGGTTTCTCCTGTTGAAGCGCGGACAGATGTCTGATATCCATGTAAAGCAAAAGGGAGCATTTCATGCCAATCTTTATAAGTAACAACCATCTTCTGCATGATCTTCTTGATATTCTTATTAGCAGCTTCAACAGTCCCATTCATCTTCGGCCTGTATGGAGATGAGTTGTGATGGACGATCTTGAATTCTTCACAAAGTTCTATCATCATCTTGTTGTTCAGATTTGAGCCATTGTCGGTGATAATTCTGCTTCGCACACCATACCGACATATAAGATTATTCTTAATGAAACGTACAACCACCTGCTTGGTAACGTTAACATATGAGGCAGCTTCCACCCATTTGGTGAAGTAATCAATTGCTACTAAAATAAAATGGTGTCCGTTTGAAGCTTTGGGTTCTATCATCCCAATCATATCAATACCCCACATAGAGAAAGGCCACGGGGAAGAAATAACATTGAGAAGCATCGGAGGCACATGAATCTTGTCCGTATAAATCTGGCATTTATGGCACTTCTTTGCAAATTTATAACAGTCGGATTCCATTGTTAGCCAATAGTAACCTGCCCTTAGCATCTTTTTAGCCATCGAATGTCCATTGGCATGAGTGCCAAATGAACCTTCATGAGCCTCATGCATCAACATGTCTGCTTCGTGTCTATCCACGCACCTGAGTAGGACCATGTTATAATTTCTCTTGTACAACACGTTTTCACTGAGGAAGAAACTGCCAGCCAATCTTCTCAATGTCTTTCTATCTTTATTTGAAGCACCACTTGGGTATTCCTGAGTCTGAAGGAAATGCTTGATATCATAATACCAAGGTTTCTCATCTGCTACTTCTTTTGTTGTAAACACATGAGTGGGCCTATCTAATCTCCGAACTATAATTTGAGGTATATCATTCCAAGTATTCACTTGATAAATAGAAGCCAGAGTTGCCAGAGCATCTGCCATTTGATTTTCATCTCTAGGGATGTGATGGAATTCAACTTTATTAAAGAAGGGTAATAATCTTCTAGCATAATATCTGTAAGGGGTCAAGCCAGGGTGACGAGTGTCCCGCTCTCCTTTAATCTGATTTATTACCAAAGCTGAATCGTCATATACATCAAGAATTTTAATTTTGGGATCAATAGCTTCATCAAGACCCATGATGCAAGCCTCGTATTCTGCCATATTATTAGTACAATCAAATGCCAACCTTGAAGTAAAAGGAATGTGTGATCCACGTGGAGTGACAATCACAACACTAATTCCTTTACCAAAAGCTTTCACAGCTCCATCAAATATCATCTTCCAGCGAGATTCGAGATCAAGACCTTCCTCAGGCAATGGTTTATCACAATCTTTTACTTTCAGAAACATCACATCCTCATCGGGGAAATCAAACATCACAGATTGATGATCATCAACTGGTTGGTGAGCAAGATAATCTTCCAACACGCTGCTTTTAATAGCTTTTTGAGTGCGTATCCAATGTCATATTCAGATAACAGCATCTGACAGCGGGCAATTCTTCTAGTAAGAGCAGACTTTTCAAAAATGTACTTGATTGGATCCATTTTGGAGATCACCAAGTAGTGTGATTCAACATATACTGTCACAAACGTTTTTCCGCCCAAGCCAAAGAACAACATGTCTTTTCCATCATGGAATACCGCAACTCACAATCAGTAAAATTTTTACTGAGATAATAAATAGCGTACTCTTTCTTCCCTTTTTCATCTTGTTGTCCCAGAATACAGCCCATGGAATTATCTAACACTGTCAGATACATAATCAATGGTATTCCTTCAATAGGAGGGAGCAAGATAGGAGGTTCAAGAAGATATTCTTTAATACTTTCAAATGCCCTTTGGCAGTCATCTATCCACACACAGCCTAGATCTTTCTTTAACAACTTAAAGATCGGTTCACACGTTGCAGTCATGTGGGAAATGAATAGTGAAATTTAATTCAAATGCCCGAGGAACCCTCTGACTTGCTTTTCGGTTATCGATGCTGGCATCTCTTGAATTTCTTTGACTTTATCAGGGTCAACTTCAATCCCTTTATGGCTAACAATGAAACCCAACAATTTCCCAGATCGAACACCAAAGGTACATTTATTTGGATTCAAGCGGAGACGATACTTCCTCAAACACTGAAACAACTTCAATAAATCTTCTACATGCCCTTCTTCAGTCTGGGACTTAGAAATCATATCATCAACATATACCTCAATTTCCTTGTGCATCAGATCATGTAATAGGGTTGTCATAGACCTCTGGTATGTTGCACCATCGTTCTTCAACTCGAAGGGCATCACTCTGTAACAGAATGTTCCCCAGGGTGTGATAAACGTTGTTTTTTCCATGTCCTCGGGCACCATTCTTATTTGATTATACCCAGAAAATCCGTCCATGAATGAGAAAACTTTGAATTTTGTTGTGCTATCCACTAACATATCAATGTGTGGCAATGGAAAATCATCTTTTGGACTAGCTTTATTTAGATCTCTATAATTTACGCACATGCGAACTTTTTCGTCTTTCTTTGGTACTGGGACAATATTGGAAATCCACTGAGGGTACACTGATGTCACAAGAAAACCGGCATTAATCTGCTTTAGAACTTCCTCTTTGATCTTCACTGCCATATCTGGGTGAGTTCTTCTCAACTTCGGTTTGATTGGCGGACTCTCTGGCTTCAGCGGTAAATGGTGCTCTACAATATATGTATCTAGACCAGGCATATCTTGATAAGACCAAGCATAAATACCCACATACTCTTCCAACATCTCAATCAACCTACTCTTCACATCAGGATGCAGCAATGCTCCGATCTTGACTTCCTTCGGATCTTCTTCTGAACCCAAATCGATTACTTCCAATGGCTCTTTATATGGCTGAATGGCATTCTCCTTGCACTCAATCAACCGTGAGACCTCTTATGGAATCTCATCATAGTCTTCTTCTTCGGCCCCATACACAGGACATTCAAAGTTGGGAAAGGGTGCAGGGTCATTGTATTCAACGGGTTTTTTAATTAATCTGCACATATGATTTATGATTGCTTTTAGAAACTGACACATATAACAAGTGACCATGCAGATTGAATTTCAGTTATTATTTATTTTGAAATTTTTTTTTATTACCATTTTCCAAGAAAAACCATAAAATAAAGACATAATTTGGGAAACAAAGACAACTTTTATTATTGATTTAAAAATTGCAGCAAACAGATAAGCCTGTACAATATTAATACTTTCACCTTGGGCAAAGTGAAAGCTTTTCAAAAAGATTAACACAAACAAATTACTTTGAAACATGTATGCAAGAGGGAACATCAATGGTGATCCAGTTCTAAACCCTAACTCCATGCGTCACATAATTTGGCATATCTGGCTCTACTTCATCTTCCACAATGGCATTAATCCTGGAAACAGTTGGATGAAGATAACCTCCGCTTTGAAAGATGTCTTGATACTTTCCTACAACAGACTTCGGCTTCAAGCTCTTACCCTTATCATTCTTCACAGAGAACCCCAAGCCAGCTCTATTCTTGTTCACAGGTGGGTCAACAATCTGTCCCCAAACATCGCTATTTCCATTATGCAGAAATTGTTGCGCATCCTTAAACGAAGCTATAGAGTTCTCATTTCCTCTTATGTTGTCAATGGATAAAGCTTAGAACTAGGTTCCAACAGTAGCTTCATCCGCCTCCATAACGCTGAAAGAGGACAAATGAGATATCAATAACGCCTGTTCACCATTTATAATTACTACTTTTCTTTCACGTACAAACTTCAGCTTCTGGTGTAAAGTCGAAGTGACAGCCCCTTCCTCATGTATCCACAGCCATCCCAGCAAGCAGCTATAAGCGGGTACAATATCCATGACCTGGAAAGTAATCTGAAAAAAATGTGGGCCTATATGAATAGGCAATTCCACTTCACCAATAACAGATTTCCTTGATCCGTCAAACGCTTTCACAATAATGCCACTTGGGCGCATGGGTGTTCCTTGATATTTCAACTTCATAAGGGTGCTCCTCGATATAACGTTCAATGCATATCCATTATCAATCAGCACATTGGATAATGAATCCTTCTTGTAGTTCATAGAGATGTGGAGGGCTAGGTTGTGATTCCTCCCTTCATCGGGAAATTCATCATCGCAGAAACTCAGGTTATTACATGATGTAATATTCCCCACTACACTGCTGAATTGGTCTAGAGGCATGTCACTTTCCACGAAAGCTTGGTTCAATACCCTTATCAAAGATTCTCTGTCAGCAGAGGAGTTCATCAGTAAAGCCAAGATAGATATTTTTGAAGGAGTCTGCAGTAGCTGATTTACAATTTTGTAGTCACTCATCTTGATTATCTTTAAAATATCATCCACATCCTTTTCTAGCATAGCTCCACTAGATTCACCCACTGCCTTCTTGGGTTCAACATTTCAACAATTTTCTTCCCAGTACTAACATCTCCACGAACAACTCGTACAAATACACGGCCGTTGCGGATCACTCTTCTAGTCTCAGCAATATTTCCAACATTAGGAATTGGCTGGATGGGAACTTCCACACCATCCTATAAAATCGTAGCATTATATTTGTAGGGTACAACTTTGTCTGACTTGTAGGGGACAGGACCCAAAAAATTGATTACCAATGGAGTAATAGCTGGCTTGCTATGATATTCAACTTCAAAATGAGAGGGTGCACCAAAACAAGGAACAATAACATTTACTCCCTCTTCAACATAATCAGTTATTGCAAATTCATCTCTGGAAAACATATCTTCATCCGAGGAGAAGAACTCATCTGCGGAGGCATATTCATCATCTGACTCTTCTTCAACCAAACAAACCTCAATCATATAAACTTCATGGTAATCATCCCTTTGACATGTAACCATGATAGTTCCATTATCCAACAACAACTGAATACCTTTACTTACAACTGAACATCCTCGGGAGTCCCGGCAGCAAATTCGGTAAGATCCATACTGATGTTCTTCCTGACTAGCCATGTGTAAAAAGTAGCGTGCAATTGCACAAGGTCCTTATTCATATACTCAACATCAAAAATTCTGAACTCTCCAGAACATCCAGAAACCATGTTTACTTCCTCTTCATACTATGCCCTAGGCCTGATTATGTGGATGAGGCCCTCATCCATCATCTCCTGCAAATCATCTTTTATCTTGTTACAACCCTATATATCCGTACTGCAAATAGCACAATCGGCATGGTCATGCATATAGTAGCTAAATTCACATAGGTCTACATGCATTTTCACCAAATCTCCTCTAACCATATTAACATCAAAAATCCAGAAGTCACCTGGCCAACCAGCCACCATGTTCACGACATTTGCTCCCCCATACTTTGGTAGAGGATTATTTTACATTAGGGCCCACATCCTTGAAAGATAGAATACCGGACTTCACCAATTTTTGTACCTCAATCTTCAAAGGATAGAAACTCTCAACTTTATGCCCTGGCGCTCCCTGATGAAAAGCACATGTTTGGTCTGCCTTGTAATACCAAGGCAATGCTGATGGTACAGCGAGAGGTGGTCGAGTTTGAACTAAATTCTTCTGAATTAACGTCGGGAGTAACTCTATATAACTCATAGGAATAGGGTCATAAGTCTCCCTTCTCTTATTATACCCTTGATTCCCCTGCTGGGATAATCTCTGATAAGCAACAGTGGTTGGAGCTACACCAACAACTGGAGTAACTGAGGCGACTTGCTGATGACGCTGATAACTTCTTCTAGGAGGATTAACTCTCCTTTCTTGTATGAAAGCATTTGTATCTCCTTCCTTCTTTTTGTAAAATCCATAGGATGGATTCTTCATATTTCCATAACTTTCACCCTTCATTAGACGGCCCTCTCTTACAACCTCTTCTAAGCGGATACCCATGCTTACCATTTCAGTAAAGTCACTTGGCGCACTCGCTACCATCCTCTCATAGTAGAAAGCACCCAGAGTCTTAAAGAAAATCTTAGTCATCTCCTTCGCTTCCATGGGAGGAATCACTTGGGCGGCTACCTCACGCCATCTCTATGCATATTCTTTGAATGATTCCCTGTCTTTCTGAACCATGGCCCTGAGTTGATCACGGTCAGGCGCCATGTCCATGTTGTATTTGTATTGTCTGACAAATGCTTCTCTCAAGTCATTGAAAGTATGGATATTGACACTATCCAAACTCATATACCACTTCAGTGTAGCACCAGTCAAACTATCATGAAAAAAGTGAATCAGCAGACGCTGATCATCAGTATGGATAGACATTCTCCTTACATACATCACAAGATGAGCACAAGGACAAGTGTTGCCCTTGTACTTCTCAAATTTTGGACTTTAAACTTCACAGGTATCTTAACATTCGGGACCAAGCATAACTCATTCACATTCTGCCCGAACAATTCCTTTCCCCTAAGGGCCTTCATCTTCCTCTGCATCTTGTCAAACTGCTCTTGAAAATCATACATTCTATCATAAAGACCCAAGTCTTCACTTGGTGGAGGAAAAGGATGACACATATCATCATTGACAACTGGAACCATATTCACCGAATGAGGTGCAGCAGGAACAATAGTCTGAACAACTGGAGTATCTTGAGGACCAAGATTGAAACCTTCAGGCGCAAAGTTCTCTGGCATTCCCCATGGATAACCTTGGGGCATGCAATTCTGAACAACAGCTGGAGTAGCAGACACAAGAAGAGCCGGAGCTTCAGTAGTAACCCTTATTGGCTGAGGTTGAACACTCGGTGGATGATTCTGAGCAGCCACCAGAGATTCCATCAGAGCAGTAAGATTGGCCATGCCAGCCTTCAAACAGAAACTTCCTAGCACAGCTCGCGATTCTCTTGTTCTAAGTTGTCCATCTTCCTTCTGAAGTTAGCTCGAGTGTTGTAGTGGTGAGACAACTTATTGAACGAAGTAAAGAAGCTTGGTAAGACACCTGGATATGCAAAGAAATGCAAGAAACATGTGCAATATGATGCATGATGTGAAATGCACATGATTTATTTTAATATTTCAAGGGACTTAAAGATTTATAGACACATTGCAAATATCAAAGTAATAACATATTTGAAATACTGGAAAATTTTATTATAATAACTTCAAAATGGATTACAAGTTTCAATGATCCCAAGTACAAGATGAAAATAAAGTCTAAAACCCTAAGAAGTAAAGCTGACGGAGATCACTCTATACGCTGGCGCTTCCCTGTAAGCCTAGAAATCTGAGCCTTCAACCTCTAATTTTCTCCTTCATATCTGGTGGAAACCTTCTTCCAATCATCTGAGTCTTGAAGTGAGCAACTAGCATCTGACTGAGGCTTAAGAGAAAATAAATCCCCTTGCCTCTCCATCATCTCTACAGCCCGACTCTTAAGAATCTCAATCAAGTCGTCTTTCTCCTTCAAGTCTGCTCTATAGAAAATCTCTAAAGTTTGGCACTTGTTCTTCCAAGCATCCTTTTCCTACTGCATCTTGTCCAAAGCAAGTTGTAGCTCTTCTATATCATCCAATAAGGGAGGAGTGTTCTTCACAAACAAATCAAGCATAGTTGCTTCCAGGGAATATGGCATCTTCAACTGAATAGCTCTTGTTTGGACCCACTGAAGATAAGGATCCAAAGAAACAGCCCCCCTGGGTCCCAAATCTTTCCTACTCTTCCTGTGAATGTGACGCGAGGCCTTTGCAATCTGCTCCCAATCTTCCTTATTGTCTTCTCCTTCCTTCAGAAAGAAACTACTCAAATTAATACTATTTGGTTTATCCCTCATCGGATAACCAAGCTACCGTCATGCAAGAACAGGGTTATGGTTAATTCCTCCCTTTGTACCAAGAAGAGGTACATTAGGGAAACTACCACAAATGTCGACAATCTCTACATCCTAGTAAGCCCGGTGATACAAATCAATATCCGAGTGATTAAGTGCCATGATCTTAGGAGTCCAACGGGATTCCTTCCTGACATCCCAGAAAGCATCAGACTGAGGCATATGAGAAATAAACCACCGGTACAACAGAGGCGTGCAACAGACGATCATCCCCCCATGATAAGAACTCCGAAGATGAATAGAGTAATAAGCATCACCCAACAATGTTGGAACTGGGTTTCCAATCATGAAGATCTTGATAGCATTAACGTCAACAAACGTGTCCATATTAGGAAATAAGAACAACCCATAAGCAAGTAGAGCAAATATGGCCTCAGAGGCGACTATACTCTTCATCCTGGAAAAGTAACGAGCTTTATCCAATAAGAACTGAGTTGGTAATCCTCTAATCCCTCCTTTAGTAGTCATATGGGCTTCAACCTCAGTCTTCCCTAGATGAATCAAAGCAGCAATCTCATGTGATCTTGGCTCACCCTCTAAACCAATATAAGGAACATGATCGGTAATAGGTAAATCCAACAGATAAGAATACTCCTCCAGTGTAGGCATCAACTGATAGTTGGGGAAAGTAAAGCAATGATACATCGGATCATAGAACTGGACCAAGGTCGAGAGAATACCCTCCTTCATCTTAAGCTTCATGAGAGGAATAATTGATCCATACTTCTTCCGAAAATCTGCAGAACACTCAATCTCGGGAATTAGACTAATCAACTCATCTATCTTGGGATCTTTGAAACTGTATTTTCCGGTCTTTCTTTTTCCAGAATCCATGGCCAAAAGGTACCTGAGATATTCATAAATAGTCAACTTTTTAAGTCCCTTGAAATAAAATTTCTTCAAAAGATGCTTATGAGTGCATGGATGCTTGATGCAACAATCACACACAAGATCACAAACATAGGGTTCATAGGTTCAACGTCACGAGCATGAGGTCGAAGGTACTACCCATAAGGTATGGTCTAAAAGTTATCACCTGCCGAAAAAGTTTCTAGAGGTTCCCAGAGTCTACATCCTTCCTTCGGATATTACAAATTTCCCGATTAACTCGGTAATTAGTGATATTCTCAAGAAAAACTCGTTCGAGCGTAGTATCGCATGATAATTATTTCCGGATTACTCCGTCATAGCTTTCGCACTACACCTAAAAGGCCAAGATGGGTTAGGTATTCTACGGTCCTCAGCTTCAGCAGGCTCCCAGGTCGAAAGCAGCACGTCTTCCCGATTACTCGGTAAACGACACTACAATCAAAGGGGCCTCCGCTGAGTGGGGTATCTCATGCCTCCTTTTTTGGGATTACTCCCTCAAAGTTAACATGACTATACCGCCTGTCCTATCTTAAAGTTTTCCCAAGCCCGGGTATAGGACTTATAAGTAATCACCAAGCACCCTGAAAACCAGGAAAGTCCAGACAAGCATATATACAACATATAACATATAAAAAACAATATCACATATACAGATATAAACAAAGATAGGTTTAACCCACTTAGGGATGGACCAGCAAGAGGTTATTCTTTTCCCATTGAAGTCGCCATTTTTTTCTGTAGAGGTAGAAATGTTTAAGACTAAGCCATTGGATTGACTAGACTTATACAAATCATAATAAAAATTGCCACCGCGCTTTATTGTTTCCAAAGGAATGGGAAAAGAGCGAATAACCCAAAAAGAGGGGGAAAGATTTAAGGTAAGGGGGTTGGTTATGCAAAGGGAAGGTATTAGCACCCTAAACATCTACGGTACTCCGCAGGAACCTCTTTGTAAAAATCTGTATATTTTTGGCTATAAAATGTTGTATAAAAAATAGATGGTGGAGATGAGAAAAGAAGTAGTTTTTTATGATTTTTGCACCCGCCGCGGTTGCGAACCTTTAGTGCCTACGTACCACCTTTCATGCAATAGGGGATCAGGGCACACTTAGTTCCTCTTTTGAAAACTTTAAAACACAAGTGTGTTGGTTAATTTTATGAGATAAGACATCATCGTTGTAAGTGTTTGTTTGTTGGCATTTTTTTTGTAAAACCAGAATTGCGAATGTCATGACTGATGTCATAACATTCTGGGATAAAGGTACATTCTGCAGAAAAGAATGTCATACAGGAACTACTCAGTTTGAAGTGTTTATCATGATCATTAAACAATGATCATATACAATATATTCTACCAAAATCAGTGAGCAGGATTCTTGTTGTCATAATCAATGTTAAGACATCCTGTACTGATCTAACATTTGTGCAGATTTATTATTCCTGAGATTTTTCAGGAATCTGGTATGCTTATCTAAGTTGATGTATACAGTCCAGATCAGATGCTCCCATGGACATTAGGTTAACTTTGCTTAACCCTAATTTGGTATGATAAAAGTCTAAGACCAAGTCTTTTGGGTTAACTAACCCTAGCTATTTTCATGGAAGCCCTAACTGAAGAATAGTCTGCCTATATATTCGTCTTGAAGATTAATGGTTAGATACTTTTCGACAGAAGATTAATAAGGGACTGTATAGTTGTAACTACTGTGAGCCAATCAATTATCATTGTGATAAGTGATTTGTAGTAGGATTTGATTGTAAGGTTTGTGTATCACTCAAAGCTTTGAAGCACGAGTGTTTGTGTCACTTGATTAAAGCTTTGAAGCAAATTCAAGTTAGGGTTGTGTATCACTCAAAGCTTTGAAGCACGAGTGATTGCCACTTGATTAAAGTTGTGAAGCAAAATCAAGTGTATGTACTGAAGAGTGTCTTCATAATTTCATCAATCAATTGTTTAGTATCACTGCGGTGATTGAGGGGGAGTGAGTAGGAACTCAGGTTTAAGTTGAACTTGGATTGAAGTTGCATTGGGTAGGTCTTGAGTGAAGGAGATAAACTGGTTGGTTTGTTCCTGAATTAATATCTCTTATAGTGAATTTCCTCCCTGGCTTGGTAGCCCCCAGAGTAGGTGTTGTAACACACTGAACTGGGTTAACAATTGATTGTGTTCTTTACTGTTCTTACTTTACTGTCTTGAAGTGTGTCAGATACGGTGTCATAACATTCACTGTGACATTAAGTATCTGTTGCCAGAATTTCAATTGGTATCAGAGCAGGCACCCTTCCTGTCTTACTGGGTGAGATCTAGGGATATTATTTTCTGGCGCTATGGACAAGGAAGGAGGATTTTGAAACAGACAACCTATTCTGGACGGATCAAATTATGACTACTAGAAACCTCGTATGATTGCCTTCTTGAAGTCACTGGACAAAAAGGCTTGGAGAGCTGCTGACAAAGGATGGAACCATCCCACCATAACTGGGAAAGATGGGTCAACCAGTCTGAAACATGAGGAAGAATGGAGCAAAGAAGAAGATGAGTTAGCACTGGGTAACTCCAAAGCATTAAATTCCTTGTCCAATGGAATTGATAGAAACATATTCAGACTAGTACATCAATGTGAACTGGCCAAGGATGTTTGGGACACTCTCAAAACCACCCATGAGGGTACATCCAAAGTAAAAATGTCAAGGCTTCAGATGCTCACTACCAAATTTGAGAATCTAAGGATGATGGAAGATGAGACAATTCATGAGTTTCACATGAACATCTTGGAAATTGCCAACACCTCAGGAGCATTGGGAGAAAAGATGTCAGAAGAAAAGCTGGTGAGAAAGATTCTCAGATCATTGCCTAAAAGATTTGCAATGAAGGTGACTGCTATAGAGGAAGCTCAGGATATCTGCAACTTAAAGGTTGATGAACTCATTGGGTCTCTTCAGACTTTTGAGATGGGGATCAGTGACAATGTTGACAAGAAAAACAAGAGCATAGCACTTATATCTAATACTGAAGATGAGGAGGGTGATGAAGAGAATATTTCAGAAGCTATAGCTATGCTTGGAAGACAGTTCAACAAACTCATCAAGAGAATGGATCCAAAGTCAAGGTCAAATGTCAAGAACATTCCCTCTGACATTAGCAGAACCTATAACTCCAGCAAAAGACCTAAGTCTGAAGAAAAGGGAAATCAAAGCAGAGGAATCCAATGTCATGGATGTGAAGGATATGAGCACATTCGAATTGAATGTCCTACCTTTCTTAAGAAACAAAAGAAAGGAATGTATGTTACTTGGTCTGATTGTGACTCAGAAAGTAACTCTGAAGAAGAATCTGCTAAACTAGTCACTGCACTAGCTGGTATTTGTAACTCTGATAGTGACTCTAGTGATGAGGAAGTGACATTTGAAGAACTTACTGACACCTACAAGAAGCTTTGTATCAGAAGTGCTGAAGTCTGCCAGCAAAATGAGAAATAGAAAAAACTCATAGCAAAATTGGAGGCTGAAAAGAAGGCAGACACTGATACTATAAACCATCTCGAAGGCGAAGTTCAAATGCTAAACTCAAAACTTGATCAGATGACCAAGTCTGTTACGATGCTGACAAATGGAACTGACAAGTTGGAAGAAATCCTTCAGACTGGACAAAATGTGGGAGACAAGTCTGGTCTAGGATTTATAGCTGCAAATAAATCTACTGTAGACAAGAAGAAGATCAGGCCTGATAAACAAATGTCAAAGCAGATGTCACAACACAGCACTCAACATCAAGAACAGAGAAATATGAAGAAAAAGTATCAAAGATGGAGATGTCATCATTGTGGAAGGTTTGGTCACATAAAGCCATTCTGCTTCAGATTACATGGATATCCTAATCAGACCCCAGTTATCAAACTCAAGTCTAACAAGGCATCATATACTCAACAGTGGAAGAAAAAGTTTCTAGCCCTGATAGCTCACACCTCCCTCAGAGTTTCTGCCAAGGAAGACTGGTACTTCGACAATGGATGCTCTAAACACATGACTGGAATCAAGAATCTTCTGAATAATGTTAAACCTCATACTACTAGTTATGTCACTTTTGGAGATGGTGCTAGAGGAGAAATCAAAGGAGTTGGAAACTTGGACTGCCCTGGAGTTCCAAACCTAAATTAAGTGTTGCTGGGAAATGGCTTAACTGCTAATCTCATAAGTATCAGTCAATTATATGATCTAGGATTCAAGGTCAACTTCACCAAGTCTGAATGCCTTGTAACTAATGAAAAACAAGAAGTTGTAATGAGAGGAGTTAGATCAAAAGACAACTGTTACTTATGGGAGTCTGAGAACACTAATTACTCTTCTGTATGCTCTATAGCCAAAGAAGAAAAGGAAGTGAAACAGTGGCACCAAAAACTTGGTCATTTACACCTAAGAGGGATGAAAAAGATCATATCCATGGAGGAAGTCAGAGGAATTCCAAGGCTTCAAATTGATGAAGGGAGAGTCTGTGATGAATGTCAGGTTGGAAAGCAAACTAGAATGTCACATCCAAAGACAAGACATCTGACCACCTCTAAGGTGCTAGAACTTCTACATATGGATCTAATGGGTCCAATGCAGGTGGAAAGTCTTGGAGGAAAGAGATATGCTTATGTTGTTATGGATGATTTTTCCAGATTCACCTGGATCAGCTTCATCAAGGAAAAATCTGATGTATTTGATGTATTTAAGGAACTGTGTAAAATAATTCAAAGAGAAAAAGAAGGATGCATTGTCAGAATCAGAAGTTATCATGGCAAGGAATTCGAAAATAGTAAGTTTGATGAGTTCTGTTCCTCTGAAGGAACCAATCATGAATTTTCTTCACCCATAACTCCTCAACAAAATGGAGTTGTGGAAAGGAAAAATAGGACTATACAGGAATCTTCCAGAGCAATGATACATGCCAAAGGACTTCCTATTCATTTCTGGGCTGAAGCTATGAATACAGCCTGCTATGTCCATAACAGGGTCACCTTGAGAAAGGGAACATCATCCACCATTTATGAACTATGGAAAGGAAGAAAGCCTACAGTAAAGTACTTCCATATCTTTGGAAGCAAATGCTATATTCTGACAGATCGTGAGCAAAGGAGAAAGATGGATCCGAAAAGTGATGAAGGAATATTCCTAGGATACTCTATCAACAGCAGAGCATATAGGGTATTCAATTCCAGGACCAAAACTATGATGGAATCTATAAATGTCATAGTTTATGATTACCGTGAGGAAACAAATGTCCCATATGATGTTGATACATTCTATGAGACGTCTACTCAAGTGTCTAAAAGGGATGATGTACCTAAAACTACTTCATCAGAGTCTGAATCAAAGGAAGCTAACAAAGATCCTTCCATCAGAATTCAGAAAGACCATCCTAAGGAACTCATCATTGGAGACCCTAATAGGGGATTCATTATAAGATCTAGAGAAATCATCTCAAACTCTTGCTTTGTATCTAAGATTGAACCAAAAAATGTTAAGGAGGCTTTGACTGATGAGTACTGGATTGGAGCAATGCAAGATGAATTGAACCAATTCAAGCAACATGAAGTATGGGAGTTAGTTCCTAGACCAGAAGAAACAAACATTATTGGCACAAAATGGATCTACAAGAACAAATCAGATGCTGGAGGAGTAGTCACCAGGAATAAGGCAAGGCTTGTGGCTCAAGGCTACACTCAAGTTGAAGGGGTTGATTTTGATGAAACTTTTGCTCCTGTAGCCAGACTGGAATCAATCAGACTTCTTTTGGGAGTTGCTTGTCTCCTTAAGTTTAAGCTATTTCAGATGGATGTAAAGAGTGCCTTCCTAAATGGGTAATTAAATGAGGAAGTGTATGTGGAACAGTGTGATACGGTGGGAGAACTGACTAGGGTTTTGGGTTTGTTTTCGCAAATGTTTCGGTTGAGCAAGAGTCGCCACCGACTTTTTATTTTATCCTAAGGAAAGGTTTAAAAAGCACAGCAAAAACCTTTGAGATTTTTCTTGGGTTCGGGGAGTAGATTATAGAAGGGGAAGGTATTAGCACCCCTTCTATCCATGGTTATCCATGGGCTCTTAGGTACTCGCTTAGATCAACTTGCCTTATTTTTCAATTGTTTGAAATGGTGCTTTGTGTATGGTTTTGAAAATGTTTTGAAAAGATGCCTTGTGCTAGGCTAACCTTGTAACAATTCTTTACTCGAATGTTTTATAAAAGGTGTTTTATCTTTTAAAAAGATGTTTCAAGGGTTTGAAAAGTTGATTTTGAAAGTGCTTGTGAAGTGGGTTTTGAAATTAGGCAAGTGTTTTCTTGGCAAATTGACAAGTACTTAAGAGTTTATCTATCCTAAAGTTTTCTCAAAGGTTTTGTCATGTTTTAAACCCTTTTGACAAATTTGTTCCACCATTGCATTTGGTGGACAATCTTGTCTTAGGAGATGAAAGGGACAGGCGCGGGTCATCGTTTAGACCATAGTTGCAATAGTGTTGAATGTCTTTGGGCAATTTTCTTTAAAAGGGACTTGATCATTTTATTTAGGCATCATTTTGAGGGACTATGATCACTTGATTGTTTGTTTTACCCAAAGAAATTCAACATGCAATATGGCCCATTTTTTGAAAGGCAACAAAGTGGAGTACCCTAGGGGGTGCAAGTGTGAAATGTGTTGTTTATTTTCATGCTCATTCATCTTGTATTAGGTCCAACTATTTTTTATCGTTTTTCGCACGCAAACCCTAATTCTAACATGGCATAATTAGAAAGCGTATAAAGTGCGAAATTTAAATTCCTACGCTATTACAACATAATAATATAGGGAGGGGGGTACAAATTTACAAATGGGGGATATTTAGACAAGAATTTAAATCTAAATTATTACATCATTTTTGAATATTTGCAAGGTAAATAAATTGCATAAATAAATGGGAATGAAGTAAATAGCAAAATGCAAAAAGAAAGTTTTTATATGTATGAAAAAAGTATGGTTTATGTAAAATAAAACAAGAAAATAAAAAGGTATTATTTTTGAGTATTTTCAACTTTTAGGGCAAAAACCCTAATTTCAATTAAAATGGATATTAATTACTTAATTCATATAATATTTATTATTTACATACAAAAATAAATAAAATATGGTATATTTGTAAAAAAGGTCATTTTTTAGTATTAAATATTAAAAATAAAATATGTATCATTTTTTATATATATATATATATATATATATAATATATATATTATATATATATATATATATATATTATATATATATATATATATATATATATATATATTATAATATATATATATATATATATAGAA